>JBAIAA010000155.1:0-1200000 GCA_037893245.1 Crossaster papposus
TAATTTTTCCGAAATGTGACTATTGACATTGTGATTTGAATTTGGCATAACAAGGTCAAAATTAGACAGTGCGCACTGGAGGTTTTTCTTATTGATCCAACCATTACCTTGCTGTTATCTAATTCTGATTAGTACAAGTCAGATGTTTATTTTTTTTCATTTTCTTTACTTCTTTTGAGATTTTTTAACACCGTAAGCTCCCCCCCCCCCCCCCCCCTTTTCCTTCCGTGATTATTTAAATCCTCGGGGTCGTTCTGACAAATGCTAGACGTAATAAACTATAGTTTTTATAGTCTATAATTCGAAGGAAAAACAGTTTTGTGGTAACTGATTCGGCTACAAAAGGCGAAAATAAATAAATGTCATTTTAGGCTTAGGCCTATTCTTTAATATTATATCTGAGCCTAAACAAAAGTGGTCCTTTTCTCTGTTTCTCGTGTTTCTTTGAAGATTTAGGAGATATTAAAGATGTACAAAATATAGTGCTGAAGCTTAAACAAAATCCAGTTTGTACTCCTAAATAATAATAAGTACACTTTATGTTCATATGCATCCCAAAAATGCTTTCATTTTGGGTTGCACACTAGTTTATATTTCTTGCATTATCAGTCCATAGAGGCGGGAACTACGTCTTCCCTGCGAGAAATTAGAATGTTTGGTCCGTAAAAATAATTCGAAATGTTGTAAAGAAAATGTTCATCGACTAAACGTTAGCGAATAATTTCCTTTCGAGATCTCATTTATATATTTAATTGTCACTTTGCTAGAAAAATAGCAATATCATTATTTCAAGATGGAACGCGGTATAAAGTATCACGGACATCTCTAAATGAGATCCCTTTAATGATTTTGTAGGCTTCCTTTTTCACCTGTCTTTTTGTGGCATATGAATAAAGAGGAATTCCAGGCGCCATATAACGTCACCATTATGAATAAATTGCATGTAGCTATACATCCGGCCAGATCGCTTTCCGCTTTCTTTTCACGATGCTTTCTGGTGCAAAGTTTGCCTCCGGACGTGAGCGTTTGGGGTCTTTATCATTCATGCATTATTCATGTTGGCCACTTCTCATATTTATATGCATTATTCGTGTTGGTCTTCTGCATAAACCTATGGGCTAACAAATAATATATAGCACACACTTTCGGTTCAGTAACGGGGGCAGGATATAATTTTAAGAAAGCGGATATAGTGACGGAAGCGATCCCAATTTGTCGGTTGGGGGGGGGGGGGGGGGGGACATGGACAAAATGGCGCCATGATATGTTGTTAGAAGGCGCTGACCGATCGGTATAAATCAAGAGGGAACCCATCACTTGACACTAGGGGGCGCTATTTTCCCCTAATGCCTTTCTATTAACATTGGAGAGAAAGCCCACTATAATACTGAACTTTTCGATGTGTACAATGAAAGAATTATTACAGTTATTGGGTAAATACAGTTTTGTTTAACCCATCTCGGGTGTAATAATATTTCGATTTGAACTCTTCGCCTGTGTAGCTGGAACTTTTAGCCAATGTTAGGTACTATTTTACCCATTTGGTATGTGTCGGATATGACACAGGTAGGAGGCACAATCAAAATGTTTATTTTGCTCAATATCAGGCAGAAATTACACAAGTTTTGTACCCAATAGTTTTACATAACAATCATTTACTCTTCTTTTTTAAAGTTTAGGTTGCATCGATTTATAAGCAGTCGTTCTCACTCTGTGGTTTTACTATATTTTATTTATACTTTTGTATTTAAAAGATCTACCGGGGGGGGGGGGGGGGGGGGGGGGGGGGGGGGGGGGGGGGGCTTTGACCCACTATCTGATCCGGTCAGTGAACAACATAACATTTAGTATACAGCAGCAACTCTTCCCCTATAAAAGACGGAAGACAATTCCCCATATACCTAAAGTGAGACATTTTCGTGTGTTGTCGTGGATCAAATACCTAATCTAGTATAACAGTCGTTTTCTACACTCTGTTGCCTTGCGAATCCAAGCGTCAATCTCTTAATGGCACGGTTCTCTTCCCGGAGGGAGCACTTTCGTTTTGTTCAATACACATGGCCTATACATGTATATAGGGTGGGCTAGTAGTTTTAGCTCCAGAATGAGTTTTGTAAAGCACAGTCAGGGGTCCTTTCGCACCGAGAAATAACTAAACCGCGGGAGCACAGATCCAAATTTACAACAAAAATCTAGGCCCAATTTCATAGCGCTTATTACATCCGATTGTGTACTTGACAGTGCATCTAAGTAGTAAGTGTAGCGATACGCGATAATTGATAACCGCCCAAGCCTAATTATCCCAGCATGCATCACCTTATAACAAGGCCGCTCCCATGTCCGTATATTGCCCCGTGTCAATCTGAAATAAAGTTTCGACAAGCACTCAAAACAATTTAGTCACAGCATCCTTTAGTTGTTTAGTAAGCACATCGAATGCGCGCTTAACCCAGCAGGAAAACGGTGACATGATAACAATTACAAATCTCAATGCGCGCGGAACCGTCAGGACATTCACGCCGTAAAAAGTGCTTTGCGTTAGCAGAATTTGCTGCTATTAATCGTCGCCATGAAATTGGGCCGAGTGCTTAAACCATAGAGAAAGAAACAGATACACCATTTGCAGATATTGAACAAAATTACTACCGAATTATTAAGAAATATCTAACTTATTTGAATAATGATTGTAGGCATCCTGCAAAATGTTTGCGCTAGATATTCTTTTATTGTTCCCAAATTGTAATTAATAACAAAACATTTGCGATCGCCGGACGGCGATTGTAAATAAACAAGAACAACATAAGAATAACTGCCCGACGTCGGTTAAAAACAAATGCCGTTTTTCTGGCTTTCCTCGGCATCCATGATTGTAAAACTTCGGACAGGTCAGTGAAACAATGTTTACTATAAAATACAACCCCCAAATCCACCCATTCATGATAATTTAAGCAATTACTAATGGTGTATAGGTAGTGGTATAGATAGAGGGCATCACATACTAGACCCAAAACGTACGGAAAATGTCATCGCTGATAACTTTAGAATAAAGATGAATCCGAAAAGACCAACAGCATCTGCGAGGCGAGTCTCTGGGGGTACGCACGCCCTTACAAAATGAAGACATGCCACGCAAACAACAATGCCCTTCAATGTTGTTCCACTGGTTTTGCCGACTTCCTCCGTGGATTATGTGAATGTATATAGGATTATCTGCATTTACACCCAAAATAATTAACCTAATTGTTATAAAACAACAACCTAATTGGATTAGTGATCTGCTAGATGTAAAGATTGGCTGGTGAAACCTTTAAATATCCCTATTTAAAGGTAGGATACACCATTTGCAGATATCGAAAATATTTATTACCGAATTATTAAGAAATATCTTACTTATCTGAAAGTAAATAATGATTCTAGGCAACCAGCAAAATGATTGCGCTATATATCCTGTAATTATTCTGAAAAATAAAATTGTATAAAGAAACATTCGCGATCGCCGGACGGCGATTGCGAAAAAACACAAATAACGTAAGAATAACTGCTCGACGCCGGTTGAAAACAAACACTGTTTGTTCGTGCTTTTCTCGCCATCCATTGTGGTAAAATTTCGGACAGGTCAGTTAAACGATATTTACTATAAAATACAACCCCCACATCTACCCATTCATGATAATTCAAGCAATGACCAATGGTGTATCCTACCTTTAAAGCCCCATTACAGAGGATGGCGACCTTTGTGCCTCCCTTGTGCGACCATCAAATTTGCCATGTCGCCCCTGGGGGCTCGAAGGAGACAGAGTGGTGATACGCAGGAGGTTCAGACATCCCCATGGACGCAACGGTCGCCGTAATTTTTTGAACGTGTTTAAAACAGTCACACAAAGGTCGCCGGGGACGTTTGTTGTTCAAAGGAGGCAGAAGGGAGGTTGGTTGCAGAGCGGAGGCACAGTGGTCGCCCAATGGTCGCGCTCGTAAATCGCCTTGAAAATTGCCAACAATTTGTGGTTCAAGGGAGGCACAAGGATCGCTGGAGCAGTTACATAGAAACAGGAATTTCTGAGTTTAGTCGATCATTGAGCGTCCTGGCCAAATGTTGGTTGCTCAAAGCTGGCACAAAGATCGCAGCCCTGTGTAAAGGGGCCATTAGAATAATGACGAAAATGTATTTCGAGATCAAAAGTTGCATACCGCTTTTTACTGCATATGTACAGTATCCAATGCACTGTAACTTATATTTAGGTAAGGTTTTAAACATTCTTCACTGGCTTTGGTTGTTGAAAACGAAATGATAACAAATGTCTTTGAGCAGAATATCAGTTTAGCAGTTGTAACGAGTTACTGATTTGTGTGACTCGAGTCGAGTCATTAGGTCAAGAATGTCGAGTCGAGTCGAGTCACAGTGTGTAGTCGAGTCGAGGCGAGTCAAATATTTAGCGCGAGTCAATTCAAGTCACAAACATTTGAACACTATACAATAAATAACCAAAAATCATTTTGAGTGTTTGGAATTTACATTCGGGCCTATGGTGACACCTAATTTTACTCTTAATGAAAATACAATGAGGCGGCAGCTGATCGCTATCCAACTAATGGGGCACTGTTCAAACCGTTTGTGCATGTGATGTAACCGTGGTTTGACTTCAGGAAAACCAAGTCTGAGAGCAACTTGGCACCAAGTCGAGCCCGGGTTAGCATTTAGCGATACACGCTCGAGTCTTATTATCCTTCACTCGAGTCGAGTCGAGTCATTTACCCGTCGAGACTCGAGTCGAGCCGAGTCGCCCAAAATTGTGTCTCGAGTCCGAGTCGAGTCCAGTCATTGACTTGAGTCATTAGGCCTACAACTCTGGTTTAGCTTCACGAAAACAACCAAAAGATGACAACCAAAACATACCATGTTTGAAAGTTGGGCACAACTTTGTGTTCATTGTTATGGTTGATGACGTCACAAACTCTTCGTTCGTTAATACTCATTGTTATTCCTCTGTCTTGGATACTGTATTTGTATTGGTCTCGCCTCGGGTGCTATGCGTCCCTGGGTGTTCAAAACGTCATATATACTTGTTTATTATAGGCATCAGAACTGCAGATTCGATGCTAGCAGAATTGCTGTTAAGAGCCTCAGATTCGTGAAGGTGATAATCGTACATGTAGCAGTGTAAACGTTGACCGTCATACGTGTCCGGAAAACATGCAGTTAAACTGTCCTCTGACTAAACAATTCGAAAATGGCTTTGGCTCAAGTTGGAATTGTTTCCGCACCAGTAAATCTGATTACAGGGTGTACATTTGAATAATGCTTACGTTTCTGGTACGTCTCATCTCAATCTCTCTCCTTCTTTCACTAGTTCCGAAAAAGATCATGTAATCTGATGCCAGACGACTTCATCCCTTATGACGCATCATATTAGGACCCTCACCCAAGTGAAACCCCGCAGTGAAACCATATGTGAGCGCAAGATATTGACTGGCATTTTAATTATGAAGCTTGGGAGGTGGTCAAAAGGTTGATGTTTACGGCTGACAGCTCATGAATGAAAGGCTGTCATTAGTAATAGCATTCAAAGCGGGTGGCCCATTGTACAAACGTGATGGCTCTGAATTGCCCATGGAGTTAAGTCGTTATTGGTTAAAGTCAAGCTGGCCTATATATCAATCTTGCTGGTAGATAAACATCAGTCACCGACCTCAAAGTTATATTTCAGGTGATATAGTTGAACAACTTGATAATAGTAATGATAATAATAACAATGGGGCTAACTCTCGATGCTTTGCTTATTGGGCCCACGGAACATTCCAAATATCATTTCAGCTCCGTGAAGGGTATACAGCTCAATGCTGCCATTTCGGCATAAGCAGCTGAAATCAACCACAATAACCATATCTGCCCTCATAAGTCCCCATTTAATTGTGGGTGGAGAGAAGCAATGAGTGACAAAGTGCCTTGCCCAAGGGCACACACACCATAGTCCCAGGTCGGATTCGAACCCACAACATGCAGCTTTATCTACAAATACAAATTCAATGTTCCTGACCACGAGGCCACGGCACTCGACACTCATCACTCATCCAACTGCTATTGTCACATAGATCATGATTTCCAACTATAGTTTGTAACTGTTGCATTAATTGTCGACATAAAACAGTCGTCAGGTATGACAAGAACCCGTCAACATTGCACAAAGTTAACTTGGCTATTTTTTATGAGTGAGTGAGTTTTTAGGGTTTAACGCCGTACCAGCATCAATGGCCATATTCACGGCGGGAACAAATTTCATTCAACAATATTGTTTTATTTCATTCAACAATTAATGTGAAGAAGTTACAGTTTTAGAGGTGGGAGGAAAACCCCAGAAGAATATCCTGGGGAAAAACCCACGGAGTCAGGCAGGGACTGAAAACCCAATCCACATATTGGCCCAGGCCGGATTCGAACCCGGGTCATAGTGGTGGAAGGCGAGGAAAGAACCGCTACACCAACCCGACTCCCCTATTTTTTATGTAATGTCTTTAAAATATTTAATATTTTAATACATAATGTATTATTACCGGCCTTGTGGCATCTTGTATTTATTCGAGTCCCATGTTCAAAGTGACTAGAAATTGCAGTTAAAGATAAACATGTATTACTTTTGTTTTGTGCCTCAGCACAAAGATTACTTTGTTGTGACTATTATGAAACTATAGCGGTGGTCACATTTTACGGTCATGAACGTATAGTTGAACGTATTATGGTGTGACTGTAGTGGACCGTAGTAGACCCCAGTAGTCGTAGTTAAACCTAGTTAAACGTAGTTAAATATAGTTAAACGTAGTTAGGCGTAATGGACCGTAGTTCTGAACGTACTTAGACCTTGAGGAAAGCCATGATTTGGCCGTAGTTAGCCGAAAGGTTTTCAACATGTTGAAAATATTTGTACGGTCACCTTGATTGCCTATACCGTACTGTGAGCCTAGTATGTACGTAGTTAACCCTGGTTGATCCTAGTTGACCCTAGTTGACCCTAATTGACCGTAGTGTGGACCGTAGTTGACCCTACTTGACCGTAGTGTGGACCGTAGTTGACTGTAGTTGACCGTAGTAACCACAGCACTATACTGTTGAAGTACGGTCAACTACGGTCTACTATGGTCAAATGAACTACGTTCAACTACTTTCATGACCGTAAGATGTGACCACCGCTTAAAGGTCGAACATGTCACAATAGGACGGAAGATAGGTGGTATGTCTTGGAAAATAAATATGTGGGCCATCGCAAATTTGTCGTCTGAAAAAAATACCAATATAGGTATAGAATAACAAGCAATTTTCCTAATTTGCAAAACAGCTGTTATTTATTAATGTTATTCTGCCTATTCAAAACACAAATCTGCATTGCCAAATATCTTTCTCTGGAAATATCAGGACTGTGTGCCAAATGTCATGCTTGTATAATCAAAGGCACAATTCCCTCGAATATTTTCCATATCTGCCCGAGGTAGCGCGGCTATACATTTACACCGCTAACCACTTACACGATACGAAGTTTAACGCGTTATATCCGCGACGATATCCGCGCTTAATGACACTATTATCCCACAGGCGATTTGTTTCAACATTTTTACCGTATATAACTTGTAAGCTTTTCACAGTTGGAAAAAATATCATTAAAATGAAAATTCAAAAAGATATGGGAATTCGTATGTGCAGGTTGGGAATAGTTGGCCTCTAGGCTAGTAGTAGTAGTATGGCGATTAATACTCCGAGCGCTCCGGATTGTCGTCGCGGTCTTTTTGTATTCTGCGTTGAATTTCTATTGAATCGCGTTTGACAGGCTTCGTGGTAAAAGGTTATTAGATTAGAGTAATGAGTCTCCAGGATTTCACCAGGGACCAAAAAATTAAAAACAAAAAAACACAAACAAAAACCTAAAACAAATTAGCTTTGGGACAGGGAGCAAAAACATGTTTAAGAAATTGAGACGTTGTTTCAAAATGCACGAGACTTCAGGCAAGCTATTGCTCTTCTTTGTTTAATACTCCAAAACATGTCCGAATGATAAATCAGTTTTAGGTATAGAAACTAGTAATACCCTTGAGAGACCGCCGCGTCGTTGATGAAGACAACATGCAGCCATACCTATGTCGCTTTTGCCGGCTACTCAGTAAAACATCCATTATTTGTTTCTTTAAAATTGTATACTAAAGCTACTCGTGAAATAACTTTTTGTTTTTAACTGGCAATATTTAATAAGAATTAATATGTCAGGTCTTCGAACTTTGCTGATTTGTGATATTTACGAAGTAGTATTTCCACACTTTAGGATATGTTTTACAAACTTTGTCTATCATAAATCTTTGCCTGAAGTATTAATGATTTCTAGTGAATCGTACGCAAAGTTGTAAGTTCATATAAAAAAGCCAAATATTGCATTTTGTTCAATATCTAGAAACGATTTTCGGATACTGCAGTAAATTAAAAAAAAAAGCCCCGGTTCACAGTTAGACCAGATGGAAAAGTATTTCGCTATTAGTTGACGTATAAGGCCTTCTTGTCCCGGTGTCCCTATAGTCTCTCCCTTCCCTTCTTCAAACGAACCGGCGCCTCCTCAGAAGACAGTTTTCCCCGAGTGAACACCACGTTTCCGGCGGGGACTGCAATAGTCTGTGCCCCCAGACCGCTGTGTTTGGATACGACAGGTCGTGATCGATACGGGGAGGAAATCGTACTATTTCAGCCATGCACAGGCAGCTGGCATCCCAACCTAAGCAAACAGTCGATTAATAAAACAAAATCACCATGGGTATATTTCATATGTAATCGAGGCGCCGAATATGCGACCGCCACCTGCGTAAAAAGCGGTCGAGGATATACCACTAGCTTTAATTTGTCTCCGAGGAATAACACTTGTGTTTAATTTGGATTCTGTTTGGCATGCTGTTTCTCTTTTGTTTGGTCTCTTTAGTTGTCTTTCGTGTATCGTCGGGTGAGGGCTGCCGAGCCAACTGACTGGACAGAGAGTTCTGTTTCGTCTGTTTGGTTTTATCAGATGCCACTCGGTGTTGTTCCACGAGATTGTACCTTAAGGGCCGTACATTTTCTAACAGCGCAGCTGCATTGTTTTGCTTCAAATTGAACTTTATCTCTGGTCATATAATTTCAGTCCCAAATTATATTCATAACGGAGGCTGCCAGTATCGATGGATTTAAACTGCCGTTCTTTTTTAATTTGCACGACCGTCGATTCGTCTACAACACGCCATATGTTTAATACCAACTGTTAACGTCTCACGCATCGCGCACTCGGCTAGTTTACACGCTGAGAGTTTACACATACTATGATCGAGGTCGCTGCCAACAAGCCGCTTTGAGTATGTTTGGCGGTTGTACACTATAGTGCTGCTTATTCGCCGTTTGTTGCCACTTCCCACTTGTCACTTTGCTGCTCGCACGTGTCACAGAGAAGGGGTCAAATTGGAGAAAATTGAGATGTCATGGTAACATTGATTTTTCATGTCTCACATGGTTTGCCATCGAGCTACGTACATAACGTCGAAAGGACAAATGTATGCAACAACTATTGCATATTGCGATTCTGAATGGAGTTGCTGAAGCGAAAAATTACAATTCTACATGCTTTTAAAAACCCGTTGTCTATATGTTCTAAAAAAGAAATCCGCAAATTTAGCGCTGAACTTAGATTTTTTTTTATTTTTTTTTACTTTGTACACTATTCTCGTGCTTTAGCTCATCTTTGATATTTTGCCCTTCTGGTTGGATGTATAATGTATTTACGTATATGATATCATTTTCCAACTACAGATGAAGATGAGCTGTTGTGTGGCTTTGCAACACGGAGTCTGTCGATGGTGTGATATGGTCATTCTAATCTCCAATTCACGAGTTCGTCATCCATGATGAGTGTCATTCATATACGACATTGAACAAGAACTCTTGGAAACATTCTTGCCCAAGATGGCACAGTTGCTGAACTGCATATGCATGTTGTCTGTCAGTTTTCTACTCATGTGCTATGCAGTGGTTGCCGTTTATCCAGAGTACATGTCCAACGTTGGCGATGGGAAGAAACTCCGAGTGGACGGCAATATTGTGTTGGGAGGGCTTTTCCCTATCCACGAGAAGGGGAAAAACGGGAGCATCTGTGGCATCATCAACGAGGATCGAGGAATGCAGAGGCTCGAAGCTATGCTGTTTGCCATTGACTTGATAAACAATGACACTGACCTGCTACCTGGAATTACGATCGGTGCTGAGATCAGGGATACGTGCTCCGAGGACACCTACGCCTTAGAGCAATCGCTTGAGTTCGTCCGCGCGTCGTTGACCACGGTCAGTGCGTCTACGTCCCCGGAATGCCCCGCGGAATACATCAACAAGACCGCTCAGCTTGGAGTCGTTGCCGGAGTCATCGGTGGCTCATATAGCACTGTCTCCATCCAGGTAGCCAACTTGCTGCGTCTGTTTCAGATCCCACAGATCAGCTACGCATCCACTAGCTCCGAGTTGACGGATCGCAAGAGGTTCGAGTATTTTGCCCGGACTGTTCCCCCGGACACGCTGCAGGCCAAAGCCATTGCTGACATCATTGCTTCGTTCGACTGGACTTACGTCTCTACCATCGCGTCCGAAGGCAACTACGGCGAGTCCGGTATATACGAGTTCACAAAAGAGGCTGGCTTGAGGAATATTTGTATAGCAAGATCAGAGAAGATCCTTCGCTCTGCTGACTCACAGACTTATGATAACATCATCACTCGACTAAAGAGAAAGCAAAATGCCCGAGTTGTGGTTCTGTTTACTCGGGTTGAGGATGCGCGTGACCTCTTGAGTGCCGCCAAGAGGGCCAATCTAAGCCATAACTTTATCTGGCTGGCCAGTGACGGCTGGGGAGCTCAAGAGTCCCCCGTAAAAGGCAGCGAAGCTGTAGCCGAAGGCGCCATAACTATTGAGCTGCAGACTCGAAAGATCGATAAATTTGACAAATACTTTTTAAACCTGAATCCCAGGACTAACACGCGTAACCCGTGGTTTAGGGAGTACTGGGAACAGAAATTCAATTGTGAGTTACCGGAGATTCCCGAGGAGGGAAGCTGCGAGAGTAGAACCTTAGACGACGGGACTCATCTCCAGGAGAAGAAGACACAGTTTGTTGTGGATGCAGTGTACGCCCTTGTCGAAGCGCTGGATAAAATGCATCGCGTTATATGCAATGAGACAACTTCCCTGTGCGATGGTATGATCCCGATAAATGGGCAACGACTCTTCAAAGAATTCCTCCTCAAAGTTTCATTTAGAGGTAAATTCAATTGTAAGCCTTACGATAATTTGCATGCAAATGATATATTGTTAGCTTTATTAAAAGGGTATATTATAGCAGATTCGTACAAACGCGAAAGCATTTTAAACTTCGACGTCTCAAACAATGGCGTATAAACTACGTGGGCACGGAGGGGGAAAGTGCCCTAAGCGAAGGTCTGTGTCCCGGGTGCCCCCCCCCCCCCCCCCCCCCCCCCCTCTATTTGTTGTTATATTAAAGTGAACGCAAATAACATAAAGTTATATCTTCGGTGCCCCCTTGCAAAATTGGTGCACCACAAATTTAACCTTAATTTAACCGCACGGTTTTAAAATATTCAAGGTAAGATTTAAGTGAAAATGTGTTCAGCTAGCTTGCAAATGCTTGCTCGTGCATTACCAATTAGCCTACATATACTGACCTATTAAACTGACGAATTTGAGTAAATGGGACAATTTGAGTAAATTCTTTATCGCGACGTTGATCTTTACAATGAACGACATGAAATGTTCTTTGCTGTAGTGTAAGAGCCGATCTATATTTAAAGTCAATATGCAGATGTGCCAACAGGAAGTATTAAGGCAATTTAGAACATAATGTAACGTAATGTTATAAGCTGTTCAACTTGAAGCTTGCATAAATATTGAGTACTAAAAACAGTGGGGATGGGGGAGGGGTTAGGGGGTTAGGGGGTACCCCATTTGCCTTCTAATCAGATCGATTAAGCAGTTAGGAGATGTAACTTTTAATAATGAGATTAACAAGCTTATTCAATAAAACCCACGACCTCTCTTACGAGTATACAACTAAATACTTTTCCCCAAACAAGTTCAATAACACGTTTGATATGTTTTTCTTCAATTTTAATGTTCAATTTGCAGTATAAATCACATTTCGAAAGTGCATTGCCTTGTTTATGTGTTCTATATTCGGAATTTGTTTACTTACAGGTAGGCGGCGCGCAAGGGACCAAAGAGAGAGTCCATGCATGTTAGGTTCAATGGCAGGCCATTAAACTTTTCCTTTCCGAACCTTTTACAAGTACAGTTAAATGTACACGACTGTGTCATTCCTACAGAACACTACCGGCAAATACCATGGATTTAATTTTTCACTTTTTCTTTACAAGTGTAGAATCTGAAATGAACTATTTTTTTTCTGGGACTACAGATATTGTTGACCAACTGGTCAGCTTCGACGAAAATGGCAGTGGTCTTGGCCGGTACGACGTCCTGAATTTCCGGCGTGACGAACAGCACCCTTATCGGTTTCACTACGTGAAAGTCGGCAAGTGGTACGGCCAGCTGGAGATGGACCGCAAGGCGGTTGAGTTCCACCCGTCGGTGTCAATACCGTCCGATACCGATCTTCCAATGTCCCAGTGTAGTCTTCCGTGCGAGGACGGTGAGATTAAACGCTTGCAGGATGATGACGAGATATGCTGTTGGTTGTGCTCGGCATGCCTGCCATTCCAGTACGTGGAGAACGAGCACACCTGCCGGGATTGCGAGAAGGGCTACTGGCCTACCCAGAACCTGAGCGGATGCTACAAGCTGACGGAGGAGTACATGGAGCTAGCTGCCCTTTGGAGCATTATCCCGATGGCCTTCTCTATACTCGGGATTATGGTTACATGTGCGTTGGCTGTGGTGTTTATCACCCACAACGAGACGCCGTTGGTGAAAGCATCCAGCCGGGAGCTAAGCTACCTCCTCCTGTTTGGATTCGCTGCTTGTTACGCCATGACATTCGCACTCCTCGCTATGCCCTCAGTGACGAGTTGCTCTATCCAGCGGGTCGGCCTGGGTCTTTCCTTCAGTATTTGCTACTCTGCCCTCTTGACCAAAACCAACCGGATCGCACGGATATTTGACAGTGCCTCGCGCTCGGCACAGAGACCCAAGTACATCAGCCCAAAGTCCCAGTTAGTGATCTGCTTTTGTCTGGTCAGCGTGCAACTCTTCGGGGAGCTAGTCTGGATGATTGTTCAACCCCCGGGAGCGAGCGTCAACATTTCTGAAGCCCGGGATCACGCCGTTTTAAAGTGTAACATATCGGACGTGTCGTTGGTGGTGTCTCTTGCCTACAACATGTTCCTTATCCTATGCTGCACCGTGTACGCGTTCAAAACACGTAAAATCCCGGAGAACTTCAACGAAGCCAAGTTTATTGGTTTCACCATGTACACGACCTGTATAGTTTGGCTGGCGTTTGTCCCGCTCTATTTTGGAACAACATGGGATTTCAGGGTAAGTGTTGCTTTGTGCATCTTACTGTACACTTTACCATGGAACTATTAAACGTTTAACAGTTCCATGATTTTACACTCTCATAATAATATGCAGTCAGATTTGAACAGAAAACAGTCGAGCATGTCTCGAGTCGAGTTAGCGGCGCACCGAGGGTTTTCCTGGGAGGGGGATACACAAGTTATTTTCGACTGGCAAATGAAAATTAGCAAGGGGCTATATTGACGATAGGTTTTGTTATGGTAGTTAGCAGTGATAGCATGTCGGGGTTTGTGTGGGATAGGAGGGAACCCTACTCTCTCCAGGCGTACTAGGCCGACCTGACTTTTTTGTAACTTTCACTAAATCTTAGACACACTATAAGTTCAGACGAAAATTTAAATACATCGGTATATAAATTTAGCCATCCCATGTAGAATGTAGATGACTACAATTGATCCAGATATATATTTTAAATTGATATTACCGTCTTGAAAAAAAGTAATGCTTTTATCCGATCCCTTCTTTCACGGCACCTCGAAGTTCACGGTCATAAAAAAGCAGGTGCATTGTGCGAAGGTTTAATGTCATTGATCGATTAAAGTTCCGGTTATCATTAATTGTGCACTGATTTCCAATCATTCGCGGGGACAATCCGTCACCTTGAGACAGACCTGATTGTTGGGTTGATGACGTCAGCCAAGCACGCTGCCGACATGCCATGCACCTGGTTTTTGCTGCTTTTTTTAGGGCGTATAATGGGAAAGACTGGGGAAGAGCTTGTTTAAACTGGGTCAAACTGGGGGACCTTGGCGAAGCCTTAAGGTAAAAGTCATGGTCAGTAATTAACACAAATTAAAATTCACGACAACTGATGAGAGGGAACTCGACACAAGGAAAAGTCATTTTCATAGCAACTGTGCGCCGATTATGTAGGCCAACTTTAGCGAAAACGGCGAACCGACATTCAGAGCTGTTCGCTGTGGGCCAGTGACGTAATTTAAAGATGGCGGACAGGTAATTAAGCAGACGACAGTTTTCGTGTCACGGACATGATTTCACATTTCATACTTTTCTTTAATGGTGGATTTTTTTAGGACTGGATCACGGTTTGTTTTTTTAAGAAAAACAATGAGTTGGACAATAAAATTATATTGCAGCTGCCAACCAAACGATGTCACTGTCACTGGGCGCCGTCAATTTGACAACGTAATTTAGGGCATTTCGCTCACAATCAGGGCTAACAACCCAGCTTACCGTTAGCTAAAAATCCCTGCTTACTGTAGCCAACAAATCGGTTGTTCCATGCACGATTTTTATTTTCAGCTGGTTATATCCCGCTAACACATGTATTTTAGAATGGGGGCGCTGTTGAATATATTAAACAACGCCCCCATTCTAAACATTTCGCCAGTAGAGGGCGGTAACAGCAATAGTGGTGTTCACAACGTCAACCCGCTCATAAGATGTTTGGAACTTTTTCGTCACATAATTTATCTTGTGTATCAATCGTTATATATTCATTATTCGTCGCTATTATATAGGACAAGCAAATTTGTCTTGTCATCATGAAATTAATTTGTTATTTTGTATCTGAATTATTTTAAGCACTTTCGTTGCCGCGAACCAAAAAACAAAAAACACAACATACAAACGATCCTATAGTTTTTTTCAAAACCATTGCATAGTCTTCGGTTCGGCTTCGCCTCCGACTGCTAAATCAAAGCAAATAGAAATGGAAGCAAATGGAAATATTTGAACTTTTGGGTTTATACGATGCGCTTGCGTCAGCGGGTAACGGAATGGCCCTCGGACTAACTTTCCTTTAAATAAAATCCTCTAGTTATTTCAAATCATATGACATGTTCAATCACGTGATGTGCTTCACGTAAGCGTATTACGGCAAATTGCAATATTGGCCTGCAAAACACAAAATTGCTTTCCAGCAGAGCGCATCGTGGAAAATGGCGACCTATGGTGGCCCTGAAGGGACTACGCAGATCGTGAGTATCGACGTCAATATTGACGTCAATATTCGCGATCTGCGTAGTCCTTTCAGGGCCACCATAGCGACCATATCGTAGAAGTTGCCATACATTTTTTTTATTTTGCCCTGAGTGATAAGACTTAACATAAGGGCAACATCGGAAGTGATAAGACTGTATTTACATTAGGTCAACCGAGGACCTTTTCCAATCCCTGGCTTCGTCTTAAAGTTTAAGGCGATCTTAGGCTCCCAAATGCGATAACTCCGGTCACATTCTGGTGCCTGAGGTGCTTCAGAAACACATTGATCGATAGTCGTTGGCTGTATTTGGTTGTAGGAAACTAATTTGCTGCCGGAAAGTCATGCTTTGTGATGAGAATCGATTGTGTCCAGAAGTTACCTAGCTTTGCGCACGACCTGCATGAAAGACAATTTGTCTGTAAGGTCTGTGCAGATATAGTAAAAGAGGATCACAACGAAAAGTTTGACCAAAGCTGCCACAGTGGAATTGTAACTGTTAGTGTCCTGTTTATGTTTCTTTTCATCAGATGCAATTGACGACCCTTTGTATCACAGTCAACATGAGTGCCACGGTAGCGCTAGCCTGCCTCTTCGCGCCCAAAGTCTACATCATCGTCTTTCAACCAGAGAAGAACGTGCGACGACTGAACACCACGTCTACTAGAAGATCGCATTACGATGCGCCCCCTAGAGACGCAGTGAACAATCACGGTCAATGCGAAAGAAAAGGTGATACTTCCCTTGTTAACAATTTATAAACAGTTCTGAAACGTTCTATCTGCAGCCAAATTGTTCTGCTCGGTTGTGTTGTATGTGAACTGTACCAGTACATACAGCCACTCGATAATACTCGATAATCATTACATTTTACAACCATCGTTTCTCTCAGACGTATAAATCTGACACAGGTCAAAGGTTAGCCTATCCGGGATAAATAGGATGGGGCCTATCATCCATTGCCCCATGTGTTGTGTTTTTTAGGTACTTCGAGGCATTAAAAGACTGCCTTCGAGGCCTTTGTTGAATACAATTATTAGAAGGAATATACAACATTTGACTTTGCTTTTGGCATTTTTTTTAAATGAATGGATTTGGGGGGTTAATATTGTGTAGCAAATATTGTTACACTAACTTGTCTGAAGGTTTGTGTTCGCAGATGCCCCCCAAAAAAACAAGAAAAACAATCAGGTTCCTGTAGTCTGGTTCCGTGACCCCACTATGAAACGCGGGAGCAATTTACAAACGTCGTGAAATTGTACGGTCAGGAAAACAGTCTAGTTGGCTTGTACGCGTTCATATCGATTGATAACCAATACAAAATAGTGAACTTGAGATAGTATTTAAAAGGATAGGGTTGGAAATTGATATAAAAATACCACTTGAATAATTACCCTTAAGCCTGGTATTATTTACTTGCTTGCACGATGATTGTATACTGGGCATTGGATGTTATACCTGCTTTCTAATTAGTGACAGAAGAGGGCGCTATGTATCGTCATATTGTGTGCGGCATTTAGGCCGTTTTTCAAACCCCAGTTATGTCTCCGCTTTTCTTCGTTCATGCCTTTTGGCAATGGTGATGGAGCCACGACGTAGCCTAAGCTGGGGTTTGGAAAACGGCCTTGATAGTCGGGAAGTCTTGCTTACGTTTGGGGCGCCACCAAACGACAAACATGTCACGGCCGCTATTTGTTTTGGGTTTATTTTTAAATGAAGATCATTTACAAATTCTTTCTTATTTCTCTATAAAACTTTAGCCTTTTATAGGTCATTAATCGTGTTAATTATGTATTTAAAATAAAGGAAGTTGATAATAAAAAGACAAAATTACAATATAAACGCTCATCTTTTTCGCAATACATTGTATCAAGTAATAGTAAAAGAAACTGGTTTCCTTTGAGGCCATGCATACACCATTGGATAAAATTAGATATACAAAATACATAAAAAGTCATCAAAAAAACGTAAATTGACAACTAACAACAATACATATAAATACAACAACCTGTACACAAAAATACAAACAGAATATTTACAGTCGTACAAGGATATTTACAGGAATACAAAAAAGTGATACTTAGCTATGTCTGTCTGTACATGAACTTTTTGAACAGTCCTCTTCAGAGTTTTGAAGAAATCTATACTAACACAAAATTACACGAACCTAATTGGATTATGCGAGATGCTCCGAAAGTCAATTAGGCGGTGGGTGAAGTTAATAGAAAGTAATAGTCTGTACTAAAACAACAACGGCGCATGTTACCTGCATGTGCCTATTCGTTACATAGACAATCATGTACAGCGTATCGGTTGCCAATTAAATTAGTTTATCTCCGCAATTAATTACCTACATCAGTCACAAAGCTCAGATTGTTTTTATTTCACTGCATTTCAACATCCGTCAGAGCCTCAAATGGCAGTGGGGAAAGTTTTAAACTCGGGAGCTTTCCGCTGTTTACATTTCAGGTTTTATTTTCACAATTTTATGTTTGGCACAAAACATCACTTTGTCTTCTCTAAATTCTGAAGTCGGCAAAGGGGTCAGACCCGGATCCTCGATTGGGGAGGGGCGTGGCCCTGACTCCCCCTTTAATTACACAGTCTCTTTGCTTAGTATCACAAGTCTCTGGACACATTGAAAGTGAAATGTTTGCTTTCTGCAGCGCATTACTGGTGAATATAGCTAATATAAACCACAATGATAACGTAATCAATTTGGAATTGATGCAGCCGAAGGCGCGGAATAGTAAAGGTGAACTGTACATCGTCACTCCAACCGCTGTGACTGAGACAAAAATGGTCACGTATACAGCATTTGTCTTTATTCCTTTGCCTTGATATTTGTCTAGTTATCTTAGAATATGAGGGTAATTGTTTGGATGATTTGTTTAAAGCTCAAGATAGTACTTGCCTGCTAATTTGAGTTTCTTCGAAACCCGTGATATCTATAGGTGACAACAGTCCGTTTCAGTTTCCTGTATGGCACTGTCTAATGTGGTTTGCGTGTCAACTTTAATAGTTTGTGGCAAGATGGCCCTATGTCATCGCTACAATATTATTCAAGTCGGCTCACCTAAAATTAATCAGAAGAGGAAAAGCATGTTTAACAGCGGGGGGAAAAGTTGCTTAAATCAGTAAAGTTACAATAAACAAATATCCATGCGCGCGCAAGCTTAAGCACGTCCACGCCATGAAATAGTGCTTGAGCATCAGCATGGTTTTCTGCTATAGTACTGCATGAAGCACAACTTTTCTGCTAACCGTTAAGCAGCGCTATGAAATTGGGCCCTAGCTGCGTACAAACGTTCGCCAACGTTCGCTAATTTGTGTGCCCACCCAATGGGAAACTGTTCGGTAGTTGGCAAACGTTGGCAACCGGTTCGCGTAATGAGTGGAACGCAGCTAAACCTGAACATGTCAAGTGGACTCGGTATTATGTGGAAGGGGTAATTACGACAAATCAACTTTGCGGGGTTTTGCTTACACGTTTCGGACACACAAACTTTTAGCTGACATTTGACAAAACGAGGGTTCAGTATACCCAGGGTGGATATCGTTTTCAAGAAACATGAGGGGGGGTGGTGGTGGGGGGGGGGGGGGGGTGACATATTAAAAGGGTTAAAGGCAGATGGACCGATGGGCCGGTAATCCTGAAGTGGGCCGGTAATCTTGAAGTGGGCCTGCGCGGTGGTGAGAGATTGTTTTATTATAGTAAATGTATGTGCGATGCGGTACGGCCGAGCATGGGTGGGCCCTCCAGGGTGCGTGGGCCGGAACGGTGCGTCTAACGTCCCGGGCCGAATTTGTGTCCCTGGCACCTGCTAATCAGCAATTTGGCTGCATGGTTTCCAATAATAAAACACTGGCATGGAAACACACGTCTACAATAAGACATTGAACTCAACATAACTTTGTTTATCTGGTTTGCTTCATTTTATGCAGGCAAATTTACGATGCGGTTCAACAACCAAACGACACAGTACGACAGTCAGGATACGGAGGCCGAGACGAGCCAGGCATTTTTGTAGCAATGTCGCCCCTTGTAAAAATCAAAATGCACATTTGAAAAACGCAATAGCTTAATGTACAGCCACAGTAGCAAAAAAAAAGCAATCTTTTTGTAACCACTTTTTGGATGTCAAATGACGAAAGTTTGATGTTATTTTATACCAGAAGATTTTCCCTTCGCCGAAGCAATGACTGTAATCTTAGTCGCCCGTTGGTTATGGCGCCGGAGCATAACCACATAGTCGTGGGTTCTACATGTTCGAAGCATACAGTACGAACAGGACTTTACCGCCGAAGGGAAAACCGTTTGCATGAAACAAATGAGACGTTTCAAGTATGAGGTCTGACAATGAAATACAGGTTCAAATGTGCATCCTAATTGAAACAATAGCAGCACCCCTAAAAAATAGTTTAACCTTAAAAGGTTCAACGGGTGCAAATGTGCACCTTTTAGAGTGCAATGTGTTAGAGTTGAACCCTAATAGGTTCAATGTTACACCCTTAAGGGTGCTGCTATTGTGCAATTTTGAACCTTTATTTCTTATACGAATATTACTGTTGCAACGGAGGTTACGTTGTGCTAGTTTAAAATATACAATATATTTATAGTTAACTTTACACACACAAAGAGAGCTAAAAGGGAGCATTTAAAAGTTGAAATTTACGAAGCATAAACAATTTTTTTCTAAGTGCACCTGAACAGCTGAAAGCACTTAGATGTTCAATTTTTGTTTTTATAATGTTTTTTTACTTCAGAACACGAAAGTCTCTTTAAATTAGCTGGTACCCGCTATGCTCTTGCACGCATATAATTTAAAAAAAAATTTCCACAAATAAATTTTCAAATTTTATTGTGCACATGCGCACTTGGAATACCGAACCTGTTTGTTAGTATAGAGGTAGATATTTAAAATGGAAACGAGTGCTTATGGATGTTCACAAATATGTGCTTGTAAATTACTTACACTGAAACTCAATCAAGAGCATCTTAAAGTGATTGCATCGATGTAAAAAATACCCAGCAGACGACTGTTTTGTGCACAAGAATCGATAGCTTCTGCCCCACAAAACGTGGTCGTGCAATGTTATTGCGGCTCCTAGAAACAAACAATACTTTTTTTAAATCAGTATTTATTTACTAATAGAACCACGACTATAGTATTGACACTGGCAAAAGAATGGCGTGTGCTGTAAATTATGTCGATTCAAAGACATTTGATGAAAACTATAGGTGCTCCGCCCCAGCAAAAGTGGTCCCGCTTTAAAGGTAGTATACACCATTTTGCAAACATAAAAAAAAAGAAATACCTTACTTGAATGCAAGTGAATAACAGTCTCAAGCATCTTGTGAAATCTCAGCATCTGGTGTGCTGTGGTTTTTAAGAAAAAATAGAAGTTGTATCATTTTCCAACGATTGCCGGCCGGCTATCGTTGGACAAATCTGACTTTTTGTATACACTGTCTCAAATTTATTAAAATTAGTTAGTCCGCATTGTATTTGCAACACTGTTACACATCCGTAAATGGGTGCCAGCCAACTAGTCTGGTTTCCTAAACCTGATAATTTCTTGGACATAAATTGCTCCGTTTCGTCCGAAGAAAGTCAAGAAACCAGACTACAAAAACGGCATTAAATGTCTTGGTTTTTTTCAGCATCTGTGAACACACAGTTATAGAAATAAGTCAGAGTCACAATATTTACTATAAATAGTAACCCCCAACCCATCCATTTTCAAAAATTACAGCAAAAGCAAATGATGTATACTACCTTTAAGAAATTGACATAATGAGCACATTGCCTATACGACGAAAATTCTGCACTGAAATTTCAGGCTTTGATAGGCTCTTTTCAAGCACCTGACTTCGCTCTTGTATGACGACTTTTCATTTTTTAGGACAGTGGACCCGACGAAAACGACATTGACATAAATGACGATAGCCAACAATTGCCATTATTACAGGAGGTATTATTGTTATAACGATGTCGCTGAAGGTTTTGGAAACTCAAATTCAATTTTGTATTTAGTGTAAAAACAAATGTAGATACTGTACAACAGTGGTAGAATTTATTTACGAGATTTTTTTTTTAACAGAGAGATTACAATGCGCGTCTTATGTTTTGAAGTCATGAGGCAGCGCCGTGTTTTATCTTGTACATTGTATAACAACCGTCCTTTGAACCAATTAAATTAGCAGTTATTGACAGAGTGACATTAAATGGGAACACTGATGCACAATGAACAGACGACCGTTGACTGTGACAGACATAATATTGCCTTTATTCAGAACATGTTCAGAACTAAAAATAACAAAATAAGGGTTTCATTTTATTTTGATTTATTGTCACTTAGCTGAGGGACTCGGTTTTTTCTCGAGCAGGCAGACCTTTTGAGTGAAATGATGTGATCGAATATTGCAGGGGAGCCATCCAATTTTAATTATCGTTTAAATAAATACATGGACTTGATTTGAGCTTTGGTTAATTGCTGGAATTGTGTGTACGGTATAGAGGTATAATGGTTTTAATTTACGGTTTGCCTAAATACGCGAATTCGTATTGATATGAGGTTCTGACTTCCAGGGGACATCCATTCCACGCTGTGTTTTTCCAAAGGTGTCATTTAGGTTGACATCTTAAGTCGACATGTATCGCGGTATACGGCATATCGTCGTGGGGATTGGTGCATAGGCCTGGGGGCCCTTCGCGCCTTTTTTTTAACCCGCGCATTTCCAACCAATCGGAATGGCCAATTTGATTAATTTGTTTTGGTTTCCACTTAGAGCGAAATGCGAGACGTCCTGAATTTGTTTTTCGCTATCTAGTAAATGTGACCCTGGGTGATTTTAATTTGCGTTCAAACTGCCGTGCGGGAAATACCGAAAGGTTTATATATATATATATAATTATTTGTTAGCTCTCTCGTTGCTCAGCGGTCGTATGCGTTTCTGCTACGGAACAGCAATCCGATTTAGATGATTGGATATATCTTGCTGCCAAGCTAATTGAAACTGACGTGAGTTACTGAGAGGGGTATACGGTATCCCAAGCCAACTGACAAACGGCGCGAGGCTTCACCCTCGCCGCGCTGTGCGTATTCGGTCCAAGCAGCATGCGTGTAACCTTTAACGTCTCGTCGTTGTGGTTTATTCCCCCTTACTCGTATCTTTTCTTTCTTGTATTGACGAGTTAGACTGACGTATACCGACGCCTCAGACGAAACTAGACAAACTGACAAATGAACGAACACACGGACCAATGCTGAAAATAGTTGGAGTAATTAGGCACAAGTTGGCACTTGCGGAGACAATCCCAAAGAGATGTACACAAACTTAAAACAGTCCTAACTTGTTTACCCTAATCCTTTTCTCTAAGATCTTCGAGATTTATGCTATTTAAACCAAAATCTGTCGTTTTAGGACAAAAATAACTCCCAAATATTGTTTTTTAGGGTAGCTAGACACATAGGGAGACACTGAAATGTCTCCCTAAGTGCCACTGTCTCCTTATTACCTAAAAACTTACGCTAATTTGTCTCCCCAAGTGCCTATTTGGAAGAATTATGTAAAGCTTATCAAATATATATAGCTGTATATATGCCGACGAATATATCCTATTCGAAACTAAAATCTTATGGGAAATGTGATGTTGTAAACACTTCCCAGTGGTATATTGTTTTCTCCTGTCATTGCAAATGGTATCTGTTGTGAGATTCCATCTTTATAACGAAAAACTCGATCTGAAATTAGATTAGTATATTTTTATATCGAGTACATTTAATCATGGAGCTTGTACATGTATACTTAATCGTTTGTAAATCACAGTGGCAACACCAAATGATAAAAGGTACTAAGACAAACCTGGAGTAGGGCATACAGGGTGTTATCTTTGCCTGAATGTTAATTTGGTTGATATGATTGTAATGTTTTAACAATGGGGTCAATTATTGTTACATCACAGATATTATGTATGTTACAGACGGATAAAACAATGCATGAAACTGACAGGGACTCTCAAAATTACAGGTGCAAAATGTTGGTAAATGTGACCTAACCCGGCAAAATGAGTCACAAGTCGCCAGAGCTACTTTTGAGTAATAAACATTTTAACATTACCCCACACAATAAAACAATCAATGGAACACTTTCACCCAAATAACATATACTGCAATGATGTGGGATTTGACGTTTAAAAGACCCGGGGCGCATATCACCTGGTGCGAAGTCGAGGCGGCTATGCGTCCCGTCCCCGAGGGTGTTCAAAACGTCATATCCCACACCACAACAGTCAACAATTATTTTGTTATACCTCTGTCTTGAAGCTCAGCAGACATTTATGAGGACTAATTAAAAAGATACGAAACGTTCAAGTAAACGTTTATTTTACAACGCAAACTAAATGAACTCAGCTTCACGCACGCTCAAAACAGCTGATCGTCTGCTCGTTCGCTGCTCCACTACAGTTAACTATGGTTATTAAACATTGTGTAAGTAAAGATTGCGCGGGAACCATTGATATACAGCTCACATTGTGATATCGCCCTCACATTGATGTGACATCACACGGGGGGGGGGGTATGAGTTAGTATACAATGAACACGTGATCGTTATACACTCCAAGAAATAAAGGTTCAATTTTGCACTATATAGTTGATACAATAGCAGCACCCATAAGGGTGCAAAACCTTTAGGGGTATTCAACTCTAGCACATTGTACCCTTAGAGGGCCAAATTTGCACCCTTGAACCTTTTTGAGGTTCACATATTCACTTTATTCGAGGGGTGCTGCTATTGTATCAATTAGAAAGCAAATTTGAACCTTTATTTCTTAGAGTGTAGATCAATAAAACAATATCCAAGACAGAGGTATAACAATAATCAGATGCCAACCTCAGTAATATACAAAATGAAGAGCAAATTATGTGCCTCATTTGGCCTACTACATGTGAAAAACAAATAACTGAAAACTTGAGACTCATTTCGAAGGATTGGGTCACGAATGCACCTCGATGTAACAATGTGATTAAACATCAACATAATTATGGTAACATTGGCAGAGGAAACTTGTCTTACCTTTTTATACTAAAATGCAGAAAAATATTTTAAACTTTTAATCGACGATACAGCAACATTCCCGTCATTTTGTGTCACTAGCTCGTTAGGCATTTATGCCAAGTACTTCCCACGTAAGAGTAAATTGAGAACAGTAGCCAATAAATTATTTCCCATTCTACAAAATAATGTTCACGCGACAGGACAGTAAAGGTGTAATTTGGAAGGACGTTTAGAACAAGATCGTTCTGTCCTGGTCAAGAAAACAAAATTGATATCACTGACACTATGAATTCTTAAATGATAGAAATGCACTTTCACACTTAAATCACCGTGAAATTTTCGTGAAATTTCACGGTGTTTTAAAGGGATAGTATACGTTTGGTAATAAGAACCCACTGTTTATATACCATAAAACTAACCTGTAACAATTTTATTTTAAAAGGTGGTAGCGATTTTGAGATATTGCCGAAAATCTCGAGCGGTTATGTCCACGCATGAAGAATAATCTGCATTGGAATACACAATCTTAGAAACGTCACTGCAGTAACGCTTCTCAGATTCAAATTTTTGGGGATAAAAAGTGATATTTTTTTTCATAACCGCAGTACTTCGAAGTGAAAAGTTTCTAAAAATGCATTATACTATCCAAAGCTGCTGTACTTCTTACCAAGTAAGTTTGTATTGCCATTAATTATTACCAAACGTATACAATCCCTTTAAGGGTGAAACTGCATTTCCATTGTTTAATAACTCTCACTGTGATTCAAAGATTGTTATTGACAAATCCGGCGGTCGCATCCAGAATGGACCGTTTGCCCAAACGCGCGAGGGCTCTGTTTCTACGATATTTCGGAGATAACTCGCGTAAGTTTACACATTCCTACAGCTCAAATAAAATATTTCCCCCTAATTGTAGTATTTAGATAAAAGTACAGTTGCTAAGCCTTTTTAAATAAACGCGATTTTGCTATAGTTGGTGCCCAGAAAAAGGCGTCGTTACAGCGCCCTCGCTCCCTGGAGCAAACGGTCCGTTGAGGTGAGACCACGCCCACGTGCATGTCATTCGCGTGATCATGTACACTTTCACGAAGCTGCTGAGCACGAACAATTGCTTTTATTTATAGCATAACATTCTTGACGAAAACAGGTTTAGAAACCAAATTTGATGTATATTTTTGTTACTGAATCAGCTGGCTGTTGCTTTAGAATGTAAAGCACATGCAGCTTTGGCTGGTAACCTGTCAGGCCTCGACTTTAGGAAAAAAAGAAAAGGGGCAGGCCACTTTAGCCTCATCAACACAACAGTTTCAAAGGGAACCGAGGCCAACTGAAGGGGCACCGAGGCCAACTTAGTTCAAAGAATTTAATTCATTATTTGTGCACAGTACAGTGTCTTTGGACTGGAGAATTCAAAGTTCAACGGTGCCAAGCTGTGTAAGCGAGTCAGTGTACCAGACGTTATTCAAATGTAACTTGAATTATTGGCCCCAGGTTGACATCTGAGACTTACAAGACGAAAGGCCATTTGTCTTGAGACATAAAAAGTCAAATTAGACAAGTAAACAATGCACACAGGCAGAAAAACTAAATTAGATATCAAATTGTACAATAAAGGTCAATATTGTTTATAATGATTTTGTAAGTGGAATTCGAAGCAGCACTATACATATTTTGTTAATGGAATAAAAATTATAAGCAGAGCTGAAAACCCAATGGTAAATTGCGTACGTGTAATGTGTGTGTTTTATAATTAAGTTAACAGATACTATGTGGTTGGTATGCGTAATGTATGGCGTGCATAGTTGACATTTAATCCAAAATATAGATATCTCTATTATAAATAGAGATATCTCTATAAGAAAGGAAATAGAGATATCTCTGTTTTTAATAGAGATATCTCTATTACAGGAAATAAATGTTAACTTTGTACGTCCGAAATAGAGATATCTCTATTGTTAATAGAGATATCTCTATTTTGGATTAAATGTCAACTATGCCCGCCATAGTAAATGTATGCCTCTTGAGCTGAGCCGCGTCCAAATTACTTTGATATGGCTTGATATCACACACTAGTCTACGTGGAGTGGCTGCATCTGCTACCATCGACTAATGTTTGTTATTTCAAGTCGTAGCCATAATAATTCTGCAAGCCCTGCAAACCCAACAGCCAGCCTGGGGCCAATTTCACGGAGCTGCTAAGCACAAACATTTGCTTAGCACAAAAAAGTCTTGCTCAATAAAAACAAGTTATCAGCCAAAATTCTACGTGTTTTTTATGCTAAGCAAAAAAACAGCGGATTATCAATCAAAAACAATAAAGATCACGTGAAAATTTGGTCTGTAACCTTGTTTTTACCAAGGACAAATTTTCATGCTAAGCAAATTGTTGTGCTTAGCAGCTCCGTGAAATTTGCCCCTGGCGCGTTCCTATACCCAGCACGATACTGAAAACCCTCAGATTATTTTTATATAACGCATCTCCCTATAGAAATCTTAAAATAATTCCTGGGATTCCGGGAACACAATAGCCATCAAAAAATAAAGGGGGTGGGTGGTCCCTCTGCCCCGTATCTAGATCGGTTGTAGAATTCATTGGACATTGACATTTTAGGAACAAGGGGTCGTATGAATAAAAACTAGCATTTGCTTTTACTACCAATTTTCAAACATTTACTGGAATCTGTATGAATAAAAATGAAGCAAAAGGTTTTACTGGAAAGAATTTGCTAAAGACTAAAAGTATTTACTTTTTAATTTCCAGCATTTGCTAGAATATTAGTATTTGCTCCCTTTGGTATGAATACAAATGAGTAAATGCTTCAGATTTGCAGTATTTACTCGTAATTTTTTAAGGTTGGTTGGGGCTACCTTGAAAAAAGAGAAGCAAATACTAAATATGAAAAATAGAAGCTTTTGTATATGTGGTTAGGCAGGAAAAGGTATGAACATGGAAGATGGATTGTTTAGGATTAAAATACAAGCAGTTGTGATGATTTTTGGGAAGGAAATGAGACGTAGATGGCCGATAATTTCTCGCAATATTCCTGAGACAGAAAAGGGCATCATGACTGCGAAGCAGCAACTTGAGGTTCCGATTTCATTCAAACACCCCTGTCAGCGTGCATGTACTTTTGTTCCGGCACCACATAACGACCGAGGGGCGAGACACAAATGAGAACAAAGGAAACAAAAGCCCCTCGGTCGGCGGTATGAATGGAAAGATTCGGTCCTCGATCGACGGTGCAAGCGCAAAGCAATGGGGATTGGGTATAACATAGGAATAAAGGAAAACACAATATCGAGCCTCGATCGTTATGTGGTTCATGCGTGCGTTTGCGTGCGTGCGTGCGTTTGTTTTTGATTGAAATAGGGGACGTATGACAAAGGGAACAATGGGGTCCCCTATTCCGCAAAGGTCCCCGATTCAGACTCGTGTGCAAATCCTATGGCGATCATCCGAAAACGTTAGAGTACAAACAAAAGAGGGAAGACGGTCGGACAATGCCCCGTCCCCTATTGACGGCATTTACCCACTTGTGTGTGTGTGTACGTACACACAATAGAGACTGTATTGTTATAAACCATTCGGATGTGCAATCAATTGCAAGTAAAAAGCATTTACTGCTATTTCAGCCAGTAAATGCTAAACAGTCAAACTTTGTTTTATTCATACGAATTAAAGCATTTGCTTTTCCTTAATGCTTTTACTTCGAAGTAAATACTTTTACTTTTGGCTTGTAATTCATAGCATTTGCTAGTTTTTATTCATACGACCCCTTATACTCGTGCTAAATGGGCTCCCAAAAATACCCAGCCTAATCCGTCTGACTCCCTTTCTTAAATTAGCCCGGAGAGAGTGTCGATATCGTTAAAAAATATCCGGGTCCTCACTCGGTGTTGCGGTTTCCCAGGGTCTTCTCCATTTTTTTCTCGAATCATGACACGACGTGACCGACAACAGGCGCTAGTTGCAAAGACATTATGGTTCAGGCGCTGTTTCATCTTATACTCGTCCCGTCGCCCTAAAGTAATCAAATCCGGTAATAAATGCCGATAGTTGGGTAGTATTCCTCAATCGAAGACATCTAGCAGAAAAGAGCCCCGTGGACACTACAGGGGGTAACTCCCACCCCCCCCCCCCCCCCCCCCCCCCTCCCCCTCCTCCTCCTTGCCTCCTTCCCAATCCACTATCTTGTTTTCTTCTCCTCGCCTCCGTTTCAGTTCTGCCGACCTATCACAAATTCCCCTAACTCGGCGGAAAATTTATCCAGACGAGGGGTTATTTTGCCCTTAAGTGGGCTGAATATCGAGTCTGGGCTCTGGGCATATCGATCTGATGAAGATGGAGGGAGCGAAGGCGGATCGCATTTAATTCGACTGCGAGGCTAGTATTCAATTTAGGAAGACTGTTCCCGCATGCTGTTTCTTTACATATAGTAACTGTTGGTTGCAGTTTTCACGGGGTTCGGTAAAGTAAAAGAACAAGCGCATAATAAAGACACCCCCGAAAAAAACCTAATAACCTGATTAACTTCGAAACGTGGCAAATAAAAGCAGATACCCATATAACATTTTGTTCATTTAGATATTATTTTGTACTCTCTGATGTATTTGTCATTAAAGGGATCGTATACGTTTGGTAATTGGAACCCACTGTTTGTTTCAATCCTATATAGTTATAGATATATACCATAAAACTAACCTGTACAAATTTCATTTCAAAAGGTGGTAGCGATTTTGAGATATTGCCAAATATCTGGAGCGGTTATGTCCACGCAGGAAGAATAATCTGCATTGGAATACACAATCTGAGAAACGTCACTGCAGTAACGCTTCTCAGATTCAATTTTTTGGGGATAACAAGTGATATCTTTTTCCATAACCGCAGTACTTCGAAGTGAAAAGTTTCTAAAAATGCATTATACTATCCAAAGCTGCTGTACTTCTTACCAAGTAAGTGTTTATTGCCATTAATTTTTGGAGTAATTTTTAAACGTATACGATCCCTTTAATAACTATCACACTATAATTATATCTGCAACAACAGCAATAACAAATAAATATTATTAAAAATATATATATATTTATTACAATACCGTAGTTAAAGGACTGTAAAGAATTACAAAGAACGGTTTCCTCAACTAACTCGCCAAAGGCAGAGAGCTATATGGATCGAAAGGTCTGTGCTTCGAATCCGACTATCGTTAACGTTTGTCTTTTCCTTCCACATAATGTGACGCGGTATGTCAAAATCAGGCACTTTTGGGCAAGAAGTCAATTTTGAGTTTCTGCAATATTAGTAAAATGTACCACTTGCTCTTTTAAATGCCACCTTGGGGTTTTCTTTATTGGATATTCCAAAGTAAAAATATACAACTTTGAAATCACATTTTCTGAAATGTTAAAAATGTGAAATAGACCTTTAAAGTTGGAGTTTTGTATTAAACAAAATGCTTTTTCAATGAAGTTTTAATTTGAAACTTTTGAAACAGTTGAAACATAAATAGCACCACAAAAACTGTAAAATCCCCAAATCACTGAAAATCACTCAACATAATTTGAAAGCTGTTTCTCCATTTGTAGCTCTGCCAAATTCCATCTGTTTTTGACATGATACCATGTCACAAAATAATGATCTCATGGGTTATATTAACCATAGAACGAGGTTGAAGGGAAAACCGGGTTCGATACATAAGTGCCTTGAAAAATACAACAAGAACCGCTACACTGGTTAGTTTTTAGTGACTTTCTCATTGAGTCAGTATAAGAGCTACATTCGGCTTCTTATCGTCTATCGTCTTATCGACTAACCGTCTTTGCATATACGCCTAAAGGGCCGACGTTGGTATTAGCACGTACATTGTCTATGCCCACCTCTTTGTACTTGTGCCGCGCAAATTCAGCAGGGGGTATAGGTCTATGCATCATGCGATTGCTGCCAGGAAAAAAATGTGACGGGCTGAGAGTTTGAGATTAATCAATTTGCTATAAAATATATGAATCCCCTAACCCATCAATTTTCAACGGGGTGTACTACCTTTAAAGGTAGGATATACACCATTTGCAGATATTGAACATGTATTCTATACCGAATTATTAAGAAATATCTTATTTATTTGAAAGTAAATAATGATTGTAGGCATCCAGCAACATGATTGCACTAGATATCCTTTAATTGTTCCGACGCCGGTTGAAAATGAACGCCGTTTTTCTTGCTTTTCTTAGCATCCATATTGTAAAACTTCAAACAAGTCAGTTACACGATATTTACTATAAAATACACCCCCCCCCCCCCCCTCCCCCCTTAATTCACCCATTTCTGATAATTCAAGCAATTACCAATGGTGTATTCTACCTTTAAACGTCCACCAATTCTATGATTTATATCTGGTATTGAATTTCTACCCATTGGAGCATTATAACTGATGAAGTGTGTGGGTATTATGCAGCAGTGGCACACCCAGAGGGGCGCTCGGGGGGCTTGAGCCCCCCCCCCCCCCCCTATTCCAATAGGGTCCCCGAACAAAACGAAAACAAGGAGAGAGATAGAGAGGAGGGGGAGAAAAGTCGCAAATGTTTACACAGCATGCATAAAGGGCAAATCCGGGGGGAGCCGTAGGGATGCACGCCCTCTGTTTTGGTATTAACCAGTTCGAGCAGGTTTTATTTTAAAGTTATCTACTGGCGAGATTATTTTTTTCATACAAAAAATGGTTTTTTTATTCAGTAAACAAATTCTGTTTTGATAATGCAACTACTACCAGATGCCAACACTTAGTTTAGTAGCACCGTTATTTACATGTTTTGCCAACATTCTGTCGCCTAGGGCGATTTTTCTCTCTGCAGTCAGGGCGTGATATTACATCAACCACTACCCGCCATAAAATCTGACGCATGTGTACGTGTATAAGTATGTATACGTCATCCGTGGAACTACACACAGGCCGAGGACAATTGTACGCAGTAATATATACAAATGTTTGCAAACCCAGCTGAAAAGCACCTTTTCACGATTTTCAAAGGAGACTAAGGAACACTATTTAGGTAACAATAGTCTAAAGAATGTATAGGTATGCGGACATAAGGGGGAGTCCGTCGGTCCAATATCTTGCCGTGTATATCCACCGAAGGACCCAGACTATCTGGCTTGCACCAATTCTGGAAAATGTGGACTAAACAAATAATTCAGTAGTTTTGTTTTGTTATGTTTGCAAATGTTTATTCTACCTTATAACATATCAATATCAAAACATTGTTTTGCATCTTGAGAATACTTCCGCGTAGCTGGGGCGCGGGCAATAAACTCATTTTTTTGTTTTTCCAGCAATTTGTCCAACTACATAATATTTTGATATCTCTTTAAAGGTAGGATACACCATTTGCAGATATCGAAAATATTTACTACCGAATTATTAAAAAACATCTAACTTATTTGAAAGTAAATAATGATTCCAGACATCCAGCTAAATGATTGCGCTAGATACCTGTAATTATTCCGTAAAATATAATTTTATAAAGAAAAATTTGCGATCGCCGGACGGCGATCGCGATAAACAAAGATAACATAAGAATAACTGCTCGGCGCCGGTTGAAAACAAACGCTGTTTTTCGTGCATTTCCTGGCATCCATAATTATAAAACTTCGGACAGGTCAGTTAAACGATATTTACTATAAAATACAACCCCCTAAATCTACCCATTCATGATAATTCAAGCAATTACCAATGGTGTATCCTACCTTTAACTAGAGGCGGATCTTAAGCAATTCAATTGTACAGGGTATATTCGCAATTATGATTACCACAATCCAATAACGCTATACCTTTTAGAAGTTCGTCATTATCTTACAGTGCACAAATATTATTCAATGAGAGAATTCTATTCACCAAGTTCCGGCGAAATAATTTGATTACAATCTTCCCAGCGAAAGCAAAGAAACTAGCATCGCACAAAGAAAACATGCAGAATCACACAAAGAAAACAGAATCGCAAAGATGTTTTGTCATTGTTTGCATTATAGTGTACACCAGCAGTATTTAATGTTCTCGACTGGTTTCCTTAACTGACGTCAAAGAGGAATAAATTGTAGAAAAAAAGAAAAAATGTATGCCTTTATGTCATTCTACGTGGAAAATTGTTTTATTCGTTAGTAATGTTGATCTATTCAAGTATTCACTTAAACAAATACATTCAAAACCCATAAACATCACAATCACAAATGACAACATCTTCCAAACCAGAAATAGATGAAACTAATATTTAAAAAACCCCAAAAAACCAAGAAATCACAATAATAAAACACATTAGTGTTAACCCGATATAAAATATATAGACAAATGTATAAAATTGAAGTACACAAGACTTTAGTAAAACAGTTCCCCTTTTAACTAATTTTGTTAAAAGGAATAGCAACTCCTAATGTAATGGTCTGGAAATTATCTTAAAGAAGAAAGAGCGCTCCCTCAATTTTTTTTCCAATTCACTTAAAAGGCCTGAACATTGATATCCCGACTAAGCTATCAGCAAAAGTATGCCCCTCAACAAAAAATATATATATATATTGTCGACTTCGTTTTCCCTTGACATGGAGAGAGAGAGAGAGGGGGAGAGGCGGAGGCAAGGGAAGACAAAATCAATCTGAAGAATTTTGAGGCGAAGGTGGGAAAAGATTGACTGGATCTAGTCGGTGTGTGTCCAGAGGGTCATTATGTGTGAAACCAAAGACGAAGGATGGGCCGAGTGTAACTAATGGTGAACAGGACTGGATCGATAACGTGTAAGGCTAATATTCCGGACCGCTTTGCCTTTCATTAATAATCAGCACTTGGCCCATCCACCAGCCACACTACTGCGCACGCGCAGCAACTACCCTGCAAAAATAAATAAACTCGGGATGCTCTAACTGTCTTCCACCGCGAGTTGGAAGTGGATATCTCTATTGTCGCTGATAGACACACGTTGTGAATTGAGCGCTGCGCATGCTGATGAGTGGACGAAACAAACCAAATACATTATAACAGCACCATTAACGCAGCTTATTGTCTCTGTCCACATCTAAATTTGTATTTAGTATAGGCAAAAGTTGATGAGATTATAATAATACACGTGGACTTTACGCCTTGTGTGGGGAAGTGAAACGGATTACGGCTTTATGCAGGTAAGAGCTCCAGAAACCGTCAATGTTACAGTTGTGTTTAAAATACAAAATGTAGTCGGAACTTTGCTTTTCTAGTGCATGAGATAATGTATCTAAAAAAGAGATTTCTTTTTGTTTTCTCAAGTTAAAGTTCCGGCCGTTTCCGCGTGCTTTGCCTATACATTAATGTTGTCTTTTATTCAGGGGTTTATTTATTATAAATGCTATAATTTAACTGCACTGAATGACTTCGGTGTATTAATGTCCAACGACCTCAGAGTAATAAGTCAGTTTGGCTAATCAACTGATTAGAAACTAACTTACGCCAATCAATAAAAAAAAAAAATACTTTTAAAAGCTATGTAGAATGCCAAGGCCCATTGGTTACGGTGTTTGACTCGTGTACGGTGGTGCGTGGGTTCAAACCCTGCCAGGAGCATGGTGTCTGTGCCCTTGGGCAAGACACTTAACTACAATTGCCTCTCTCCACCCAGGATTTTAAATGGGTACCATGTGAGGGTCAAGGCCGATTGAGCAGCCTATAAACGTTTGCCGCGTGATCACCCGGACCTAATAAACGGGTTAATAACTGTAAAGCGCTTTCAGATCGTTGATACGATAGAAAGCGCTATAGTTCGTGAATTGCCATTACGACCGAGGATCCCCTATTGTGTTTTCCTTTATTCCTTTACTGAAACCCAACCCCATTGCTTAGCGCTTACCGGAGCGATCGAGGACAAAGAAACCGTCCTTCGATGATCTTTTGTTCCCTTTGTTTTCTTTTGTGTTTCGATCCTCGATTGCAAAAGGAAACAAGCACTATAATACGCACGATATAATATATTCGTGCATCGTGCAATACCCCACCGGGGTCGGTCAAATAGAACTGTCCGTTTGAAATACTTCTGCTTTGATAACCGAAATGGACGGAAGCGGTCCCTGGATTCCAATCGCGGAAAGACGTCTTTCCGTGATAGAAAACCACGGAAAGACGTCTTAAACAGCCCAGTATAAATCCTTTTCTTTCGGAAAAACCAATTATCCAGGAAAAGCAGAATTAAACGTAGATGATTATATACTGGCAATGCTAAAAATTGGGCGATTTTTGTTAATACCCCAAATGGTAATGAGATGGTATTGTTATGTCGACAATGGAAAGCATATTTTAACCTACTTTAACAGCTTATGTTATTCCTTTTCGGTTAATTCGCCACAAACTCTGTGCGTAACACCAGTTTACTCAACTGTTATAATAACACTTATGTATAAAGGACTGGGCCTTTGGGTACTTGGGGTAGACGTCCCTCAACGTGCCACCGGGTTGCTCGCGGCCTTATGCTTCTGTAGATTTGTGTTGTCATCTTGTTCAGTGACATTATTAAATTCTGTAATATCTGAGGTTGCCACAATCTGTGTTTGCAAGCTGTGTATTCCTTGTCGTGTCGATCCCTCTGGCATGTCTGGCTACCGCACACAACCATAACAGTATTGTGAACAACACCAGGCCAGTCTGGTGAACCCGATTTATTTACAGACGGGTTTCTGTCCAAAACCCGATATACGCTATTAAGTTCACTTTGTGAATTCTATACTCTGTCTTGTCTGCCCAGCGTAAATTTCGACCCCCGGTATACATTCTTCAACACAACTTAAAAATAATAAAAACTTAAAAATAATAAAAAGTTTTTTAAAAACAGTCACGTTGTTTTTATTTCTTAAAGGTAGGATACACCATTGGTAATTGTTTGAATTGTCATGAATGGGTAGATGTGGGGGTTGTATTTTATAGTAGATATCGTTTAACTAACCTGTCTACAGTTTTACAATCATGGATGGTGAGAAATGCACGAAAATCATTATTTACTTTTAGATGAGTAAGATAATTCTTAAAAATTAGGTTGTAAATATTTTCAATATCTGCACATGGTGTAGGCCTATCCTACCTTTAAAGTTTCAATACCGTGAACGTTTTGGTTACCTTTTTGAATGAATATATTGCGTTTTAGAAATAAACTAATGCACCAAATCCCGTAAAATTTGATTCAGAATGACTAAAGTTTCAACTCAAGAAGTCATTTATTTCCACACCATCGTTCATCATCTGTTGTGCACAGTGTAGCATATTTAGTACGGCGGATAGGTGATCGGGTTGTGCCTTTAACGAAACAAGCGTGAAGTATATCATGAGAAAAATATTTGGATATAGGGCCATCGCCGATTTGTCCTTTGAAGAAATAAAGAAAGAATAACAAGCAATGGCAGCCATTTGGAAACTTTGATTATTCTACCTATATTTTTCAAAGGACAAATCTGCGACGGCCCTATAGCCAAATATATTTCTCATGACATACTTCGACTGTATGCCAAATGTCTTGCTTGTATCGTCAAAGGTGTAATTCTCCTTAATATTTCCCCTATCTGTCCCTATATATCGTTAGGATCACAGGGTGATCTTATACCCAGGCACTGTCCGATAAATGACAGCCAGTCAGTCAGTAAGACAGTCTCAAAGCATCGGGGTAGCCCTCTGCAGTGTTTCTGACCAACTACAATGTTGTAAAACCATTCGATGGCGTGTGTCCTTTGGCTAAATAGCACCCCCCCCCCCCCCCCCCCCAGCCTCCCTCCCCCAATCGCAGTAATGACTGCAAAATCAAACCTGATCTAAACAGATAACTAATCTGTGCAGGTCCAGTTTAGTGGGGAAGTGTGCAAGCGACGCGTCCATAAATTATCCTCAAAGCAATCGGGAAATGCACGGCCGGTCGTGGAAGGGTTACAAGGTTTCATGTCACGTTGGCTGATGGTTTCACTCTAATTCTAATTCTAATAGATTATGTTCTATTAAAACAAAACCAAACTGTGTTTTTCTCACATGCTGCATCGCTGTTACCGTTACACGCTCGCGCATGACCTGAAACTCGAAAGATGTGAGCAAACTGCTCTCAATGGTTCCAAGAATTTTTTTACAAGCTTTTAGTTTTTGTGTTTTAGGAACCGAGCAGTAATTGTTTTACTCGAGAGAGATAGAAATTAAGGTATGCTGAGAAAATTTGCATTTATTCGACGATTGACTTTTGGCGCAACGTGCATAAGTTTGGGGTAGGCCTACATAATTATAATACAAGACATTTCTTGGGTGTGAATAATAGCGCTAACTATCATTCTCAAAACCACAGAAAAGGGTCACTTAAAGGTGTAATTCTTTAAAAAAATTAAAATCGATAGTGAACTGATACCATGCATTGGAGTTTCAAATAAGATTGCTTACAGGGATAATATACCATTTTATAACCATTCAAAAAGTGACCAACCAAATTATTGTTCAAAACCAAGATATTAATGACTCTAAACACCCTGGGAAATTGTTCAAACTGGTATGCTGTCATTTTCAAGAAAATAATAAAAGAAGTAAACAAATACGTCTAAAGCCGCGTTCGCATTGGACTTAATATTGTCAAAAGTTACCGTATACGTGATTGTCAAAAGTTCACGGTGTTAAATCCTCCGCTAGAAGCTCGGGCCTGTAGATCTTACTGTTGCGGAGGGTAAAATGGACAATTTGACAATGTTACCGCCTGTCCGCATTGGATATAATTTGGTTAAAGTCTCCGTAGGTTTTACCAAAAAAGGTCCAATGCGAACGCGGCTTAGAGACGCACTTTTAGAAATGTCCATATTTTAAGTAAATCTTAAAATATTATCTTCTCAGATATTACGGCATTTACAGAACTAAAACTTTGTTAGGTTATTGCACAACTGACAAAACGGTATACTGTAACATTAATAAGATATTTATTTTTGAGATGTTAATATGTTTTTACACCAAGTCTTTCAGTTTCATCGTAGTTTCGTTTATTTGAATCAGTGTTTGTGATCATACAGGATATAATGTAATTATGAAGACATGTGGTTATAAAGGACTACAATTTCAAGCTCTGAAACATACAGCTCTGGGTTTTCCATTATCGCTATGTGAAATCGTGTATATTTTTATTTTCAATGTTTTCTTTCAGAGAATTTGTTTTTGTTCTGTCTCGGTATATATAAGAAAACCTTACAAGGTCATGAGAAGGAGGCAGATGCGTTTTGCATCTTTAGTTGCATCGCCACCTCTCTAATTGCTACACAGCATTTGCTAAAAGCAAACGACCTACCCTGATGACAAACAAAATGATGACGTCAATATCGCTTTGCTTCTCAGGGGGGCTGTTACGCCAAAAAGCCACGCGCACGCATGATGAACTATAGACATAAACCGCGGACTGTGCTGGTGTGTACGGTGAGCGTGCGGGACATCGCAGCGCGAAGCAACTGCCACGGTTTGTTACCCGAGTAAGCGTTATTAGATCGCCGTACGTAGCCCAACTGACTACCGCCAACCCGGCGCGGAGCGACCGCCACAGGGCGGACAGCTAGAACGAAAAGTGCGGTCGGGAGTAGCCTATGTAACTCAACTCATTGTCAATACTTCTACCCTCCGCATCATTACACGTTCTGCACTTAAACAGTTCTTTGTCTTGAACCGAAACATGAACTTGTCTTTCCATATGAGTTACCTTCTTTCCTCCTTGCACTTCATTCTTTCCCCCTAATCAATTCGGTAACCTTAAGATAAACGAATAGGGCAGCGACTGGGGCACGATTTATGGTGAGTGGAAGGGAAAACAGGAAGCCCTGGTTTTTACTTTGATCGATAAGTTGCCATATTTTCAGGACCGAAATTAAGTCACGTCGACATTATGTGCTCACGTTATCAGGTGACCGAAACAGTTAACACTGCATGTTAACTGCGATCGCATTAATGGTTTTGTCTGTGGTTGCCCGATATAAAACACTAGGTTATCTACCTATGGAGTGCCATGGCTTCGTGGTCTGGAGCATTGAATTTGTAATATGTAGGTAAATCTACAGGTTGGGGGTTCGAGTCCAGCCCGGGACTATGGTACGTGTGCCCTTGGGCAAGGCACTTTGTCACTCATTGCCTCTCCCCACCCAGGAGTAAAAGAGGGTACCTGTGAGGGTAGATGGTTATTGTGGTTGAATTTAGCTACTTTGCGCCGAAATGGCAGCATCGAGCTGTATACTTCCCAGGGAGCTGAGATGGTATTTGGAATGTTTCATGGGCCCAATGACCGGGGTAATAATGTAAAGGCGCTTTGATACACCCACATTGTGGGAGTCTAAAACGCTATAATAAGAACTAACATTATTATTATTATTATTGTTGATAAAAATTACCTGAGGGGGGTCTCCGTTGGTCGGTATCAAATGAGGGGAATAATGGTCGTGGTGATTTTGGGCAAGATATGCACCCCTGTGGTTAAATATGTGACAGCATTGCAGCGGTGGCAGCTTTCTAGGTGTTATCAACTTTTCTTTTTTTAAATGGCCGCCAAAATGCTTGTTACCACATATAAACATAATCTGGTCACAAACAAATTGGCGGCCATTTTGGAAAACAAAAAATGAAAAAAGTGATAACCCCCAAAAAGCTGTCACCGCTCACGCTGCAAAGTTATCACCCATTTCCCAACTATATTGGAGTGCATACCTTGCCAAAAATCGATATAAGCATTACAAAAATGGGTTTTTCATTCAGTAAAACATTTCTGTTTTGATGTATATACACGTGCTGTGCCTGACGCATTACCGCGTCATCCGAGTAAACGATTTTTTCGTGCCTTGATCAGGAAGTGTTTATTCATTATCCGTTTGAATCTCGGAAATTTTTTGCGGATATATTCGTCCTCCGGCGCGTAGTGGTTAAAGGCCGGTGCACTACTTTACGCGAAAGCGAATGCTAAGCGAATTTCATGACGTCAACAATTTAAGTTTCATTGTGACGTTCTCCGTTACTTTAACGAATTCGATAGTGTATTGCCTTTTTTAGGAAGAGGTCGGAGCTATTCTATCGTCAGTATAGTAAGCAATTTACCGGGGGCGAGTTAGGTCAATCGTTACAGAGCACACGCCGGGCAAATCACCCGGTTTTCCTCAGATCCAATCGCACCAGTCAATGATGCCATCACGCACGGAATTTTAAATGACCCGAACGGGGCGACCGTATCGAAGAAAGAACTATAATAGTATAAGGGACTTGTAGATCTGTTCTCTCTTTTTTTATTTTGTGGAAGCCCGAGGGAGCTCGAGGGACTGAAGTAAATTGGATCGATGTCACTGAGAAACCACCTTTTGCCGAATTTCTCGGTGGCATCCTCAAGTAGAATACTGAGAGAGTGAGGAAAGAATGGGGGGGGGGGGGGGTAAGACTAGCGAGCGCAAATGTTAACTTTGCCAGTTAAAGGCTCAGGCTCGTCAAATGCGCGACGAACAAATTCGTGCCACGAAAAGTCACCTTTGCCCTATTGCGGTTGCTTAATTCTCCTACAATCCCTAAGGGCGCCAGCTTATTATTTATGCAGGGTCATTCTAAAAATAGGCCAGTATTGTGTCCAGGCATGTGTACTGTGTGCGCGCAGGCTATAGCTAAGCGTAGCGTGTATTGTACATACTGTACGTGAAGTATGTAGTACAGTGTACATGTACATGTACAGCTAGTGTTGACTGAACGTGTGCCTACTGTACGACGAGACTCCCGACAACAAAATGGCTGCGACCAGAAAGTCTCTTGGCATATCAGAATCAGTGCAAGTAAAACAAAATACAAAATAATACTGCAAACAGTTCAACAGCAGAAAGTACACAGGATCAATGTGGCTGATGCCTAGAAGATAAATGTCAAACACTACCTCAACCGTGTGTAGTTTAGTTACAAATCCAAGACCTGCTTTATTTTATTGCTGCAGTTTCTATTAATTTGCATGCAATTGTACATTTCTGTAAGTGTAAAGCAGAATTGCAAGGACACGCTCCCCGTGTCCCAATCTTTCCTCTATGGCAAGTGTTCTTGCACAAGTGACGGTGTTTCCAAGATTATCTTACATGCTAATTTTAACCTTTGCCGTTTTAACCTTTGTTCTTTGTTTACATTTTGTATAGTTTGCATAATATCTGCTTATTTGTATGCGACCTTAGATGCTTTGTACATTTGACGTCAGTAGTAATTTGCATACGAAGCGTGATATCGCAAAGTGATGGGGTCATCTTACTCACGTACAAGAGACACACCCTCGTGAAACTGAGTTTGTATGTACACGGTCTGATTTCCGTCTTTTATTATAACAATCTGAGCAGACAAACTGGCGATTTAAGGATATATCTAATGACCCAGAACATAGGCCTAGTTGATGAGCTGTTGTGTTATTAAAATATGGCGTCAAATAGACTGTTGAGATTGTTGATCGACGAAACCAGAAACCCCGTGAACATCGTGAATAGCGAGCTTTCGAGTCGGGGGAAGGACAAAGAGAACGATAAGCCGAGCTAACAAATCGATCTGCGCATGCGCGAAACCGAACACGTCGCCGTCCTTTTGGGAACGATTCTCGGGTGAAATAGCGTCCGGTCTGTGAGCACGACGGAGCGGTATATTCTGTACACTAGTAGGGTCCTTATGTCATCAGGTGTTTTCTAAGACCTAAAAGTGAGCTGAAAACAGATTTGGAATGCTTAGGAATCTTTACACGTTTTAATGTTTCCAAAATTTCTTTTGGGATTTGGATTATTTTTTGCGGCCTCTATGTACAAAAGTGGGGGGGGGGGGGGGGGGGGGGGGAGTGAAAAACGCCAAATGTCCATGGACAAATTATCTAAACTGGTGGTTTTGAGTTCTTAATGGTAATATGTAAATGGGAAAGAAATTCTACAAGATTTTTAATATGAACCCTTCATCGTCTAAAATGTCGCAGAAAAAAAGCTCTGTGTAGATTCGCTGTGTTGATATTATAACAATAGTGACCGATTGAGGGCTTTTGCACTGCACTGTCACGTGATCACGCCACCACGCGTCTCGTCACCGTCTACAGAAATCGTAACAGCTTACAAATCAGGACGGGAGCGCCCCTTGCTAGGACCGTCACGCTCCATTGACTCCCCGTTCTGTATGCTCTACTGTCCCCGTGTCGATAGCTCGTCAGTATGCCAAATCGAGCGGTACGATATTGACTGTCATATGACTATTAAAACTGTACATTAATTTCAGATCGTTTGAGTTTGAAGACATGAAGAGAAACTAGGGTTTAACAAATCGTGAACAGAATCTTTTACAAATTACAATCTATTACAATATTACAAATTCGCCTTTCCCATTACGAAATTGTTGCTCACTGCATGACTAGTAGAATGTCACACCGTTCCTTGCTCTATGGTCTCACATTGTTGGCGCTGTACACAGTCACATTTGACCTCTTCATTTGACCTTTTCAGCGTCCCTAACAACTGCATAATAGTGCAGATCAACGCGTGGTATAGGCACATACCACCGTCAATTGGACTGGAGACTAAATTTGGCTCAACTCTCCTGCCTAACCTAATTGCCCTTTTGGGAAAATACTTATTTCAATCTTTCTTTTTTTGTCAGACAAAAAAAGAAGTAAACTTGCAAACGTGTCGTGACCGTGGTTGAACGGCCCCTTCGTCAGACGCCGTGCCATTGTGGGAAGAACTCTGCATTAAATAAGGCGTGATACAAATAGAGATCGCGAGGCAACCGATACCTTTTTTCCCCGCGCTTTTTTCCCCGCGCTTTTCTTCTTTTTCTTTCTATCGAGTACAAATTGCACGCTTTGCTTGGACGGATCAATAACGCCTGCTGACCGGCTGATCGAGGCACGAGGAATCGATCTACTAACTGGCAAGATGAAGAGAAAACAAAACCAATGGCCTTCGCGTCCCATTAAGGATGGGATGTCTGGAATATTTCTTTACATGATCCTTTTGGGGTTTGTACACTGGGGCTTGTGTAATGAGTATTATGTTTGATATACACTACTGAGTATTACGACTGAATGTCAATAATGCTAAAACCACGTCACATATACAAACGTTCCGGTCTATTAGCTAGGTACCATGATTATTTGGTTTCACAATGGGCAGCTTTCAATATCAGTATATAGGCATACCTTTAACATTCTAAAGTAAATTATTAAATAGGCTATAATGTTTGAAATAGGTTATACTGTTTGAAATAGGTTATAGTGTTTTGCAATGTTCTTATAATACGGAAATAAAAATACAATCGTCGATTCATTTTTGCGCAAACATTTATAAAGAATCCAGAGTAAATATATATTACTGTAGTGCGGTTGTGAATGTTGTTGTTTCGTTCCGTTTCGTGTCCTTTTTTTGTGGAGGGAGGGGGTGTGGGGGGGCACGGATGTCCGAATTTGCTGTACCGCAGCTAATACACGGTAAATTATTAAAGTAATGCTCGGTCTAGCGTTCGGATTTAGCGACAGAAAGAATAGTATAACCCTCATGAGTTATGATTCTAAAATCAGATCCGCACACTTTTATCGTCTGTAGATGTACAAGTTACTGGTATTAAAGAGAGACATCTCCCGTAATAATACAGACCATAAAAATACTTTTTGCAATTCAATTAAGCCGTTCCATGGAGAGACATCAGTGCAGGTGTTTCGAGTTCCGAAAATTGGTCAAGAGTGAATTAAACGGGAGGAATACTTCTCCACTAAATTAAAAGTCAAGACTCCACTTGGGAACTCCGTGCATGTTTGGTGTTTTTACATCCACTTCAAGCAGACATTCCTTGATGAAATTATTCGAAATGTCAATTGGTAATTAGTGAGGATCGGGTTTAACGGGAATGGCGGGACGAGACGAAGGGGTGGGACTGTATTTGGTGGTTGTGGCGAACTGATAATGTGCTCGTCGTATATCACTCCGCGTGACGTAGTGTAGAGTCGATAATTGAACTGAATTGACCCTTGAAGAGACTGCAAACTGTTCGTGACATTTTAAAGGTTGGATACACCATTGGTAATTGATTGAAATACCAGGAATGGGTGGATTTGAGGGGTTGTATTTTATAGTAAATATCGTTTAACTATTCTGTTTGAAGTTTTACAATTATCATGGATGCCGAGAAAAACAAAAAAACGGAGTTCGTTTTCAACCGGCGTCGGGCAGTTATTCTTATGTTGTTCTTGTTTGTTCATGATCGCTGTCCGGCGATCGTAAAAGAAAAAACAAATGAAAATGTTTATTACAAGATATCTAGCGCAATAATTTAGCTGGATGCCTAGAATCATTATTTACTTTTAGATGAGTAAGATACTTCTTTATAATTCGGTAGTAAATATTTTCGATATCTGCAAAGGGTGTATCCACCATTAAAGATAGTAGCCTATGCACCGTTTGCATGATTTGCAAACATCAAAAACAAAACCACTTAATTATTAACATACCATACTATACTAGACTAAATAAGTTAATAACAGTCTCAAACATCCGGTGAAATCACGGCATCCGGTGTGTTGTCATTTTAAGGTGAATTTGTTGTTTTGTTTCCAAGAAAAGTAGAATTTTGTATACATTTTCAAGGAAATACCTGACTATTATTTTCATTACCAGACCAAGCCCAGTCTTACGTGGTCTTTCTCCCCATAAGCGGCTACATTGTGAAGTAAGCCCACCAACAGACCGCATACAAGTGTGCGTCAATCTTCCATGCAAAGAGAAAGCCCCAAAACACATTAGACTGGGCTTGGTCGGGTATAAATGTCAAACAATGCCCCAATTTGTTTAATTTAGTTTTGTTTACCATTTATGTGCAATACTATTACACATCCGTGAATGGGTGCGAGCCAACTAGTCTGGCTTCCTAACCTGATAAATCACGCACGTCTATAAATTGCTCCGTTTCGTCTCAGTGAAGGTAGTCAGAAAACCAGACTACAAAAACAGCAGAAGGTTCTTGTTTTTTCCCGGCATCTATAAACAAAAAACTTTGAAAACGGGTCAGCATCACAATATTTACTATCATTATACTAATCCCCTAACCATCAATATTCAAACAATTACAGCAAAAGCAAATGTGACCGGCTCTACAAAAAGGTGTCTTAAGTCGCGCTATGCACTATCATGTAATGGCCCGCTCAACGTTGAGAGGGTGAACATTTCGTCACCGACACCACGAAGTAGCGCTCGTGTACACACAGCGAATAGTTTTGATTTGAAGATAAACGCGTTTGAATGTTTGCAAGGTTATTATCCCGCAAATAAAATGTGAATTGAAAACCTGTTTGGGATTTATATAAAGTACTACATTAAAACGTCGTGAATGTGTTACGTATGTTTCCATGGGTTAATTAATTACGAATTAATTAAAGATTTAATCAAATTATTAAATGTGTTTTGTATTTGTTGTCATGAATGAAATCTTTAATACCTAGAGTTTAAGGTTTCATTCAAAAAAATGTTGATTTTGATGAATAAAGTTTTAAAAAACACGACAATTTTGTGTGCATCGTTCTGTTGTAGTACAACAGAGCCGGCTATTTCAAAGCCTGTTTTCTCAGTTGTGTAATTTGAACTCCGAGCAATATGTAATCAATATGTAAACACGTCGTGCCTTCAAAATGGAAGGGGCTATGGATATTTATTATATACTAAATGAAAGCTTACGTTGTGGGCTTTCTTACCATGTATATAACTCCATTTCATTTTATTGCAACATATGACACCTTTTTGTACAGCCGGTCACAAATAGTGTATACTGAAATGCCGACATTATGTTTAAAATAACAATAACCATTGACAACTATATTGCTCGACGTCGTGTCCAACGTTAGTGAACAAAAACCCAACTGTCTATAAAGCCTATACATTTAGGGAAATTCTTCTTGACATTTTTGAAAAAGTTTACTTTGGTGTGCATATTCCGTATGTTTGATGTAAATATGTGAATGTTTTGTGCAATGTATTTAATTTTGTCTGTATGCTGAATGTTAAGTTTAATAGATGGGGTTTTCAATCTCCACTTGAACGAGAAAAAAAATGAAAAGGTTTACTTTGGTTAATTTCATATACCAAGTGTTATATTGCAGTGTTAAACAGCATTCAGTGTACAATGTTTTTGGGGTGACCAACACTTCCACGGCCGTGGAAATACTAACAGCAGGGGAGGGGGGGGGGGGGGGGGGGGACTTGGGGCTGGACACCAAATGTTGATGATACAAAATGATTTATGATTTTATGATTTATAAAATATCAAATACAATCTTTCTTGAAATAAAACTCTTTCTTGTTCATTTAGAAATAAAGAAAACTCAAAATAAATGTAAAACCATAAAACAAAAAATATTGAAATGTAGCTGCCAAAGTTACCCAGGGTGACAACCCCCCCCCCCCCCCCCCCCCCGCCCCTACCGCCCCCCCCCCCCCCCCCTCCCCCCCCCCCCCCTCTCCCACCCCCATTACACTAAAGCAGTTAAATTTGTTATACAATGTGCAATACATTTTGAATGTTACACAGGTTACAAGAACTCAAAATATATATTTTGTTTAATCACTACAACAAATTGCCAAAGGCCCATCCCTGGTCAAAAAAAGGAGGGGTATACCCCCCCCCCCCCCCCATTTACGCCCATAAAGGTCAGCAAAAGGAAAATCTGTTAGAAGGTCACTTCTATGCTTCTAAGCTTATTAGTCATCGATGGACCGTTTTTCAATTTACACGGCGCACGTGTTCTTCAATACACACAGGCGTGTCTCGCTTTGTTTACGGTGGCCGGGGAGTGCCAACACTGTCCGCAGACAAAATGTCACGAACGGCTAATAATGTTTACAAGAAGTTCACCTCATCCCTGTTTCAAATAAACCACTTGCGCATGTCTGATAACATAAATATGGTCCCCTGATATTTTCTGTACAGTTTTGGGCATAAATTGATCTAATTTCGCATCTAACGCTTTAATATAATAAGGTGTATAATCCTTTATGAATTGGCACTACTAAGTCTTTTTATTTGTCGTTTTTCCTAAAAGCAGTGGCACAACTTTAAAAGTGTAACGTCCCTCATCCAGCGGATTAGGACATGGGATAATTATCATAAATGGGCGTCTCTAAACTCCTCGCTTCATGATTATTCATTAGTCTACTGGGAATAACATTGACGCCACTCATTGTTTACTCAATAGGTTGAATAGTAGGGATAGACTTAAGTAGTTTGAAAAAAAATGTCCTTGCTGAGGAGAAATGTGAATGTTGTTTGGGGGCACAAGTTTTTGTTCAGAACATAGACGTCGACTTCTCTGATTAAGTGTTTAGGTATGACAGTTAACATTCTACAACAACGAAAAGCTGGATTAATCTAGTAGTGAGTTTCTAGTAGTGATTCTACCGTGTATAATTTATTTTCTATAAAATTATTATGTGTAAAAATGTGCAAGTCCCTATAAAACCAGTCAATAAAAGCTCAACTCGTGTATCCTGTACTTTGCTATCGCCAAATCAAAAGATGGTGTTTTGCTGTGTATTTTGTAAGTGAAAGCAAAATAGAAGAAATTTGCCGACACTGTAACAATAACAAAATCGTTTATACTGACAGGCTATAGGCGTCCTGGACTGCGGCTCTTCCCCAAGAGATTGTGAAATCCTAGCCTGTTGACATATCGAGTTTTTACACTTCGGGCGTCTATTGCAGGCACTATCTGTAGTATGAAATGGATAGTCTGAGCCCAAAGCTAGCTTCGTTTGGCAACAATTGGATAATATTTAAACTGTGTCTATTTGGTGGCTTATTATAGCTGGCGGCCTTTGTTGAAATGTAATCGGCACTACTGGGATATTATTATTAACGATCTTCTCTTTTCAGAACCACACATCTCACTAATAATATAAAGAGAATTATCACATGGTGTTACCGCAAACTACTTATCTTATGACCTCTTCGTATTTCAATCCTTTTTATTACAAATCACGTACGTATTTTGAGCTCTCTTCAGTGCAGTTTTAATCTGTAGCTGAAAGCTAAAAGTGTAAAGCCGGAATTTGTATACATTGGTTAAGTGAGAATAACGGCAAATCATCATTGTTCCTATGAATATGAAAGGTCGTCTGTAGAAAGGTGACTCATTGCACAGTTTATGGAAATGCGCTGACTTGGGCTTCAATTTATAGTGAAAAACAACGGTTGTGTTAGGCAAAGCGTCTTGAAAAGTCAGACGGAAGTTTAAGAGCACACCCTTTGAGACCAATTCGCTGCTCACAAGTACGCGCTGTTATTTTTCCAGAGGCTTTCTTCCACCGACAGCATCTTTCAGTTTTGGTTCCAATTCGCTTCAGTGCACTGGCATTGGACGATGGAAGGAAAATAAAACTGACCATTATTGAGAGGAGGTAAGTGATAGGGTACTGATTCCTGGGGGAAGGAGAAATTCGTTGGCTCGTCAGATCGCATTCCCATAAAAATCCAGGTCCGTGGAGGTTGTATTTGTCCTCCCCTGTGTGCGGAGCGCGCAGCTGCTGAAATCTCCGGTGGCAAACACGGTGTTTTACCGCCGCACAAAATCGAGCTTTGGGAATTGCGGTAAAATGCAAACACAATCAAACTCTTGATCTCCGTACTACTGTCGGCGTTCATCATCTTCTGCTTCTTGGCGAGATATTTAATTTAGAATCCCCGGCCTGTTAGTGAGGCAGAAAGTTTATAGGGGAAATATTTGGGGGAATTTTGCCTTTGACGGTACGAGCATATAATTTTGTACACAGCCAGGGTATGCCATGAAAAGGATATTTGGCTATAAGGCCATCGCATATTTAAAGTAGGATACACCATTGGTAATTGCTTGAATTATCATTAGGAGGTTGTATTTTATAGTAAATATCGTTTAACTGACCTGTTCAAAGTTGTACAATCATGGATTGTAATCGAGGAAAAATTCATTTTTTTCAGAACAATTACAGGATATCTAGCGCAATCATTTTACTTGATGCCTTACAATCATTATTTACTTTTAAATAAGTAAAATATGTCTTAATAATTCAGTAGTAATGTTTTTCTTCGATATCTGCAAATGGTGTATCCTACCTTTAATGAAAAAATATAATAACAATAAATTTTCAAAGTGGCTTCCATTGCTTGTTATTCCATACCTATATTTCTTCAAAGGACATAATATGCGACTTTGCCATACTCGGACTGTGTGCCAAATTTCATGCTTGCGTCATCAAAGGCACAATCCCACCATTAAAGTTGGTGTGTCCGTGCTTTTAGGGAGTTCAAATTGAATTGATAATTGTGTAGCATTGTATTTGTTATGAGCTTTCGAATGAGATATCCCACGAAAGACATGGCCAACGGAGAGTAATTAATTAATTAAATTCAAATATGGAATTAGGAGCGTTGGTAATGGTACAGTCACACGGCCACTTACGGTAGCTGCGGATGCTTACGGATAAAAGTCCGTAAGCATCCGCAAGGATCCGTATCATCCGTAAGCATCCGTATCCATCCGTAATTCAATGCGCAGGATCCGCAGACATACGCAGATCCGCAGCGGAATTTTGAAAATCTCAAAATTTTGCTGCGGATGAAATATACGTAAGCATCCGTAACTCATACGTAAGATACGTAAACTCATCCGCAGGATACGTTAGATACGTAACTGATCAGCACACTTTGTCGGGTGTGCAGTTGCCTGCGGATACATAGGGGTACGTAAACATCAAAAAGATGGAGAAGAAACTGTTGAATAACTGGAACTAGATCTCAGACTTGATGAAATGCGACTGAAGCAAGCTCCGATCCACGTGGGTTTATTTGCGGATGGTGCGGACGCCAAAGGAAGCCGACATGCGCAGACACGAGCGTAACTTATCCGTATCGTCCGTAAGTCATCCGTATCGTCCGTAAGTCATCCGTAAAATCCGTAAGTCATCCGTACGTCGTCAGTAACATGTGCCAGCGGGTTGGCAGCGGATGGGTTCATCCGCAGGTTTTACCCGTAACATCCGTAATTCATACGTAACATCCGTAACTAATCCGTATCGTATGCAGAATATAGGTAACTTTTGCTCAAATTTCCGTATTGGGGTTAAAAATTACGCATTTTCATTATCCAAATATACGCAGGCATCCGCAGGTCCGTAACATGGCCGTGTGACTGTAGCATTAACAACACCATGATCCGTTACTGGTTACACGGTCAAAACTGACGAAATGTTTACTTTTACAACCGCTACGTTTTATGAGCTGAAATTATAGCTCAGTGGTCGCTGCATATAGCGTGGATCTCGGTGTCGGACCTATCCACTTCGATCAGGGCCCAATTTCTTGGCTCTGCTTACCGTTAGCGAAAAATCCCTGCTTACTATAGCAGAAAATTAGGTGCTTACGGTAAACGTATTTCACGCGTTAGCGAGGAATTTCGGTCTTTGAGCATGCGTACATCCCGTAACTAAGGATTCTGTGCTTACCGGGTGGCGAATTTTTTTTTCCCAAACAGGTTTGCACAATTTCATGAATTATTCAGTAGTTGCGTTGATCGCTGTACAACACTTAGGTTCTAGGTCTCCTTTTCCCCTTAAATTAAAAATACTCTAAAGATATCAATTTGACTAGGAAAAACGAGGTGACCTACTACAGCAGGATTCGATCTTTGATCCATAGCCAATCCCACTATCCACTACACTACGTATAGCAGCTCGACAACAGCTGTTCTTTAAAGTGATTTATTGTAACTAGTTAACTAATAACAACAATGCTGTGACGTCATGTTTTATTCCGATGAATAAACATAACTTCTCATCCAAACTACTGAATAATTCATGAAATTGTGCAAACCTGTTTGGGAAAAAAAAATTCGCTACCGGGTGAGCAAATAATTTTTCTGCTAGCGCGGTTAGCGGAAATGGTGACCGTAAGCGAGGAATTCTGTGGTTAACAGAGCCATGAAATTGGGCCCTGGTCGTCCGGACCGCAGAAGTCCAAATCTGCCGATACCTCAGGTCAGTTGGAAATGTGCGCATGCTCACACCAGCTTTATTGTGTTGCCGCAACCTGCAGCAACACATTTGGCTGGCATTTTTATTATTAATGAAGAAAATCCAGAACTAATCGATGATCAAACTGACTGCGGTAGAAGGAATGATTCTGCATCGATTGTGCATGCAGCTCAGCTACCGGCCGGCCAACGAGTTCCCAAATGTACGTCACGATTATGCAAATGTTCTCTGCTGATGAGATACCATTCTGTGGGCGGGGCTATTTCCCCAAAACACTTTCTGATTCTGTGTATCATTTTTATTAATCAAAATAATTACTTTTACATATTGGAAATCTCCAATTTAAATATAATATTTCATTTAAACTAATAAAAAACGCATTACATAACCCTTTAAAGTTCAGTTTTTTGTCTACCTTTCAGTGAAAAGTTTTTTTCTCAAGAAAACTACTCGCTTTACACGTTGATTAAAGCTCCTATTCGATGTGCCCAGAGGTTCAGTTTCTCGTAAAGTCTCGTACGTTCTCGAGGTCAACTTAAGGCCGGGTCATACTTCACGCGAATGTCATTGCGAAGCGAATTTGTTAAGGTAACGGAGAACGTCACAATGAAACTTCACAATTTTTGACGTCATGAAACTACTTCGCAATTCGTTTACGCGTTAAGTGTGAACCGGCCTTTACACGCTGTATTGCAATTTATGTGATAATTGCCCGTTAAAATCTAGCTAAAACGATTAAAAGCGTATTAGAAGTATTATAAGAATGTATATTGTGTTGGAAGCAATCGTTGCTTATACCAGTTGTTTCAAAACAGCATGTATATGTACGGGTGCAACTGCAATTATTGTTTTCTTAAGATTTGTGGGGTTTTATTTTTCGCCCAACCGTATCGAGGAGAAAAAAAAGAACAGCCTAAGCAACCCACAATATGCGCCTTCTCAGATGGTTATAGATTCCCAAAATACTGGAGGAAAATAACATTACCGTTATTGGAATTGAAGAAGATAGAAATCATGTCGAAAAACACCGACAATATAACTTTAAAGGGGCACAGGGTCCTGAAATCTCGGAAAAAATGTCATGCTCTGGATTGTTTACTTAACCTATTTTAAACATCTGATTACATGGAAACGAACCTAATGTCTTGTCGACAAACAAACACGGTTGTTTACACTGGACACGACGGAGTATGCATACTTTTTGTAATGTCGTTTACATTCATTGTAGCCTACACGTTTTGTTTGTGTCCATAATTACACACAGCAAAAGGCAAACACTGTCTGGCTGGAATCAAGACTACACCCAAACGGCTCGAGGTTTGGTGGTCCAAAAAGTGAATAACACAAAAACGCCCATTTGTTTAAGGATGGTTGTGTGGATTTCAACAACATTTCGTTCCAATTAACATGATTTTGTTTTGTAGCCCATTTGAGCACTTCGAGGACATAGTATCCCTTTAAATCTACTCTAACAGGAAACCAACATTCATTTACGTTATGAGCGCATCCACGAAAGCTTAAATTGCATTTAACAGTTCCCGAAACCGGCCAAGCCGCGTATAAGCTATCGCCATGTTAATCCATTTTATAATGTTAGCAATTCCTTGGCGGCCGGAGGGGAGTGGGGGGGGGGGGGGGGGGTAAGCTGAGATCTAGGTAAAGGAGTCCTTATCGGAGAGCCTGGCAAAACACAGAGCCACGTACGTATGCGAACCCCTTTTTTCTTTCTTTTTTAGTGACTGTACTTTTCTTACTTTAATCTCTCTGTCGAAACCGAGCCGCCCTCTATAGTGGGCTGATTGAATTATAGCATGGGTGCATGTCCGCTACAAACTACACGGACACGAAGCATGCACAGGCCATGTTGAGCATCACCACGAAGATCTTCCTTTTATCACACCGATAGGATAACCCACATTTGCGCGCTTATCGGGCGTCGTGTTGGCCAGAGATTTAAGCATTTTACTCGGAAGAAAGTCCTCGTATCCCTTTTCCCTTCCAGATTGTGTTCTTGTTATCGGCGAGGTTGACATAATTGGCCTTTCGGTTGCGGCAGTGGTGGGTAACAATTTGCAATTATCCTGCCTCATTATGTTATGTTTAAAGAGGCGTCACCATCCCCTATCTATGGTTATTGTTGCAAATAACACGAGATCCTGTTACAAAATAAATAGCTTTATAAAAAGCGAAAATTTGCGAAAATTTGCGAAAAAGATAAATCCGCACCCTTTTTTTGGAAAAGCTGCACAGTTGAACATGTTGTTTCTTTCTTTCTTTATTTATTTATTTATTTACAATCATCTTTAATGAGGGTGGCAATCCGGCGGAAACTTATTATTTGGGTCCCTCAGTACATACAAATACATCAAAACAATTAAATAAAGGCAAAACCTTGACCAAAAAATACACAATAGGTCAATACAAATAGGTCACTTAAGGACTTTTAATATTAAATAAATAATATCTAAAACGACCAAATTGCACTAAGACTGACAACCTCCATCCCAGCTTATCACATTATTTACAATCATGGCCAAAAAACGTGTGGTATTAAAAACGATGAAATTAAAGATACTAATATTTAATAAAATATGTGCGCCCTACCTATATAGGCCTAGATGATTTATTGTTAAGATCAAAATATTAGGCCCTCTTAACTTATCATGATTTGTATATTTCAGGTCATTCCAGCCAGTAAGCAGTTTGCAGCAGTTTTAATCTGATTCAAGATTACTAAAGATTACGTTTGTTGGTGAAAATGGTGGAAACTTAAGAACAATACGAAGTGTTCGATTTTGAATTTTTTGAATTTTGAAAACAAGAGTACAAGTAGGTTTTGCACCCGACAGCATACTAGTCGTTTATTTTATTTATTTATTGATTATTATTTATTTGTTAATTTATATCTTTAAACAGGATAAAAAAGATAAGCACAAGCTGTTTTTCATCAGCGTCCTGTAAAAATAATAGTAGTTTATAGCCTATGTGGTAAAATCAAGGCATTGTATAACGAAAAACATGCTCGCTGATTGACACATTTTCTTGCCCTGGCGAGCAAAGAAATTGCAGAATATATTGTATTACAATATAAGTGTAAACAAATTCAACGGATTGTCCAGTACGGATAGCGCAACGTATGCGCGTTGCTTTACGGACAAGTGATTTTTACGTATCCGTATCACCCACTATGCTTAAACGAATGACAGACACGTGCATTTTAGGCCTAACTGCTGTATTTGTCCAATCATTGGCTTACATGATGCTTGATTAATGCTGGTTCAGGGGCCATTTATTCGCTTCTCCTTGAAAGCCTTCCACGTGATCGAGTGATTCGAGTCTCGACCAATCAGAGCCTATCAACTCTCAGAGGTATTCATTAATAGCTGCGAAAGTATTATTACCCCTTTAAACGTCATCGATGCCCGTCAATTGACAAGCTTATTGTATGACACATGTTTTAGTAATTACATAAATATGGCATTTCCGCATGCATAATTGATAATCGATAACCCACATTTTGTCCAAGGCTCATATTGCACTCACACAAAGAGCTACGCCCTTCGGTCTGTAATTCATGGCTTTACAGTTAATAACTTGTAAGTTGTAGTAATTTAGAGGATAATTTCAAAACTTGTCTTAATCATTGGCTTTAAGTTGGGATTTGTATTTAAGAGATGTAATATACGACAAGGGCGTTATACGGAGCTCATCCTTAATTAACCGAGACGTGGGTATGTTTAAACGGCCGATTAAACATCCTATAGCAGGTTTCAAAGGCCTGTTTCATTACATTAAAGGGATCGTATACGTTTGGTAATTACTCCAAAAATTAATGAAAATAAAAACTTACTTGGTAAGAAGTACAGGAGCTTTGGATAGTATAATGCTCCAGATTTTCGGCAATATCTCAAAATTGCTACCACCTTTTGAAATTAAATTTTTACAGGTTAGTTTTATGGTATATATCTAAAACTATATAGGATTGAAACAAACAGTGGGTTCCAATTACCAAACGTATACGATCCCTTTAGGTTTGGACTCCTATGAAGTCTGGTCCATAACCCTTTCATTGGTTAAATCCTCCCACAGCATGTCCAATACAACCAATGAGTCTGTATACATAATTTAATAGTTCAAACGCCATATACCACGCGTCTATCACGCGTCTATCAATTAGCTGGATGAGTGTTCCTTAAAACACGAGGAAAAACTATTGAACAAATTTGTTGGTAATTTTAATTTGTTTTGACTTGTATTGACTTTTTGACCAGCTCAATATAAATGCCCTCGAGGAATAACGATTAGGTTCAGTCCAACGAGCCAGCTTTGAACATTATTTGTTTAAAACTAACCAACCGCCTTTTATTCCCTTAATAACAATGTATTTCCAAAAAAAAAAAAAAAAAATTGAAAGTTGCCATCTTGATAGTCCATGCATGAACGTCCAGGGTTGACATTGCAGTTCATAGCGTAGGATGAATCATACGATCCGTATATAGTCAACCTCAATTAATCTATTTCCGTCAGTGGAAGTGCACCGAAATAGCCCGCGTTGAGCATCTCTTGAGGCTAAGGTTGCCATACCGCGTTTCCTCCCTACACGTGCCTGCCTACCTAAGGAAACCAACGACTCGATGTTATCGTTCCGCGCAGATGAAGCTATACCCAATGTACCTTATTCACGGGTCGGCCATCTTAAATTAAAAGTGAAGTAAAATCTTCATTACTGGAACTTGCAAATAGAAATAAAAGTGATGAAATAAAGTTAACTTACAAATTAATACCATTTTGCTCTGATGATTAGTTTAGAATTTGCGATTAATAATACGCTAAATTTTTAAGCCACAAACAAAACAAAGCGAGACTTGGAACGCCAATTCAATGGTTTAGAAGGCCTTGGTTTTGTCGCTATGTCAAACACGCGCGCGCGTACAAACGAACAAATGTAAACGCGTTCATTGATTTATGCGTGTATATGAATACGCGCTAGTCTATAAATACGCAGACATCACCGTTCGACAAAATCGCATAGTGTGATTGAGGAAGCACGCAGTGAATAAGGTGTATAGCACGCCAAAGTTGTTTTATTCAACCCTGCACGGCAAAATAGACGACAACAGTAACATTTACTGTTCAACATTTCTAAAAAGCATGGCAACATTTTAAAACCATGTGCCAACACGGTTAAAACATAATCAACATTTGTTTTAATGGGTTAGGGTTAGGGTTGCCTTTTTTATAATGTTGACATGTTTTTCAGCGTGTTAGCATATTATTTACGATGTTGGCATATGTTTTTACCCTGTTGGCACATATTTTTTGTTGACAGGTTTTTTTAAAGTTTTTTTTTATGTTGAACGGTAAATATTAATGTTGAACGGTAAATATTAATGTTGTATAATTTAAAACAAATTGTGAGTGTTTTGTAATGTTGCCAATTGCCGTGCAGGGTTGAATACATTCCACTTTGCCGTGCCATAACTACCCACCCAAACTACCAATGTGACAAAATGCAAATCGCTATTTTGTTGTCGTGATTTTTTTCAATACCATCCATCCGGCAAATCATCCCCCGGACATCGGTCTCAATGTCCGGGTCTCTGACATTAATTCGGATTCATTCCGGAACATCTGCATTGTGTTTCTCGGGTTATTAGCAACGAGGTGTCCACCATTTTCTTCTTTGCCCTGCAGAAGTCAGTCGCACTAGAAATGTTTTCATTGTACATGTAACAAATATGGAATTTTTCTTGGTGAAAGTTTGAAGTTTCACGAAGTGGGCGACTTAATCTAAGACTAGTGGTTCTCGAAGGAGTCACAGATAGGCCTATCTCCACGTACACTCCACGTGTATATTGCATTCAATAATGGCGGCATTTCTTTTAATGATATTGTATTAAACACAAGCTAAGGGTTAATTTTTTAATCAAACTAACCAGACAGAAATAAATCAAGTTTTTAAAGGTATCCAATTGTAATAATTAGAAGAAAAAAACGAAACACTTCATTTGAGATTTTGTGTTTTAGGTACAAGCAATGTTGGTACCTATACCCTCGGCGACACCATGAGGCAAAAAGCAAAATCGGCCCATCAAAAATGTACAGGGGTCCAAAAAGCGTTATATTATTTGGCCCCGTGTATTTACAGCTATCACAACATTAATTAGTTGCTGAACGGGAAGGGAAGGGTGGTGGTTTCAACCCGCCAAACAACCCCTATAGATCCGCCGTATATTTAGTAAGACAATTTTCGCACACGGGCGGGATCCTGCCGAAATACGGTCATGTTTTGGTTTTTTTGACGTGGCGGCTACAATATCTGTAGCATAATAATGCATTGAACAACTAAAGAGGGCGCTGTCCGAATTGTTCCCACAAAATCGTTCAATTTCGAGCAAGAGTGATCAAGGACCAATGGTTCACTAGTGGTTGGTTTGTAAAGTCACTGGCGCATGCGCCATGAAGTTGCAGTGCGAACGATCTATAGTCGAAATAATGGTCGAACCTGTTTTGGCTTCGAAAACATCGTACTTGACTTTATTTCCATCCCATCAAAGAACTAAATACATAATCAATCACTTTACACAGCATAATAAAATTTAACATTAATGAAATAATATCGTGAAGATAATAAATATAAATCACGGATGGAGGGGACCCACAAGAAGCAAAGCTTGTCAGAGTGCGAGTCCCCTGTGTACGAATAATAAATAACAAAATTATAATAACAAACAATATTTCATTTCAACACGATATTTTCGTTTATTTATACCGAGTTATTGCATGGTGATTGGGATAAATTGTATAACATTTTTATCGTACAATGGTGACAAAAGTGACATACATGTAATTACAAATTAACGTGGACAAAAACATATGCCAGTTTGCACGGCAAATTGTTTTTTATTTGTTATTATAGTTGGTCCTCGATCGCTGCACCATGCAATAAAATATTTGCTATTGGTAACCAGCGCGACCAACCGCGGTAGGTTGGTCGCGAATGGTCGACTAGACTAGTCCAACCATCTTCGACTAGCGTGAGTTCGATCAGAGTTAGTCGAACTATGGTTAGCTATATAGTCCGTGGTCGAAATTGCTCTTCGTTAGCCCGCAGCTTGCCTGTTCAGAGATCTAACCGAGCTCTTGTATTTTGTTTTAAGCCGTTACTTACCAGCGTCCACACTTGGATTGCGCACTCTGTGCGTAGTGATTTAAGGTTGTAGTTGAAACTCTACCAGCAGCGAAGATCTTCACTCCGGAAGAAACGGGATCAATTGAGTGAGACACACCAGGCACGCAGGCTATAGTCCCACGATATTACAGAACATAAATAGAATTCCCCAGCGTGCCTGCCAAACCCATAACCCAAGTTATATTTCACCGAGCGGTCGAAAATTTGGACTTAAACCCCGTGATTTGTCTCATTACATGCTTGCTAATCATTTCACGGACGCCGAGGAAGGACCGCCGGTAATCGATGGTTGACTCCAATCGATGCTGTACATTTCTATTATTATCTATAAATAGCCGTTGACACAGAATGAAGACGCTGTAACGACAGCAGTGAAGTTATAAAGGCGGAACTTGTAGGCGAGTCCCTTTCTAACCAGTTAACTACTGCTTTCTCTTAAAGGGGCACTATGTCCTGAAATCCCAAAAAATATTATATTTTGGTTTGTTTACTCATCCTATTTCCTGGTCGAGGCCACTCTAATGTCTTACCGTTCCTGGAGACGGGGGGGAAATCCGGTTGTTTACATCGGACATAACGGTGTACGCATACGTGTTCGATAAACACGTTGTGTTTTTCCCATTAAAATTGCACAAAGCAGCAAAGGCACAAACTTTCCGACTGGAATCACGACTACGCTACACCCAAACAGCTCGAGATTTGGGGGTCACTTTTGTGACCCCGAAACTTGTTCTATACAAAAATATAAAACACAAAACACCTAGTTTTTAAAGGGTGGCTATGTGGATGTCTATTTTAAATGCTCTTTCCGATTAACCTAATTTCGTTCAAAACGCGTTTTGCAGTCCAATTATATAGGGGCGCCCAGGACATAGATTCTTTGCAACGTCGCTGGGTGCCACGAAATTTAATGATCTAAATAAAACCCTCCAGAGCCAAATGCCACTATATTCTTTCCTCCCGTCACTCATGCCCGTGTTTTTAAAGTATTTGTTTCCACTTTGGTACCCTCATCTTAGCCGCGTTCATATTTGTATAGACAGTCTGCATTACCCTCTTTCAGCTTTCACAAAGTAAATGTTATACTTTGAGCATGCCAGCAAAACAATAATGGTTTCATTATTGGGCAACCGTTTCCATTATTTGTTTTAATATAATTTTTGATATATTTATTTAATGGTGCAGGATTGTCATTCTTATTCGACAGGAATCAATTTGGACTAGTTTGAGGCGGAGCGCAGTCCGGCCCGTGTCACGCTGAAAGTGAACGTGCTAAGTGTCATCGGTGACAGCAACTGGCAAAATCGCATATCGACTCATCGCGTGTGCGTGATCGTGAGTGCAGTACAGCGTCAACGCACCAGCATTTGAGTGTACCGTACCGGTCCAGTGCTAGTGGGTGGCAAGTCTACAACATACAGTATACACGCAGTGTTTCCACAGAACATGCCGAGGGTAGCGCGGAGTAGGTAATAACTCCAGTGGCGAGAGGGGTGAATTAGTGCAAGACCATTGTGTCACTGTCGCCGTCGCCGTCGATTGTCGTCGTCATCCAGTGCCATCATGGGGGTCTCCCAGGACCTGGCTGTGGTACTGGTCATATTACTAGCCGCCTGCGACTATGGGATCCGCCTGTTTGGTGTGGACGCGGTTTTCAGGGAGAGCGTTCGGCTGGACGGGGACGTGGTGTTAGGTGGGTTGTTCCCCGTGCACGAGAACGGTATCAACGGGTGCGGGGCGTTCGACCGAGGCGGCTACCAGAGACTAGAGGCCATGGTCTACGCCTTGGATAAGATCAACAGAGACGAAGACCTACTGCCAGGAATCCACATAGGCGCATATATACTGGATACATGTAGCCGAGATACCTATGCATTGGAACAGACCATGGAGTTTGTGACCTCGACGATAACACGGATCGATCTGAACGCTTTCACGTGTCCGAACGGGAGCAAACCGGAGTACAAGCCCCCACAGCCTACCGTGGGCGTGGTAGGGGCGGCTGGTAGCCCCGTCTCCACTATGGTGGCTAACATTCTGCGCTTGTTTAAGGTGAGTTTCGGTTCGAAAACAATCGTAATTCAAGTTTATTTGTCCCCAGTGTTCTCTTTTGGAAACTTTTATTTGCAACAACAACATTTCGTTTTGTTTTTATTGTGTTACCAGATAACTGAATGATTGTACTAGTTATCTGCCACAAAATATTCATCTATATAATTTTAATATTTTACCGTGTGTATTATTTGAACGACAAAAAAACACTTCTGTTCAAAATTTTAAACCTTTGAAAATATGCTTTTGTTTGGGGGTTGCATTTTCGCCCATCGCGCACAAAAGATAAACAAATGTCAAAAATGTTGTTGCCCCCCCCCCCCCCCAAAAAAAAAAAAAAAATTAAAAAAAAATTAAAGAGTTTTAAAAAGGGGGGAGGAGAGAGAGGGGGAGATTTGTGTGAGTAAAGTTTTCCTTGAGCCCCCCCAAAGACAAAATCCTGGTTGCGCCGTTGACACCTGGCACATTTCATCCAGCGCACCCATCTGCCAAGTTTACGAGATAAACATGCCTATACGACCTTATCGTGTTTAACGCCCAGAGTTCAAGTGAAATTGTGGTGTTTTGTTTGGTGTTTTTTTTTTATTCTCTGACTCATGCTATACAAATTGGTTAAGTGTGTCATTGGCATAATGGCCCTGACGCTCCCCGCGCCCGTAGAATAGAAGGGTTCCCCTGTGCCCTGTCCAAGAGCACGGCAAACCATAGTTAAACTGGGCCCATACTGTGTTTCTGTAAAGTTATGCTGCAGCATACTCGAACACCATTAAGATTGCCTTTAAGACTAGATATACGTCTGCATTTTTCAGTTACCGTCCGACTAGAAAAACTAGTTCGGATAGATCCTTGCAGATGAAAAATGATACCAAGATTTGATTCGGTCCAGTAGTTTTCCTGAGACTCCCCTTTAGTGTAGTCCCCCATACCTATACACTCTCTAGACTATAATTGTTACCTAACGCACCCCCTAAAAAGAATCCTGAGAAACCACAACATTCCTCAAGTGCAAGTACCACCGCAAATGAGGGGAGGACGAAGGTTCCTTCCGTCTCATAATTTGCTTCATATGCAAAGGAAGGTCTATCCAATTGACCACCGACTTTGTTCAAGAAAAACATACAAAGCAAGATATGAGACATAGGGACCCCCCCCCCCCCCCCCCCCCCCCCCCCCCCCCCCCCACCCTCTCCTTTGTGGTGATCATTGTGCTTGCGGAAAGCTGGGGTTTCTCAGGAATTATTTTTAAGTTTTTAGGGGTGCGCGTTAATTAACAATAGTTTAGAGAGTGTATAGGTATGGGGGACTTAAGGGGGGGGGGGGGGGGGTCCCACGCTCTTATATCGTGCTAGGTATACTTGCTGGGTATACCATTAATTGTGTTCCCGTAATCTCAGGAATTCTGTTTAGGTTTAAGGGGGGGGGGTGTTAGGTGTGAAGTGTGTATAGGAATGGGGAAGGGGGGAACCTCTCTGCCGCGAATCGTGCTGGGTGTACCAAGAAAATCCCCGTCTAAATTAGTTTGGGTATACCCAAACTAGTTTTGTCTGGTCGGAGGGTACTGAAAATTGGCCATTCCATTTTTGAACCACCCTGTATATAGTATTATAGGCATTTTCTTGCTATACTTTAATATACTAATAAACTTCGCTTTGGGGGAATTACTCCACAATTTATAGTACAATTAACAGCATCTGTCAGCCCATGGTCGGCCTTAACTTAAAGGAAACTCAATGAGTCACCACTTGCCTTTTTCGATCTCTCTTCCTAGACAGTAAATGACCTCTGACTCACTGCATTCCGTCCGAAGAAGTAGTTGAAGCTACGAACGCTTATTTAATCTTTAAAGTGCTATATTCAGGGTGAGTCAAAAAGTTCCCTCAACTGTACACAAATATTAATACAGTTTCTATAACTATTTTGGTAAAAACAAAAATTAAATATCATCAATTGCATCTAATTGTTGGTCTACTGCATGTGGATAAAATGACACAATTTGAAAAATCCCAATTTCAAATAACTTGCAATTGAATATAAAACGTGTAAAACGCAGCTGTCCGTGTACGCATATACGATTTTACATATACACACACACACCATGTCCACACTCACGGGAATGAAGACACGTGTTATTGTTATAATTCGTAGTGCACTGTGGACAACACAGCTGCCAAAAAAAATAGGAGTAAATAAAAAATAAAAAAATCTGTATAAAGCCAAAAACATTGTCCATCTATATATACATTTATCTACCTATGAATGTATTCTTTGCCTCAAATTTGTTTTGAAAATATTCTTTTGGAAGAAACTTCATTTTGACTCACCCTGTACACCCCTATAACATTGTAGCCACCCCGAAATGGCCGCTAAATCTTGCCGTGTCACGTAACGCTATAGTGTGTCATATTATTTTGGCACCGTCAGAAAGTATTTCCTGCCGGTTCCTATATAAACTAAACACAAGATTCACCTGGCTTTGTTCCACGGGCATGGATAAACAGAATGACTCTGACCATTGCGTGGGCTTATAAACTCCTATTTTGTTATATTATTGTTTTGGGTGAAACGAAGCTTGACAATCGTAACACGGCGTAAGTCAGCCATGCGCTTTCAAGCGCGACCTCTGGTAATTTACAATAACACAAAACTAAAAGAAAACTGAAGAATAGAGATTCCTATCCAAATAAATTATATTATATATTTTTCTTGTTGACAATATGATCGAACCCGACCACCCAGCGATAACGAGCTATTTATAGTCACAAGACCGAACTTTAAGTATACGGACCCAACACAAGGAGACATTAATCAGTAAGCAGTCGATTTAATAAATTCAAATTAGTTTTAAATAAGCCATGGTAAATCAAAACAAAATGTCAATTTAAAATGGATAATGTTCATAAACACAGAATTGCGAAAGAACGCGTACTACGTCATCACGGAAATGTATTTCTGTTTCAGAGAATTTAATGTATTGTCCTGAAATGTTTCACATCAAATTTGTCCTTAAACTCTGCACATCAAATTTATCATTTGCTTCATTTGCACATTCCTGGTAAAAAAGCTTAACCCCTTTTAAATGCTAAAAACGGTCGAGTAAACTCGATATTGGTAAGGACACTTTTATGCAGAAAAGCCATGTGTTCTTTTCAGCGAACAGACATAAATCTAGTTCATTTTCTGTAACCCTTTTGAAAAACAGCTTTGCCAATCTCTCTGGGCTGTAAACCCCCAAATGGCCTCGTTGTAAAGGATACAAAAGAAACCCTAAATATCACAACAGACTTGTAGTTTAATAAAGATTGGTGCATAATATGATAGAATTGTTCACTTGACGATAAAAGCATGACATTTGACACACAGTCAGAGTATGTCGTGAGAAAGATATTTGGCATATAGGGCCATCGCAGATTTGACCTTTGAAAAATATAGGTAGAATAACAAGCAATGGCGGCCATTTAAAAAAATTTAAAATTGCTTGTTATTCTACCTATATTTTTTTCGAAGTACAAATCTGCGATGGCCATATAGCCAAATATATTTCTCATAACATACAGTGCAACGCCGACATACCGAACATTCGGCTATACCGTACCGAACGCCATCCTTGGCTCCCGTTTTTGTGTACAAAACACCGTTTAAAATATGATGTACAATGATTGAACTACTTTTCACCAATCTGCTTCGCTTTTGGGTGTTCTAGAAACGCACATTATTATGATTTTTTAATGATCCACTATGGAGCTCGACCACTTAGAGGTGCCAGAAACATGACGATTTTTGCCGAGCATGCACAAACGGCTTAAGGGTTATTTGCTACGGAACTGCTATTATTTTTGCATGGAATAGGTGCACCGAAACTAATCCAAGTATTTGCAGCTTATTTCAACCACAATAAAAGAGGTGTTTCTGGAAATAACCCGGTTAAAATGCCCGTTTTTTACGGTTAACGGGCTAAGTGCCTATTATATCGTGAATAGGTTTCACGGCTGATTTAGCGTACGTGAGACTTTTCAATAAGTAATTGTCACACATCATAATGTGGGTTTGTAGAATTTCAAGGTTATATTTTATGTTTGGAGAGTGTGTGTTACAAAACTCACGGTTTTTTTCCTGTATAATATTACGCAAGCAGGAAGTCTGCCAAAACGCTTTTAAAAGCAGTATTATACGTGTATTTAAAAAAAAACTTGCACCATTTGCTTTTACTACAAGTTTCGAAAATGAATTGGTTGTGACGCTGACCTATTAACAAGTTTCGTGTTCGTAGATGTCGGAAAACATTAATTTGAATGGTGTTTTTCTAGTCTGGTTCCTTGAAATCCTTCATACAAAACTGATCAATGTAGAGACGTTCGGGGAATTATTAGATTAGGAATCCATATAGTTGGCTGGCACCCTTTTCACGGATGGGTAACAGTCTTGCAAACAAATGAGGACTAATTAAATTTAATACATTTGGGACAGTGTTTGAAATAAGTCAAGTTTTTCCAACGATTGCCTGTCGGCAATCGTTGGAAATTGATACACCAGATGCCACGATTTCACATGATGCTTGAGACTGTTATTCACTTACAGCCAAGTAAGGTATTTCATAATAATTCAGTATTTGATTTTTTTAATTTTCTTTTTTCATTTCATCGAATTTCTTCGATTTTGCAAACCATGATATTTCATGCCAAAACTCAATAAATAAAACCATTTAGAGCTGAAGATTCAAATAGCAATAAAACTAAAGAAATTCGTTGAAAACAAGGCAAATAATAAGGTACAAATTTAATACTCAATAGGACACGCTGGCACATCGAGAAAGCTAAATATCACTAGCATAAAACTTGTAAACACAGTGAAAACAGACGACGATTAAAACAAGAACACATAGGCTATAGGAAGATTAAAGCCTCGAATAAGACGTAAATGCGAACGAAACTTCCAAATCAATTTTTCTCGGTACAATTGGTTGTGTGTAGATCATCGATGACTGGGCAGATTTGCTAAAGTAATAATCCAAAAGAGCCATTGAAATAATTATAAAAAACTGGGGCCTTTGCTTCAGCGGATAAAATTATGTAACACCCGTGAAAACAATAACTCATGGACATGCTCCCAGGTAGAAGAGGAATAAAGCGATTGCATTTAGCAGATATATTGTATGTTTTGTTTATGTTAATTCATTCATAGCGAACGTACAATGGGTCTACAGTATGGGCATGTTTTGGTGATCGTAATCCCGATATGGTTCAACTGTTTCTTATTGGTTTAGAAGTTAACTGGTTAACAAATTAACTGGTGCAGAAGATCACTTGCTTTTACGCCACAATTTTGTTCTTCTAAACTGCCCACTAATGACGAGCAGTTACGCCAATCAGAACCCTGCTATGTGTCTTCGTTAAATAGAAACACACAACCATTTGTCTTTGTGCATTTTTATCGTTTGAGGCAGCAAAAAAAATTCTCAAAATCTTAAGAAAGGTGATAATGAAGTGGTCTCTTTGTATTCTAAGATTTCTATTTCGATTCCGATTCATAACATTTTCCGAGTTGCAATTTTGAATTGCGGCAACAATCGGCATTCGGGTCGCGTTCTTATTCTCTAGCAGAAAGGATACACGGGAAGGCACTAAACCGACCAATAATAAAACAAATTTGTTTAAGAATATTTTGATTAGTTATTTTTTAGATATCTGCAAAAGTATTACCTACCCCTTTAAGAAGAAATCTGACAGCAGGAAAAGGGTGATTATTAAAAACATTGTGTATTTTTGTCAATGTTATCATCTAGTGCACCAGTTTGATCTCAACGATTTACACTGATTTTGACAAAACCAACATCACCAGAATGTTCGTTGCTAACTACCTAATTTATTTCGGCATAACAAAAATGATGATTTTTGCAAAATTTGTCTCTTCATGAAAATGCTGACAAAATGTCAGATCGTCAACATTAATTGAAAACAAAACCCAGAAAGCAGCATGCGGTGCGCTGTGAGTGGCAACATATGGTTGGAATTATTATTGTATGAAATAATAAATATGTTATTAATTTGTCAAGCAATAATAACCGGCCGATATTACTGACATCTGTTGTGACACTCATTGACAAAACCTATTGATTATAATCACAACACTGAATAGTTACTTATACACCGGCCGGTTTTTGATTGTAATTGACCATGTAGTATTGTTTTATAGCATTGTTTTTGACAAATATACGTTTTACAGAAGATCGCTGTTGCGTCGAAGTATATATAGGTTCTCTTTTTGTAAATGGTAATTGTTTTCAATAATAATGTCTTCGTGCAAAAAATTCACGCTTGAATTTTTTTTTTTAAAGTAACATGAAAATGAACAAAACTGATGTAATCTGATTACTGACTGCATTGACCTGAAATATCAAAGTCAAAACAACAGCGTCCTATTGTTCAAATGCATCGGGAGTTTCAGACAGAAATACTTATTCATTTGCAGTATTGTGCATGTATAAATAAAGACAACGAGAAGAGTGACTAGTCACGTGAGATGGTTTAACCAATAGTGTACGAAGGAGTCGGGTTTTCATAGGAGTCTGATAATCATCAGATCCGGAATAGGGCAGGACTTTCTTGAAACAAACAAGTAACCGATATCCTTGAAAAAAACATAAATCTGTATGCTAAGGTCGGTGTACAGATTCAATAAAATCGGGGTCCGGCTATATATAGGTAGTAATATTTGTCTTTGGGTTCTCAACTTGAAGGGGGGAATAAAAAAGTATTATTCGGAAGGCTTAAATGAAAAACTAGAGAAGTGAAGATTTAATATCCGGAGCTTTGGGCGGGCGGCTGGGTAATGATGACTATTACAGTCGCCCGAGGTCATTTCGGCACTGACTGATACCCTCTCTAAAACACATCCATTGCAGGGATTCATTTATCAAATAAAACAGATGTGAAAAGTAGGATGAATAGGAATTTACACTCAAACCATATATAGTCCCAGAATCTCGGAAAGCAGGCCAACGAGTGAGAAGAAAAACCGAGAAATAGGTGATATAATACAAGTACTTGAATGAGCGCAATGGTTTGATTTTGTTTCAATGCATTTCAGTTAGTAAAATAATAAAAGGCTCGTGACTATAATAACTATACACCAGCCCTCTCATGTTCTAATACTTGTTGGTTCGAGTATAAATTATGAGCACGACGTTCAGTTCATTACATTAAAGTAAAATTGTCAAGAATATGATCACAAAACATTAAAACGTACCGTAATGGTAGCATTGAATATAATTAATAGACCTACTAATGACGCCAGCGTCCCTACCTCGCCTGGCGTCCCGACTTCGCTCCCATAGGAAAGTGCATGTAAACAAAAGTCACTGCGTCATTAGGTCTCATGGGCCAATTTCATAGAGCTGCTTAAGCATACAAATTGCTTAAGCACAACATATTCTTGCTTAGTATAACCAGCTTACCAGCCACAACTCCATGTGACGTAGGCTATATTGTTTGTGGTTGGTATTTAGCTGTTGTTAACTTAGCATAACGATCACATGGAATTTTGGCTCCTAACTTTATTTACCAAGCAAGAGTGTTTGTGCTTAAGCAACATTTTGTGCTTAAAGATAGAATACACCATCGGTAATTGCTTGTATTATCATGAATGAATGGATTTGGGCGGTTGTATTTTATAATAAACATCGTTTAACTGACCTGTCCGAAGTTTCACAATCATGAATGCTAAAAAAAGCGAGAAAAACGGCGTCTGGCAGTGGTTCTTATGTTGTTCCTGTGTTTCAATGTTATATTTTTAATGTGACGCTCTTAGGTTACACAAGTATAATTATCAAGACACATAGAATATTGCAGTCCTACACCCTGGGCCGTAGCCCAGCATATACGTAGCCCAGCATATTGTGACAGTATGCAAAGTGTCCCTCTGTAACCTCGCCGTTTATAACACACATACAACTGCATTAAGTGGGTTGGCTCGCGTTCCCTGTATATTAAATAACTACAAACTTTGATCAGGCTAATAAATTTTTTTACGAAACGTGCTTTAAATTGTCCAACACCCCACCTTTTTTTTTTTAGTCCGAAGATTATAGCCTTGCCTCGTTCAGAATTTAGGAACTTCTATATAAACAAACCAGTTTTAAAATTAAAGGACAAATCCAATTTGTGAACATAAACTCTCTGCACCTCTGCTTTTAAGCAAACTAAGTGCCGCTCCTGAGCAAGAACTCTTAACAGTTTTTAGCCCAAGGGCTGAAATACCAGGAGACTGAGTTCTAGTATTTTTTCCTTGGTTTTTTAAAAGGTACTTGGTTTTTTTCAAGTACAACGTTCATGTATAATGTTAAGATCTTATCTTTCTGTTAGTTGAGTAGTCTCTACATACAGCGGCTGATGCTGATCTTATTATTGACGCAAATGTTTGTAAGTATTATGTTCCACGGCGAGGCTAATAAAGGCGCGAATAGTCTATTCGAGGGGGAAATAATTTGTCGAATTTTGGATTTAACTTGTCGTACTTGTCGATTTAACTTGTCGTGTCGTGAACGTGGCGTATACAACGCCTTGGGTTGATGCATGCTTTATTGCAATTATCTGAATGTGTCGTGTAGGTTTGGGTCGCAGGATGTGTAATTTTTCATTAAAAAGTGGCTCTGATTTGTTTACGCCGTATACTATACTGGTTAAAATCAAGGATATATTATTTGTTAATGCACATTCACAGAGATAACAATTCATGAGGCTATAGTTGTCAAGCATCTTTCTTTTGATTTTGATTATTTTTGCTGCTTCAAATGATAAATTGCACAATTGACAAATGGGATACAGAACTATAGCTTGAAGAATAATTGATCATAACAACTAGATCTAGGTTCACCCTGACATTGCTGCACAATACCAGAAAGGGGATAAGAAAATGCATGTAAATAACGGATTCTTATCAGCAAAACAGTGTCACGGTTTTTAAGGGGAAGATGGACAAACAACTTCACTCTAAAAAACAAATTCCGTAAAATAACAGGTTTTTCCACATGTACACAAACAAAATCTCCGTATTTTAAATAACAGATTTTTGTCGTAAAATTACGGTACTGTGACCCAAGCAATATCACGCGTCTGTAGTTTTCGTATTTTAACGTTAACTTATACAAAGATGATATTCATTTACAAAAACCCTTTACCAAGATACAACGTATTTGCTGTAAATAAGAGCAAAACCAACGAAGTGTTGTGTGTTTACATATACTCTACTGTTATCCTATGAATCTCAGTACGCAGCAACTGAACATGAAATCAGAACTGAGGAAATTTGTGTTCACAAAAAAGGATGTTAAATTGTGGTGTTTAGTCCAAAATGTACTTTTTTGGACCATATTGTGTAATTATTCAAACAACTATACGATATGCATTAGATTGTTGGCAAACATAGAAGAATAAACGCATTAGATCTCCTTTGAAATTGGGAAATGCTGAATATAAAGCTAAACCACAACAGTATCCAGTTAGGGTATCGTATCATCTGCACTCAATATATGTAAAATTATATAGTTGTTGACTGTGATGTGGGATATGACGTTTTTGAACACCCGATGGACGCATAGCACTCGATGCGAAGCCGAAGGTGCCATGCGTCCCCAGTTTTGTATGTTTGCAAATGTTGTATATTGCTTTTAAACCATTGCCAAAACTCAAGTACTTGGCTAACAAACAAGATGTTCAAACTGGATGTATGAATAATCTTTATCTCAAGACTTAGTAGCCTAAGGCGAAGCGCTCAGAGTCTCCAGTGCAGTTATTTGCGCTGCAGCACTTTTACCTACTGCATATTCTTGCTGCATTTAAGCAATGAACCATTAAAGTTTTGATGCTGCCAATTTTCAAAATTGCTATACGGTATACGCTGTTGATTTCCAAAGTTTCGGCTACAAATATTGGAAGTCCATCGTTTAATTCGAACGGAGCTTTCAACGCGAGGATGGCGAACCCGTGTGTTATGATTTGATTTAAAATCTATTTTTGGAAAGCTTTTTGGAAACATTGTCTGAGCGGGAGTAGGCATCTGTGTTTCGTTCATGCATGAATTGATGGTGCAGCGAGCGAACGGCACGAAGAATCGACCCCACGTGAAAGATCGACAAATCGACCCTGACGCCAGACAACAATACGAACCACGATTTTTTTTTCTTAAAATAGCTATTTCTGGGGACGAGGCGAGTGTCATACAACATTCATCGATTCTTTGGTTGACTGCGCGAATAATTAAGCGTTCCATTGTCTCCGCTGGCAAAAAAATGGACCTGACCTAAAATAAAAAATTATAAAAATAAATGATGGATTTTCAGACTGCGTGTATTGTGGTGCACTATGTACACTTTATTACACAGTTGGCCGTTTCATCAGTGGATAAAAAGGTATTTCAGAAAAATGACATTGAAATGAATTCATCTCCCTTTTTTATAGACAGTGTAAGTCTCGCGCACAAAGGTCACGATTGAACTTCCGGACACCTCCGAGCCACCGGCTATATGACCTTTACGTGTGTTTGATTTTGTTTTCTATAATACTTTGTTTTTACGAAGATCTGAAACATGAAACGGCTATAAATCTGAATGATAAATTCAAAATATTTGTTTTAATATATAAAAAACGTGCATGATGCGTGAGTATCTCTATTATCCAAGAAAAGTAGGAAACAATGTTTGGCCTGAGGGTTGCAAGGCGTGATGTCGAGAAGAGAAAGCCCGGTCCCAAAAATCCATGTACTGCATGTAATGCGCTGACGTGTGCAGACGTCGAAATGTACATTATACGCGGACCGCCTTATACTGCATGTGGTCTATACGCTTTTAGAAAGATTCGCACGTGAACGAGAGAAAACTGAATGTTGTATGACGTAACTATACTTTTGCGTGATGTGATCGGTTAAAAACTATGTATATGCTGCAAATTAAAAAAAATGAACCCGCGGATATGTCTATAGGCAATTTCACGCGGTGTGCTGCAAGAAACACGAATGCACATCCATGTCACATTGCCTGGCGATAAGATATTCAGTTTGATTTTCCCGAAGTCATGTGATCTGGTGGTCAGGATTTTAGTGTCGAAGCTTGTTTAGCAAAACAACTGGGAGCGGGTTGATGAATTGTTTCAGATTTAGTTTTCGTAAGAAGTTTCAAATTATTGTTTCCGTTGGGCGGGATAAATAAGACAGAACTTTCAATTGATTTGGTTTCAATATAAGTTTACAAGTATCACATATTTCTTATACAGAATCAGACTATTCATGGTAGAATCTCGCTGCTCATTTATAATTTATCAGTGTGCACTAAAACCAGGTGTGTCTCATTTTTTCCTTGGAAACGTTATGAAAATATTGATTTTCTGTTTCCGTAGATACGCGCGACGTCATAATCGTTCTAATTAAATTTTGCTACATTTAACCGCATGACCGACTGCTCATTACTGACCCAATTATATATTGATGTTTTGTATAATATATAGCCGTGTAATAATAAAACCTCTTAAGTTTGGCAATAAATCTTTTAGAATTTCAATCTCTACTTTAGTCACAGAACATTGTAAACAAGGCGGAATCCAGCAAGTATTTATATAGTTTGGATCAACAAAATCAACCAACAGCCCAAACGAGAAATATTTCAGATAACCTTTCACAGTTTCAAGAAATATTTGGAGGAATATTTTTGACGCTGGCCGCCTGATTAATCACGTGCGGCGCACAGAGCTACAACATACACATTCGCTCAGGTAAAATAAACGCCCAGAGTTGCCTCATATAGAAAGTAAAATAGTGCAAGCTGGGTAAATAAATCTTTATACCTCTTGTCAGACGATGAGATTTATAAACGATCCTCTCCGCTGATAACTGGAAGGAACCTTTACCGTCAGACTAATTGGAAATACAAAATGTATGAGAAAAGCGAGAAATGAAGAAGCAAAACAAAGCCACACTCGAGCAATCATGGCTAGGTAGCTGTATGTACATGGTTCCGCGTGGTATTTCGCACGTCCGTCCGGGATGTATTCATGATGCGTATCATGTTCCCGCCATTAGAGGAGCTATCGGCCCACAACGTGACAGAGTTGCCGGCTGGTGCTGACTTCGGAAATCCCGCCCTAAATCCTCCCAGGCTGCGATTTGAAAAGCGCAAAGTGGACTGCCACATTTCTTTTTTCGCTCTGAACAATGTTGTCTAAGATTCGGCACGTTGCACGGATCACGTACGTACGTGACTGAAACCCAAACGACCTACGGGGTAGCCTCGGGATTTTGGCTAGCAGAACCCAAATCTGTTTGGTCTGACAGTCGAAGGGTTTAAGATGCGAAAAGACCTATGTCATATGACGACACAAATCCGCGGATTTGGTATGCGCGTCTTAGCCAGCGGCTCATCACTGAACTGTTTAATCAGAAGGTGCTGAGAACAGAACATAAGGCCGCATTAAACCCTTGTCTTGGACTATAAAGCCTGAAAGTGGACCCCTGGTGGCGCGCTTCCGGACCCCTCGAATGGGGAAATTAGCGTGTACAAGTTTTGGTACACCACCAGGAACTACTTTAGCATCTCAAGTTAAGAAATATCGTGCACAAATGTACCTCTCACTCGGAGCACTCGTACAAAGATCGCGGTCATTTATCATTTTCGTTCTCACGCAGGTACACGGTGTGAAAACAAACATAATCGAACAAAGATACCCTGGAACGAAAATCTGGATGTGAAGGTCGTAAGTAAAATTCTTACACGTCCGCAACAAGCGAACACTTTATGACGAAATACCTATAATATCAATATTTAGAGCCAATGTAGGCATTGTGGGTTTTGGGGGGCGAAAAGCCGTTATAATTTGAATTGTTGCACTGTCTAAAAACAATTGTCAGGTCAGGGAACCAAACTACGAAAAATTAACCCTCCGTGGCATCCTCTTGGTGGCGCACCGTACTTTAAATTGCCCGTATTGATTGTCATAAACAGGACACAACCAAAATGTCATGCGGTGTTTATGGCTTATTACCTTAAAAAAAAACTGAAGTCAAAATATGCTACAGGAGTATTTTTTGCATTGGTGAATTCTTTAAAATGAAAAAGGTAAAGTACACTGCAACAACATAGCAAGGCAAAACCTTGAAGCTCATGTAACACAACTAAATAATTATTAAAAAAATCACAATAATTTTCAAAATGTAATTAATGTAAAACCTGCTCTGTGCTACCCTTAGTGTCTGCGATAAATAGCAATTTGGGTTCACCTCAACTAAATCTATTTCTGTATACACCTCGGAAGCTTTAGGCACCACCTTCTTATTTTGGGAAACAAAAATATTACAAATGGTATTACGTGTTATTACGCTACAGACGATTCGAATGCCATGACAATCACGTATCACATAGGGAAACTCTCTCGACAAAGGATCAAAACAGAAATACGAAACGGCCGTCAGCCTTCGGGCTGTAGATCTGGCGATACGCTTCTAGGGTTTCCCAGTAAATTGATTCTATTTGAGTAAATGAATGAGGGGAAAATCGATATTGTTTTCAGAGTGAGTTTCCGCATTAGCTATCAGGACAAAACTGTTATGGTAGATTTGGCAGCGTGTTCACGACTGTACAACATGAACAATCGAGGTTTGTTTGAGACTGACTCGGGTCCAGTGTCCCGAAGTGGAAGGCTGTATTTGAAAGATACGTTTGTTTTCGCGAGTTCTTCTTTGGAAAGTGAAACTCATCACACCACCGACTATATACAGAGTTCGAATTCTTGCCTTTTGTTTCGCTCCTCGGTTTTTTTCCCGCGTACACGAGCCTGATTAGAATCGACATCTTGGCGACAGCAATATTCATGATGTAATTTAGTGGCAGCCTGGACATGATTTTTGGAAAGGAATCAATCCTCGGTGCATGTGGAACCCTTCCATCAGTGATCGAGACGAGTTGGCCCGTGTATGCGGCTGTAATGAAAAGATACACGAGACAGTAACTGAGTTTGACAATGTGTGTCCTAAACAAAACACGAGAGCATGTTGGAAAGGAAGGGGAATGCAGGAACCACATGAATGCTCAAATGTTCTAGAAACTTCGCTGACGATTCAATGAAGAGGAAGCAACAGTTACAAATCAACAACAGACCTACAAGATGTTGTCTGTCCCAGCCGCCCAAACAGGAAAAGCGCGACAATCCTAATTCAAACCGAGAGGGTAAGAATCAGTAGGCTTGCCCGAGTGCAGAGGCACAAACCAAAAAGAAGAAAAAGAAGGGGAAAAAAAGAAGAAGAAATGTAAATAAAAGATTTTGACAAGAGCCTGGGAAAAGTATAAAACAAGATAAAGGCGGATCGCGAAGGGAGGAAAAATATAATACGAGCAATCGTCCCGACGGTGCAGGTTTTGAAACCCAATTCTCCCGACTCGGGGTAATATGCAAGCCCAAAGCAAATCAAGTGTTGGAGATGATGAAAATTAGGTCGGTGAAATGAGACCAACGACATACGAGACGAGCTCAGCCTACTCCCCTGGCAATCGGCGAAGTTGGCCGGGAGAGAGCGGCCTGCCGGTTCCTGGCCCAGAACTCATGAGGACCGTGATGTTGAAAGGGATGATGTTATTGATGATGTATAGAAGGGCACGGTGAACATCGGCCAGTCGAATTAAGGATCCCGTGATTAATCCCATGATTGAAAGAGTCCTCATCGACCAAATTGGTTGAGACTATGATAGCCTTGAAAAAACAGGAAAGAAACGCATTTGTATTGCAAAACATACCCAAATGTATATCGCGGTTTTAGGATTTTAATGTTTTTCATAAACATGGCTTGTCACTGGGAGTTACTGAGGCGTGACAACATAGACTAAATAGTTGTTGTGAGGTTTAAGGCAGTATTGTGTATCACACTAGCAAGGTTATCTTGAAAGAAACTTTTAACCAAGTCTATTTTCTTTCTTTGACTGGTATATAGAGCAGACTTGAGGTAAAGGTAGGATACACCATTGGTAATTGCCTGAATTATCATGAATGGGTGGATTTTGGGGGTTGTATTTTATAGTAAATATCGTTTAACTGACCTGTCCGAAGTTTTACAATCATAGATGTTGAGAAAAGCAAGACAAACAGCGTTCGTTTTCAACCGGCGTCGGGCAGTGGTTCTTATTTTGTTATTGTGTGTTTTTTGCGATCGCCGTCCGGCAATCGTAAATCTTTTTAAAGAAAATTAATTTTCTCGGAACAATTTACAGGATATCTAGCGCAATAATTTTGCTGGATGCCTACAATCATTATTTACTTTCAAATAAGTAAGATATTTCGTAATAATTCGGAAGTAAAATGTTTCGATATCTGCAAATTGTGTATTCTACCTTTTTCCGACCAAGTTGTGTTATCAAGAATTTTTGACTTTTCAAAAACGTACATTGTGAAAACTCTAGCTGTTGGAAGAGCCGACGAATCGACCACATTGCAAAAAATTCACACCAATTTGTGTAAGGGTGGTATTAAATGTTACCGCATGCCCATTGAATTTTCGTCGTAAGCAAAAATAGAACTACATCGCATAAACTGTTCACATAGCACAAAGGCCTAGATGTTGTAGTTGTAGACTTTTAAGGTAAAGTAAGATTGAACAGTAGGATTATTTTTAAGACGCGTTGATTATTATGGATAGTTAATAGCATTGTTCATTGTAGCAGACGAATTAATTATATTGTAGCAGATGAATAGGCCGTATTATTGAACGTAGATGGCGCTGTGCCCACGGTATTTGGGGGTATCATTAAAAGTGATTATGAGATCATTACGTCAGTTTAAATATTCTTACAGCTCCCAAATAATTTTTTTTCTAATATTCAATTTTTTTGAAAAAAGTAAAGTTACTAAAACTACATCAATAAAAATACGGCGCATTATAGTATGTAATCGAAGTAGAAAATAATAAAAGGAAACAGTTATTTTACGGGAATCGTACTCGCAAACCAAAATATAATGAATACTTCTAATTTTCAAGCATTTACTAGCAAATGGTTTAACTGGAAAGTATTTGCTAAAGACTAACACTGTTTACTTTTTATTTTTCTAGCATTTGATAGAATATTAGTATTTGCTCCGTTTGGTATATGCAAAAATGAATAGATGCTTTAGATTTGCAGTATTTACTCGTCATTTTTCCAAGGTTGGGTCGGGGCTACCTTAAAAATGAGAAGCAAATACTAGTATGCAAAATAGGAGCTTTTATATTATGTGGTTAGGCAGGAAAAGATATGAACGTGGAAGATGGAGTGTCTAGGATAAAAGTACAAGCAGTTGTACCGGGTTAAGGGAAAGAAATGAGACGTAGATGATCATGGCCGATCATTACTTGCAACATTCTGGGGATGGAAAGAAAAAGCTTGAACTGAATTTAAAATAATTCATTTAATTAAAGCGCGTCAGGTTAAAAACTATCGCGTTGAAGTTCGCTGTCTACATTTGAGACGCGTCGCCACTAATGGCTTGTATACATCTACCCATTAAGTTTATGCCGACCATTCGACCTTTATTTTTTATTTGTGTCTTTTCTGCAATTAATTTTGAACTCGTTGCACCTGGGTCTTCAAATAACAAAAGCACAAGACGTTATATACGTTAAACGCAGTAGACGTCTGCAATAATTTAATTTCTCTTGCTGTTAGCAATGGAGCCAGTCGTCATGTTAGTTTGCCAAAACTGTTTTGGTATCAACCAGGGGGCAATTTCATGGAGCTGCTTAACCTGTTTTCGAAGATGTTGTACGTGTTGCTAGTTTGTATATACAAATATTATTTACAGTGTATAAATCCCATATAATTATGTATCATTGAAAAGCTTACAAATAGGGCTATATTTTGTGGGAATATTTGGACCCCCAGGAGCTTTTAAGGGACTTATAAGTCAGATGTAGCGCGGGGCTGAGTGCAAAGGGTTAAGCACAATTTGTTGCTTAAGCACAACAACTCTTGCTTGGTAAATCATGTTCACAATCAAATATCCACGCGTGGTCGTTATGCTAAGCTAACAACAGCTAAATACCAATCACAAATAATATACATTACATGGAGTTGTTGCTCGGGTAAGCTGGTTTTACTAAGCAAGAATGTTTTGTGCTTAAGCAATTTTCATGCTTAAGCAGTTTTATGAAATTGGCTCAAGGTTGTTATCCCGTTAATTAATTCTCTACACTTTTATCGGAGAGTCTGGTTGGGGTAGTGGTTCTTTCCTCACCTTCCATCGCTGTGGCCCGGGTTCGAATCCCGCCGGGACCAATATGCGGAATGTGTTTTCCTCCCACCTCTAAAACTGTACCTTCTTCTCATTGTCTTCTCTCAATGGGTTTCTTCAGGCTTGTGATCCGTACACTGGGTAGGATGCTTTTGAGAAATCTTGGTTTCGTTACCAGAATGAATAAATAATACATGTAAATAATGTAGTAGTAGTAGTAGTGGTAGTATAGTAGTAATAATAATAACAATAATACGCATTGCGTCTGTGTTAAGAACAGAAATAATTGAAATAGTAGTACGCAGAAAATCTTGTTCCGATTTACGTTCTTGGTTTGTTGAAAAAGTTAACAGATGGAGCCCTTCGTGACGTAACGCTAAGAAATATACACACGGCCGCAGTGTTCTAGTTTAGCAGGAGAAAAAAATGAGGTCTCCATGCTCGGAGTCCGTATAAACTAATAATCTGGCGCAGCATCAAAAGTAATTGACCTGCTGTTGAAATCAGCTAGGACCACAGAGCTAAATGAAATTACTAGAGCGCTAACTCTTCATTCTTACGCGCGGAGATACTTTGAATCCATCCTACGCACAGCCTTTTTTAATTCATGTGCGTATTGCAGAACATAATACAAATAGATGGATTAAATGTTGAATGTGTACTTTAAATGCAAGGCGCGTGCAAGTAGAACAGCCACAAATAACTTCATGCGTCATGCCAGGTATACAAAAGTCACGGCAAAATCACCTGCAGCGCACGTACGGATACGCACACACATTTGCGCTGTTTGCGCTAATTTGCTAATCGTGCGTTTCGGTTTTGGGCGAATATCGGCTTCGGTAACGCACTATATAGAATACAAACGCAGATGTGTAAATATTCGTACAAAAGCCGTAAGTTTCGAGTTTTCCCTAGGTTTATGCTCAAACATGGATGCACCCAGCAGGTATCACTTTGTACATCAAGCCAGCGCTCTAGTAATTGAATATAGCTCTATGGCTAGGACACAGATCCACGTTGGTGCACGTTGTATGGTGTCTCATTCTTCTTTTATCGTTGTCGCCCCATCATAAACGGCTTCGTAATTGTCTGTGCGATGGTGGTATATAACTAGTGCCTCTCAGCGGAAGCATAATTTCTAGTATTGAGACGATGAATCCCAAATTGACCTATAAATGAAATAAAAAACTTTAATAGGGGGCCTATGGAACTGGTTTTATGGGGAACTGTGCTGGTTTGTTTTTTATTGTTATTGTTTATTATTGTTAAAATGTTGTTTCTTGTGTGTTTCAGGTCATTCCAGCTCAACTCTTTTTGGTTTAGTTTAGTTTATATTTGTTTGACAATTTTCGGGTGTGTGTTGGTTTGTTTGTATGGGGTGTTATGGGTTTTTTCGTTTTAATCGTGTGCTTGTCTTTTCGTCTGATGTAGTTTGGGTTGTTTGTGGTCTTGTTTTCCTCTCGTCGTCTTGATGTTTCCCTTTGTCTGTGTTTTCGTCTTATTGTTTTGTCTCGTCTTGTTTGTCTTGCTTCGTCTCCCTTCGTTTCGTCTTGTTATGTTGTCTCGTTTCAGTAAGTTTAGTTCCGTTATTGTCTTTATAATAGTTTACGTCTTGCCTGAGTGTTTGGAATAGCACACTTTCTTCCTGTTCCATGACTTGTCCTTTAATACAATTTTGTATATTTTAATGTTTTTATATTACAGTTTTATATGGTATAAGTATAGGCCTATATATATATATATATATATTGTTTTGATAATTATTTTTATATTTTTGGTTGATGTTCACCTGTTTATATCTTTATTGTTGAAAGGAGTCTGTTTTTGATTTTTTTTTTTTTTTACTTTTGTATTTTTTACAATGTCTAACCTTTTATAATGTCTGAAGATGTAAAATAAATAAATAAATAAAATAGCCGTTCGTGAAGGCAATACCGGCATTTTCATTATACCCCTTTCTGTGATCAATTCACCAGGGCAATTTTGATCAAACATTACTGTGGCGCAATCACAAACTGTGAGATGTACGTGTATATAGACATTCAGTGGCGTGTGCTGCTTTCCTATATTCGGCCTGTTATGCTTTGGACTTGATTAAATTATCATTTGATGAACTTGACGGTGTACGCAAAGGGCTTATCGCCTATAGGCGAAAATAGTGACGTGATGAGGTATTAAGCATGTCATTTCACAGACATTGGAATTTACCAGCCGGGTTCACCAGTTATACGCCTGTGTGGTTTTAGTTTTTTCTCAAATGGTTTGAATCCTGATCTGGCGCCAGCAATCCGCTTCGGAGGTCTGGACGGGAAAAGTTTTCCACGAAAGGCGACTGTAAACAAGATTACCCGTATACGACTTTAGTTATAAGCGATATGATTACGGTCGAGACTGGTATAGTGAAATACATTGAGTGAATAGGCCTTTTTCATGTGGCGGGAAAGGGGGGAAAGAGCGGGAACCCAGACACATCGTGTACACTGCTGATTTGATCAAATTCATGTTTCCTTGTAGGCCGCAGAAGGTTTTGCGCTTAATTGGGTTAACCAGCCCGGGGTATATTGCCGTCCAAGAGTGCATGACATGAAGATGGCGGTTTCTCTTTCACTCCAACAACATTCAGGTCAAGTTAAATTCATTATGTATCTTATTTCCGTGTCTTGCTCAAGCGTGTTCCCAATTTCGGTAATTAAGGTTCTTTTCGGATATATCGCGGCGCGTCTGAAACCGAATTGGCACACGTAATTCTGAATTTCTGCAGGCAGTATTTATTTGTTCCATAACTGTAACGCCCTTTAGTAAATAGAAAAAAGAATGTGATTAAATTAAAATATCCGGAGTGGTTACCAGCATATCTGAGCATTTAATAAATGGAATATAGCGCTGCGAGGTAGATTTCATCACGCGTCGGGTGCCAAAACAAATTCATTAAAAACAAAATTAATATCCACCAGGTGAATAATGTTACGAGATACCAGATCAATTCTTGACTCGCTCTAATTGGATAATAGTCGATTTGTCTATATAACCCATTTGAATGTAGATTTTAAAGTAGTATCATGACAGAATGTGCGTTACCAAAAATACTTAAAATCTTCATTAAAATGGCGAGAAATCCAGAGATGTTACCTTTCATTGTATTGCCTCACTGGAAGCTCATTCCAAGCGTGTAATATATTTACATATTACCTTGTTTTCCTATTTCAAGTTTCTCGTTTCTGTAGCCACCATCTTGGTTTACATTTGGATATGTGATAGCTTGAAGCTCAATAAAAAAAATAATCAACCGTTGTGGAGATTTTTGTATAGCCGTTGTACCGGATTACAAGACGATATCATTCGCACAATTTATCCAGAGTGGGCCCAAAAAAGAACCCGGACAAGCATATCTCAACGGACATACTTATACTTCCGCTACCCTAAGGCCAAAACTACATATACCAATTGATGGAGAATCTTTCTAGAAGAAAGTGACACCAATGCAATTGGGACCACTGGCTTCACTTTACAACATAGGGTTTGGAGCTGAAACTACTAGCCGAAATTGAGATATATTGGTATCATAGTTCTTCTAGAAAGATTCTCCATCTATTGGTATAAGTAGTTTTGGCTCGGGGTAGTATTTGGCCACCCTGTATAGCAAATGATTACCGTATAACATGAGGGAAAAGGTGTCAGCGTCAATTCCAAACGCAGACGTCAAGCTCAACCTAAAATGCTTTTTCAAGGAACGGTGCGATATTGGACACATCAAGTCTCATAAACCTGACGCGCACATGTTCTTGCGTGCCGATCCGTCTTGCATTGTATAATATATAATCGCTAAGAGTTTCCCATGTGTAATCAGATTTGTTACCCTGGGTGAATGTTTTGGTTACAGCTTGTAGTTGTAGCATAGCGTGTCAACAATAAATCATCCCAGATCAGCAAATCTCATTTTAATTTTTGCTCGCCAATAATTTGAGCAGCCAACTTGAAGGGAATCGAAGTAATCGCCAATGGACGTCAGTGGTAAACCAATAAGGAACCACGTCGTCTGGCGTAAGGAAACCCTGTTATGGAATTGGCAGTGTGCTTAGAATGGGAAAACAAATCATGCTTGAGAGAATCGTTGAATGTTGCAAATAAAGGCTCCGTAGGACTAAAACAGCATATTCAAGCGCACGTAGGTTTTGGTATAACATACATTAAAGGAAACATGACAACAACATTATGTGTGTGGTTGTGTTTCTTTAATAAATGAAGGGAAATAACGTTTGAAAATGTTGGTCAAACCACTCCGCCCTATAGGGGAGCCTCATTAACATACAACTTTGCGAGGGGTATGACGCAAATCGAGGCAGAGACTCGCCGCGCTTCTACCCGGCCTATCGTATACTGACTGCGCGCATTGTCACAAGTGTCCGTCTATACATGTTTTGTCTTTCTGAATCAGGGTAAAAATACAACAGTTATCGGTCATGCCGACTATGTGTGTAGCTGCTAGGTGTAGCAAAACTACTAAGGATTGAGTAAGCCTTCATTTGTTTCCGGCTGATCCTAAATTTCGAAGGATTTGGACAGCCAAAGTAAAGCTTACCATGCCAGAGCAAAGTGGTCCGGGCCGCAAATATTTTTTTTCCAAACGTAACTGGCAGATTCATGACTTATTCAGAAGTTATGTTTATTCATCGGAATAAAACATGACCTCACAGCATTGTTGTTATTTAGTTACATTAAATCACTTTAAAGATTAGCGGTTGTCGAGCTGCTATACGTATAGTGTAGATAGTGGGATGGGCTATGGATCAGAGATCCCTGGTTCGAATCCTGCTGTAGGTCACCTCTTTTTCATAGTCAAATTGATATCTTCGGAGTATTTTTAATTTAGGGGGAAAAAGAGACCTAGAACCTAAGTGTTGTACAGTGATCAATGCAACTACTGAATAATTCATGAAATCTGCCATGCAGTTAGGTTTTTGGGAAAAAATATTCGCGTCCGGGCCCTAGTGATTTTCGGCCCTCTGCAGCGATCATTTTGAGCGGTCGTGCTTCGACCTAGAACGCCTAGAGGGACCCCATCTTTATCCTTGCTCGAGTCCGTGTCCGAATAAGAAATACTGTGATTCGAATCAGACGAATCCGTACTGTTTTCGTCGGAATCACCAAAAACCGAGGAAGAACTATCACGATCGTCCATTTCAAATTCTGTGGGTACATAAACACACAACAATGTGTGCGGCCTGAGTGACTATATTTCCTATAAATTACTAACCCCCTAATCCAATCATTTCTAAAAATAACAGCAAAAGCAAATGCTGTATACTACCTTTAAGATTCTGCATAAAGATGCCTGCATTCTGTTTGACAAAACAGTGCAAATTTTAGGCTGGTCTTGAGTTTAGTTTGACGGCTTTGAACGATGCTCCAAATGCATTGCCCGTAAGGTGTATTTTGTCTGTCTTAAGAAACATAGTATAGTAATATTAAAAAAACTACGGGAGTTTTATAAGAACTTACTTGACTAGACACCGACCTTAATAATTAAGCACCAAGAAGTCCCCCTAAGGGTCTTAATTATCACATTTGAAAAAATCAGAATTTTAAAAACAACACCCATAAGGCATAATTACAATGTGAGTGGCTTGTAAATGAAAGAAAATAAAACATTATAATTTTGTTAAAGAGACGCTGGGTCACTGACTCCCGTTCTAACCAAGCACGCTTAACACAGGCAACGGAATACAGAAAATATATTTGCTGAAAGACTATGCAAATCTTCTTTTGTGATTGTCACTCAAAACCCATCGGCGGTGGAAATGTGTTTTGATTTATTCGATTTATTCTGTTTTATATATATATATTTCCCGCGGGGCCCAGTAGTAGTACAAAACCCTTTTTTAAGGTAGGATACACCACTTGCAGATATCGAACAATTTTACTACCAAATTATTAAGAAATATCTTACTTTAATGTGAAAGTAAATAGTGATTCTAGGCATCCAGCAAAATAATTGCGCCAGATATCCTGTAATTGTTCCGGAACGGCGATCGCAAAACAAAACCAAGAACAACTAGAGCAACTGCCCGACGCCGGTTGAAAACGAACGCCGTTTGTCTGGCTTTTTTTCTCGGCCGGCATCCATGATTTGTAAAACTTCGGACAGGTCAGTTAAACAATATTTACTATGAAATACAAGCTCTCAAATCTATAGTAACCTACCCATTCCTGATAATTCAAGCAATTACCAATGGTGTATCATACCTTTAAATGAGCCAATTTTAACATCGACATGATGCAGCGATAGAAGACCTCATGGGAATGTGCTGTTTATTTTTCAAAGTTCACAATACTCTGGAAAATTATAAACATTTGTAGTGGTGCTTATGTACTTTTGGAATGTGCGTTTGGAATCATTCCATGTGCTTTGTAAATGCAATGTGTAATACCACATCTCGTTACAACGAACGGGAAGCGTGTTTGTTTCAAGGCAAGATACACCATTTGGAAATTTGGAAACAATTTACTACCGAATTATTAAGAAATATCTTACTCATTTGAAAGTAAATAATGTTTCTAGGCATCCAGCAAAAGGATTGCGCTAGATATCCTCTAATTATTCCGAAAAAAATAATTTTATAAAGAAAGATTCGCGATCGCCAGACGGCGATCGCGAAAAAACAAAGATAACATAAGAATAACTGCTCGACGCCGGTTGAAAACAATCGCTGTTTTTCGTGCTTTTCTCGGCATTCATGGTTGTACAACTTTGGACAGGTCAGTAAAACGATATTTACTATAAGATACAACCCTCAAAATCTATCCGATTATGATAATTTACCCTCTTATATATACCATGCAGTTACCATAGAGCTGTCAGACCTTTCAAAACCTTTCAAGTTTCCTGGACTAAAGGGTTTTGAAAGGTGAGAAAGCTGTCTGACAAAATAAACCTATGAAAGATTTTGAAAGGTAAAACAACTCTCTGAACAAACTGGTGTGAGGTTTTGGAAAGTCTAGCCGTTTTCTGATAGACTTCCCATACCTTTATCATAGGGTATACCATAGCCCAGTTTTTCTACCTTTCAATTCCTTTCAAAAGGTATTGAAAGGTGTGGTAGTGCAGTAGCAACACATTCTGGAGCGTTTTGAAAGGTTCATACTTTTGTATATCCATTTTGCCCCGTAAGCAGATTTTGAAAGGTTTTGAAAGGTGAAACCATAGGAGGGTTAATGATTATTCGGTAGTTTTAACGTTTATGTATTGTTATACTCAGAAAACTAATTATATGTACATGTAGGCCCAGTGCATGAAAACAAATCACAGAAAGTAAGTTCCCCCTAAATAACTCCTCCCAATTCTTCCTGCAAAAATTGTGCAAAGTCAGCCAGTGCAGTCTTCACATTCACATAACGCCTCAGCTGGTCCCGTAAGAGGCTCAATGGATTTGAGATTATCTGGATGGCTATTCCTCAGCAGCGGGTGAGCAGACTCATCAGTATACCATGAGGAGACGATGTCATTGAAAATCGTGGTGGATGCACACATTACTGAACAGTTGTTTTTGTATTGTTTCACAATCAAATGAAGTCATGGAACACTCTTGTGAATTTTGACTTTGGGTGATTTTTTCTTCAATGTGTGCTCAGTCAACCTTACAGCAGGGGTGTAGTCAAGTCCATCACAAGTCCCTGTAAGTCCCTGTAAGTCCCTGCAAGTTCATCACAAGTCATCCAGTTTCAATTCAAATCACAAGCTATTTAAATGAACTTTGACAAAAGCATTCCTTTTGTCATTGTTCAACCAGTTACTTATGACTGGCTTTGTGACTGGACTTGCGACTGGACTTGTGAAAGGACTTGCAGGGACTCGAATACAACTCTGCCATATAGTCATAGATGCCTCTAATCTTCACATAACATTTCCCCGATAACCATAGGTGTGTTTTATGCTAGGTGTAATCTGTAAGAAATGGTTACTTTAGAAAATATGAGGAGTTATTTAGAGGTAAACCTATACTTTTGGTGACGTGTTAAACAGCTTTCGTAAGATCGAATTATGTCTCATTTTGTATTGACTATGTTTGGTCTCTAATTTTATTGTCGGGATGAGTTTAATTTAACGGGAAGCAAGGCTCCGAGAACCTAAATGTCTTCCACTCAGTGTGGTCTAGATACGCCCAGTTATGATAATAATTGTACCTTTACATGCTGGCAAAAAGAATATGCGAACGTGCAGTTAATACAAATCTAAGCAATTTTTGTTGGGATATTTATAAGAATTTATTTGTTCTCGGCTGTTGTACTTGTCAAGGTTCAACATCAGAGGTTAACGCCAACCAATCATGGCCCATCCAAGGATGAAATCGTCTCCCGAAGCTTAATAGCTTTTAACCAAAAAAACGATCTCGAGAAGAACAATTAAATTCTGTCGAAGATTTGATGTGCTGATGGCAGATCCGAAAGTACAGGTTGTTTGGGGAAGAAATTGTCTGGCCTTTGATATCCATGCGCGTGGGCATCATGGGCGTAATGGGCGTTTGTTGTACTATGGTATTAACTTGTGAGATCCGATTGGTTGATAACTGGTCACATGGTCTATTACAAAAGTTCATGCGGTACTTCAAAAGGGTACATCACTCCGAAACAAAGTAATGTGCCCCGTGGAGTACATTACCTCTATCGTTTTCGGCGTTTGGTTCCTTCTCCACTAAACGACAAGTTTACGGGGAGTCAGGTTGGCGTAGCGGTTCTTTCCTTGCCTTCCACCACTATGACCCGGGTTAGAACCCCACCTGGGCCAATATTTGGATTGGGTTTTCAGTCCCTGCCTGACTCCGTGATGGGTTTTCCCCAGGATATTCAGGTTTTCCTTCCACCTCAAAAAAATGTACCTTCTTCTCATTGTCTTCTCTCTACTGAGGGCCCCAAATGATCAGCTTCTGCTGGAGGGGTTACCCTCATTAAAGATGGCAGTAAATAAATAAATAAATAAATAGAAACAAATCGTTGGAAAGAGGTTTCATTTTCGCTGGTATACTGCGTGAACCACTAATACGCACGTATCTTAGCAAAATGTTAAACTTAGCAAACAAGTTTGGAAGACCTTTCGTTACCGCCATAACCGGATTGTTCCGTTTGCCCTTTTTATACGTTTCAACACCGTTTGTTAATTATGCCAAATTACAACAAGTCACCTCAACAAAAAAGTGTTTCTTTATCGATCCAACGAAAATATCTGAATTTTGAGCGAGGCAGCGTTAACACGAAGACAAATATCGACCAATGTTCGAATGCTTCGAGAGTACGTACGTACCTGTCCGAAGTTTTACAGTCAAGGATGCCGAGAAAAGCACGAACAACAGCGTTTGTTTTCAACTGGCGTCGAGCAGTTATTCTTATGTTATTTGTGTTTTTTTCGTGATCGCCATCCAGCGATCGCAAATTTTTCTTTATAAAATTCTATTTTTCAGAATAATTACAGGATATCTAGCGAAATAATTTTGCTGAATGCCTATAATCATTATTTACTTTCAGATGAGTAAGATATTTATTAATAATTCGGTAGTAATTAATATTGTCGATATCTGCAAATGATGCATCATACCTTTAAAGATGGACTACAACGGAATAATGATAAAGGCTGTGTTGCTGTTTTTTGTTCGAGAAATGTATAATGATTACTAATATATCATTAGTATTCAATAAATCTTGTTCCTTCATGCAAAAAAAAAAAAATTATCGGCGTTCTACGACCCAGATAAACTCAGTTTCAGCAAAAGCCCTTAACTCATGAATAATTCATACTTTGTGTGTGACGTACTACCCATGAAAACGCATACATATGGTGGCCCTGAAGGGACTCCGCAGATCGCGAATATTGACGTCAAATTTGACGTCAATATTCGCGACTTTTGGGGAAAGTCGTGAATATCGACGTCAAATTTGACGTCAATATTCGCGACTTTTTTGGAAAGTCGTGAATATTGACGTCAAATTTGACGTCGATATTCGCGATCTGCGGAGTCCCTTCAGGGCCACCATGTATGCGTTTTCATGGGTAGTACGTCATCACTTTTCGCTGGTTTACAAGTCCGCTGGTACTATATCGTGGATTTCATTGTGGTTTTCAGTGGATCTTTGCCGGGAACCAGTACAGGGCGGGAAATTTCAAAATCGAAGAATCGAGGTCTAATTTTTTCGGTCAAATTGCAACAAAATTATTTAGAGAAAAACATGACCGTAACAATAAAGTGTTACCTGAACACAACATAAACAAGGTCCGATAATAAATTTAATGTGTGAGTTTTCGTTGTAGTCCATCTTTAAGTACAGGTTGTCCACGTTTAATTTGAACCACATCCGTGAATGGGTTCCAGCCAACTACTCTGGTTTCCTAACTTGACGTCTGTAAATTGCTGTTTTGGTTAAAGAAAGTCGAGGAACCAGACTACAAAACAGCATTAATGTTCTTGGTTTTTCCAGCATCTATGAACACAAAACAGATCAGCGGTCACAATTTTTCCCCTAACCCATTATTTTTTTTGTAATTACAGCGAAAGCAAAATGGGGTACATACTGCCGTAAATGAACGTCATTTATTAGTAATAAACGATACTCAACCCCTCAATATTGGTATGATCCCATACCAATTAAGGTGTTAATATCGCTCTAATTTATCATGATCGCCATTTCACAGTTTGGTTTAATCGTTGCAATCAGCGTGAGGTTCTCCCTTTTCATATTTTTGCTAGCAAGCGATGGAAGAAATTATCTCCTTTCCCCTCCAACCCGTCGTGATTTACAGGCCGGCCTACAAGAAGACACAAGCCATTAATACCGCTGGCTTGCGACACTTGTCAACACTTGTAAGGCGTCAGAATGCATAATATTGTGGCCTTAAGCTGGTATGTTTAGCGTGAAGCGTGCGTGACACACGCACGCAGATGTGCGCTGTGTACTGCGTGCAGCGGCAACACTTGGAGGGGCAATTCTGCACGGGGCGGGGGTGCACATTTTGTTAAAGGAGAACTAAAGGCAACTTGGAATAATATTGTTTGTGTTCAATTCAAGAATCAATGGGGGCAGGGCACACGTGGGGTACGGGCCTCCAGTGAGGTGATAGTAAGGCAGATTAGTGAACATTGTCCACTTGATGAAAATGACTATGATTGAAATTTGGCACACAATCATAGTACATGTATGTCATGAGAAAAATATTTGGCTGTAGGGTCAACGCAGATTTGTCCTTTGAAAAAAATATAGGTAGATTAACATGCATTATTATATTTTAACAAAATCGAAATGGCTGCCATTACATGTTAATCACCTATATATTTTTTCCAAAGGGAAAATCTTCGATGGCCCTGTAGCCAAATATTTTTCTCATGGAATACTATATGATTTTGTGCAATATTTCATGCTTTTACCATCAATTGAACTATCATAATGTGCACCAATCTGGTTGATTATGACTTATGAGTAGATGCAGGAACGTGCTACCAGCATGGATTTTAAACCCGTGGCCTTGATAATCCGTGTATAGTTTGATGAATCCCTTTTAATCGGTTCTGTCTCGAGATTTGTCAAAGAAGAAAGTTTCACAGTTTCAAATGTGTTTGTCTTTATTGCAAAGTTTTAAAACTTTTAGGCCTAAACTCTTATTAAGGCCAGGATATTAAATTCAGTTCCTCCTAGTAGGCGCATGCGATTTCTCGACTGTAGGTATAATGCCCGTTGTATTATGAGGTATACCTGTGCGTTTACACATTCAAATAGTGAACGTTGAACAATAATGAGGGCAATATAGTCCAATATTGACAAACGTTCACTGTTGAGATTCATGAACAAAACATACAGGTCTTAAAATAGAGGGGCCACGAACCGTAGAAAGGCCGGTCAATGCAAACAAGCAAATTTATTTGTTAGCCAAGAGTAAATTATATTCTTTCAAAATTCGTTCGGAAAGGAAAATCTAAATTTAAAAAAAAGCACAGACACCCTATAACTTTAAAGGTATTATAACACATATGATTTTTCTGTAATATTCAAAACAAAATATGGATTTGGGATTAGTGTTTTATAAATATACACTGACCTGTTTTAATAAAGTTGTGTGCTCATAGATGCTGCAAAACCAAGAAAAGTGCTTTTCTGTAGTCTGGCTCCCTGCCCTAATTCTGACAAGAAGGGGCAATTTGTATATTATAGGAATTATCAGTCCAGGGAGCGACTTTTTTTTTACAAACCATGCACTAACGAGCTAGATTACATATGCTGGAAGGTACTTTATACGCAATGATAATAATCCACGCAACTGATCGAGAAACTGTTGTACTGCACAGGAATTTTAATCACGGAGCGGGAGATCGAATCCCATTGTAGTTTTTATTTTATATTTTGTATTTTGTTCACTTTTGTTTTGTTTTACTTTTCTTTTCTTTTTTAAGGGTTGTTAATTATTTGTAACATTTTCTTTTTACTAATTTGTGGTCTGGAGGTTTTTTGTTCTATAGGGAAGTAAAGTCCAAGAACCATGACTTGCAACTCACAGTGCTTGGGCCTAAGTATACGACCCCGGGCCCAGCGCGTTTGTTGTTTGAACAACAATATCGCGTCCTAGGTAACTACAGCCAGATCTGGTGTGCACCATACATGTACACCCTAAAAAATGTGGACTAACTAAAAGTTAGTATTTTTTTTTTGCCAGCATGACAGCACATCGGGTGCCATAACTTCACAGGATTCTTGAGACTAAGTAGCCAGCTCGTAATAATTTTGTCTTTTTTTTATTTTTGCAAACGCTGTATATTACTTTATCCGATACAGTTTTGGATTCTAGATGTTCTGTGGTGCAATCTGAGGTGATTTATGGTCACTTTCCTCCTAAATTACGTAATACATATACATCGATACTACCGATTGTCGGGGGTTTCGTGTTTTTGCAATGAAGTATACTTTTCTCAGCAGCCGGGGGGGTGGGTTGCCCCCCCCCCCCCCCCCCCTTTCCCTCTCCCCCACTCTATCTGCCACTGAGTTTGAGCTTTTGAAAGGAAATTCTAACTGATGTCCCACAGGTCACTTTCTTGCGAGTTTGTTTGGTTTTATATCGAATTTTTCTAAAACGCACTCGACCTCGTGCGATACGGAGTGTTTGCGTTTGATTGACAAGCGGAACAACGCACTCTAGCGTACAGTAACGACTTTGAAATGAAAACCTCCAACCACTCTCTCTCTCAAAAAAAAAGGGAAAAAAGAAAGATGACGACAAATCTGTCGTAAGATCGATACCCACCGGAAAGATGTCTTTTTGCTTCGAAAGCCAGAATTCATAAACCATTCCGGTTGGAATTTGTCTTGGGAATTAAAATTGATTGGCTTGAAGGGTCCTTAAAAAAAAACCTACGTAAAGAAACAACAATTTGATTTGAATTGATCTTAAAATTGAAGTTGCACTGGATTTATTCTCAAGTTTATAAATGCCCTTTTGGTTCGTTGTTTATATGCACTTCGGGTAGTTAGAGATATGATTTGTCTGAAATGAATACGAACAATAATGTAATAATAAATTTTTAAAAAGGACAAATCGACTATCATGAATTAAGTACAAGGTAAAAGGAGTTCGTTTATAAAATCGCGGTTTCGGCTCCGATTAAAACGTCAGACTCGCCCTTTTTATATTTATAAATCCATAGCTAAAGATGGATACACGTTATCAATAACGGGTGTATACGCTGGTATAATACCCAACTACAAAATGAAACTAACCAATTATGTCCTTATGAATTTATAAGTAGTTGGTTTCGTTATATACATATATATAAGGTCAATTTAGAAAATCTTTGATTGTGCAGATACTCCGTATCCTTGCCCTAATTCCCTATGAGTTTTATTCAATTGCAGTCACGCATCACTACACAACATTGTCAATTGATCACAAAATGTTTGGACATTGTGACCAAGTTGTTATCTCGTTTAAACGACTTAGTTGTCTCGTTTATACAACTTAGTTATCTCGTTTAAACGACTAAGTTATCTCGTTTAAACGACTTATTATATAGTCACTTTTGTGGCGCTTTTAGGTAATTTCCCGACCTTTCTTCAAAGTGACCATGGTTTGAACCAGCGGCATACATAGGGATGAATGTGAGGAGTGGGCGTGCATGATATAACTAAGTCGTTTAAACAAGATAGCCAAGTCGTTTAAATGAGATAAGTCGTTAAACGAAACAATAAGTCGTTTAAACGAAATAATACGTCGTTTAAACAAGATAACAAGTCAGTTTCTTTCTGTTTTTAAATTATTTCTTTCTTTATGGTTGCCACTTGGCAGCAATACGCTTCCGTACGTATGCACCCGAAATTCAAACAAAATTGTAACAATGTCCTTCGCGAATCGCGTCAAATTAATTCAACACAAAGTGGTATCTTAACCAGTTCGCGCTGGGATTATTTTAACATCGCCGAGCCGAGGGGCGGGATTATTTGTAACGAAACTCGATCCGAAGCGGGTTCAGGCCGATAGTGCCGGGAAGCACATCCACGCATTTCCGGACTTGCTCGCTGCTGACGTACATTTCCTAACTTGAACTTGGCGTGTTTATGCGTCATCCGTTTTGAGTTTTGGGGAATTTATATACGTCATCCGGCGCGAACTGGTTAAACATAGTTTTTCTCAATTTCCTACGAAAAACACAGCTTAGATTACTGCTTACTAATAACGTCAGTTCGTGTGGACGAGTATAGGTGGATGACAACAAATTGTTAAAATGGCCGGGGGGGGGGGGCGCTGGAAACCACACGACGCTATAGGGGCGCTTTCCTAGATACAAACGTACATCTATTAATTATACGCAAAGTTTACGTTATGCTTACGAGCCATTATACTTATATCAGAGGAATCTCTCTCTGTTTTTACAATCATCATTTGGACTGTTGGTTAAATTCCGGGTTTTGTTTTTGGTTTTTTTGGGGGGTTTTGGTTGTGGTTTTTTTTTTTGTTTTTTTTTGGGGGGGGGTCTGGCCACCTCAACCAGGTTGGAATGATGACCCACCCCCGGTCAAAAAGAGGGACCAAAACATTAGGGCTGTAGACTCTTTTTTCATTGATTTTATTCACAGTAGAATACATAATTTATTTGTTTGTGCAGATTCCTCAAGTAAGCTACGCCTCCACGAGCCCAGAGCTGAGCGACAAATCGCGCTATGACTACTTCCTGCGCGTCGTTCCCCCGGACACTTACCAGGCACAGGCAATGCTGGACATCGTAACCGCCCTGGGGTGGACGTACGTATCTACGGTAGCCTCCGCGGGCAACTACGGGGAAAACGGCATCAGCACCTTCAGGAATCTGTCTCGATCTACAGGTCGGTGTTTTGATTCATGACACCTTTAGTAATTGCTTGAATTATCAGGAATGAGTGAATTTAAAGATAGTTTGCTTGAATTGTCAGCAATTAGTGGATTTAAAGGCAGGATACACTATTGGTAATTACTTGAATTATCAGGAATGGGTGATATTTTTTTTGGAGGGAATGTATTTTATAGTAAATGTCGTTTAACTGACCTGTCCGAACTTTTACAATCATGACTGCTGACAAAAAAAGTAAGAAAAACGGCGTCGTTTTCAACCGGCGTCGGGCAGTTGTTCTTGTTGTTCTTGTTTTTTTTACAATTACAGGATATATCTAGCGCAATCATTTTGCTGGATGCCTACAATCATTATTTACTTTAAAATAAGTAAGATATTTACTAATAATTCGGTAGTTAAATGTTTCGATATCTGCAAAAGTGTATTCTACCTTCAAATGAGGTTTAGGATTTCTGTGAACGTGTGGAGTGTCAATGAAAACTACTCTTGAAAGCCCATTTTTAGCCGGATTTTGTCCTCCCAAATATTCCTTTTGTCCTGTTTTAGGAGCATTTTGGATTCTGCTTTTCTCCTACTTTTTTTTTCTTCACCATGGTCTTTTTTCAAGCCTGCTATATTCCCCAATGACATTAGGCCTTCAACCTCTGGCGTGTTCGGGGGGAGCTACGGTGTGAAGCCCAGTCACTTGGGTCACACTTAAAAATAATACCCGTAATTGCCTCAGTTGACAGCTGACTCATCTCATCAAGTCAAGCGTGGCTCGATCGAAACAATCCTCGTCCATATCTCAGCAAATATCCCCATGTGTTTGTTGTGTGTGTTTTTTTGTTTTATTTGTTTTGAATGTCAACGTTTTAAATAATACAAAACTCTTTGACAGCTAGTGGTACGCGTGGCAAGCCGTGCGTTAAATTGGAGTCATTTTGTGGGAAATCGCGCATTCTTTACAGACAAAAAAGCTATGTAGTTTACTTCCGGCCAGATCAGATCAGCCATCGTTATATCAAAAATTACAAACTGATCCGACTCGCTTGAACTACGATGCTGTACGAGAAGGAGTAGTGGAAATATCACTGGTTACTTCTTGTCATATGTCAGGAAAGTCTTCCAATTTGTGCACGGCGTGATGGTTTCTCCCGAAGGTACTTTGAAAGGACAATGATACTTAAGTAATTGATACAAAGTACTTAAAGGTACACCATTGGTAATTGCTTGAATTATCATGAATTAGTGGATTTGGGGGGTTGTATTTTATAGTAAATATCGTTTAAATAACATATCCGAAGTTTTACAACCATGAATGCCGAGAAAAACACGAAAAACAGCGTTTGTTTTCAACCGGCGTCGATAATTAAAGGATATCTAGCGCAATCATTTTGTTGGATGCCTAGAATCGTTATTTACTTTCAGATGAGTAAGATATTTCTTAATAATTCGGTAGTAATTTTTTTCAATATCTGCAAATGGTGTATCCTACCTTTAAAAACATTTGCAAATACCCGGAAACCTTCCTGCCGATTTAACCACCAACAGAAATCAATGTCAAGAAAAAGTAATGTCAATATTTGCTGTAAATTAGTTCATTTTCTTTTAGAGATGGTCATTTTTGCGTCGTTTTAATTAATTATTATGTCTTGTCTGTCAATCAAGAGAACTAACTAGAAATACTTCAACAATTACTTAAAGTAATGTTAATTTTTGCAGTAAATTTGTTCATTTTCTTTTAGAGTTGGTCATTTTTGCGTCGTTTATGCAAGCTGCTGAGAAGCGGTTAAGATGAAATGTATGGTTGTTGTTAGTTTAAATTAATTAATATATCTTGTCTGTCAAGCAAGAGAACTAACTAGAAATACTTCAACAATTACTTCTTTTCTTTTCTATATCTCCCTCGTGTAATACTAGTAATAGAGTTCATAAACCGAAAGAAAAGGAAAAAGACAACAATGATTTGGTGAACTATGGTAGAGCACGGACTCGCTCATTTTATTTGTATAGACGTACCCTGGAATCTGGGTACTTTTTTAACACAACAGCTTGAGTTACCAGAGTTACAATCTCTTATAGTATATGGATATAATTAAATCAGTTGAACACACAGGTTCTAATTGTCGAGAGATTGGGATAGAATGATGGGCAAAAATCTATGCACAATACAACGCTAAAAAGCAGGAAATTGTCTCGATATAGAAAGTGAATGAGGCAGGGCGATCGGTGCCATGGTCCTGCATTTCTAGCTGCAGGCATTTGGAGGCCACGAAAAACCTCTTATTTTTAAGAGGAAACGTGGTTGCATCCTAGGACACCGATCGAGGGTGCACTCCCTGTTCCCTGCGGTTAGTTATCATTATTATTAATACCGTTATTACTACATGTATTATTTATGGGCTAAAGTCGGGCGGGAGGGCAAGCGAGGTTCGAACGCTCAGACCGAGAAGAAAGGCATTGAATGCAATGCCCGCTTTTATAAGCTAGAGCGTTGGGGCGTAACGAAAACGTTATGTAACGGCTCTGTTGAGCCAACCTATCGTTCGACAACGAAAAGAAAAAGGCACGACTCAAAACCAGGTTAACAAGCACCGAAGCGCAGCCGGTGATGAAGCCGAGGTTTGGGAAATTACGATCAATTGATAAGTGGGCTATGCGTGGAACTCCGCGTTACATTACAGATAACCAGTAATAGGAAATTAGAAGTGTAACAACTCTTCATTTACATTACAATCATACTTATTATCATAACTCAGTTGCAAGTGCACGCAAGCTCACGCAGGGCCGTATGCCCATTATAGGAGTGCATTATGTGGGTGCATTACGGGATGATCTTAATTCCATTAGTCGTTACTTACTACCGATGCGTAAACTATAGCTTTAAAGTCAGAAGTCATTGCATCTCCACTGAGCACTGTGTATTTTGTGAATTACAATATTATGTATTCGTCTACCCGGGGAAACACAAATTACGGAACACACGATGTTTGTCAGTATGTATTTTTTGTCATGCCGGTTTAGCTAATAAATTGCATTAGACTTGCCGATTCAATTATCGGAAGTTTACTTAATCGAATTCCGCTACAGACGTTCAGAAAATGACATTACATGTTGTTGTCGCAGCTCGTGCCACATGAAATGACGTCAGTCTCGACGTCAGCCGCAGCTCAACTATGAATATTTTCGTCGAGGATATCCCGTGCATAGGCTAGGTTTAAAGGTAGGATACACCATTTGCAGATATCGAAAATATTTACTACCGAATTATTAAGGAATATCTTACTAATTTGAAAGTAAATAATGATTCTAGTCATCCAGCAAAATTATTGCGCTAAATATCCTGTAATTATTCTGAAAAATATAATTTTATAAAGAAAAAACAAAAATAACATAAGAATAACTGCTCGACGCCGGTTAAAAACAAACACTGTTTTTCGTGCTTTTCTCAGCATCGATGACTGTAAAACTTCGGACAGCTCAGTTAAACGATATTTACTACAAAATACAACCCCCTAAATCTACCCATTCATGATAAATCAAGCAATTATCAATGGTGTATCCTACCTTTAAACCTCGTCCATATTTAACTTTATCGGACGGCGATCGCGAAAAACCCCAAAGATAACATAAGAATAACTGCTCGACGCCGGTTGAAAACAAACGCTGTTTTTTTTTGCTTTTCTCGGCATCCATGATTGTAAAACTTCGGACAGGTCAGTTAAACGATATTTACTATGAAATACAACCCCTAAATCTACCCATTTACCTAACAATTACCAATGTAACGACCGGAGTTGTTTTTTCTAACCGATCCATTGAATGTAAAGCATTGTTTAGGTTAAACTTTCCTTACCCACCGATGCGCAAATTTGTATCCGTGTGGAGACATTTCTTTGTTCTCGCGTACACAAGTTTTGGACTGTCAAACATTCTCGTCAACTACGGTTAATTTCCTGGGTTGAAATGTGGACCAAAATATACCCTATAATATCCCAACCCAAAACCTAAGCCCTAACCCAAACCCAAGTTTTTGAGTAAATTCATGAATCTATTTCGTGAAACCCTGTGGAGACCTAAGTATTCATCTATAGAAATGTACCCAGTGGAGACCTTTTGACTCCCATTGTCCCCATTGGGTTCACATGCAGGGTACCGAATTTATAAACAACTCTCCCTTAAGGAAGCATTCTAATTTTTCCCATTTTATAATTAATTCCTAAAAACAGGTCTGTTTTCTGAAAATAGTATTGACAATAAAAATGGACACAGATAATCCAGAATGTACGTCCACAATGCAAACAGCATTGGAAAGTACACAAATTAAGTGTCGGTTTGTTTTTGCATCGTGAGGTATTTGAGTGTGCAAATTTGTTTAACAAGTTCGTGTCAGTTTGAAACGTCGACGTTCACACTCTGTTTCAAAATTAACTGTGCCACAGCCATTTCTACTTAAATAATTATTATTATTATAGAACACATTCCTATAGACGATGTGTCCTCTGAATACGTCTATATTCAAATATGCCCGGCTGTATGCGCACGCATCATGTTTTTGCATACAATTTGGTTAGGGAGTGACGTCGCAGGTCAGATTTCCTTTGAATTGTGTGACTTGTGACGTCATCCTCAACCAAATATTATGCAAAACATGATGCGTGCGCGCCGCATACCGACGGGCACATTTGAATACAGATTAAAACATAGAGCACATCGCCTATTAGTCGGGAACCCAACTCGTGAGTATGATTACACGGCCGATAAAACATGGCCTACCCAATTTTAAACGTTTTTTATTTGTATAATTGCCATAAATTTGAACTCCTTCGAACTTTGGTCCATGACCTCTTCATTGGTTGAAACCTCACACGGCATGAGCAATACGACCAATGAGTATAGTCCTAAATCGATTTACAACAAACATCACGCCATATTAGAGCAGCAGGTGGAACGCGCGCGTCAATTTCCATATAAGGGCACGTGCGTGAGGCACATCCCATACAATAGCTGGGTGTTCCTTAAAACACGAGGTAAAATTGTTGAACAAAATCGTTGGGAAAATGTAATTGTTTGACTTGTTTAGACTGTTGACCGAAAAATATTCATGAATGGGAATAAATGTGACCCACTCTGCAAAAAATGAGTCTGATGTGTTACAAATATTTGTTTGGGTTTTACAGTTGGTCAGAAAAAGCAGAAAATAAGCTTTCATTTGATATATGGCACAACTCTGTAGTGTAATGCATTGGTTTTCAAAAAAATTGAAATGTGCTTTTTCTCCATTATATTAAAAATGTCTTTGTACAGAAATTAAGATAAAAATTGTATAGTGCTTCATTAGATGCTATGGTAAGAGAATGACAACACCCTTTATTAAATCTGTTTTAGGGATCAAAACAACTTTTGCAATCGATCAGATCTGAAAATAAAGATATCAGAGAAACCAAAACTCCATTAAAAAAATAAAAGTTTTGTTGTTAGAAAAATTATCTCTGATATTAAACAGCCCTGTATGGGAAACTGTATTTTGCGACATCAGGCTCATTTTTGCAGAGTGGGTCACAAATGTGGTTGGCCGGAAATAGACAAGTAGACTCATGGGCGTGAATATTAATTAATAATACACTCACCTTTGGCCCGGGCATCCATGGTTGTAAAACTTCGGAGAGGTTAGTTAAACGATATTTACTATAAAATACAACCCCCCAAATCTACCCATTCATGATAATTCAAGCAATTACCAATGGTATATCCTACCTTTAATACTAACCTGTGTAGCTGTTCGCGATTGGTGTTTTTTCAGCAGCTTACGTGTGCGTGGATGTATATTTATGAGAAAGAATACATTTCATGATGATTTTGGGCAAGGTATGCACCCCTGTATAGTTTGAAAATATATGATAACATTGCAGCGGTGGCAGCTTTTTGGGTGTTATCACCATTTACAAAAAATCTGCTAAAATGCCTGTTACTACATAAGACCGGTATTAATAAGCATATTGGCGGCCATTTTGAAGAAACAAAAGTAAGCTGCCACCGCTCACGATGCAATGCTATCACACATTTTCAAACTCTAGGTCTGCATATCTTGCCAATGCTCGCTATGAGGATTTACCTCTCGATTATGATACCCGTGGCCCAATTTGTGGACCGAGGCCGATTGCCTAATACTAATAGCGATGGACACGCGGCATCTTCGACATTCCCTTGCTGGATTGGCAATTGGGCGGCCGCATAAAATAGCGGCATCACTTTTGGCTAATAACGGCTGCCGCAACCGCAATTCAAGCTAGGCGGGATTAAACCCCGACCCACGAAGGACGAGAAAAAAAATGCCAATCACTGATACCGTGTAACAGCTTCCTTGTAATTTGTTCCTTCTTCGGATGAAATTCCTGAGCTGATTTCAGATAATACGTTAAGCTATAGAGTGTCGGGTAATGATATCTGTATCTCTGGATGCGAGAGTTTTTGTTTCGGCTGGTGTCAGTGAAGGAATTCGGACTCTGGGAAAGTGATTCAAAAATTTGTAAATCTGTTTGGAGGCTGTCGTTTCTGTTTTATCACAGAAGATAAATGCAGGGTAACATTTTGTGTTGGCCATTGCGTCCCCGGAATCTTAGGAATTCTTGTTAGGTTTTAAGGGGGATTTGTTAGGTAACAATGTGTGGAGTGTGTATAGGATATAGAGTAAGAGGGGGGAGGGAGGGGGTGGGGGGGGGGGGGGTACAAAATACAAATAGACCATGACGCAGCGTAGCTATTTTTTAGATGATGCAATCAATTAAATTATAACGGCTTCCCCCAAAAAAATAACCACAATGCCCGCATTGGCTTGATTATTAGGCATTTCGTCTTGTGTAAATATTTGCCAATGCGAGTTTGTATGCTCATGCACAAAGTCGTATCTTGACGAGTTAAGACGTTTTGAAAGAATTATGCACAGCGCGTCGTGTCATGCAAAAACTTCGTATATTGATCTTATCATTTAAAAGGCCTTTTATGTAAAACCACGCAAAAAAAATATTCAACATACTGAACATTTTCCTGACTAAATAATTTGCCATTGCAAACCTATTTATCAAATAAGTTAAGAGGGCCTAATATTTCGATCTTCATTTGTCTCTGAAGAAGATCTTGATCGAAATATTAGGCCCTTTTAACTTATTTTATTTGTATATTTCAGGTCATTCCAGCCAGTAAGCAGCTTGCAGCATTTTCAATCTTATTCAAACCTATTTTGTGGCGGTCATTGTGTTTGCGAAATGTTGTGGTTTCTCAGGAATTCTTTAGGGAGGCTTTTAGGGAGGCGCTTTATGTAACAATAGTCTATAGCGCGTTTAGGTATGGGCAAGGGGGGGGGGGGGGGGGGGTAAGTAGAAGTTTCTCGGTCTCATATCGTACTGGGTATAACCGCAACAATCAAGGAGACTTCCGCGTCTTGTACACATGTCCTACACTGGATCAAACCGCCATGCTCGACGGGTTAACGCGTCATCCGTCGATTTTTCCGGCCTTGCTCGTGACGTTATTTATCAGTCATCCGTAAAATGGAAGAGTCCAGATTTTACCATGTGACAATATTCCTCGCATTCTACTCTGAGCCACTCAATATTTGTATAATTATTTAATCATATCTTATCAAATCTGATCAAATCTGACCGTCTCCAACCCAGATATCTGCTTGACTGTTATGGAAGTCATCCCCCGCGACGCGACAGATGGTACCTTCGACAAGCTGGTCAAGTACCTGTCTACGATAGAGCACGCCCGTGGAGTGGTGACCTTCGCCTCGGAGACGGACGTCCGTCGGCTACTGGCGGCCGTGGCTCGGGCCAACATGACCGGTCACTTCATCTGGATCGGCAGCGATGACTGGGGGACTAAACCAAACCCCGTGGAGGGACAAGAGGTGGTGGCTGAGGGCTCCATAACACTCCTGCCTGCAAGAATCCCCGACCAAGGTACAGTAATAATCGGCAAAATTAGTCCACACGATCACGTTATGATGTTGATTCGCATACATACATTTATGCTACTCAAGGGAGTGATGGTCGTGCAGTATTGAAGAAACCAAACGAGTTATACCTGGCAACATAATTATAGGACCCCATACCTATACACTCCCTAGACTATTGTTGCCTAGCGCACCCCCCCCCCCCCCTCCCCCCCCCCCCCTCCCCCCCCCCCTAAAAACCGCTTTTACATCATTATTACAACCACATTACAAGAACAATAGCACATGTTATTCCTGTCGAAGAGGGCGCTGTAACGACGCCATTTATTTATTATTTAGCTGTGGGCATATTTAAACACGTGATTTATCTTTGATTCACCCCAAAATGCTGTACTTTTAAGAGCGCCCTCTTCGTTCAAGAATACGGCCTATAAATTAGGGATAAGGTGGCTGACGGGTTGGACTGTAGACATTATAGGCTGGGTTCGGGCCGTCGAATGACAAGAACAAGTTTCGTGTGTTAAGAACAGACTGCCCAAACCCAGCCTTGTAGGCAGGGTTTGAAGTTTAACACATTTGTGAATCATTATAGTAATTGGGGGGGAGGGGGTAATATGTCAGAAAAATCCGGAGGGTACACGCACTACTTTCCAGAAATGAGAAAATATCACTAACTAATAAATTAAAACATGAGTTCTATCCATTTGATTAGTTTCCCCTGAAACCCCTGGAAAATCGATAGTAGGCCTTGAACTGTCCTTAAATTTAATCAGGACACGATGCTCAAACCCAAACTCTCACAGAAACAAATCTCATGCTAACAACTGTAGCGCCCTCTTGTGACTTTTGTGTGTAATTATCTTCACAAGGCATGCGCGAAACCGAGAGAGACTGGGGTTAGGCGGCAGGCGATTTTTTTTCCGTAGGTGGGTGAGTCAAAATCATGAATTATTCAGTAGGTTGGAAGAGAAGTTATGTTTATTCATCGGAATAAAACATGACGTCACAGCATTGTTGTTATTTAGTTAACTAGTTACATTGAATCACTTTAAAGAACAGTTCTTGTCGAGCTGCTATACGTGGATAGTGGGATGGGCTATGGATCAAAGATCCCTCGATCGAATCCTGCTGCTGGTCACTTCGTTTTGACTAGTCAAATTGATATCTTTGGAGTATTTTTCATTTAAGGGGGGAAAAGAGACCTAGAACCTAAGTGTTGTACAGTGATCAATGCAACTACTGAATAATTCATGAATTTTGACTCGCCCACCTACGGAAGAAAATATCTATATCCGTCTATGTTATGCGGTCCGTTCGGTGATTAATTATGCAAAACTTGACCGCGTGTTGACCTGAAGATTCTGTCCATTTAGCAGGCGCTTTCTATAGCGATATCGCGTCATCCGTAATATAATAGTACCCGTTGTTATGTTACGAAAACACGGCAACCAGCAGCTATAGTCCACATCTGCTCAAAATGATGTCAGCCGACTCCGATTGGCTGCGGGATTGCATACAATCAACATACATTAAAACATACAATGTATTATTATACGTTAATCTCTGTACGGGTATCATGTATAATACTAGACTACAGCCTTAATGTTGTCACGTCTACAGATAGAAATTTATCAGAATCCTAAGCAAAGAAAAAATGGCTTACAGTTGTCAGGCTTTTTTCCATTAAGGTAGGATAGGCTACACCATTTTGCAGATTTCGAAATTTTTGACTACAGAATTATTAAGAAATTTAATTTTTATTATTAAATAATTATTCTAGGCATCCAGCAAAATGATTGCACTAGATATCCTGTAATTGTTCCGAAAATTAAATTGTATTAAACGGACGGCGATCACAAAGACAAACTAGAACAACATAAGAACCACTGCCAGACGCCGGTTGAAAACGAACGCCGTTTTTCTTGCTTTCTTCGGCATGCATTATTTTAAAAAGGTCAGTTAAACTATATTTACTATAAAATACAACCCCACAAATCCACCCATTCCCAATAATTCAAGCAATTACCAATGGTGTATCCTACCTTTAAAAAAAATGAATTGATGAGTACCTTCTGCAGAAAGTCTTCAAGCCACCCAATCGCCCTCCCATACAATTTGGACCTTGAATACAATACTGCGTGAGGGGCACAAATTAAATTACTTCAAACATGTCTTTCTATTCCTGAAGCCAAAGTCAATTTTCTGACGAATTTCCAACAATAAAAAGTAAATTTACAACATGTACTGGTTATTGCTGTAGCGCTGCGGGCATTTTGAACATTAAACCTGGGAGAAACGAAAGTGTGGTCGTCACAGGTCAAATTATCCTATGCGGTGAAGCCTATCGGTGGAATGAATACCCCAGTCCATCACCTCATATTTACTGGCGTCATCTACATTACTTAAAAAGTAGATAGTCATGTCTGCTTCTAAGCCTTGAGATTCCCATGGGACCTGAGAGATTCAGCAAACTGATCGAGACACATTGCGACAAACTATTAATACTTAAAACTAGCAGTATCTCTTCTTCTTCTTCTTCTTCTTCTTCTTCTTCTTCGTGGCAGACGTGTTTTATTTCGAGCTCCGGAGTAAGGTATTTCTTTTTCAGCTTTTAGACCTCGTATGGTCACTGGTTTTATTTTCATCATACTTGTCTTTGATCTTAGATCAGGCAAGACCATCCTCTGTCGGTTTCTGTAATTTTCCTGTTATTTAGGTAAAATTGCGTTCGTTTTTCCCTGTGTTTTTCGCCTTGGCTAGCCGCCATGGCTAGTCGGGTGGGTACGTCCTTTCAGGGTCAGCCAGGCGTGGGCACAAATCGCCTTGCCAAACCCATTGTTACTGGCGATGAGCCTTTCAAGAATGTAACCAGGAACAATGGAGTTACGCTTAATGCATCTGATACCATCTCTGTTCAGTCTTACATTGATTCCTTCACTAAACAACAACCTGCTGAAACCGTTCTTTCCGCTTCACGCATTTCAAATGGCCGTATTGCGATTTACCTGAGTTCGAAGGAGGCTGTCGTGGACGCGGTCCAACGAGGCCTCGACCATGATGGATCCTTCTTCGAGCTCATGCCACTGGTTCGCCCAACCACCCGTATCACTTTATCCAATGTGTACCCTGAAATTCCAAATTCTGTTCTTGTCAATAATCTGTCTTCTTTTTGTAAGGTGGTGTCACAAATCCGCCCCATTCCCCTTGGCTTCAAACCTAAAGAGTTGGCTCACATAATGTCTTTTAGACGTCAAGTCCAGGTACTAATGAACGAAAATATAACTCCCCCTGACCATATCAATTTTTTATACAGCGGAATCAACTATCGAGTATTCCTCTCAACCGAGTCCGTACGTTGCTTCAATTGTGGAGAATTTGGTCATATAAGCCGTTCTTGCAAAAAAAAACTAAATAACCCCAACTCTGATTCAGACAATGAAGAACCTATCAATCCCCTTAACCCACCTCCAGTTTTTGTTCACAGAAAATCTGATCCGAAACACTTATCCAAACAGTCCAAAATCAACACGTCTTCCTCACATTCTCCCTCTGTTGGAAACCTCGACCCCCGGGGCCCTCCACCACGACCGAACCCTAGTGAGTCACGCAGGATTAGTGCCCCGTCCGCGGGCGCGGTGGCCCCTGTGGCTGCTGCGCGCGGAGCGGCCATCTCTGCTCCTGCGTTGGCTAGAGTGGATGATGGCGCCCCTCGCCTGACCGCTGTGGGGACTCCTGCTAAGACCTCAAAAAAGACTACTGTTAGACCTCCCTATCCAACAAAATTGACGGATAAACCTTCCACGGCGACCACCTTGTTGATTCCCGGCTCTGATGGGGTAACTGATGTGGTTGCTGCGGTGGGGGCCCCAGGTCCTTCTTCGCCTAAGATCCCAGCGCCCTCAGGACCCTCCTCTGATAAGGATAACAAACATGTCTGGGGCTCACCACCTGCCCCTTCAAGATTCTTCTCGGAAGTAGTGACCAAACGAAAACAATCTTCCCCTCAAACCTCTGACAATCGTTCTCGTTATGTACCCCTAAAATCCCCTTCGCCAATCCGCAAGCTTGCAAGAAAAGCAAGCTCCCCAATGCAGGTCACCTCGCCCTCTGCTTCCCAAGCCCTTACAGACACCCCCTCTTTCTCCACACCCGCCTCCACAATTGATGCAACTGACACGGACTCCACTCTGTGGGAGGACTCGCAGACAGACGACGATCGTCTTACCACTGCGGGTCTTTCCACAGGTAAGGGACCTCTTAGTTCACACGAACTCATCAAATTCCTTAAAATAGTTAAATCCAGCAAAAGACCTGAATCTGTTGCCAAGAAGTTCACTTCAAATATACCTGGACTCGTTGACCAGCTTAGACCACTGAAAAACAACCCTCTACTTCAAAAAAGTTTGCAGCAGAGGATCTATAAACTGATTAAAAAACTCGATGTTTAGTTTTTGCTCTTATCCATGAATTGTAAAACTTATATTCTCCTTTTTTTCATAATGACACTGTCATTGCTTACGCTTAACGCGAGGGGCTGTTCTTCTCCTGTAAAAAATGTTTCTCTCCATACCTTTTTTCAAAATATTTGCAATAAACCTGATATTATTTTCCTTCAAGAAACATCTAATTTGGATGAAAAATACCTTTCTTGGAATTTATGGTCAAATTATACTCCTCTCTGCAATCCCAGCCCCTCGCGTGGCTCGGGGGTCACTACTCTCATAAATAAAAAAATTAACGTCCTCGATTTTTGCTCTGTTTATGATGGTTACTTGAGTTTTAATAAACTTGCTATTGAAAACACACTTTTTTACATTTATAACTTCCTCATTCCTCAATCCGATAATGAAGCTCTGAAAGTTATTTCTAACTTTTCTAAACACGTTGACTCCCTCAGTGACGGTGTCATTATAGTCGGAGGCGACTTTAACTGTACATTTAATCCGCAACTTGATCGCCTCGGTATGCCGACCGAGCATCGCCCCAAAATTACCATGGCTCTTAAAGATATTTTCAACAAACTGTCTTTGTACGATGTTTGGCGTAGACAAAACCCCAGTGATAAAAAATTCACCTGGTTTAGAAACAATCCCTCTAGTCAGTACAGCGTCTCTCAAGCCAGACTTGATCGGTTTTATATTTACTCTGCTTTTTTGTCTTCGTGTTCTTTGTGCCAAATCATTCCGTGCTCTTTGTCTGACCACTCAGCCGTTTCTTTTACTGTCAAACTTCCTTCCCCCACTTGTAGAAGGAGCGCTTATTGGCACTTTAATAACACCTTGTTAGAGGACAAGGCTTACAGAGCTATTGTTTCGGATTTTTGGACTGGTTGGAGGGCCAAACAGTCCGAATTTTCTGACATATGTACGTGGTGGGACTTCGGCAAATTACAGATTAAGTCACTTACCCAGATGTATGGCTCTAGAATAGCCCAAGCGAAACGTGACACCCTTCTAAAAATTAATAAAACTATTGATGATCTTTTGTCTACGCCAGACTTCAACGCTGAAACTCAAAAAACTCTGATTCAACAGAGAAATGAATTAAATAAAATTCTTAACAATGAGGCTCGGGGTGCTCTCGTTAGATCCCGTTTTAAACATGTTAATGAGGTTGACACCTGCTCCTCCTATTTCTTTAACCTTGAAAAATCTCACTCCCTTTCCAAATCTGTCACTAATATTCGTCTTTCCTCCGGTGACATCACAGACGATCCCACTGAAATAAAAAAACACGTTCGTGGTTTTTATCAAAATCTTTACTGTCAACCTCAGACTGACGAGGGCGCCCTCGGGCCACTTCTTAATAATTTAACCAAGCTTGACTCTATCGACTCGGAGGATCTCGATATTCCTCCGAGTCTTGAGGAATTAGATATTGCTGTCAAGCAACTTGGCAATAACAAAACTCCGGGACTGGATGGTCTTACCACAGAATTCTTTCAATCCTTCTGGTCTATTTTTAGAGACGATTTCCTTTCAGTCATCTCTTATGCCTGCAGCGCTGGCAAACTTCCACTTTCTTTCCGTAGAGCTGTTATTACCCTTATACCAAAAAAGGGCGATCTTTCTGACATTGCCAATTGGCGCCCCGTTTCTCTGCTTAACACAGATTATAAATTATTGGCCAAGTTGCTTGCCAACAGACTTAAGCAATGCGTTGCTAGTATTGTTCATAAGGATCAAAGTTATTGTGTTCCTGGTAGAACAATATATGATAACATTTGTCTTATTAGAGACGTCATTAATCACTGTAATTTTAACGATCTTCCTCTTGCCGTTATCAACCTTGACCAGAAGAAAGCCTTCGAAATGTTGATCACGGCTACTTATTAAACACTATGAGAGCCATGGGTTTTGGGGACACTTTTCTGTCATATATACAACTCTTATACAGCGGCGCCGAGAGCCTAGTGAAGGTGTGCGGATCTTTGACCGCACCTTTCCCTTTTGAAAAAGGCATCCGTCAAGGATGCCCACTCTCGGGCCTATTATACTCAGTTGCTATCGAACCGCTTTTGAGCACTCTTCGACATAACCTCGAAAATAAATGTTACTTTCTTCCCGGATCTGAAAACTATTGCTCGGTGTCGGCATACGCTGACGACATATCTATTTTCGTCACCTCCGACTCGGGTTTTAACATCGTGGACAAGACGTACAGTCTTTTCAGTAAGGCCTCTGCTGCAAGTCTTAACAAACAAAAATCACAAGGGTTGTGGGTCGGATCGTGGACCAGACGAGTCGACAAACCCCTGAATTTTAAATGGAACAGCGAAGGTTTGCCATTCCTTGGAGTTCATTTGGGAAACACAAACGCTTACGTCCAACAAAATTGGTCTCTTTGTAAAGACAAACTGACAAAAACCCTCTCCAAATGGAAGCCATTGTCTTCGACTCTTTCTTATAAAGGCAAAATCCTCATAGCCAATCAACTTGCCGCTTCCAAAATCTATCATGTGCTTGCTGTTCTTTCTCCTTCTGAAAATCTTTTGAATGAACTCCAAGGATTGTTAGTTGACTTCGTTTGGTCCAACAAAAGACACCTCCTCAAAAAACAAATTCTTTATCAGAAACCTGACAGGGGTGGTCTTGGCCTTGCTTGTCTACAAGCACGCATGCTCACCTATAGATTATCCACCCTTCAACGATATCTCAATCTCTGCTCTCATCCTGTGTACTCTTTTGTCAGCTATTTTATTTCGAAATCTCGTGAGAGATTCCGTGAGATCCCGCCACGCGCATGCGCAATCATTACGCCACTAGCGCATGGTAGCGGTAACCGCTATCATTTTTCACGGAGTGACAATTATCAATTTATATCAAAGATATCGAATTGATTTTGACTATTTATTAGTTTTCCTCCGGAAGATTGTGACATGGCAACCATGGACAAAATTAACGAAAAAATGGACGGTAAAAAGACGCCGAATAAGGCAGCGGTGTGCTCACCGACTGTTGCTATTAGCACCACGACACCAGGCAGTGCTAGTACATCATCTAACGGTAACGTTACAAGCAAGTCTGTGTGTATGACTGCACCGAACGCGACGAAGTCGCGCTCGAAGCCAAAGCAGGAAAGTTCGAGTAACTCGGACTCTTCCAAGCCTAAAAAGGCCCCACAACAGCCTCGACAGAAGGAGGATACTGTTATGTCTACCAGACTCACACGCCTCGAGGAAATAATGGCGAAACAAGCCACCGAAAGTCACAATTTCCAGGCAATGATGATGAGTTTCATGGCGACATCAAACATGGCGGCAAATGCCTACCCTGTTGACTGTGGTGATGATGACATGATCGATCATGCAAGTACCTACTCGGCCTTTGAGGCCGTGAATACCGACCCTAATGTCGATTTTTTGGATAGTTCAGTAGAGCATGAACAGTCCGAGGAATTTCCTACATTGGCCACTGGCCCCAAAATGGACATGGTGGACAAAAACTTGATGCATAATGCCAACACTAGTGCTACCACCAGCAGTGCTGAAACTATTACAGATAAAGGTTTTGCAGCAAGATTTACTGTTCCCTCTGCAGTGGGAAACCCTATCAAAGAGGATGTAGCACATAGTTTAAACTTTCTCATGAGAGAAAAACTCGAAGAGAAAAGCCTCACAGACACAGCTGAAAAATACCAGTGTCCCAGTAACTGTGACGCTCTTGCTGTACCGAAAGTTAACCCTCAAATATGGGACAACATCTCAGCCAAAACCCGTTCCCGGGATTTGAAACTGCAGAGAGTGCAGAAGCCACTCATCAAAGGAATTACAGCCCTGGCTCAGTCGTGTACTGGAACCCTGACTGCCGAACAGGAGGATGGCTACGCATTGCTGGCATCAGCCAATGTTGAACTTAATAGTTTACGAAAAGAGCTCATCCGTCCTGACATGAATCAAAAATATGCTCACTTATGCAAGCCATCCACAAAAGTGACCCAATGGCTATTTGGTGATGACTTGGGGAAACAGGTCAAAGAACTCCAAGAGGAACAGAAAGCCACACTTGGGGTGATGCGCTTCACAAGGCAACAGCGAGGGGGTTTTCACCCCTACCAACAGGCCTACAATACTGCAAATACAAGACGTTATCAAGCAGCGGGCTGGAAAACCAGTGGCAGTGCCAATGCCCCTTTTTTAGGGGGAAACATGAAACTGCAACAAAATTTTCAGCGCAACCGGCGCCCATTCGGACACAACCAGCGAAGGACCCAGTCAGGCCCTCCTCCCAAACAAACCAAAAAGACGTCCTAAGAGACACAAGACCTACTGCAATGGAGGTAGGTACGTATACAGGCCATAATTCTGAATGGATTGGGGGTCGTTTGAGGCTGTTTAGCAGTGAATGGGAAAAACTTACCTCAGATAAAGTTATCCTGCAAGCCATTAAAGGCTACCATTTGGAGTTTATTGGGATTGGTTCTTTCCCTAAACAACTTTACACTCCACGTCCGTACAAGCTAACCTTAGTAGAACAATTCAGTGTTAATAAAGAAATTGGCAAGCTTGTCAAGAAAGGTGTCATTGAACCCACCTGTTGTGAAGATGGACAGTTTGTGTCCAATATTTTTACCCGCAAGAAAAAAGATGGCGGAGTGAGAATTATACTGGATCTCTCGAACCTCAACAAATTTATTGTGTACAGGCACTTCAAAATGGATACTTTTGAAACAGCCAAAAATCTCATAACAAAGAACTGCTACATGGCCTCATTGGACCTTAAAGATGCGTACTATTCAGTACCCATTTCTGTAGAATGCAGGAAATTCTTAAAGTTCATGTGGGACAATAAGCTCTATCAATATAGGGTTCTGCCAAATGGATTGAGTTCCGGGCCACGTTTGTTTACAAAAATCATGAAACCCCCATTTGCTACACTGCGGGGTATGGGACACACTATTACCGGTTATATTGATGATACATTAATTGTTGAAGCCTCAATGCAGGAGGCCGAACAATCTGTGCAACTCACGGCGCAAACCCTGCGAAACTTGGGGTTTATCATTCATCCGGTAAAATCTATTTTCACACCCTGTCAAGAGATTGAATATTTGGGGTTTATTATAAATTCCAAAGATATGACAGTACGCCTTCCTGACTCAAAGAAACAAGATATCAAAAAGCTTTGCCAGGCTGCTTTTCAGGCAAATAAGCTTACCATTAGGCAAGTGGCCACAGTAATAGGCAAGATTGTTGCTTCTTTTCCCGCAGTACAATATGGGCCACTATATTACCGCACTTTGGAAAGGGAAAAAACCATAGCTCTCAGAGCAAACTTTGGTCATTTTGATAGACAAATGTGTTTGTCGGGGACAGCTCACGAGGAGTTGTGTTGGTGGCTGCGGAATATTGACATTTCCTTTTCCACCATTTCCAAAGGTAAACCAGATTTAGTGATAGCATCTGACGCATCAGGTCTAGGGTGGGGGGCAACTGATGGCTCTACCCATATTGGGGGGCGTTGGAAGTCCACTGAAAGTCTGAAAAGGGATAACATTCACATTAACTATCTTGAACTTCTTGCAGCATTTTTTGCCCTGAAATCTTTCTGTGTGAAAAAGCAAAACTTGCATGTTAAGTTGAATATCGACAACACAACAGCTGTTGCTTACATTGCACATATGGGTGGCTCCAAGTCTGACAGTTGCAATTTACTGGCAAAACAGTTGTGGAACTGGTGTATAGACAGGGGTATTTGGGTTTCTGTCGCCCATTTACCTGGTGTACAGAACACTATAGCAGATAGAAAATCTCGAGAGTTCCAGGATGAAAAAGAGTGGATGCTAAATGGGGAGATATTTAATCAATTGTGGCTGGTATGGGAAAGACCAGAGATCGACCTCTTTGCTTCCCGCCTAAATTCACAGCTTTCCAGATTTATATCATGGAAACCAGACCCAGAAGCTGAGGCTGTTGATGCCTTTTCTGTAAGCTGGGAGTGCCTAAAGTTCTATGCATTCCCCCCTTTCTGCTTAATAGGCAGATGCCTAACCAAAATTACTGCGGATAATGCTGAAGGGTTCGTTATTGTTCCAAAATGGCCTACACAGCCGTGGTTCTCGCAACTGCTCAATATGCTGATTGCGCCCCCAGTGATATTACCACAGTCACACAATCTTCTAATACAGCCAGTGACAGGTATTTGCAATCCAATTAACCACAAACTTCACCTCCTTTGTTGCAGGCTGTCCGGCGATCCCTCAAAGGCAGAGGATTTCCAGAGGCAGCTACCAATATCATCATGTCATCCTGGCGACAATCCACCCGCAAACAGTACAGTGGGTACATCGAACGCTGGATTGACTTTTGCAGTAAGAGGGCGACAAATCCTATGCAAACAAATGCTGTCCAGATTGTTACATTTCTAACTGAACTCTTTGAGGTTGGACTTAGTTACAACTCATTGAATGTGGCACGGAGTGCTCTCTCATCGTTTGTTGTTTTGGAGGGCTATTCTACTGTTGGAAATCACCCATTGATTAGCCGTTTTCTTAAAGGTGCATACACACAAAGGCCCCCTGCACCAAGATACAGTTCAATTTGGGATGTTCAAGTTGTATTTGACTACCTACGCCGACTGTCTCCAGCCAGCACACTCTCTTTGAAAGACCTGACCCTCAAGTTGGCAATGCTGATTGCATTGACTACAGCGCAGAGAACACAGACTCTACACAAACTGCGTCTGGACACTATGCAACTTCAACAGGACATTGCTATTTTCACCATTGCAGACCTGTTGAAGCAGAGCCGTCCTGGCAACACAGGACTGGTGGTCAAATTGAAAGCATATTCACCGGACCGGCGTTTGTGTGTTCACACCTACCTAAAACTGTATCTTGCCCAGACTGAACACCTAAGACGCCAAGAATTTACAACAGAGCAACAGCTTTTTATCAGCTACAAACTTCCCCATGCTGCAGTTAGCAAGGACACCATTGCTCGATGGCTGAACACAGTGCTGCTCCAAGCAGGAGTGGATACATCGCACTTCAAGGCACATTCGACACGAGCAGCGGCAACGTCGGCTGCGTATAAATTGGGAGTGCCAATTTCAAACATTTTGATGAATGCAGGGTGGGCTACTGAAACCACTTTCCAAAAGTACTATAACAAACCTGTACAGACCACTCAAGAAATGGCACACAGCTTGCTTTCCAGTTGCAAGCCAACTTAAGAGGAAAGTTTTGTATTATTTGCTACAATCATGTGTTTACTTGTATGAAGAGTTTATGACATGCTACTGATATTTATGTACTTGTTTATTGACCAAGTTGGTTGTTTTCCTACGGTAGCCACAAGTGAGCACCCACTGATGGGATGATGTGCTCTTATTTCAGATCTAACTGTGATGGCTGCTCCAGAATAGGATATTATAAGTTATAAAAAAAAAAAAAAAAAAAAATGTGGAAGACACATGTGTTAAGTTGTCTTGTTTTTGGCCTAAGATAGGCAATACTGATGGATGTTTAAGATAAGTTTGAGTGCAGTGGAATTAAAGTCATACAGCACTAGTACAATACAGCTTTGGTTTCTATTCAATTGGTTTTTATTATAATAGAAACAGTTTTGTACACATAGATGGTACTCAAGACATTTCATGTAAACACACATTGTTTACCATGAATGTGGCAGGATATTTGACCAGATGCTTTAAAGTCTCACGGAATCTCTCACGAGATTTCGAAATAAAATGAAGAGATTAAATGAGAACTGAACTGTTTGAAATTTAATCCTGATTTTATGAGAAAGGACGAGTGAGAGATTACGTGCCCTCCGCTCCCACCCTTTTTCTTTATCATCAGGTTTAGTTCTCTATATCTGTTTCCTTCATCATTATTTGGGATTTTCATTTTGTCTGGTGTCATATCCTGTTGCTTTTAATTATGATTGCGCATGCGCGTGGCGGGATCTCACGTAATCTCTCACTCGTCCTTTCTCATAAAATCAGGATTAAATTTCAAACAGTTCAGTTCTCATTTAATCTCTTCATTATCTAAGGAAATATAAACGGCTCAATTTTGATTACAACCTCTTCCACGTAAAACTTGACTCCAAATTTTACACGAGCCTCCCCCCTTTCTACAGTGAGCTCTTGCGTGCTTGGACGGTATCCGGAGCTCGAACTGAAATACCGCTCGATTCGATCAACCATGTTCTAAATCTTCCGATTAACAGTCTCGGTCTAGCCTTTTCAGCTGACGATGAGATCTCTTGTTCGCGGCTCATGTCAAGTGGGATAAAACTTGTTCGTCATCTGCTTGACCTCTCTACTGGACTCTGGCTAAAACCGGAAGATCTACGCTTCACACCTCCAAGATCTCGCCCACCCTCTGTTCGTCAGCTCGACATTCATCTTCGTTGCCTGCATCTCGCCTTATGCAAAACTCTGCCGTCTTTTTTCAGGACCACGGGTATGCACAGCCCTCCGTTTTCTCTTCACACCTTTCCTCCACTTCTGGAGTCTCCAATATCCTTCATCATCGACTCTGATCTAAATGGGCTATCCCTCCCCTCCAAGACACTTTATAGTATCCTCAACCGAAACGTCAATTTCCATCCCGCCTTCACTCAAACTCATTGGCATCGATTAGGCTTTATCAATAACTCTGCCTCCTCCATCAACTGGAAACAAATTTACAAACTTCCTACATCAAAAAAAGAAGGCGACACCCAATTTAAACTCCTGCACAACGTTCTCCCATCTCTTCCTGTACTTCATCACATCAACAAAGACATCTCGCGTTCGTGTGGATGGTGCGGAGAAGAAGGCACTGTGACTCACCTCTTTATTCTTTGCCCTGCAATTCAACCAGCGCTTAATCTCCTGCATGCTCTTCTGTCTCGCCTTCTTCCTGAAGTTCACCTCGATTTTAGTCTGTACTGGACACTTGTCCCTTGTGCAAGGAGTCGTGACCGAGAGGCAGTAAACCTCGCTAATTTTCTCATCGTCAGTCTGAAAAACGTCATTTACTGGTGCTATCGCACTACAAATTTTCTCGAACCCTTTCTTATTTGGCGTCATAGGTTAAAATCCAAAATTATCATTGATTATCACTATCACTTTCTTAATTCTAGTCTCTCTTTATTTCTCAATAAATGGTCTATAAACAGTTCTCTTTTTACTATAGTCGACAATAAGATAACATGGTTGATCTAATTGCCCTTCTCTCTCCCCTATATTACCCTCCTCTTTGGAATCTGGCCGTTGGCAGTTGGTTTTTTGGCCAACATCCAGAGACGCTGACGGCCTATTTCCATTCTTTTTGGCCTCTACCTTAAGGCTGAGCCCACCCCCCCCCTCTTTTCCCTCTTATCTTTTCCTTTATGTTCCCTTTTCATTTCAATAACATGTTTATTGGTTTTCCATTAATTGCAAGTTATTACTTTGCACCCATTTGCTAAATTTGTTTACTATTGTTTGCTGATTTCATTCGTTTTGTTCTTGTTGTTAACGTAATGCTCTCTTTAATGCAAAGTTTGTTTGTCTTGCTTTGCCACCGTATTCGCCAGTTTAGCAGTAGTACACAGCCATTAAGTGATTCACGGTGACATCGCATTATATTATTTATTGCATTGGTATTTTACCAGCCTTAATTTGAAAAACCGCATGTTAAAATGTTCAGTTTACAACCCTTTTATTTGTAAATTATTTTGCTTTGTATTAATTCCTTGTCTGTTCTAATTAAAATAAAGTTTTCTTTTGAAAAGTCAAAAAGTCTTCTTCTTCTTCTTCCTTTTTTTCTTCTTCTTCTCTTTCTTCTTCTTCTTCAATCGTTTTGTTTGGGGGAAGGGAGCTAAAGCTAAAAGAAAGTACAGCAGTAATTATATTATTTTTTTGTCTTTAAAAGTGACGATTCTATTGGGTTACTTCTGGCAATAACAATATTTTTACCACGCTTGAAATGTCTGTGAGGTAAGATTCCGAGGATCGGACAAGCTAAGCGGAAAACTAAACGTTTCGGACAGTATACATTGTAATAATTATGCTCTGCACGCCAGTAGTCTCTCGCCAGACGGTGTGCTGACTGTCTGAAACGCCGAGTTTGCTTCCGAATCGGTTCTTTTCAGAACTTTTCACAAATTCACTAACGAGATTCACCACAAGGGGTGCATGCTACCGTAAACTTACTCGTATTGCTAACTGCTGCACGCAGAGCTTTAAATGTTACCTTTCAAACGTCGACTATGAAGTTGAAAAGTAGCTTATTTAATCGAGGTAAAGGCCCATTGACCATTGTCAATCACTGTGTTTATGTCCGATAGGTTTCGACAAATACTTCACTTCGCTGACACCAACCAACGGCTCGAACCGCGTCTGGTTCCATGAGTACTGGGAGAGGACATTCCATTGCACGTTTGATGCTGTAGCAGCTGAGAAGCTCAAAAACCCGAAGCTGTGCACAGGTAAGATATCACGAACAGCAGGAATAACGCATTATAGGCAGGAGGCAGACTCTTGGTGGCAGTAAACAGGTATAAGCCGGTGTATAAGCGTAAATTTCAGACTCTATATACGAAATCCCTATGAAATCTGGAGGCGCATGCTTAAGTGAAGATAATGAGAGTGACCGGTCTCTAACCAATAACAGGAAAAAGAAGTCCGGTTTTACAGGAGTCTGACTTTTATACCGGCCGAATTATAAAGTCCGTTCGGTATCTGACATTGTTTTCTCTTCTTGGTAAACGCGGCAAATAGATGCACATATTATGGGGGATGTCGTAACCGAATTGCAATATTTCGTGCAATCAAAAAGACGATGGAAACTTTTGTTCGAACAAAAGGTTGGACACACAAGACACATAAAAACACTTCGCTGTCCATACGTTTTTTTGAAGAAAAAAAGTTACTTCAGAACACGACGATCTCTGTATTATTTTGCTGGTATCCACTATGGTTTGGCATTACGATGAAATGTTGATCTCGAAAGAAAAATCGTCAAATCTTGTTGTGCACACGCGCAGTTGGAATACCAAACTGGCTTACTAATTGGTTAGAATTACATCGCCGTACCATCCAAGCAAAAAAATAAATCATAGCAGACCAGCCCGATTAAAGAGGCCTATGAAAATGTATGTATTGTTTGACTGTATTAGACTAAATATTTATACGAAGTTTGAATGTACGTATTCTTGTTTGAATGTACGTAGTCTTTTTTGAATGTACGTATTCTTTTTTAAATGTACGTATTCTTTTTTAAATGTACGTTTTCTTTTTTGAATGTACGTATTCTTGTTTGAATGTACGTATTCTTGTTTGAATGTAGGCCCTACGTATTCTTTTTTGAATGTACGTATTATTTTTTGAATGTACGTATTCTTTTTTGAATGTACGTATTCTTGTTTGAATGTAGGCCCTACGTATTCTTTTTTGAATGTACGTATTCTTTTTTGAATGTACGTATTCTTTTTTAAATGTACGTATTCTTTTTTGAATGTACGTATTCTTGTTTGAATGTACGTATTCTTGTTTGAATGTAGGCCCTACGTATTCTTTTTTGAATGTACGTATTCTTTTTTGAATGTACGTATTTGTTTTGAATGTACGTATTCTTTTTTGAATGTACGTATTCTTTTTTGAAAGTACGTATTCTTTTTTGAATGTACGTATTTGGTCAAGGTGCCAATTCTGTTGTTCTTATTCACTTCCAGGGCGTTCAGTTTCGTTTCAAATTCGTTTGCAGATTTGAATGCTGTTCGAGTGCATGGATTGTTAATTTGGATGGTTATTTTGTTCAAATCACAAGACGTTGCAAAAGTGCAAACAAAATTGAATGATGATTTGGAGCAGTATTCAACAATTTGCGCGAAACCGAATGACGCGGTAAATAAACTGGACGCTTATTTGCCAAAACTGACCGAGAAAACCTATATCGAAATTAGATGCACAAAATTATTATCTTCAATTTTTTCTCCACAATTAGTCCCAGGTTTGACATGGAAACGTATATACATGTAATGATGTGCATGTTTGTTCAGTTAGTGAAGCGATTAAAATGGAGGCTTTTCACTATGAGCAAATTAGTATATTAGTGAAAGTGCACAAAAAACACCAGATTTGTACGAAGTATGTCAAAGACATACATTCAATGACTTTTCCTTCGACATCTTTAGGTGTTGAAGACATCAGCACAGACTGCTGCAGTTGCCTGGAACTCAAACTGTAGTTGCTATTTAAAATGTCGGCCGGGCTAAAAGTATGTCCGTCCAATTTTGGTACTTGCAGGGGAAGAGGTTCTTTCTGACGCGACCTACGAGCAGGAAGGGAAGATTTCTTTCGTAGTGGACGCAGTCTACGCCTTCGCCTACGCCTTGAAAAGGTTGCAAGAGGACTTGTGTAACGGCACGGCTGGCCCGTGTCCTAAGTTTATGAATGTCAACGGTCACTTGCTTCTGAAGATCTTGAAGAATATATCCTTTGGCGGTAAATAAACCAGAGTTCTTCATTCAGTCTCATCGATTAAAGATGAACATAATGCGAATTGTAGGTCATTAGATGTCACTCCTATGTTGGTCTGGAATTAAGCTAATTACACTAATTACACTGCAAAATCCGCAGGAAATGGTGTATATTATATGGAGCCACTTTTGACACGTGTAGAGTTAAAGAGGATTTAGTCCAGAAATCCCCAAAAAAACTCATGTTTTGGATTGTTTATTCTTATACTATTTCAAATGTCTTATTGAATCAAACCTAACCTTATAGATATACTGTTATCAAGAAAAGACAAACAAACCTCGGTTGACGCAGCGGACAATCGTTGTGGCACACACAAATATACGCATTTCCATTCGTAAATGTCTCCTTCGTCCACACGTTCGCATACATACGCAACACCGATGCACAAATGCTGTTTCTTAAATGCCCGCAGATGCGCTGGTGATGTGCGACTTGAATCACAAGTAGCGCCCAAACAGCTCGATTTTTGTGAGTCACAATTCTGACTCCAGAAAATCGTTCTGGCTCGAATAATCATCAAAATAACACACAAACTAAAACATTTGAAGGGTGGTTCTGTGAACGTTTACATCCTACTCTTAAATGCTTATTTCAGATAATACAATTTCGTTTAAAATGCGTTTAAACTTCCAGGACGAAATTTTCTTTTGAAACATTTCCTTGTTCTGTTATGCGTTAAGATTTTTGGGGGGCGGTAGCACCATTTGGTAATTTCCTTTCGTGAGTTTGTGTGGTTCTGAAAAAAACCAGAGGGAACTCAACGTTTCGGGGGGTATGCTCGTGAGAAGACTCCTGAAATATGGAAAGTCTGAAATATGGAAAGGTGAAAGATGCCTTCAGTCTTTCCAATTAAATGTATACATTTTTTTACAAACATTTTAAATGTTGACTTTTCCTGACGACGGGCAGAGCATTCTTTCCGAAACGTTGAGTTCCCTCTGGGTCTTTTTAGAACCACACTAACTCACAAAGATATTACCACATGGTTCCACCGCAATCAACTTATCTTATTGCTTCTTGATCATGCAAACCTTCAAATATAAATCTGTCAAGAGTTTTAAACCTGATTGCTTGTTCTAAATAATAAAGCCGGATTGGACCTTTTTGTTCTTGTTCCCCTGACTAGGGAGCAGTGGCACCGTTCGGTTCAACAAAGATGGCGACAGACCGGGTAGTTACCAGCTCTATCAGTTTCAAAAGACAGCCCTGGACGAGTATCGATATGTGCCAATAGGGACATGGGTGGATAAACTCTCCCTGAACTGGACCCACGTCAACTGGGGCGGTAGCGATCCAGACCGCGTCCCGGAATCCGTCTGCTCCTTACCCTGCGACATCAACAGAGGGGAGAAACGCCAGAAACGCCCCGGGGACGATTGCTGCTGGCTGTGCGTCAACTGCTTGCCTCACCAGTATCTGATGGACGAGTGGCACTGTATGAATTGCACGCTGGGCTACCAGCCCCGAAACGACAGGCGAGGGTGCGTCGAGATCGACGCCGAGTATCTGACCTGGGATTCGCCCTGGGCCATCCCGCCCACTCTGCTGGCCATCATAGGGATAGCGTGTACCATGTTCATCATCGTGATCTTCGTGCGTTTCAACAACACTCCCGTCATCCGTGCGTCTGGGCGGGAGTTGTGCTACGTCCTGCTCTTTGGCATCCTGGCCACGTACATGGCCGTGTTTACACTCATCGCCAGACCCAGCACCTTGACCTGCTGTCTACGCAGGATGATGCTGGGTCTCTCTGTAGTCATCTCGTTTTCAGCGCTTTACACCAAGACGAACCGCGTGTACCGGATCTTCAACAGCGGCAAGCGGTCGGTAAGAAGACCCAAATACACAAGTCCCAAATCGCAAATGGTGATCTGCTTTGGTCTGGTGTCTGTACAGATGATAGGCGCCACCCTGTGGTTGGCAATAGACCCTCCCGAAGCTATCAAGACTTTCCCAACCTGGCACCGGGCCATTCTAGAATGTGCAGTCACGGACCTATCGCTGGTGCTTTCCTTGTCATATGCCATGATTCTTATTGTCATGTGTACTGTATACGCCTTTAAAACTCGCAAAATGCCAGAGAACTTTAACGAGGCCAAGTTTATCGCCTTTGCTATGTACACCACCTGCGTCGTGTGGGTTGCCTTCATACCAATATACATCGGCACTTCCTCAACAGATTACAAAGTAAGTATGGATTCGTCAGCTATTGTGCTTTGTTTAATCATGGAAGAATCTGTTTTCCTTCCTCCGTGCTTTTTCTGTGAGGTGTTTATAATTATTGCTGTAAACATTAGTTTGTAGATTTTGTCACGGAACGTTAGAGTAATTGACCTGAGACCTAATGAGTAATGGCTTTGTTTACATAATGTGGCCCAACCCAGCAAAATGAGTCGCCAGAGTTACTTTCGAGTAATAAGCATGTTAAAGGGAAATTCTAGGCTCAATAATATTTTACCTAGTCTAAAAATATAATATGGTAACATACTGACTCCACAGGGAATTTGTTTTGATTTGTTATCGAGAACGACTTACGCGCCTATTATATTCACAATTTCTTGCCATTCAGGAGGGCGCGTCCATATTGTTCAAATTTTCCGCCTCTCCCGGGACATTATGACGTAGTGTCTGCACCTCAGTGACATAGCTTTATTGCCTGTTGTTCGCACTGGTATCCCACCTTGGCGCGGCCAACTACATTATGCATACGTATGGTGTACGGCGCCAGACTTTTGCGAGTACATTGACGCGCCACAAACTATTGTTTATTTTTGTATTTTCTGAGAAGAATAGAAAATCTGTGAGCTAGTAATTATGGCATCAGGTCCTTCTCTGTGTGATTTTGAGCCCACTTTCACATGTACAGTACACATTATGTATACACTATGCCGTCCACAAAAGGGTTTACTTGTATCCCTTGGCCTATCGATCGGGCTTCGCGTACTGATGGTGCAGACACTACGTCACAATATCTCATATGTACCGATAAACCAGAACAAAATGGCGGCTCGCATGACGGTAAGCGCAGTGCGAGAAACTCTTTTGTTTATGTTTACCGAAACCGATACAAATGAAATAAAAATCAAGTCACAATGGCAATTGACACTTTTTAACATTATGCCATTATAAACCATGGGAGGAGTTTCCCTTTAACATTACCCCACACAATATAAAAAAATGGAAACAGTCAACCATTTCACCCACACAACATCTGTATACTATAAGATGCCAACCGCAGTGATATACTTTCTACTGCCTGTGAACAAAAACAATAACTAACAACTTGCCCGGGACGTTGAGAGACGCACCGGCCCACACGCCGGTCTACGCGTCCGAAATATTTCGTCCAAAATATCATAGCGTGCACCCAACTCGGACGTCGTTTGGGGAAGAAAAACAAATTGTTGGCCCAATGTTCACAGATACAGAGAGGAAGAGCCGGCCCATGCTCGGCTTTGGACCACATCGCACGTACATTTACTATATATATTAATTATAATATAGGTGTTCCTATATTACAAATACGAATTTTATGCAAATAAGCCTTTACCAAACCGACTGCTAAATGACCACTTAATCTGATTCACAAAACGTTAACGTAGGATGAGTAAAATATAAACGTGTCAGGTATGAAAACAAATTTGAACGTCTGAACCATGGGAACAACAGTAGAGAGCCGATTCGCTTCAAATTGGTCAAAATCAAGGTGAATTTGAACGCTTTTTTTCCAAATTTGGCCGGGAAAACCTAGTAATTTAAGAGAAAAAAATATCACCGCCGCGCCGGCCCACTTAGAGATGAAGTGGACCGGCCCATCGGGATTCGTCCCGAAGCTCCCGATGGCCAGTCCACCTCACTTATAATCATTGCCTGGGTTCTTCCTTTCTCCTTTCGCAACACATCTCAGATCCAGCAGACTTTACTGTGCCTGTGTTTTATTGTGAGCGCGACCGTCACCCTGGGCTGTATTTTCGTGCCCAAGATCTACATCGTCATGTTTGCTCCGCAGAAGAACAAAAAGCCGTCTGGTACCATGATGCTGAACAGCCGCATGCGGTCAACCTGCGGGTCGATCGAGGGTAAACCCAACGGCGAGTTGAAGGCACAGACAATGAGTACCAGCGCGGCACCAGTCTCAAATACAACCTCCTCTGGTTGGTGAGCCGTTACGTGGTTTCCAAACTTGGGCATCGTTTCTATTCGGTTTCGATTTGTGTGTGTGTGCTGGACTGTTTTACAAACCCCAGCTTCGTCTCCATCTTTGGCTTCGTTCATGCAGTTTGGCAGTGGTGATGGTGCCGGAAACAGAGCCCAACCCGGGGTTTGAAATCAAGCCTAAATTTGATCAGGAAATTATTTAGCTCTATGTAGTTTCCAGTATAATGTTTTGTTTTTTTAAACAACACACGCAATACTTTGACCATACACATTTCAGGAATAAAGGGCCAGCAACATTTTAAGTTCGCGAAACCTTTCTTAGATCGGCTCTACGATATTCTTCCTTAACACTTTTGTCCAAATATGAAAATCAAACACTAATGCGACATTTCTTTGTTTACGTTTTGCAGATTTCGAGTCCAGAACACCAGAGGAAGAGGCGACACGGTTCTAGGCATTGCCTCGTCGACCGACAAGGATCGGAGTAGAGTTTTTTTTGTTTTATCAACAATCTTTGGTATTTGTTTGTAACGTTGGGATAGTTGACCTTACGTCAACAAATTTGTATCTTCTTTACGATAGAGCGTGTAAGTTGACCTTCGAGAACGTACGAGCCTTTACGAGAAACCGAACTTCCGGGCCCATCGTAGGAGCTTCAACGTGTAAAGCGAGTAGTTTTCTTAAAACACTTTGTTTTGACACTGTTCTTTTACTGAAAGGTAGATACAAACGTATAAATAAATAGTATTTTTATTTTCAATATATAAAAACTATCTGTTACATCATACGTAGTCATTCCTTTGTTCTCGTTCACGCGCTAGTTTGTCTAAAAGCGTGGACACCATGCAGTATAAGGTGGTCGTCGTTATATTATATCTACGTCTGCTCACGTCAACGCACGCAAGTGGGTAAATGCCGTCAATAGGGGACGGGGCATTGTCCGACCGTCTTCCCTCTTTTGTTTGTACTCTAACGTTTTCGGATGATCGCCATAGGATTTGCACACGAGTCTGAATCGGGGACCTTTGCGGAATAGGGGACCCCATTGTTCCCTTTGTCATACGTCCCCTATTTCAATCAAAAACAAACGCACACACATGCAGTATACAGAGATGTTGGGGCTGGGTTTTTCTTTCCCACAATGAGCCAATCACGCTGCTCAGGTCAAATGTTTTGTCTGCTTTTCTTCAATAATTTAGACAGTCGTGCATGTATTTATTATATTGTAAAAATACGTTTGAATTTATCACCCATGTTAACGGCCGTTTCATGGTTCAGATCTTCGTAAAAACAAAGTGTTATTAAAAACAAAACCAACCACACGTAAAGGTCATACAGCCGGAGGCTCGGTTGTGCCCGGAAGTTCAATCGTGACATTTGTGCGCGAGACTTATACGGTCTATTATTTAGACAAGATTTTGTCCCCAACAAAATGTATAAAACGCAACAACACGGCTGAAGCATAATAGCATGTTGTCTGATTAGGACTTTGTGTAATTTGGTTACTTTATAATCTACATCCATAAGCAAGAGTGTAATTACCAGTGTTTAAAAGGCAATGTAAAAAGAGAATTTGAACGAAAGCTCTGAATTTTATTTGCTTGTAGGCGATATCAATATTAACTGAAAATTGACTTACTAATACAAATTATATAGAGTACCGAATGGTGACGCCAGTTGCCAAAACGGCTTCACACATTGACAAGTCCACTGAAATGTCCATTGCAAAAGCGCAGGGAACTGGTTGAGTAACTTTTGTGTGGAGCCAATTGCCTTGGCAACATATACAAAATGACGTGTAGAATTCGGTACACTATTGAAACTCTACGAACCCGAGTGGTTTAATTAACCACTTGTTTCTGTAAGCCTCGATTTAGAATTCACACAGACGTCAAATTGTTCCTTCACGCCCGCCATATATCTTCAGTTTTCTTTTGTAAATACTAAGAATTTTTCATCCAAGTGCAATTATTAAAATTAAAAATTCCGAAGAACAAAATTGCTTGCTTAAAAATAATATCTTGCAATAGCTTTGTCGATATTTTTCTTCAAAAGCATTATGTTGTATTGAAACGAGAATTTGTATATGAAAATTTAATATATATAAAGTAAAGATAATTTACCAGGCAAGAGAATATATTATGACGTCATGAGGCTGTCGTTGTGCAAAATGTTAGCCACAGATTCCCCCCTAAAAAGCATTGAATTCGTTAACTTTTGTTTACGCATGTGACCATTTCGTGCAAATCTACTATAATCAGAATATATGTTATGAAGGCAAACAAATAACTTGATTTACTAAAGATTTAAATATCACACTCGAATGCACCGACTTTGCGGTTTGTTTACACGTTTACTAAGCTTTGAATGTCCACGCACATTCACCGTAGTTTTTAATGTGCACTAATGGTGTTTACGACCATTAAAGATAGGATACACCATTTCCAGATATCCAACAATTTTACTACCGAGTTATTAGGAAATATCTTACTTATACATTGTACTTATTTAAAAGTAAATAATGATTCTTGTCATCTACAAAAAGGATTGCGCTAGATGTATTTTAATTGTTCCGGAAAATTGAGAAAAAAAACGAAAAAAAAACAAGAACAAGAACAACTGCCTAACAACGGTTAAAAACGAACACCGTTATTCTTGCTTTTTCTCGGCATCCATGATTGTAAAACTTCAGACAGGTCAGTTAAACGATATTTACTATAACATTCCCCCTCCCCCCAGTCCACCCATTCATGATAATTCAAGGAATTACCAATGGTGTATCCTACCTTTAACGTTGATATCTTGAGATAAAGCAATCAATGTTACACGGTTTCGGTATTCTTAGAATAAAACCGGGCAGACGACATTTTTACCTATAAAAAGACACCAACTCGGAACAATAAAACTAACACAGGTAAGGACATGACGTACGAAAGAAAGGACAAACAGATAAACGACAAGACGAACAAGTAACCAACCCACAGAATAACAAAGAGACTGACGGATTGACAGACCATTTGACGAACTGACGATCGACACGACCGGACAGCTGGAAAAATAATATAAATGAATATGAGCTTCACAATCTTTGACAAACGGATCGGCGACAGATTTATTTAGACGAACCACGAAACTTTGATTAATTTGATCTATGAGACAAACCAACGGACATGGACTAACGGACGACTCATGAGTAAACACGTAACGATTTACGGACAGACAGACAAAAACAATCAGACTGCATATACGAAACGCAATGATCGTGGAGACTAATGGATTAACAGTACTGGACCCTTGATGAGCGGAAAGACAGTCCAACAGATACAAACAAAATGTACACAGACGTGCGTGTACACGTTAAACGCACAGTATTGGCCACACAGCACATTAGCCAAACGAACTGAAGGCACGACGGACGGACAAACAACAGCCAAAGGTACTGTACGTAAGACCAAGCAAATTACAACAGACACGTGGCGAGACTAACCAGTGTTGTAGTCGCTTAGCTTAACTACCAGATGTTAAGATAGTTTGGTATCGATAAAAACTGCATAATACAGAGACTCGACACTAAATACTTTGCGAACGAAATTAAAGACTTTGGACAATCAGAATTGTGTATGAATTAAGCTTTTAAGACAAAAGCATTTGGTAAGTACTCGGCCGAGTACTTTCAAAGTACGCATTCAAACAGTCACCGTAATGTTTGTCTCCTACACTGACTTCATTTGTTGTCTGCTGTCAATGTTTATCTTGCTGGGTTTACAACAAACAGCTCAATATTTGGTACTAAATACTCGGAAAGTACTTGACTACAACTCTGAGACAAACGGACGAACGGACTAACCAACCCTAAAACCACTACGACGCTGTCGTAATAAAACAGCGATTCCAAAAATAGTTTGTTTTCTTTTTCAAAGTAATTTCTATGCAAATATGTTGTTGCTTCGTTACAAACCAACAAAAGCTATTTTGCTGAATTTATGCGAAATCATAAACATATAAGTACTTTGATTGAATTCGAACTTGTAAGAGACTGATTTGTGTTTCAAAGATACAGTGTTCAGTGATATCGTGAGCTGCTGGAGTTAATGTAGCAGGATAATAAAACGTCGCCTTTTCCAAAGCAGCCCGTCGTTGAACTTGGTTGCCAAATATTCAGCGACAAACCAAGCCACGGGCAAATTGTGTCCCTGCAATTGTATTGCTTGTACTACGAGACAAGGGGCCAATTTCATAAAAAGTGTAAGCACACAAATTTGCTAAGCGCAACAATAGTTTTTCTCAGTAAAAACAGGTTACTAGCCAAAACTCCATGTGCTATTAATGCTAAGCACAAACCAGTTGAAAACCAGTCACAAACAATTATTATAAACATCACCTTAACATTTGATTTGTAACCCTCCAAGGAAGAATATTCATGCTAAGCAGATTTGTTGTGCTTACATGTTTTATGAAATTGGCCCATGATCTCATGCGTCGTATTATAAGTAGATTCTTCTTCTTTTTCATTGCAAAAGCTGGTCAAGATTAATACTATACCGGTAGCGTGTGCTGCTGTGCCTAATATTGCACAAGGGGTCCATTGCATATTACGAAACTTGGTTAATTCAACACATCGTTCATAAATGTAAAAAGGCCTACAATTTTATAGCAGACGACAATGCTATTGTGTTCATATAGACTCCGTGTCCGGTTTAAATGCGATATTCCCACTCTATGTATAAGCATAATGGCTAATAATTTCTCAAAATTGTTTTGCGTATAGTCATTATGTATATCAAATATCTTAACAATTTCTTATGTATAGATCATTATTTATTTTTAATTTTTGAAAATGGTGAATTTTATTTCATTTTATAGTTTGAACGTTGTGTGCACATTGTCATTTGATAAAGTTTTAGATTAAACACGGATTTTGGTCTGTAATAAAAATACAAACTTTCTTTCGTTTAAAAAAAAGTATAGGCCTACACGGATTTTTTATTTGTAAATGTTATGGGAAAAAAACACATGCAATGTAGATATATTTTAGTTAATGGATTGCATTAATAAATAAATAAATAATTGTATTGACAAATTAAATCCGCGTCTTTAAGTGTGTTGTTGTAGGCCTTTGAAATTGGTTTCAGATCAAAACCGAGTCTGAAACAAAAGATGTGATGCCGAAAGTGGTACTCTAACAAATCCCTAAATATACAAATAAAACCTTTTGTAAACAAAAAATCACACCATTTGAATAAAAATGGTGTGAAGTTGAAGCAGAGCAGCTCAATGGGCTCCGTGCACAAGTAACACTTATAGAGAGAGTTGGAGAGTCACTATTGAAGCCATCTTAATATATTCACTTCAATCAAATGGGGATTTATTTTCTCAATTAGTTTGTCTTTCTAATTCTGCATATTCCCTTTGTTATGTTAAACTAAAGAGTACGATATAAAAAGGACCAATATTTTAATGGCAACTAAACTATATACACCCTGAAAACAGATTGTTTAAAATAAAGCAACTGATTGGTAGATATGCGTCAAACTAATGAAATCGGTTAATTTTAACCAAAATAGTGGTCGTGGAAATTTTTGCAAAAATATAGGTCAAAATAACCATTATTATGATTAAAATCGACCAATATATTGGTTGGACACATATCAACCAATCAACGTGCCGTATTCCTGGTCGCATGGGGACGCTGTAAAACGCCATTTTCTGAGTACCTAACACAGGCAAAATGTATTGAAGTAGTTTTAGTAACTTTACTGTAATCTAAAAATGGAATATTGGAAAATTCAAATGTTGGTGCTGTCAGAATGTAAACTGACTTGAATTATCTTCTAATCACTTTTAATTATACTCCCAAATTCCGTGGGTGTACTAGGATTAACGTTACAGTAACACACAATGAGCTCGTGCCTGTTGTATATCTAACCCGTATCACCCATGATCCAGAAAACTTACGTGCGATTGCATTCTTTTGTTTGTGTTTCAGAGCACTCGAAGTCCCAAATTTTGGCAATACAAAATCAACGGAACGTGATCTATTATTCAATGAGGCTTCCTAAGTTCCCCAACACCTTTATTGTTTCGTTTGAGCGACACGAAATCTGACTAGAAATGACGAAGAATTGTACACGCATGGGCGGCGATGCCGGGCCGCGATAATTTTTCTGCAGGTAGGTTGGTACATTAGCCAATCAGACCACAGATGGTGTTGACGTCATCGATGATGTTAGAGTTGTCTGGGACAACCACTGACCTCTATACATGGACAGATCATCATTGTTCTATTTTGAAGTCGGCATGCGGAGAAGTGCAACATGGCGGACCCACGACGTCACTCTGTGAGCCAATGAAATGTCTAGGTGTTGGTACGATACGTATTACGTAATGTTTATAAATACAAAACGTACAGAGTAAATCCACTAACCTCTACACCTGGACATTTCATTGGCTCACAGCAGTGACGTCTCGGGTCCGCCATGCATGTTGCACTTCCAGTTCGCGCCGACTTCAAGTGTTAGCACAGCAGAATATGGACAATGATCCGTCCAGGTGTAGAGGTCAGTGGGGACAACCCTAACCCTGACCCCTAACCCTAACCCTAACCCTAACCCCTAACCCTAGTCAGATCCCAGAAAACTCTAACATCATCGATGACGTCAAAACCATCTGTGTTCTGATTGGCTAATAAATTTACACTATGTACCAACCTACCTGCAGATTTGTTTTATCGCTGCCGGGCCGAGGGACGGGGGCGCATGTCTCCAAATGGGGGGGGGGGGGGGGGGGGGGGGGCGCTATGGCAGTGCCCCCCTAATATGTTGCCATGGTCATTTGTTTCTACATGCACCAATGTGCACCAAAACATCAGCACACTTTTAAAAAGCTTCCAAGGGACACAAGAGATACCAAATACAACATTTCCGATTACACGATCTCTCCAAAAACACGGACAAGAAAAGGAAAAGAAACACACATTTTCACCAATTCTCCACAATGTTCTTTGTTTTCGGGTACTTATACTTGTTTGACAGTGCGAATTATTTATATTATCTCTTATTTGTACTGGTTTTGTTTGCATAGAAATTTCAAAATTCCAAAAGGTGGAAGGTTGAATGTTTTGTTTTGATAAAAAATAGACCCAAACAATGTTTGTACCAAATATCAAAGCAGTCAAAAGATATTAACCGACCAACCAACAATATTCCCTCCAAATTTAGGAAATAGGCTGGCGCATTATGGAAATTAAAAAGAGGGCACAATATCCCCACGCCCACCCCACAGTCCTGATAGGGTTAAATCAGCTTTGCACTAAGTCAACTCATCGTGAATAAAAAGTTTTCGAGTTCTCTTTTTTAACGATCCATTTATTTCACCAAGGAAAAACAAGAGCCTTGTGGGTTATTACGGAGGAAACGCTTTTGGAGAAAACAGACTTCAATCAGAATAGGACGAGAATAGCTAGAACCAAGCACTCTTGTAGTATTGACTCAGGCCGTGCACTTAAAGCTCTCTTCTGTTTCATGTGGTTGCTGTTCCCTCGATGTTTCAACGATTACATCTTGTGTTTCTTCCTCCAGAGGCTCCCAAGAAGCAATTACTGGGTAGTGCGCAGCGCAGCGCGGCCTGGGAGATCCAGAATATCCGCTTTTGGCACTGGAATAACATTCCGGAGACAATGTGTAGATATGTTTGGGAGAATTTGAAGCCGTGTTGCTGATTGCACTATTGGCTCGCAGCGCAACTACAAGTGCCAACAACAGGTCTTACAAAAAAGAGGCAACTACTCTACATTTAAGTAGATAGAAAGGTTTCCACTGTAGAACACGCGCTACAGTGTTGCTGGCAGCAAGTGGGGTGTACTTCGATCTATTCCATACGGCAGGTGTTCTCAGGTAACTTTGTTTCTTTAACACTAACTGGTTTCTCGGGGTGTATATTTGCATGGATTTTACAACACTCTTTAAAAAAACGAGGTTGTGCACTGCGGGAAATTGCAAATTGTGCCTTACTGTTGTTTTTATGTTGATGGCTGGCTAGCATTTAAAAACGGAAATTCTGCCCAGTGGACTTTCTCTAATATGTTTATTTTCCATCCGCCCCTTTTCAAAACAAGAATCTGAATTATGAACAACAAATCTTTCAGTCTGCAACTGTAGGTCTCAACATGTGTTTTTTTTCAAGTAAAAAAAGTAATTGTCAAGTACATCGGAGGTATTCATCTTTTTGTTTGTTAGAAAATCTCACCAAAAACTAAAGAATTATTTTGTAATTTATGTTCAATAATAATTAAATAAATCGAAGACCGAATGGATAGAAAAGTGGTAATCGCAACGGTGCAATCTGCAAGTTGGTCGATTTACTAAACAGCTCCCTATGTTGGCCAAAGCTAGACAGAAGCTATTGGCGAATACATCTCGTGTAATCAATCTCAACACTTTAATCAAAAACGGCACTTGTGCTCGACATGTTAAATAAACTAAATTTGTTTGACATTCGACCTTGGTCCCTATAACCCCCATCCGACCTAGTGCAACTTAAGAATGATCATTTGTGAACTACCCCCCCCCCCCCCCCCCCCCCCCCCCTCCCCAATGGACAGTCGATTAGTAATATCAGACCTTTTGTCAGAAATAGTCAGAATTATTTGGTTCGGGAACTAGACTACAACAAGTAACTACAACTGCTGCCAAGAGCAGCTTTAGGTTCCGTCTCTATCATCATTGCCAAATTACTTGAACTAAAGCCAAAATGGAGACGAAGCTGGGGTTTGGAAAACTGTCCTTTGTCTGTACATATTCGCGTTAGTCTTTTCTCAAATGGCACATCTATTTGAAACACTCTTAACTGCATGGTAGCCGAATGACAGAGTGGTTAAGATCCTCAACTGCGGAATCCATCGCCCGGGTTCGAGTCCCGGTCCCGGCCGAGTCCTTTCCTTTTCAGTTTTAACGTACGCAGTTTCGCAATCTTATCTTTAAGAGAATTAATTTCTCGTCCTCAACTAACAACCGAATTTAGCTCAACGGCTTAATTCGTTCGTTAGGTTGGGACTGTCCGCGGAGTTTCAGGTTCGCACCTTCGTATAGGTACGGATTATCGTTTGCTCGCTAGGCAGGAAGACTTAGGATGTCGCTCCGTTCTCCTCCCTTATATGGTGCGTGGCGGTCGGGTTACATGAACATGAACATCCTAGAGCCTCGAAGAGACCTATATGGAGGCCGGTATTGGACTCATTAAGTTGAGTCGTATGTCCGTGCACCTGAATGCTTGGTCAACATCACATAACTTCCGTTTGTCTTATCCCCTCACCGCCAAATGCAACTGTACGTGCTATCTCATTTATACCCTTCGAATTTTGTTTTAGAATTTTAGAATTATTTTGTAATAAAAATGCAATGTCTTAATTTCTACTAACAGTTCATTTCTGGCTAATTGTAATTAAAAATAAGACTAACCCCTTACAATGTTTGTATTTCTCCAAAAGGTAATTTTTTGCCAATTTTGAAAAAAATGCGAGGTTAAACCCGTGCAGTTTTATATTTCTCCAAAAAGTCAATTTTGGGCTAATTTTAATTAATAGATTCGGAAGCTGGGGTAATTGATTTACAACTGCTCAAAGGAAGAAGTGAGCACACGCATTAATTGTTCGAAAACTCGACTTATTTTATGACCAATAAACTTACACCAAGCGTGATTGTATAATTACAATATTAACGCCGATCGTAGGCTGAGCTTCAGTCTATTGTAATATTTAAATAACTTTTGTATTAAAAAATAATCTTTTTGTTTTCTCTGTAAACAAACAAACTTATTTTTTTCGAAAGGTATAAAATGAGGAATTGAGAAAATTAGATACAACGTACAGTTGCATTTGGCGGTGAGGGGATAAGAACAAAAATGTTAGGGCCTATGTGGTGTGGACTAAGCTTTTAGGTGCACGGACTTATGACTCAACTCGATGAGCATATTACCGGCTCCCATACAGGGAGATCGCTATGGAAAAGATGTCCCGTAAATGTGTTGTAGCGCCCGCAGTTTGAACTCAGTGGCATTCTAGGTAGTATTGGCCCAAGATTTCAGCGATCTACAGTGGTGATATTGATTGTTGTAGCGCGCCCTCGCACGACTGATTTTTACTTACTGGTCTAAGCATGCCCTTAGATGGCGCACTACCTCTAAATGAAGGCAGAAACTTCGCTCGTGCCCACCGCTCATAATCATACAGGACGCTGAGAAACACTGATGCAGTTTCACAGATTTCTGCATGGGTAGGTACCATGACCTTTTAAATTGCACGCGGCGCAGCTAAGCCGCGGAACTGGTGACCTCACAGTTCAGACAAATACATGTATATATATAATACATGTATATAGGGTGCACTACTCTAATTCATGTCCCATTGAAAACAGTGTAAAATCAACAATGTTCAAGACTAAGTTTCATGCACACCGACATCACTGGGGTTTCACAAACAACAATCAGATTATTGTCTTGGTCTTTATCTTTCCATTTCTTTTCAATTTTTAGTGGGTTAGCCAATTACATTTTTTAATATTCACACCAAAAGAAACTCACCTCCCGAAAAGTGATACTTTCCGAGCCTGCAAACAGCCATTTTACAAATGGCATCCCTCCACGTTCTAGGGCAATTGGGACCCTTTTTATAACCGTAATTATGTCAAGTCTGCCCTCAGATTGAAGCTCAAAAACCAGGGAGTTGATCCCATGCTATATTTACACACTCCCACAATTTATTTTAGCAAACGGCCTCCTTTTTTAAAAGAAACTGTGGGGGCACATTTCATGCTAATGAAACCGGGTAGAAATTCTCCCTTCAATTAGGGTAGTGCACCCTAAAGCACATCAGCGTTCCCCGATATACACCATCCACTATCACCACTATCGTCTTGGGACAAGACTGCAGTTGGTAATAACCACTGACCTCTACACCTGGACGGACCATTGTCCATATTCTGCTGTGCTAACACTTGAAGTCGGCGCGAACTGGAAGTGCAACATGGCGGACCCGAGACGTCACTGCTGTGAGCCAATGAAATGTCCAGGTGTGGAGGTCAGCGGATTTATTCTGTACATTTTGTATTTATAAACATTACGTAATACGTATCGTACCAACACCTGGATATTTCATTGGCTCACAGAGTCACGTCGTGGGTCCGCCATGTTGCACTTCTCCGCATGCCGACTTCAAAATGAAACAATGATGATCTGTCCATTTATAGAGGTCAGTGGTAATAACGCATGGATCCAAGTATACATGTGCATAATTCAAGCCGTAGCCAAATTCGGACACGTACACGTACTAGTCGCGTGCTGTCAACTGATTATTTAGACTAGGGCCGTTTTCCCAACTCCGACTTCATCTCCGTTTTCGATTCATTCGCGCATTATGGCAATCGCGATGGAGCCGAATAAGGAGCCCCGACTTATGTTTGAAACGGCCTAGGTCTCTTCAGGGTTTAGATCACACATCCTGTCCATTGCTTTATTCGCATTGTTTTATTCGCAAAACTGTAAATACATGTTAATGTGAACAAAAACAAAAATTAGAAGAAACTGCTGTAAAACGTCAACATGGTTGCCTACAACATTTAAGAACAATAAACTTGGGACATTACCCACTGACGCATTATCTTTCACCTATTCGCTTTTCTATCTCCGGTATCCGCGTGCACTATTCCACCTTATGTTGTTTCATATTGTGGTGTGTTTTTTTAACTGAAGTTCAACTACAACTTATTCTCACTTGACTGCGCCTAGTGTGTACTTTATAGTAATCACTCAGGAAGTCGTTAAGTTTGCGTGTTCTCATCGTGAGAGCATTAAACGTGCATGTGTGAGCAGCCCGAAGACAATTCCACGTCTTACACGTCTACACATATATACATACTTATCTAGATACTTATTAGCCGTCAGTTTGTCGTTTACAATCGAGACGAACGCATGAAGATCTCAACTGTGAAGTCACCGCAAATAATATACTGCAGGAAAATGTTGACTTTCGTGTATAAGAGTACGATGTTGACGGACGAGCAAGTTATTAAATATATACTCTAAAATACGCTATGAGGTAAATTTGACTAGAAGACAGTCAAACCTGCACGCAGCTGACTACGGCAAGGGTCGGCTGGGTGCAGATGTGACTATTCTCTAGTCACACCTGCACCCATCTAACGAGAGTGTTTGCTTGAATTATCAGGAATGGGTTAATTTGGGGAGGAGGTAGTATTTTATAGTAAATATCGTTTAACTGACCTGTCCGAAGTTTTACAATCAACGGCGTTCGTTTTCGACCGGCATTGGACAGTTGTTTTTGTTGTTCTTGAATTTCTTTTCGCATTTGCCTTCCGGTGATCGTTATATTTTTTGTTATCAAATTCAATTCAATTAAAGGATATCTATAGCGCGATCATTTTGCTGGATGCCTAGATTTATTATTTACTTTAAAATAAGTAAGATATTTCCTAATAATTCGGTAGTAAATATTTTCAATATCTGCAAATGGTGTATCCTACCTTTAAAGTTGGTGTGTCCGTGCCTTTACAAAATGGCTATTTTCTTTTCTGAACGAATTGTATAGGAATATATAATGTAGGCTACTCTATCGAATACATTTGCTGTTTGCACTTGCAGGCCTTTCTGCAGTTGTTATCATTGCTGAAATTGCAGTTCGTAAAGTTTTGAGCGAAAGGTCATAAATATCCATACATGCTAATTTAGGTCATTTACACGTACACATGGGGTCCGCGCCGCGCGCGTTCATGCACACATAATACACGTACACATAGGCCTACATGCGTTTGTTTATGGTGTAAATGGAGGACACATACCAGGCGACACGAAGGTGAATTGGGGTTAGAATCGAGGACGACCTCGATTAAGATTCGTGTACAAAACCAATGAGAGCCGTCGGAAAAAGTTAGAGTACAAACAAAGGAAATTTTCGAGAGGAACAATGGAAACTCCTCGATTTACACCATAAACAAACGTGTATGTACATGTACGTTTGTTATAGTGTAAATCGACGATATATTTTGTTCCTTTCGACGATTTCTGTTGTTCTATTTCCGACGGCTCTCATTGGTTTTGTACACGAATCTCAATCGAGGACGTCCTCAGTTACACACCTAACCTCGATTCACTGACGTGGCGCCAGGAATGTTTCCTTCATTTACACTATAAACAAACCCACACACACACAAAAGTTCTTCCAGCTCGACTACATCCCGACCCAAAGCGGAGGGAGGTAGTCGAGCTGACCACCTACCGAGGGACCAGTAATTCCAACTATTTTTTGAAAAAAAATAAAAATATTTCAAAAAAGTGAAAATTCACTCCATTCGAGTGAAAATTCACTCCCACAGTCTGAAACTAGGGACCAGACATTTTAGAGTGAAATAATTTCACTCAAAAAAGATTGAAATCTAATCAAATTCCACTGAAATCTAATCAAATTCCACTGAAATGTGAGATCCACTCTAGTTTCACTCTTTGGAATTTATACACTTCATAAATATTCCTATATTTCGCATCTTTATTCAGCACAAAATATTTACGTTTTTCGTCAGTCAATGATAAAAAAAATTAAGTAATGTTACTCGTAGACACTTAGCTGCAGAGTTTCGTAGAAAATAGTTGAAACAGACTGGTTCCGTAAAGATTACAAGCCACACGAGATCTACGAGGCGGGTTCCAAATGAAATTTTAGGTGCTACCAGAAGAAAATACCACGCGGCAGCGAGCTGGATACTTATCGGGATGACGTCACCTGGCAGCGAATCATTTTTACTTCCCGGACCCATCCCCCTTGAAACCTAAAAGGAATTCCTGAGATTCCGGGAACACATATTATATTAGGTTACAACAGTGTTGAGTGCGTATAAAGTATTGGGATAAGAGGGGGGTACCCCTCTGCCACATATCGTGCTGGGTATATTGGCGATACTCAATCACATCTGGCTTGTAAAAGATTAAAAGGAATAGACGCGGTGAAAACCATTTCCAGGGATAACAATGATGAAGTTATCCTTCCATACACGAGTATTATTATGGAAATATTCAGGGAGCTAGCAGTGTTCATGCGCTTTGCACGTACGTAAGACGGCCATTAAGCTCTTGGCCAATAAAAAGCTCTGCTTTGCAGGCTCCACCCCAAGCGTCACTCCCTTCGACTGTCCACGTCCTTAGAATTCCTCAATGAGCCCCGTCTGCCATTGTTCGTTTTATTTCACTCAGTTGATTTGCAACGGTCGTGAAGAAGACAATGCAACTCTATACTCCATCGAGTTGTTCACGGCTCGGAGGTTATAGGACTCTTTATGGCGATAGTGCAGGCCCGTACGGTACACAGGGGGGTGCGACGGGTGCATACGCACTCAAACCCATTTTTTTTCCAAAAGGCCCACATTTTCCAGGGTAAATAATGGTGATTTGATGTAGAAATAACGGTACTGTACCACACAAATAATAAAATGTCATGGGATTCATACTTCTCGTAGGTTAGACATATACCGTGTATACCGTCGGCGGCTTCAAGAGTGTTCTTTATACCCAGCACGATATGTGGCAGAGGGGTACCCCCCTCTTATCCATATACACAGTCCACATTATTGTTACCTAACACATCTCGCTTGAAACCTAAACGAAATTCCTAAGATACCGGAAACACAGTGTTCAACACAAAAGAGGGGGGATTTATCTGTCACATATGGTGCTTCATATGGTGTTCTTGGTGAACACCTGCAGTTGAGTTACTTCCTTTTATATGAAAGTTTTACATTTCTAAAGACGAGTTGTATTTTCAGAAGACATCGTCCCATGTACGCCAAGTGATCGTTATTTACATAGACGTGTCATTTGAAAAGACTCGCAATCATTTAGGCACCGTCTTTTACTTTACATTTGTATAGACGACGTATCATTTGAAAAGACTCACAATCCTTTAGGTGCGTCTTTTACTTCACATTTGTATACACGACGTATCATTTGAAAAGACTCACAATCCTTTAGGTACGTCTTTTACTTTACATTTGTATACACGACGTATCATTTGAAAAGACTCACAATCCTTTAGGTACGTCTTTTACTTTACATTTGTATAGACGACGTATCATTTGAAAAGACTCACAATCCTTTAGGTGCGTCTTTTACTTCACATTTTTATACACGACGTATCATTTGAAAAGACTCACAATCCTTTAGGTACGTCTTTTACTTTACATTTGTATACACGACGTATCATTTGAAAAGACTCACAATCCTTTAGGCACGTATTTTACTTGACATTATAGACGACGTATCATTTGAAAAGACTCACAATCCTTTAGGTACGTCTTTTACTTTACATTTGTATAGACGACGTATCATTAATTTGAAAAGACTCACAATCCTTTAGGTACGCTTTTTAGTCAGGTAGCTTAATGTTATATTAAGGGATTACCGTTACCAGGCGGATAAAAGCACCATATTTGGCATAAAGACCCCTTTGGGCCTAGTAATTAGCGTTAGCCTAGGAGGCCTCCGAAGTTTTGTAAACATATGTTCAGTTTGCATAACAAATACCTGTTGTGTAACATATTTGTTCACATATTGGGGTATTTTTTTAAAGATTTTATTTGTTGAAAAGTATGTTTTGGTGAATCTACTTACATATTTTTACTTCAATAACATTTTCTGAAATGACTGAACAATTATGAGAACATAGTAACGATACACAATGGCTAATTATTATATCCTAAAGTTGCGAGTATTTACCTTGTTTCCATACAATGTATATCATCAAGTAGTCTTGCCAAACTTTAGTCTTGATGAGCTTTAAAATCGATCAAGTATTAAACCCTTATGAACAATGATAACATTTTGATATTTAGCCCAGCAAACAAAAACAGGCAAAAATGAGATGGCTGTAAATTTGGCTAAAAAAGGTCGGTGAAGGGTTGCCTAACGTGGGAGACTTAAACAAGTTCAAGGAAATTCCCAAATAAGAGTATTATTGCTTATAATTATGTCAACGTCAAATAGTTTCTTACACATAATTTTAGTGATTTCCTTGAACTTTGACCACTTTTTAGCCCAATTTACGGGCACCTAATTTTTTCACATTTGTGTTTGCTGGGCTAAATATTACAATGTTATCATTGTTCATATGATTTTCCATAAGGTTTTAATATGGTAACTGTGCCCGTATGCAACTTGGTGAATTTGAAGCTTATCAATACTGAGGTTTGGCAAGACTACTTGATGATATCTAGCCAAGGTAAATGCGCGCAACTTAAGGGTATGATTTTTAGCCATTTCGATCGTTACTGTGTTCTCATAATTATTCAGTCAATTATATGCTTTACCAAATGTTATTGAAGTAAGGAACTGTAAGTATTATCACCCAAACAAAATTGCAAAAAAAATAAAAATATATATAATAATATATCCAAATATGGGAACAAATGGTATTACACGACAGGTATTACAGATTTACGCAAGTTAGGCATATTTCCACTAAAAATCCAGCTTGGTGGCCATCATTTTCGGATTCAGCACTCCAAAATAGCTATGTTACAAACTTCTACTCAAAAGACGCCTCTTCTTGCCCTAGATGAGACCTTTTTTTAAAATATCGCCTGGACTATAATAGTTCTCAGTGCCGGACAACCATTGAAGTAATAGAAGGCAGTGTGTTGTTAATCCCCATTGTTGCAAATCCACGAGTGAAAAAAAATTGAACAATTGGCTACCGAACTCGCTGTAAAATTCTATAGACGTCGACGGTCCGATGGGGTTGGAGTTTGGGGCGGAGTCAGTAAAGCAGAGCTTTTCATTGGCCAAGAGCTTAATGACCGTCTTACGTACGTGCAAAACGCATGAACACTAGCGAGACTAATGTTCTTTCGTTTTAGACGGTTTCATACGACATGGTGGACGGTGTACGTCTTCTATCCAATCAAAAGCCGTGCACAACAATACGGTCCTCCCACCGGGGCCCTGTCCAATCGTTGGCCAGTCGTTACATTAGGCTTTTGTTATTAGTAAGGTAAGATAATCATGTTACATATTCAGCATGAATTAATTTATTTAAATTAAGTAAGCTTTTTCTGCGGTTTGTTATAACAACGATGTAGGCCTACATGTGACTATAGCTAAGATGCTCACCTATAGTCGTGGAATTTCTCATCTTTGTTGAATTGCTATGCCTTGTATCGTGCCCGTTGGAGTCAGCGGGGAATTTAAGTAGCCTGGACAAACGCGTTGCTGCAAGGATAGACCATGCATAGACATTTTTATTCATATTGGTTTGATGAAAGCCGCGGGAGAGGGGGGGGGGGGGGGGGGGGGGCTTTATTAAACTTCATTACCTGATGACTGTAGCCACTGCGACCAGAAATACTGACAATTTAGGAGCTTGCTCTCATAGGGCAATATAGCTCAGTTGGTAGAGCACCGGTCCAGTATTCCGGAGGTACGTTGCTGGTTCGAGTCCCGCCTTGCCAATTTCTTTGTTTACCCGAAATTTATGCAAATTTACCTAGTCAGCTTTCCTTGTGGTTTTTATATGTATTAAAGATTTTATTTATTTATTTATTATTTACCCTGGGGTAACCTCTCAGTGAAACACTGTTTTTCAGAGGGGCCCAGCAGTTATACAATTCGAATTGCGAAGGACGCGGCTACAACGCAGTCGAGCCGCTGGCACGTAAAGGCGCCTCTGGCAGCCGGCCACATCCACTCATATATGACTACGGAGCACAGCCTGAGATAGAAAGTGATTTTATATTTATTTTTATTTATTTTTCCCAATTGAGCCAGATAAAAAGATAAAATGTCATATCCTTATTGAGTGATCCCTACAATGTCGCTTCCCATGCATGTTGTATCGTAACATTGAGCGTGATCCCTGGAAACACCGAATTCTGGTGTTTATGACTTCTGACTAGCGCCCACGAACAAATATACTGACAATAAATTATGGAAGACCGCCACAAAACTAGGGTAAGATAGCTCAGTTAGTAGAGCGCTGGTCCGGAGGTCGCAGGTTCAAGTAAACGCCTTGCTAATTTCTTTGTTCACGTTGAAATTCCTTCAAACTTATTTGCATTAATACTTTATCGGTTTCAGGAAGAGAAGGGCATGTCAACGTTTTGAAATAATTGCAAAAAAAAAATGTTTTTTTTAGCTAAAATTATCAGCAAAGATTTACTTACTTAGCGCCGTGTATTTTGTCATAAGAGGGGGAGCGAGTCTATAAACTGCAAAGATGTCCGGTTTACTTTTACGCCATTTCGAAAAATAAGATCTTGTGCACAACAAGCGCGTCTCTTCGTGAACAAGAAAAATGCAATTACATGTATTGAGATGCCTGCCCCTTACAACATTAATTTTAAGACATTACACATGTTTAGCTCCTATAGAAGCAAGCCAGAATGATTGAGTGAGATGTTTTAAAGGTATAGGATACACCATTGGTAATTGCTTCAATTGTCACGATCGGGTTGATTAGGGGGGGGGGGGTTGTATTGTATAGTAAATATATCTTTTAACTGACCAGAGTTTTACAATCATGGATGCTAAGAAAAGCAAGAAAAGCAAACAAAAATACATTCGTTTTCAACAGGCGTTGGGCAGTTGATCTTATGTTGTTTTGGTTTTGTTTGCGATCGCCGTCTAATTACAGGATATATAGCGCAATCGTTTTGCTGGATGCCTCCAATCATTATTTACTTTTAAATAAGTAAGATATTTCTTAATAATTCGGGAGTAAGTTTTTTCGATATCTGCAAATAGTATATCCTACATTTAGAGCAAAAAATATCGATATTGAAAACATTGTCATTTTTGACAAGCTTGTCCCTTTATACATTAAACCTGTGTAAATTAATTTCACCATGCAGAAATGGTTTGGAACCATGCGTCAGCAAAAAAAACTCACAAGACCTAAACAGAAAACGTAATATCAATTGAGCAAAACTTCAAAACAGGAGGCTTTGTTGTTAAACATCCTATTTAACACTTTGACCAATTTTGTAGCATCAAAATAAATGAAAGTATATTTACTTCTATTCTATTTCCCCCGAAAACACAATACACTTACACAGTAATTGCGGTCTTTGTACTATACGTATGCAGGCACAATTGTAAGATTTATTGTAAACATTTTACGTGGCGATCATTACCGAAATCCCCAAAGTAACTAAATGAAATTTTAAGTGTATTTGTTCCTAATTCAATAAAGCTAAAAGCCACCAATGAAACCGCTAAATTTTCGCTCCGTTTGTGTTCCAAGTTATGAATATTTTAGTATCAATCAGTCACCCAAATGACGATTAAGCTCTCGATATTGAGGCAGGGAGCTTTCTTGAAAAATCATTAAAAGAACATTAGTGTTCGCTCATAATAATTTAGGTAGCCCTATACCACATCAGAATGAGCGGTTGGAGTTGGCACATTTACATTACAACAATAAAGAGGCGAGGAATAGTAAACCTGTGCACCCACCGTCGAGCTTGGAAGTAATTTGAGTGGTTATTTGTTATTCAGATAAAAGAAAAGAAAGTTTGTATCATTTTCCCATCTCCTCAGCACATCTTTCGAGAGCTGAAGCAGCACTTCACTGAAATCTCATCCCCGCTTCAAGTCCCTTGCGCCAGTCACAATCCGCATCTGGTCCCCGGTTATCCGGAGTCTATCCCGGATGCGATAATTTTGTTCTGCAGGTAGGTTGGTACATAGTGTACAATTATTAGCCAATCAGAACACAGATGGTGTTGACGTCATCGATGATCTGACTAGTCAAAAAGGCATTGGAATGGTAAAGCTCTAGCAATGTAATTTGTTTTTTCTCTGACTCGAATTTACTGGCTCCAAACATTTCGTGTTGTTTCTAACATATCATAAACATGTAATGTACAATTGAAATTTGATCCCTGGTGTGCCCTGATGTTGCACTGTACGTAACTACACCTAAAAAAAGCTTACAAATAGGAGAGAGAAAAAAGTGAAGCAAACAATTCGGTTCCATTTTCGGTGTTTTGGACCACCATTTTGGTGTTAAATTGTTTTCATTGCAACACCTAGTTCGACCCCCCTCTTCTGACACAATTTTCTTACAATTTTCTTTCTTACACAATTTTCTTAACATTTTGATAAAATGGTTACCCTCTCGACGTTGAGCTGGCCATTACATGATAATGCATAGCGCGATTCAATACCCTTTTTGTAGACCCGGTCATCTATAAAGGGCACCTCCGACCACTGTAATTAGGCCGTATTCATAAAAATAAGCAATTGCTTTTACTAGGCTTTTCTTAGCTTTTACTTAATTTTTTATACAATAAAATAAGCAAAGACTTACAAGTAAAAGCTAGATATAATAGCAAAAGCAATTGCTGATTATTTTAAGCAAATGCTAGTCAAATAAGGGATTGCTTGAAAGGGTATACATAAAATCTGAGCTTTCACTCGTATCCGTTGGCGTTTACTTGTAGTTTTACAAGCTAAGTCAGTAGGAGCTTGTTTCTTAGTCACATTGAACTGCTGTTGCCATGTTTATGCCTACAGAAGAACAAGTTAAAGTTTATTAGTCCGGGATGAATCGTGATGATATCAATCCTACCACGTACCAAACTTTGGAGAATTTAATAAGGAGAATGTTGAATGGCTGAATGCCAGCAGAAATTGAGAATGACATCTTAATGGTCGGATTTTCATCGCCTCTTTTTAAAATGATTTAGAGATCTTGCTCCCATAGACTCAGGACAATCTTCCGATTTCCAGTTTCATTTACATCGTTTTTTTTCTTAACCTGTGATTTCATGTTGGCTTGTTTCTTTGATATTTGTTTCTCGTCCATTGTTTTACCCATGTTGTTAGCAATGCTGACTTTGGCCTTCTGACGTGCGCTTGTCTTCATTTCCTTAATGCCAGGCAATTGGCTCTTCTCAATAAGGACTGGATGGTCCTTGACGATTCATGCCCACTCAACTGGATAACAGTTGACGCAATGGTTTAAGTCGGAGAATACACTCGCAAGTGTGGATTCGTAATTTCGTGAATTCGTAATTACGAATCCACACTTTCTCGTGTACTTTCCTTAACCGAGTCCGTCCTTTTTCGTTCAAACCCAAATTGAAAGGAATTTTAAAATACCCTATTTTGAACGTCATGCCCATTTAAATCCTTCACCAGAATCGAACAATAATGTCATTCAGTTGTGTCCTGCTGGCGTCCTTATTAGTTACTAACAATTGAAGGCACTGAACTTCGTACACTGTTCAGTGTTTGCAGGCCTGCGCTTTAATTCGATGAATTCCAATTCTGCGAGACTTGTAATGAAATAAGAACGAAGGTCCTTTGAAATGTCATTCTGTAAGGAAGCGCACACACAAAAACCAAACAAATATGGGGAGGAAGTTTAAATTACGTGATCGGTCAAATTAAATTTTACTCGTATTCCATAACATAATTTGTTGAGAATTTTCCGATATTGTCATAATTTATTTGTGAATAATATTTAAACTGCTAAAGACTGCTTACTGGCTGGAATGACCTGAAATATACAACTCAAAAAAGTTAAGAGGGCCTAATATTTCGATATTAACAGGATCTTCTTCTCAAAAGACAAAATGGCTGTACTGTGTACATGAAACAAACAAAGTATCATCCTTTTGATTTTGACCTAATTACCCATACAGTTAAGTACAATCACACTAATTCTGTTTCCCTCACCCCTCCCCTGCATGGGGTGCCCCCGGTCTTGATCAGGGTGTCGCGGCTTTTAAGCTCCAGAGTAGGAAATTTGGTCGCTCAAAAAAAGCATGTTTACTATTGGCTCATAATAGATGGAGACGTATTATTTATTTATCTGTTTAGCACGCTCGACTTATGTCCGAGATTGTCGCTTGCATTTTGCCCCAGGAGTAAATATTGTGTTACCTGAAAGGTGACAACTCACATTTCTTGGTTAGGGCAGCCCGGGGGGGGGGGGACTGATAGCCAAATCTTGTAAGGGAAAATAATTTAACTCAAATGGTTTGACGTCGTAAAATTTGTACAGAATTATCGACCAGACTATACTTGAAATCAAATCGTTAGACACTGTCGTCTTTGTCCGTGCGTCGAAATAAACCAGCGCTGAGCAATATGCCCTCCGTTCAACGTATCCGCGACCCCCTGCGAAAAGTCCACGACTTCACCTATATGAATCCGGCCGGGCTGATGTTGGGCATTGGGGCAACTTGCCTATTATGTTGCCTGGCCTGCACTGCAAAAACAGTTTTTAGCGAGTAAACAAAATTCATGTTTGTAAACATGTTTACATGCTAAACATGTTAAGCATGAGGATGGGAAGTGTTTAGCCATTGAACATTGAAATTTAGAAATTTGACACGTGCGTGATGGCCCTGTCACACCAGAACGTTATAGGCTAACGAGTGAGTAGCGCGTTAAAAATAGTTGATACGCTGGCAAACGCTGAACTTCCACAGAAAAAGTCAAGTGGAACCGTGATTTCAGCGTGTCCATAACGCGGTTGATAACGGGTTCATAGCGTTCGCCAGCGCGTGAATAACGCGTTAGTAACGCGCTCGACGACTGATGAACGACTGCCCAGCGCGTGAGTAGCGCGGTCCAACGCGCGCCAGCCTACGGCAACGACCACATGATTAGTTGTACAAAAAGATGACGCGCTACTACAGTTATGGCCCTGTCACACCAGAACGTTTTAGGCCAACGTGTTGGAATTTCGGCAACACGCGGGTAAACGTTGACCAACGCTAGGCCAGCGTTCGCAACGCGCTGAGCGCGTTACCCACACGCTGGAACACGCTGTCACACGCTGAGGCAAAAATACGTTTTTCAACATACCTAAAAAAATTCAGCGTTTGCCAGCGTGTGACTGTACACGCTGGCGGCGCGCAGAAAGGTCGTTACTCACGCGTCGAACGCGCTAGACGATCGTTACCAACCCACTACTCACACGCTGGTGATCCGCTGTCGTATTTTCACTATAAATCAGCGATGCGTTCCTCACACGCTGAGCGCGTTCCTCACACGCTAATCACGCGCTTGCATACGCTATGAACCCGTTATCAACTTGTATGGACAAGCTGAAATCACGGTTCCACTTGACTTTTTCTGTGAAAGTTCAGCGATTGCCAGCGTATCAACTCTTTTTAACACGCTACTCATGCATTGGCCTAAAACGTTCTGGTGTGGCAGGGCCATAACCAGCGTGCCGCAAGCGTACGCCAGCGTACGCCAGCGTGTGAGTAGCGGGTTGATAACGATCGTCTAGCGTGTTCGACGCGTGAGTAACGAACCTCCAACGCGCCGCCAGCGTGTGCAGTCACACGCTTGCAAACGCTGGAAATTGTAGGTATGTTGATTCAGAAACAAAAATAGTTTTTCCTCAGCGTGTGACAGCGTGTCCCAGCGTGTGAGTAACCCGCTCAGCGTGTTGCTAACGCTGGCCTAGCGTTGTTCAGCGTTTGCCAGCGTGTTGCCAAAATTACAACACGCTACTCACGCGTCGGCCTAAAATGTTCTGGTGTGACAGGGCCATTAAGCTGCTAATCACCAACACTTCATCCACTTGTATCCAAACAGAACCTCTCTTGGAAAATTACACATTTGAACGTATGATGTAACTTTTCAAACCAAACCTATATTATCTATATTAGTTACACAATCTACGTGCAGAATTCCGTTATTTTTTGTTTGCATTTTTTTTTGTGGTATGTTTAAAGCAGTCACTTGGCAAAACTAAATACTATGGAGATCGATCATTCACAATAAATTCCCCTCGTCTGTAGAATAGGCTTCCAGCAGCAATCCGATCTGCTGATAATTTTGAAATTGTTAAAGCTAATTTGAAAACTATTCTTTTTAAGCAGTACTTTTTATAATTGATAGTTTTAGATTACAAATTGCAACAAATTGTTTATCCAAGTGGTGGAAATATGTCTAATTTGCATAAATCGTTAATCCCTGCTGTGTAATATGTTTATTCCCATATTTGGGTATATATTTTATTTTTATTTTTTGAAAAGTTTATTTTGGTGATTCTACTTAAATATCCTTACCTCAATAACATTTGCTAAAGCATATAAGTGACTGAATAATTATGAGAACACAGTAATTATCCAAAATGACAACTTCGTGACCCTAATGTGCGCACATTACACTGTCTCAAGCTATCATCAAGTAGTCAGTATTGGTGAGCTTCAAATTCACCAAGTTGCTTACTGGCACAGTTATCATATTAAAACCTTATGAAAAACCATATGAACAATAATAACATTAATAATAAATAATAATAACAGGCATTTATACTGCGCTTTTCCAAAACATGATCAAAGCGCATAACAAAAGAAAGGATAAATTAAAACAAACTAGAACAAAACTTAAATCTACTATTTAGGAAAAAGATAAGTTTTAAGTTTACTCTTAAATGTAACAACACAAGTAGAGTCACGGACACTAATTGGGAGACTGTTCCAAAGTTCAGCAGCAGAGTGTGAGAAGGCGTGTTTGCCATAAGATAAACTTGAGTTGTGAGTGTTAAGCCGAGTTCTATCGGAAGAAGAACGGAGTCCTTGACGATTGCTTTGGTGAAGATGAAACATATCAGAGAGATAAGGTGGGGCAATGTCCTTCAAACATTTGAAAACATATAGAAGAGTTTTGAACTGGATGCGTTTCTCCATGGGTAGCCAGTGTAGTTTAGCAAGTAAGGGGGATCCATGAGCTCTCCAACAGTTAACAGTGAGAACAAGTTTGGCAGCTCTGTATTGGATACTGGTGAGGCGTTTAAGATGTGCTTTGGTGATTCCAGATAACAGGGAGTTACAATAGTCGAGACGAGAAGTGACAAGACAGCGAACCACATGGTGACAAGTATCATGATCAATGTATTTTCGAATCCTTGCAATGTTGCGCAGATGGAAGTTAGTAGAGCTACATACTGAATTAACTTGTGATGACATTGACATGACAGGGTCAAACATGACACCCAAATTCCGAATATTAGTCGAGGGGGTAACCGTAGAATTTCCAATGTTAAGAGAAACATCTTTAACATGTGACATTGTGATATTTAGCCCAGAAAACAAAAACTTGGGAAAAGTGGTGTGTCTATAAATTGGGCTAAAAAGTAGTTAAAGGGTTGCCTAACATGGAAGACTTGAACAAGTTCAAGGAAATCCTCAAAATACATTTGAACGTAGATATGATTATTGTAAGCAACAAAAATCTTAAATTTGGGGGGTTTCCTTGAACTTGTTCAAGTCTCTCACCTTAGGCAACCCTTCACCTACTTGTTAGCCCAATTTAGGGACACATCATTTTTTCAAAGTTTTTGTTTGCTGGGCTAAATATCACAATGTTATCATTGTTCATATGATTTTCCATAAGGTTTTAATGGGATAACTGTGCCAGTAAGCAACTTGGTGAATTTGAAGCACTTCAATACTTACTACTTGATGATATCTGGAGACACTGTAAATGCGTGCAAATGATAGGGTATAATTGTAGTCATTTTGGACCATTACTATATTTTCATAATTATTTAGTCACTTACATGCTTTAGAAAATGTTATTGAAGTAAGGATGTTTAAGTATAATCGCCAAAATAAACTTTAAAAAAAATAAAAATAAAATATATACCCAAATATGTGAATAAACATATTTCACGGCAGGGATTAACGATTTATGCAAATTAGACATATTTCCACCACTTGGATTTTTGTAGACTTTTAGTATGTAATTCTAGGGACCTTATAAAAGTGCACTGTGGTGAAAAACAATTTGTTGCAATTTGTTTGAGGTCAACAAAACAAAATTATGTATTTTGCCTGGACTATAGGGCGCTTCTGAGGGATCCTTGGTTTCACTACCGAAAACCAAAATAATAATAAAGTATATAATTTCTTAATAAAGCATTATACAGTTAAATACCAACGACGCATAAAAGGCTACTGGCAAGACGCGTGGCAATATATTTGACTATTAGGGCAGCATGCATTGCACAACTAAAGTGTAAATTTAAAAAACATCACCGTGCATGTGAAACGTGATGTTAAACCACTTACGGTGTTGATTTGACGCCGAGGATTGTTAGCTCTCAAGTGCAATAAAGAATTCGTATTGTAACAGGTATAGACGAAAACAAGATCCACCGAGGTTAATGTGCAGATGTGTGCGAAGTTTTAAAAAGATGGATCCTGCTTATATTACAATTTGCACAGTTCAATTTGTCCCATCACTGCTTTACACAAGTGGTGCTTTGTTTTCTTTTTCTTTGGGTGGGGTGGAGACACTTTGTACATGAAGAGGATTCTTCCTCGGGTGTTTGGAGGTAAAGAATATAGAATAGTTCAACAAGGCTTAAGTTTTCCAAGTATATCGAAGCAGTCTTTTCTAAAGCGCCTATTGGCAAGACCATAGATTAAAGGGTTGACGACATTGTTGACGTACACAAACAACGTACAGTTGTACATGACCAACAGCACGTTGTCGTTAATGTCACCACCGTTGGACTTGTGAAGAGCGACGGCGACATACAGCCAGTAGGGCAACCAGGTGACAAGGAATACGACACTGGTGACAAAGAGCATGCGGGTGGTCTTCTGCTGGAGCGTCATCGTCTTACCGGTCGAGTTGTCTCCGATGGCCTGGTGGTTGGGGGTCCTGATCGGTTCGCGGTCATCCTCGAGGTTCCGCTGCAGTACCGGTGCAGGGTTCCCGGTTGACGAGGGGGCCATTGCGAGATGTCCCCGGGCATCTGAGTGATTGTTCGAGGGTCTGGGTTGTGTGACCGAGACGACAAAGACGGACCTGGGTCCGGACTGCTCAGCTGTCAACGGTGACGAGATACCGACCCCCGTGGCCACAGACCCACCTTGTCGTGTGCTCTCGGCGTCAAAACCCGTGGACCAACGGGTGCCGGGTCCGTGTTGGCTCAGTGCGTTGACTCTGGTGTGTTTACGTACTGCCTGGTAGACCTTCCCGTAGCAAATCACGACTGTGAACACAACGGCAAGATAGACAACCAATTGAACTGTCAGGGAGACTTGATGGCTGGTCACGGAGGGGGACATCAAGTTGACAGTGATTGGAATACACACAGCAGCGGCGGTGAGGTATGAGCCGAGGTACATGAGCTTGGTCGAGTGGCGAGTCAGCAGCCTCTTGCCATGTCGGCAGACGCAGTCGTAGCGCTCCAGGGCGATGGCGCCCGTCACAATGCTGGACGCGAAGACATTGACTGCGTTGATGATGTGGATCGCGGTGAACACGCTTGGGAGTGCTCTTCCAAGGAGGACATAGATGAAGAAGCCCAAACTATAGACGCGGCCGACACACACCATGAGGTCGACCCACGCCAGGCCCATGATCAACACATGGGTACTGGTCTTCTGAGGCTTGGGCCAGTAGACTTTTAGGATCAAGATGTTGCCCGATATGCCCAGAATCATGACAGTGACATAGAAGATGAGCTTTAAAATGGCGTTGATGGTCATACCTATATCGGGCCCACTCGTTACCGGCCAGTCATCTGTCGGGTCCATGCTCGCTGTCGGTGCGACAAAGCTTGACGCGTTATCCATACTTGCTCGCTGTCTAAGCTATAAGGTATTGTGATAACCACATAAAAATAAAGTCGTGCTATAGACTGTATTCTTGGGTAACATTCAAAACACATTCATAAGAAGAACTTTTATGGCTTCACTGCATGTGCTTTTGGTCGTGTTTGAATGCACAATGGCACGTCGGCTCATTGCATTGACGTGCTATCGCTGCTTCGCCGTTGCTGTTGACAAGTGCTGGCGTCCCATTGCCCCTAGGGCACTTAATTTCTGAGCGCGCATGCGTACATTGTTTTCTAGCAGACGACGCTGCTAATTGCATGGATGTAAATGTACATAAATTTACCTAAATTGAATGTATGCTTTTGACATGAACCAGAACGACGTAACTGGAACCTGTCTGGCCAGCTGCCAGCTTTTACAAAATAACAGACGGACAAACGTGTGCAGGGCACTGCGAGCGTACGTTATTTTAAGTAATGCAGCTAGTCACCAGGATTTGAGCAAACAGCTAAATGAATGATACTTTACTTAGGTGGTAAATCGCCATTCATGCATTCAGCAACGTGCTTGTTTAATCTACTTAAATTTCCCACCAAATCAAAAGGGCGTCCACAGCACACAGGCATAGAATAATAGGCACTGACAACTCCCATTCAGCAAGTATCCTGTGTACACGTAGTCCAATAGCCGCGTTTCCATTAGACTTGTTCGGTTTAGTTACCGCGACTTTTGTTTAGAATAACAACATTATGTCCAATGGGAACGCCCCTGTCAACGTACCGCTGCGGTGATGTAAAACTACCAGGCTGACTGGAAAGTGGTCGCGGCCAGTTTCCGCTCAGCCACGAAAAGGTAAACTCGGCACCCACTATGTGTGATATTCTGCCAGTCTGGCACGGATAATGAAACGTTACGTCGCAGTATAAAATCCAAGTGGGAACACACGGTAGACTTACTTGAAGAAGGGCCGTGGTAAGTTATCGCGAGGCCGCAGAAGAAAAAGTTCACTGGGACCACGGCTTAAGCCTCGCGCATAAAGGTCACGATTTAAACGTTCGGGCACCTCAGAGCCACCGGCTAAGGATTTTTACGTGTGGTTGATTTTATTGTGTATACTACTTTATTTTTACAAAGATCTGAACCATTAAACGACATTAATAAAAGAGAAATAAAATTGTTTATAGGAAAACACATTCACGACTGTCTAAATTATTGAAGATAAGCATGATAACATGTTTGACCTGATCGAGCGTACAGGTTGCAACGTAATTGGCTCATTACGGGAAGAGAAAATCCGGCCCCAAAAATTTCTGTACTGCGTGTCGGTGCTCTGGTACCACATAACGACCGAGGGGCGAGACACAAAAGAGAACAAAGGGAACAAAAGCCCCTCGGTCGGCGGTATGAATGGCAAAATTCGGTCCTCGATCGACGGGGCAAGCGCTAAGCAATGGGGTTTGGGTATAGCATAGGAATAAAGGAAAACACAATATCGATCCTCGATCGTTATGTGGTTCACGACGGTGTGCGCTAACGTGTATGAACGTCGAAATGTATGGAACGGCAAAGAGGCATTTAATGTGATCATCGAATCGGTGATGCACTTTCACGATCGATGATGTACTTTTGTAATCGGTGATGAACTTTCGTTCGCGATCGGTGATCAACTTTTTGCGAGCGGTGATGAACTTTTGTAATCGGTGATGAACTTTTGTGTTTATTGGGGAGGGGCGTAATTATACATGCAGCTTACGTGTTTTTTTATTATAAGAACGATTCTTGGTCACATGGGATAAACATTAAATTGAAGGACGTGTAACGCTGGGTTTTGTAGATTGTTTTCTGTCCGAATATTCGGTTTTTAAGTTTAAAATGGAGTGCTTTTGCAGAATAATTGCAAGGAGAAACCGGTTTATGCAGGCAGACTTCGGAGAAAATACGCTTATTTTTGTGTTTGTTTGATCAATCCCAGAGTTAGCTGCAGTGAGTCAGAACTCATTCTATATGGGTAGGGGAGGGTGTTTAGGGGAGTTTTCACAAGCCAGAACTATTTCTCATTGTTTTCGGTTTTTTGAGATGCTGAAAAAGTTCTGCTGCGTAGATCACCTAAGGTTTATTAGGGTTTTATGTTTGTGACTGGTCTGCATAGATAAATCTGTATATTTATGATTTGCTGGTACGCCAACAGTGTGGTTGCGTAACTATACTGCCCAGAGCGTAGTTCTTAATTGAAGTTTTATCTTAGTGAGATACGCTTCTGGGGGGTCAGTTCTGGCGACATATTTTTTTACGAGATTGCAGTCAGTAGAAATGGGAGTGGGTGTGGGGGTGGGGAGAGGGGGGGTACGTGTACACGTTTCAACAGAACCCCTGCGTTTTTCCTCGTTTTCGTGGGTGGGTTTATATGCAAGATGGCAAGATATTATCCGGAATTTTGAGATAATGATCGATATCTTGACTTATTTAATTTGTTTTAGTTTTTAGATTCATTTCTTTGATCATTGTTTTGTTCTTCAAAATCCGGATAATGTCCTTGCCGTCTGGCTTATAAACCGACGCACAAATAGAAACAAGAAAAAAAAGGGAAAGTAAACTGAAAAGATGGTGAATGATGAAGTGCATGGAATAGCACAGAAAATATGCTCTGCTCCCCTTCCAAAAAGAGGGAAAAAAAGGGGACGGCATATTATCACTGGTTATAATCAATCACTGAGTAAACTAAAAATAAAGGACCACTGTTGCAATACACAAACCAGTCATCGCGTCGCTAAAATCAGAGACGGAGTTTGAAATTCCCGCTCTCAGGGAACGTCTAACCTAATTGGCCCGCAGACGTTTGATGCATTTGCCAGTCCAAAAAGATTTGCGACGCCCCAAAAACTAAAAAATGCAACGCCGAAAAATAAATGCAACACGCTGAGCGCGTTACTCACGCGCTGGGACATGCTGTCACACGCTGAGGAAAACATATTTTGTTCAACATACATACAATTTCCAGCGTTTGCCAGCGTGTGACTGCACACGCTGGCGGAGCGTTGGGGGTTTGTTACTCACGCGTCGAACACGCTAGACGATCGTTATCAACCCGCTACTCACACGCTGTTGAAAAATGTATTTTTGCCTCAGCGTATGACAGCGTGTGACAGCGTGTGGGTAACGCGCTTAGCGTGTTGCGAACGCTGGCCTAGCGTTTGTCAACGTTTACCCGCGTGTTACCGAAGTTCCAACACGTTGGCCTAAAACGTTCTGGTGTGACAGGGCCATTAGTGTAGTAGCGCTTCGGCTTTTTATACAACTAATCACGTGGTCGTTGCAGTACGCTGGCGCGCGTTGGAACGCGCTACTCACGCGCTGGGCAGTCGTTCATCAGTCGTCGAGCGCGTTACTAACGCGTTACTCACGCGCTGGCGAACGCTATGAACCCGTTAACAACGCGTTATGGACACGCTGAAATCACGGATTCACTTGACTTTTTTCTGTGGAAGTTCAGCGTTTGCCAGCGTATCAACTATTTTTAACGCGCTACTCACGCGTTGGCCTAAAACGTTCAGGGCCCAATTTCATAGAGATGCTTAACGGTAAGCAAATTTATTTGCTTACTGTAGCAGAAAAAATTGCTTAAGCGTAAACGTATTTCACCAGGGGTTGCTAACTTAAGCACGTAAACAAACTGCGCGCGCAATATTTTCGATCGTCTGCTTAAGCAAAAAATTCCCCCCAAATAAAATAAAATAAAAATGGCGGACGAAACCAACAGCGTACAAAAAGTTGGGCCGGGCGGGGCAAAGCCCAAATCGTCGCCCTTTACCGCAGAAATGGATCTGGCACTGGCTACCTCATACATCGAGGAGAAAGCAGTGATTGAAGGGCCCTTTTGACATCGAAACACAAGATAATTTGAATTTCACGTCGCCTTCGAAGAATAGCCACCATTTTAACTGTTGCTATGTTAAGGTTAGACCTTGCTTAAGCAAAAAATGCGGCGGTTAAGGCTCCTTTTTCTTTGCTTATCGCTTTAAGCAAAAAATGTTGCTTAACGGTTGCTATGAAATAAAAATTTGCTTAAACACCCCGCTTAAGCAAAAAATCGTCCGTTAAGCAGCTCTATGAAATTGGGCCCTGGTGTGACAGGGCCATTAACAGTGCATTTATGGTATAATTGAGAAATCGAGAAAATTAGATAGAACATACAGTTGCATTTGGCGGTGAGGGGATAAGAAAAGGTTATGTAGTGTTGACCAAGCTTTCAGGTGCACGGTCTTATGACTCAACTCAATGAGTCTATTACCGGCTCCCATAAAGGGGGATCGACATGGAAAAGATGTCCCGTAAATGTGTTGTAGCGCCCGCAGTTTGAACTCAGCAGCATTCTTGGTAGTCTTGGCCCAAGATTTCACTGATCGACAGTGGTGCTATTGTTGTAGCGCGCCCTCGCACAACTGTCATTTTTACTAACTGGTCTAAGCATGCCCTTAGATGGCGCACTAAGTGAACGCAGAAACTTCGCTCGTGCCAACCGCTCATAATTATCATACAGGACGCTGAGAAACGCTGATGCTGTTTCAGGTACCGTGACCTTTTGAATTTTGAACCGCGGAACTGGTGACCTCACAGCTCACAAAAATAAATGTATATCCAATCAGAGCTCAAAGCACATCAGCGTTGTGTTTATTGGGAAGGGGCGTAATCATACATGCGGCTTACCTTGTTTTTATTATTAGAACGATTCTCGGTGACATGGGAAGGACATTGATTAGAAGGACGTGTAACGGACGTGTAACGGACGTGTAACGTGGATTGTTTTTATTTTTTTCCGTGAGACTATTCGGGTTTTTAGTTAAAGATAAAGTGCTTTTGCAAGAAAATAGCAAGGAGAAACCGGTTTATGCAGGCATACTTCAAGGAATAATCATTTAATTTTGTTGGTGTTTGTTTGATCAATCCTAGAGTTAGCTGTAGTGAATCAGAACTCATTCTATATGGCAAGAACTATTTCTGATCGTTTTCGTTATTTTATTTTGTTAGATGCTGAAGCAGTTCTGCTGCGTGTCATGGGATGTTATGTTTGTGGCTAGTCTACAAAGATAAATCTGATTATTACGGTGTTCTGTTTATTGGGAATGGGCGTAATCATACATGCGGTTTACGGTTTTTTTTAATTATTAAAACGATTCTCGGTCACATGTAAAGGACATTAAATTGAAGGACGTGTAACGCTGGGTTATGTGTTTATTGGGAAGGAGCGTAATCATACATGCGGCTTACTTTTTTAAATTATTATTAGAACGATTCTCGGTCACAAGGAAAGAACATTAAATTGAAGAACGTGTAACGCTGGGTTATGTGGGTTTTTATGTAAGACTATTAGGTTGTTACTACGGATCCCGGGAACGGACATGGTGACACAACAAAAATCTCGTTCACACGACTTAATATCTCCTTCCCACGACCTAAATATCTCCCATGGCTTAATATCTAACCCTAACCCCTAACCATAACCCGTAGGATGAAACCTCACTTACCACACGGAACCGTAGGGGTGTATAATGGCCCTGTCACACTAGAACGTTTTAGGCCAACGCGTGAGTAGCGCGTTAAAAATAGTTGATGCGCTGGCAAACGCTAAACTTCCACAGAAAAAAGTCAAATGGAACCGTGATTTCAGCGTGTCCATAACGCGTTGTTAACGGGTTCAATGCGTTCGCCAGCGCGTGAGAAACGCGTTAGTAACGCGCTCGACGACGGATGAACGACTGCCCAGCGCGTAAGTAGCGCGTTTCAACGCGCGCCAGCGTACTACAACGACCTCATAGTTAGTTGTATAAAAATCCGACGCGCTACTACACTAATGGCCCTGTCACACCAGAACGTTTTAGGCCAACGTGTTGGAATTTCGGTAACACGCGGGTAAACGTTGACCAACGCTAGGCCAGCGTTCGCAACACGCTAAGCGCGTTACCCACACGCTGGAACACGCTGGAACACGCTGAGGCAAAAAATACATTTTTCAACATACCTAAAATTTTCAGCGTTTGCCAGCGTGTGACTGCACACGCTGGCGGCGCGCAAGATGGTCGTTACTCACGCGTCGAACGCGCTAGACGATCGTTACCAACCCACTACTCACACGCTGGCAACCCGCTGTCGTATTTTTACTATAAATCAGTGTTACGTTCCTCACACGCTGAGCGCGTTCCTCACACGATACTCACGCGCTGGCATACGCTATGAACCCGTTATCAATCTGTATGGACAGGCTGAAATAACGGTTCCACTTGACTTTTTCTGTGAAAGTTCAGCGATTGCCAGCGTATCAACTATTTTTAACGCGCTACTCATGCATTGGCCTAAAACGTTCTGGGGTGACAGTGCCATAACTAGCGTGTCGCCAGAGTACGCCAGTGTACGCCAGCGTGCGCCAGCGTGTGAGTAGCGGGTTGATAACGATCGTCTAGCGTGTTCGACGCGTGAGTAACAAACCTCCAACGCTCCGCCAGCGTGTGCAGTCACACGCTGGCAAACGCTGGAAATTGTATGTATGTTGAAAAAAAATATGTTTTCCTCAGCGTGTGACAGCATGTCCCAGCGCGTGAGTAACGCGCTCAGCGTGTTGCTAACGCTGGCCAAGCGTTGGTCAGCGTTTGCCAGCGTGTTGCCAAAATTACGACACGTTACTCACGCATTGACCTAAAATGGTCTGGTGTGACAGGGCCATAACGTCGAGCTTGGTATGCCATGGCATAATGTGGAGCATTTGTTCTAGGAAAGAGATAATTAAGTCGTGGGAACGAGATATGATGTCGTGGGAACGAGATATTATGTCGTGGGAACGACATATTAAGTCGTGGGAACGAGAAGAATAAAAACTTTCACCGTGTCCGTTCCCGGGCTCCGTATGTTTTTTAGTTTATGCAGGCTTACTTCAAGGAATAATCTTCTTCACTTTTTTCATTTTTTTAAATCATTCCTAGAGTTAGCTGCAGTGAATCAGAACTCATTATGTATGGGAAGAAGAGGGTGTTTATGGGAGTTTTCACAAGCCAAAATTATTTCTCATCGTTTTCGTTATTTTTTGGAGATGCAGAAACTGTTCTGCTGCGTGAAGTATCATGGGATTTTCTGTTTGTGGCTGGTCTAGCGAGAGAGATACATCTGTATATATATGATTTGCTTGTACATCAGCAGTGTGGTTGCGTAACTACAGTGTCCATTAGTCAGGTTGCTTAGATCCAAATTTTGACGAGATCGTGACCGACTGGTCCAAAGCACCAAACTTGGTAGATATATTCGTTTGGTCCTAGAGAAGATATTTAGAAGGGGTGACACCTGAAAATTATCTTGGAAGGGTACCTAATTTGCATAAATCTAATTTGGTGCCTAATTTGCATATAAAATCTTTTTAAAAATTATGTGGTGATTTTTTTTCCAGTTGAGTGCTGTATTCAGCCCTATGTTAATTATTGATAGGGTTCGAGTTATGTATGTTTTACTTTAAAGTCAAAGTAGACTGATGCTTATAACTAATTATCACTAATTAAGACTAATTACAACATAATTATTAGTGATTTGATGAATAATTCATTTAGAAAGATTCAGTGTACAATTTTATATATTTGTTTTATTATTTGCACCTACAATTTGGAGGTGGGCTTCAATTTGCCAATTCAAAAATTGTTTTATCCTTCCTGTCGTATGTTTGGAAAAGTTATTCTCTTATCGCTAGGGGAGATTATATTTCTTTACTCTCGACCCAATATGTTACCTTCTTTTCAGTTTCCTTTCCTTGACAAAAACAGTATTAATATTTGGTGTAACCCTATTCCCTAAACTCACAAGAATATAGCTATTCCTCACTCCACACATCTCGAAACACAATTTAACCTTAACTATAAAAACAAGGTTTTATTTTTCAACAGCTTTACTTAACACAATCGTTTTTTTGGTAAAAATATAAAACAAAAAATATCTTAAAAAGAAGGCACTCTTGTTGCACACGTTTAATCAGGAATCCTAATAAGGCGCCCTTTTCAGCAGAACCTCCCCCATTAAAAACAAAGCAAACAAAAAAGAAATACGGGGTTAATTGTGGTGCAACCGACACGTGCACAAACCCCCTTCTTATCCTTCTTCAAAGGATATCTCTTAATATCGGCCTGCACACACCGGTTTCTACCACTACTCTTAAAAACAAATTTAGAAATTGCTTTATTATTTCATTCTTTTTGATTACGACACTATTCCAAAAAAAAGGAAAAAGGTTTGAGCTCGAAATCCACGACACATGTTCTTGTAATTATATCTCTTACCTATTGACTATCACCTAACGAAGAAAACAATATGTGTCATATGCCCCACTTAGGGATACCATAGGGTGTACACAACATACACTCATCAATTCGATAAAGGCCGCGGTGTGTGCGTCCTTAACAAACAAGACTACATACGTGAAGGGACACGACAATTAATAGGCCCCCACTATGAAGAAATTAACAGGGACTTGACCGATGAAACCGCGGAATTAGTCTCTCAAGCCATACGCCAACTCTTCGTGGACGGACTCATATCGAAAGACATATATGAGTTTCTTAACCCCCGCAACCACGACATTAAAACACCTTGCCTTTACCTCCTACCGAAAGTTCACACAAAAGTACCAGAAGGAAGTAAACACGGTTCGTGGGGAGACCAATCATTAGTGGTTGCGGAGGACCGACTCAATCCATATCCAAATACATGTACATAGACTATTTCTTACTCCCAATTGTCAAACAGCAAAGCACATACACACGCGATTCTGGGCATGTGCTTGAAAAACTAAATAACCTGACATTGGAGCAAGATAACTTATTGATAACACTGGATATAGTATCCATGTACACTAACTGCCCACAAGATGAGGCAATTGAATCAGTTTGTGACGCACTTTCAATGGCCGACGACAGACTATACGCAATACCCAAGCCCACGACAGACCACGCGCGAAGTCTCCTTGAACTCACTTTGCGTCGAAACACGTTTGAATTCAATGGCAAGTTTTTCAGACAAAAAATTGGCGTGGCCATGGGCAGCGAATGCAGTCCGGAGATTTGTGACATAACCCTATTCAAATACGAACAAGACAAAATCCTCCCTCACAATCCCTCAATTGTGAGCTACATGAGATATAGAGACGATGTTCTTATAATCTTTAACGGAAATGAAAAGCAGGCTGCTGACCTAGTGCAATCACTCAATAAAATTCATCCCACGCTGAAGTTCACGTCTGAAACCGCCAAGTCACTTTTCTCTACCTTATTATCAACAAAGGCGAACGATTCACATGAAGGGATATTGGATACTCGAGTCGCTACCAAAAAAAACTGATACATTTCAGTACCTAGCTCGAGAGTCAGCACAACCTAAGTCGGTATTTGGCGGAATAATCAAGGGCGAAGTGACCAGATACAAACGTATATGTACCCATTTAAAAGACTTTGAGGAGAGGGTTGAATTCTTCAAAAACAAACTTCAAAAGCGCGGATACACAAACGAAGACCTAGCCCTCCTTTCTCAAAGGGGCAAGACTCCCGCGGACCCTAAGCGTGAAAAAAAAATATCCCACTGGTGTTTGTCCTACCATACTACCCACATGTCGCGCACCCAGCCCTCAAACGGGCTATCCTCAAACACTGGCCCTTGATTAGCGAAAACAAATATCTGAATAGGATATTTGATACCCAACCCATCCTGGCATACAAACGGCACAAAAACATAAAATATGAACTTGTTCGATCTAGGACTAAAGCATCTCCACAATCCAACCAAGAGGAACAAAATCTTGATGAGGAGAATCTGCAAATTCTATTGGAACTATTGAAAGAACAAAACAATGATCAAAGAAATGAATCTCAAGACTAAAACAAAATAAATAAGTCAAACCCCACCACCCCCCCCCCCCCCCCCTTGTCCTTGCCATGCGTCATATAAACCTACACACAAATAAAAACAAGGAAGCGAAAATGATAAGAAGGTGACTGATGAAGTGCATGATATAGCACAGAAAATATGCCCTGCTCCCCTTCCAAAAAAGGAGAAAAAAGAGGGGACGGCATATTATCACCGGTAATAATCAATCACTGTGTGAACTAAAAACAAAGGGACCACTGTGGCAATACACAAACCAGTCATCGCGTCGCCAAAACCAGAGACAGGGTTTGAAACTCCCGCTTTTAGGGAATGTCTAACCCAATTGGCCTGCAGACGTTTGGTGTAATTGCCCGTCCACGAACTCCAACCACGGACTGTCATCTAGCAGAGATAATGTGGCTGAAACTGACCCCCAGATGCGTGTCTTACACAAAAAAAGGAAAAAAGAGTTAAGAATTACGCTCTGGAGAGACCAGTGAAACAGCCACTTTCTAGCATACCCACTAGTTAACGTACAATTACAGATTTATCTCGGCAGTTCAGTCACAAATACAATCCATATGATACTTGTCAGCAGAACCTTTTCCGCGTCTCAAAAAAATAACGAAAAGCACGGAGGTTTTTTTTTTAAACTTGTAAACGAAACAACAACAACCCCCCCCCCCCCCCCCCCCCCCCCCACCATTCCTACCGACGGCAATCTCGCAGAAATAAATGTGGCCTGAACTGACCTCCCATGAAGCGTATATCACTAGGAAAAAAAATTTAATTAAGAATTACGCTCTGGGCGGAATAGTTACGCAACCACACTGCTGGCATACCAGCACATCATAAATTATACAGATTTATCTCTGCAGACCAAGCCACCACCTAAAATCCAATGATACTTCCCGCAGCAGAACTGCTTCAGCATCTCCAAAAAAAATAACGAAAACGATGAGAAAAGGTTCTGACTTGTGACAACTCCCATAAACACCCTCCCCTTCCCACATAGAATGAGTTCTGATTCACTGCAGCTAACTCTAGAATTGATCAAAAAAAGACAAAAAAGACAAAAAAAAATTCTGATCATTCCTTGAAGTATGCCTGTATAAACCGGTTTCTCTGTGCTATACCTTCTTGCAAAAGCACTCCATTAGAAGTATAATAGCCTCACAGAAAAAGAAAGAAAATTCCACAAAACCCAGTATTACACGTCCGTCACGTTAATGTCCTTCCCGTGTGACCGAGAATCGTTCTAAAAATTAAAAAAAAACTTGAGTGACATGTATGATTACGCTGCTTCCCAATAACCACAAATTGTATTGTGAAAACAGATGTTTATTAATATAGACTATTGATAAAAATTGTGTGATAAACTAACAATGCCGCCATTTTGAATATGTAAATGAGCAAATAAACAACGGCCGCCAAAGTCAAATATCCAAATCATTTCATCTCTGATCATGTGGGGGCATCAGGTTTCATGTTACAATGGTTTCCATGAAGTACCAGTATACTACTCTGCCAATTTCCGTAATGTATAATACTTATGGGAAATGATGCTTAACATTTATCATTTTGGTGGCCATTTTGTTTTTCCTATTATCTAAATAAGTCATTATTGACAAATTAGTATGACATAAGTATTTGGTACACTTAGGTATTCTAGGAATTGAAAACATAAGATAGAAAGAAATACTATTTTAGAATACTATTTTATTGTGATTCTAAGCTTAACAGCTGGAATTTATCCGCCATTTTGAATATGCAAATTAGCAACAATAAATACAATGGAAATATGCTAATTATGTGTAGACTCTATCTATGTTCATGTATGATCATCAGGAATGTGTTGACAATGGTCCTCGTGAATTATAAGCACACCACTCTGCCAAAAATTCGTAATGTATTATGAAATAATTCAAATTTTACTGAAAATAGGCTATTTTGGCGGCCATTTTGTTTTTGGCCATATCTTAAATTGCTCAACACTGACATAGCTCCAGTTTTCAGTTTGGTCATCTGCAATATCTAAAGGCCCAGTCCCACTGCACTTGCGCACGAATTACTCATGAATTGCGCATAAAATTTTCTTCGTGCGTGATTCGTCAGTGATGTGCGTAAATCCCACGTGTTTCACACGTGGAGCATCAGTTTTTGTAAGTGATTGTACGCGGAGACGGGTTTGTGCGCGATCGCCGGTTTTGAACGGTTCAAAAAAATTTCCACGCACAACGTGCGCGATTATACGCAGTTTATGCGCAGTTTGTACGTAGTTTGGACGTGGAAGGTGCGTGATATGTCCGTGTTCTGTCAGTGTTCCGTCAGTGCTTGTGCGTCAGGAACTGGCTCCTAGCACGCACATCACTGACGAATCACTTACAGAACACGCACATATCACTTACAAAACACGCACAATCCACGTATGTTCCACTTACAATCACTTACCAAAACGTCAGAAATTGTATCGGGTTTGGGCTTGTGCGTGGAATGTTCTTTGTCAGTGATTGTAAGTGATACATGCGCAGTTTATACGCGATTCATCGGTGATTCTGACCACGCACAACCCCAGAAAATGACCAATTTCTCCACGAACAATCACGCACAAACCAATTTTATGCGTGATTTATGCGTGATTTATGCGTCATTGGCAATGGGACTGGGCCTTAAGGAAACATAATCCATCAAGAAAAAAACTTATTTCAACAAAACGAGGTGCAGCTCAGTGGCTGCCGGACTATAGTGTTTACTAATGCATTATTTCTTCATGCTTTATGATAATCACTCGGGAAGTCGTTAAGTTTGCGTTTTCTCATCGTGAGAGCATTAAACGTGCATGCGTGAGCACCCAAGACAATTCCACGTCTTACACTTGAAGGAGATAGAGGTGCGATTGAGCAGTTGGCCGAACAAATTTAATGGGGGTGGGGGGTTCTGAGCGATGATAGTTATCAAGACAAAGCTTTATTTTAACAATGCCGTCTTGTATGGTGATTCAGGAAGTGTTTGACTTGACTGACAATAATATTCAACTGCCAAGATACTTATTAGCCGTCAGTTTGTCGTTTACACTCGAGACGCTCGCACGAAGAACTCCACTTTCGTGTAAGAGTACGGGCAATTTATTAAAGGTATACTCTAAAACACTCTAGTTAAATTTGACTAGAAAACAGTCAAACCTGCACCCAGCTGACTACAGCAAGGGTCGGCTGGGTGCAGGTGTGACTATTTTCTAGTCAAATTTAACTAAGATTGTAATTTGCCTAAATTATCAGGAATGACGATGAATAAGGAGAGAAGGGGCTTGTATGTTATAGTAAATATTGTTTATAAACTGACTTGTCCGAAATCTTACAATCAACAGTGTTCGTTTTCGACCGACATTGGACAGTTGTTCTTGTTTGTTTTTTAACGATTGCCGTCCGGTGATCGTATTTTTTTTTGTTTTTATTAAATTCAATTTTTCGAAACAATTAAAGGATATCTATATCGCGATCATTTTGCTGGATGCCTAGATTTATTATTTACTTTCAAACAAGTAAGATACAAGTGAAATATTTCCTAGTAATTCGGTAGTAAACATTTTCGATATCTGCAAATGGTGTATCCTACCTTAAAAGTTAGTGTGCTGTCGTGCCTTTCTGCAGTTTTGAAAAGTGTTTTTTATCATTGCTGAAATTGCAGTTTGTAAACTTTACTGTAGTAACGTTACTCGTAGACGCTTAGCTGCAGAGTTTCGTTGAAAATAGTTAAAACAGACTGGTTCCGTAAAGATTACATGCCACATATGGACTACATGTCTGGTAGGGTTCCAAATGGAATTTAGGTGGTACCAAACAAAAATAGCACACGGCAGCGGGCTGGATAACAAAGGGTATTGCATATCGGTAAATGGGACTGACACGTCAGATTGAATATGTCCGACTTAACTCCCTGTATACCTATAATGATACGTTGACTCCAAAACCAATCGAGGACTAGATCAGAGATACCAAATTAAACTTTCATACGATTTAACAAAATGGAATGATCAACAGTATCAAATGCAGCAGTGAGATCAAGTAAAATAAGAAGATTAGCCTAACATGCTGCAAATTCATTTTCAACAAAACAAAACATCATTGTTCAACATAAGAAGTGTGGTCTCGGTACTATGCATTTTCCTGTATGCCGACTGAAAAGGCGGATACAAATTATTGATGGTCAAGGTCATGAACCTGGTAAAATACTGTCCATTTAATCAATTATTTAGAAACAAATGGAAGATTGCTAATGGGGCGGTAATTCTCTACTATTTTCATATCAAGGTTGTCCTTTAGAAGGGGAGTAACAAGTGATGTTTTCCAGTCTGTAGGAAAATGAATGCCAGCAGAAATTGAGAATGACATCTTGCTTGCTGATGGTCGGATTTTCATCGCCTCTTAAAATGATGTAGAGATCTTGCTCCCATAGACTCAGGACAATCTTCCAATTACCAGTTTCATTTGCATCGGTTTTCTTCGTATCCTGTGATTTCATGTTGGCTAGTTTCTTTGATAATTGTTTCTCGTCCATTGTTTTACCTGTTTTACCCATGTTGTTAGCAATGGTGACTTTGGCCTTTTGAAGTGCGCTTGTTTTCATCTCCTAATGCCAGGCAATTGGCTCTTCTCAATAAGGACTGGATGGTCCTTGATGATGGACACTAATACAACAATATTAATAAAGTATAACACAGTTAAATACCAACGACGCATAACAGGCTACTGGCAAGACGCGTGACATTATGTTTGACAATTAGGGCAGCATGCATTGCACAACTAAAGTGTAAATTTAAAACACCACCGTGCATGTGAAACGTAATGTTAAACCAATAAGGATAATCTTACATACGTACTGTGGATATTCCTTTGTCTTCGTGTAGTTAGTTTTTCTCGCTTCCCCAAAACAAATTTAACCTCCAATTTCAATTATGGGCCTCTCAGCTGTTCCTCTTATCTTTTCTATATATAACCCTAACCCGTTTTCAGAGACGGCAAAACAGACTGTGGACCTGTCCAAGTCAACAAACCGTAACCTCTTTCCGCATCCTGTGGACTTCAATTGTTCGGAGGTCCACAGTGCGTGTGTAAGACTAACTCACGGTGTTGATTTGACACCGAGGATTGTTAGCTTTCAAGTGTAATAAAGAATTCGTGTTGTAACGGGTATAGACGAGAACAAGATCCACTGAGGTGTGTGTGCGTGTGTGTGGGAAGTTTTAAAGACATGGATCCTGCTTATATTACAATTTGCACAGTTCAATTTGTCCCATCACTAATTTACACAAGTGGTGGGTTTGTTCTCTTTCTTTTGGGTGGGGTGGGGACACTTTGTACATGAAGAGGATTCTACCTCCGGTGTTTGGAGGTAAAGAATATAGAATAGTTTAACAAGGCTTAAGTTTTCCAAGTATATCGAAGCAGTCTTTTCTAAAGCGCCTATTGGCAAGACCATAGATTAAAGGGTTGACGACATTGTTGACGTACACAAACAACGTACAGTTGTACATGATTAACAGCACGTTGTCGTTAATGTAAGCGCCGTTGGACTTATGGAGAGCGACAGCGACATACAGCCAGTAGGGCAACCAGGTGACAAGAAATACGACACTGGTGACAAAGAGCATGCGGGTGGTCTTCTGTTGGAGCGTCATCGTCTTACCGGTCGAGTAGTTTCCAATAGCCTGGGGGTTGGGGGTCCTGATCGGTTCGCAGTCATCCTCGAGGTTCCGCTGCCGAACCGGTGCAGGGTTCCCGGTTGACGGGGGGACCATGGCGAGATGTCCCCGGGCATCTGAGTGATTGTTCGAGGGTCTGGGTTGTGTGGCCGAGACGACAAAGACGGACCTGGGTCCGGACTGCTCAGCTGTCAACGGTGACGAGATACTGACCCCCGTGGCCACAGACCCACCTTGTCGTGTGCTCTCGGCGTCAAAACCCGTGGACCAACGGGTGCCGGGTTCGTGTTGGCTCAGTGCGTTGACTCTGGTGTGTTTACGTACGGCCCGGTAGACCTTCCCGTAGCAAATCACGACTGTGAACACAACGGCAAGATAGAGAACCAACTGAACTGTCAGATAGACTTGATGGCTGGTCACGGAGGGTGAAATCGAGTCGACAGTGAGTGGAATACACACAGCAGCGGCGGTGAGGTATGAGCCGAGGTACATGAGCTTGGTCGAGTGGCGAGTCAGCAGCCTCTTGCCATGTCGGCAGACGCAGTCGTAGCGCTCCAGGGCGATGGCGCCCGTCACAGTGATGGACGCGAAGACATTGACTGTGTTGATGACGTAGATCGCGGTGAACACGCTTGGGAGTGCTCTCCCAAGGAGGACATAGATGAAAAAGCCCAAACTGTAGACGCGGCCGACACACACCATGAGGTCGACCCACGCCAGGCCCATGATCAACACGTGGGTACTGGTCTTCCGAGGCTTGGGCCAGTAGACTTTCAGGATCAAGATGTTGCCCGATATGCCCAGAATCATGACAGTGACATAGAAGATGAGCTTCAGAATGGCGTTGATGGTCATACCTACATCGGGCTAAGGACTTTTACGTGAGGTTGATTTTATTTTGTATACTACTTTATTTTTACAAAGATTTGAACCATTAAACGCCATTAATGAAAAATAAATAAGAATAGAAATCATTTTATATGAAAACATGCACGACTGTTTAAATTATTGAAGATAAGCAAGATAAAATGTTTGACCTGATCGAGCGTACAGGTTGCAACGTAATTGGCTCATTACGGGAAGAGAAAGCCCGGCCCCATAAAATTCCTGTACTGCGTGACGGTGCTCTGTCTGGTACCACATAACGACCGAGGGGCGAGACACAAAAGAGAACAAAGGGAACAAAAGCCCCTCGGTCGGCGGTATGAATGGCAAAATTCGGTCCTCGATCGACGGGGCAAGCGCTAAGAAATGGGTTTTGGGTATAGCATAGGAATAAAGGAAAACACAATATCGATCCTCGATCGTTCACGGCGGTGTGCGCTAACGTGTATAAACGTCGAAATGTATGGAACGGCAAAGAGGCATTTAATGTGATCATCGAATCGGTGATGCACTTTCACGATCGATGATGTACTTTTGTAATCGGTGATGAACTTTCGTTCGCGATCGGTGATCAACTTTTCGCGAGCGGTGATGAACTTTTGTAATCGGTGATGAACTTTTGTGTTTATTGGGGAGGGGCGTAATTATACATGCAGCTTACGTGTTTTTTATTATAAGAACGATTCTTGGTCACATGGGATAAACATTAAATTGAAGGACGTGTAACGCTGGGCTTTGTGGATTGTTTTCTGTCCGAATATTCGGTTTTTAAGTTTAAAATGGAGTGCTTTTTGCAGAAAAATTGCAAGGAGAAACCGGTTTATGCAGGCATACTTCAGTGAAAATAAGCTTATTTTTGTGTTTGTTTGATCAATCCCAGAGTTAACTGCAGTGAGTCAGAAGTCATTCTATATGGGAAGTGGAGGGTGTTTATGGGAGTTTTCACAAGCCAGAACTATTTCTCATTGTTTTCGGTTTTTTGAGATGCTGAAAAAGTTCTGCTGCGTAGGTGCACTAAGGTTTATTAGGGTTTTATGTTTGTGGCTGGTCTGCAGAGATAAATCTGTATATTTATGATTTGCTGGTACGCCAACAGTGTGGTTGCGTAACTATACTGCCCAGAGCGTAGTTCTTAATTGAAGTTTTATCTTAGTGAGATACGCTTCTGGGGGGTCAGTTCTGGCCACATATTTTTGTTGCGAGATTGCAGTCAGTAGAAATGGGGGTGGGGGTGGGGTGGGGTGGGGGTGGGGGGGTGGGGGGGGGGGGGGGTACGTGTACAAGTTTCAACATAACCCCTGCGTTTTTCCTCGTTTTCGTGTGTGGGTTTATATGCAAGATGGCAAGATATTATCCGGATTTTTGGGATAATGATCGATATCTTGACTTATTTAATTTGTTTTAGTTTTTAGATTCATTTATTTGATCATTGTTTTGTTCTTCAAAAGCCGGATAATGTCCTTGCCGTCTGGCTTATAAACCGACGCACAAATAGAAACAAGAAAAAAAAGGGAAAGTAAACTGAAAAGATGGTGAATGATGAAGTGCATGGAATAGCACAGAAAATATGCTCTGCTCCCCTTCCAAAAAGAGAAAAAAAGGGGACGGCATACTATTACCGGTTATAATCAATCACTGAGGAAACTAACAATAAAGGACCACTGTTGCAATACACAAACCAGTCATCGCGTCGCTAAAATCAGAGACGGAGTTTGAAATTCCCGCTCTCAGGGAACGTCTAGCCTAATTGGCCCGCAGACGTTCGATGCATTTGCCAGTCAAAAACAAAATGCGACGCCCCCCCCCCCCCCCCCCCCCCTCCCCCCTCCCCCCAAAAAAATTAATAAATAATAATTGTACACTAACAATTAAAATGCGACGCCAAAAACAAAATCGACGCAACCAAAAAATATGTAACGCCTGATTTTGTCCTTCAATCGTTAACACTATAGTTAGCCTCGCGTTTTAATAACAAATTTGACTTTTTGAAAAAATAAAACTGCAAGGGTTTAACCTTTCAATTTTTTTCAAAATTTGCCAACAAATTACTTTTTGGAGAAATCCAAACTTTGTAAGGGGTAAGTCTTAAATTTTAATTTCATTTGGCTAGAAATGGGATTTTAGGAGAAACTGAAAATTGCCAGGGGTTAACATTGCATTCAGGGTATAAATGAGAAATCGAGAAAATTAGATAGAACGTACAGTTGCATTTGGCGGTGAGGGGATAAGAAAAGGTTATGTAGTGTTGACCAAGCTTTCAGGTGCTTGTTTCCTTTTGCGATCGAGGATCGAAAAACAAAAGAAAACAATGGGAACAAAAGATCCTCAAAGGACGGTTTCTTTGTCCTCGATCAGCAAGATAAGCGTAAAGCAATGGGGTTAGGTTTCAGTTAAGGAATAAAGGAAAACACAATAGGGAATCCTCGGTCGTAATGGCAATTCAGGAACTATAGTGCACGGACTTATGACTCAACTCAGTGAGTCTATTACCGGCTCCCATACAGGGAGATCGCTATGGAAAAGATGTCCCGTAAATGTGTTGTAGCGCCCGCAGTTTGAACTCAGCGGAATTCTTGGTAGTCTTGGCCCAATATATCAGTGATTAACAGTGGTGATATTGTTGTAGCGCGCCCTAGCACAACTGATATTTACTAACTGGTCTAAGCATGCCCTTAGATTGCGCACTAAGTGAACGCAGAAACTTTGCTCGTGCCAACCGCTCATAATTTTCATACAGGACGCTGAGAAACGCTGATGCTGTTTCAGGTACCATGACCTTTTGAATTGCACGCGGCGCAGCTGAGCCGCGGAACTGGTGACCTCACAGCTCACACAAATACATGTATATCCTATCAGAGCTCAAAGCACATCGGCGTTGTGTTTATTGGGAAGGGGCGAATCATACATGCGGCTTACGTGGTTTTTTTTTATTAGAACGATTCTCGGTGACATGGAAAGGACATTGACTTGAAGGACGTGTAACGGACGTGTAACGTGAATTTTTTTCTTTTTTTTCTGTGAGACTATTCGGTTTTTTAGTTAAAGATAAAGTGCTTTTGCAAGAAAATAGCAAGGAGAAACCGGTTTATGCAGGCATACTTCAAGGAATAATCATTTAATTTTGTTGGTGTTTGTTTGATCAATCCTAGAGTTAGCTGCAGTGATTCAGAACTCATTCTATATAAGGGGAAGGTGATGATAGTTTTCACAAGCAAGAACTATTTCTCATTGTTTTCGTTATTGGTTTGCTTTTTTTAGATGCTGAAGCAGTTCTGCTGCGTGAAGTATCATTGGATTTTATGTTTGTGGCTGGTCTGCAAAGATAAATCTGATTATTACCGTGTTGTGTTTATCAACAATCCAAGTATGCATGTGCATAATTCAAGTCGTAGCCAAATTCGGACACGTACACGGACGTACACAAATGCGTATGCAAGACTAACTCACACGCACAGCCATTCCAGCTCGACTACATCCCGACCCAAAGCCGAGGGAGGTAGTCGAGCTGACCACTATACCGAGGGACCAGTAATTCCAACAATTTTCTAGAAAGAAAAACATGCTTTATTTGTTTTACTATACACTTTATAATTATTCTTAGATTTCGCATCTTTATTCAGCACAAAATATTAACGTTTTTCGTCAGTCAATGGCGGAAATCTAGTAACGTTACTCGTAGACACTTAGCTGCAGTGTTCCGTTGAATAGTTAAAACAGACTGCAGATTACATGCCACAGATGGACTACGTGTCTACGAGGCGGGTTCCAAATGGAATTTAGGTGCTACCAGAAGAAAATACCACACGGCAGCGAGCTGGATAACAAAGGGTATTACATATCGGTAAATGGGACTGAATAACTTCAAATATCCAAAGCCCTGTTCGCACTGGACTTAATTTGGGCAAACTAACCGAGCCAATGGGTAACTTATCCATTTTAAGTCCAGTGCGAACAGTATAGCTTTACCTTACATACGCACTGTGGACATTCCTTTGTATTCGTGTAGTTAACAAACTTTGACTAAATACTCATTTTTCTCGCTTCCCCAAAACAAATTTACCCTCAAATTAGGATTATGGGCCTCTCAGCTGTCCCTTCTATCTTTTCTATATATAACCCTAACCCGTTTTTCCTCTAGCGCTCTTTTTCGGAAACTGAAAAACGGATTGTGGACGTGTGCAAGTCCACACACCGTAACCTCTTCCCGCATCGTGTGGACCTATATTGTTCGGAGGTCCACAGTGCGTATGCAAGACTAACTCAGCCTGGGTAACTTTCCTCACATGTAACTTACCCACGCCGCGTGGGTAGTTTAACCGAGCCAAAGGTGCCCAGGAAGATTGACCAGGTCAGTTTAACCGAGCCAGAAAATCCAGTGCTCACACGCTGGCGATCCGCTGTCGTATTTTTACTATAAATCAGCGATGCGTTCCTCACACGCTAATCACGCGCTTGCATACGCTATGAACCCGTTATCAACCTGTATGGACAAGCTGAAATCACGGTTCCACTTGACTTTTTCTGTGAAAGTTCAGCGATTGCCAGCGTATCAACTATTTTTAACGCGCTACTCATGCATTGGCCTAAAACGTTCTGGTGTGGCAGGGCCATAACCAGCGTGCCGCAAGCGTACGCCAGCGTACGCCAGCGTGTGAGTAGCGGGTTTATAACGATCGTCTAGCGTGTTCGACGCGTGAGTAACGAACCTCCAACGCGCCGCCAGCGTGTGCAGTCACACGCGTCAATTAAATCCAAGTGCAGACGATGGGAAGATTAACCCATCGGAATGTTACCCGGCGTCATGGTAAAGTTACCCATAATGTTTATCCAGTGCGAACACGGCTTTAGATGAGTACATAACAAATAAAAGTGGTCCAAGACATGGACCTTGGGGTACACCACACGTCAGATTGAATATGTCCGACTTAACTCCCTGTATAAGGATACGTTGACTCATACCAGATAAATATCATGTAAACTAATCAAGGGCTAGATCAGAGATACCAAATTTAACTTTCATACGATTTAACAAAATGGAATGATCAACAGTATCAAATGCAGCACTAAGATCAAGTAAAATTAGAAGATTAACATGTTGCGAATTTATTTTCAACAAAACATCATTGTTCAACCTAATAAGTGTGGTCTCGGTACTATGAATTTTCCTGTATGCCGTCTGAAAAGGCAGATAATTGTTGATGGTCATTATGGTCATGAACCTGGTTTAATACTGCCCTTTCAATCAATTTAGAAACAAATGGAAGAATGCTAATGGGGCGGTAATTCTCTACCATTTTCATATCAAGGTTGTCCTTTAGAAGGGAAGTAACAAAGAATTTTTTCCAGTCTGTAGGAAAATGGATGCCAGCAAAAATTGAGGATGACATCTTGCTGATGGTCGGATTTTCATCGCCTCTTAAAATGATGTAGAGATCTTGCTCCCATAGACTCGGGACAATCTTCCGATTACCATTTTCATTTGCATCGGTTTTCTTCTTAACCTGTGATTTCATGTTGGCTATTTTCTTTGATATTTGTTTCTCGTCCATTGTTTTACCCATGTTGTTAGCAATGGCGACTTGGGCCTTCTGAAGTGCGCTTGTCTCCATCTCCTTAATACCAGGCAATTGGCTCTTCTATATAAGGACTGGATGGTCCTTGATGATATACACTAATACAACAGCGAGTGTTTGCTCACTATTGGTCTCACTGTTGTCAGATACAAAGGTAGCCATGTTTGCAAATCAAACCGTGATGTTATAACAGCATGTATAGGTCTATACACACTCCTAGACATAATAAGTAAATGCTATTGTTATGCAAGTAAGCATTTGCTAGAAATGGCAAGCAACAGCTGTTAGTCAAAGCAAAAGGTTGTGAATAGCTTGTTTATCAATTTATCAATTACTTGAGCTAGACCTTTTACTTGTTAAGCAATTGCTTTGCACCTTTTGCTACCTAGCAATTGCTACGTTTTATGAATACGGGATATTGAATATGCGGTACCTCTTTAGAAGCTTGTAACTGTCAACATATATTAGTCAAAATAACGTAACTTGAAATTAGTCATATGAGGCAATTTCTAGTTACGTTATTTTGACTAATATATGTTTACGTGCAAGTATGCTGTCGATATTATTAATTTGTGTGTACTAATTCACTAATTTACGTCATATACTCGAGTGCGTTAGAGTCCTTGAATTTACAGACTCTTAATAAATCGACGGGGCTCTCTGTGTTCAACATTTGCCATGGAGCTTATAACTAAACCAAATATGTCGCATCTCATCCCACCGTCTGAAGAAAACCAGCGAGGTATTCGCAAAGCTAATTTGATACCAAAACCAAAATGTAAATTGACCAACTGATTCACAGACAGTGCCGTTCCCTACACGAATAGTCTAATTCATATTATATATTTTCTTAAGCTGTCCCTGTCCCTGTCTTGTAATGTAATGTTGTTCTTTGCTCCAGTTAATAAGAACAAATGCAAAAATACCCCTTCAAATTCAGAATTTAGCTTGGTATCCATCATTTTCGGATTCACCCCCCCCCCCCCCCAAAAAAAAAAATAATAAAACCCAAAAAAACAAAAAACAAAAACAATAATAATAATAATAATAATAATATAGCTAGAATACCAACTTTAAAAAAAATGCTTCTTCGTGTAACATTTTCTTGAGATAGCCTAGATCAATGTGTGTGCGCTGACGTGTGCGGACTATTAGACTTACATGACAAAAATTATACAGCGACGACGGCATTATACTGGAAGTAGTCTACGCTTTTAAAAAGACTAGCCCGTAAACGAGAACGATGAAATGACGTATGACGTAACTATATTTTGTTGTTCTCCATTTTGTGAATTGAAATAAGAAACAAATATTTAAACGTTTTTATCTACCTCATTCAGTAAAAAGAACAGCGTCAAAATAAAGTAACTACCCGCTTTACACGTTGAAGCTCCTATTCGATGTGCCCGGAAGTTCGATTTCTCGTAAAGTCTCGTACGTTCTCGTGGTCAACTTACACGATCTATAACGGTCTAAAAAAGAAAACGCCGGTACACATCGCAATAGATTACAGCAAACGCACGCTTACCGCTGCAGTTTGTGTTTGTATCTCTATCAAAGCATTCAAGGGGAAACAACACACCAACTTCGGGAGACAATTTAGTGTTGGCAGGAAAACCCCCAAAATAGTATTCTGTGGAAAACCAACGGAGTGAGGCAGCGACTGAAAACCCAATCCACATATCAGCCAGCCCAGGCAGGATTCGAACCCGAGTCACAGCGGTTGGAAGGCGAGGAAAAAACCGCGCTACGCTAATCTGACACCCATTAAAGAGAGGTTTGTTAAGAGGTTTGAAGCCAAAATCTCCATTGTCTCGCTTCGCAAAAGTAATTTTTTCAAAGTATTTAAGCTGCATTTTTACTCAAGTATTTTGCCTTTTGTTGTCGATATAGCCGACCTTTTTACTTTAGATTTAGCAAAAGGCACGACCGTTCATATTGCGTTCTCTCGGAAATCAATCGAGATCCAATCGAGCTGGTGCCATTGTGTATAACATGCCCCCTTTGTCGTGAATCTGTTTACGGAAGTCACTAAAAAACTAACCAGTGTATAGGTTCTTGACGTACTTTTTTCAAGGCACTTAATATGTTCCTAACCCAGTTTTTCATTCAGCCCCGACTTATGGCTAAAATAACCCAAAAGATAATTTGTCAAAGAAAAAGACCGTCACGTGCATATTGTACGAACAAAATTGATCTTGCACGAAAATGTTGGTCTTGCAGGAATGTTATGGTGTTGCACACAAGTTTTGGTCTTGCGTGTAAAATCTTGCAGGAAAAGTTTGGTCTTGCAGGAAAGTGTTAGTCTTGCATGAATATGTTGTACGAGCCTCTACCTAGTTGTGGGGACAGGCTCTTTTGTTTGGAAAAACAGACCGAGTAGTGGTTATAATTAATCTGAAACGTTACTGTCCTTATTATGAGATTTGTGTACCTGCCTAAGTAATGTCATTATTTGTATTGAAACAAACATGATTCCACATTGGCGGTTTAATTTGGGCACAGAAATTGGTTACATACTATCACCATGAATAAATAATTATTTAAATGTAGACGGGACAAATACAATGTCGTTTCTCAGAGGAAATTATAAAACAAAGCTAAACACAAAACATATATTTTTGTCCAAATATTAAAGGGACTCTGTAAATCGTGTAAACAAAAAAAGACAATCTTTACTGAAACAGACACCGATTAACAGACGTAGATGCACTAGCTCGAATGTGAACGTATTGTAAAGGCCGGATCATACTTCACACGAATGTCATTGCGAAGCGAATTCGTTAAGGCAACAGATCAGAACGTCACAATGGAACTTCAATTGTTTTCGTCATGAAATTCGCTTCGCGTTCGCTTTCGCGTGAAGTATGAATTGGCCTTAACACTGTGGTTGAATTTAAATTGCGACAAAGTATATTTAATCATTGTCTCTCGGCAGTTTTGTTTATAGGGGCGGCTCTTTTCTCGCTTTCCACCGCGCGCTGCCATCCGAGTTCGAATCCGACCCGGGCCAATGTTGATTGCATGGGTTTTCAGTCCCTGTCTGATTCTGTGGGTTTCCCCAAGGATATTCTTCTGGGGTTTTCTTCACACCTGTAAAACTGTACTTTCTTCTCATTGTCTTCTCTCTACAGGTTTTTTTAGCTTATGAGCTACAGTGCATAGGGTACTTTAAGAGATCTTTGGTTTCATTACAAGAAAGTTTTAGGTTAATGATATCAAAAGCACTACAACCACTGACAGGAACTGCCTGGTAAGCGCTTTTGAAGGTAAACAAAGTGGGCAAATACCAACATCTTCCCGTCAAAACAAGTCAATATTTACAACGCCACTTTTACAAATATTTTAACGCTGGGTTGCGTAGAATTTAATTATTAAAAGCGTATTTTTTAAAAGAGTGAGACTCTTATAAAAACCCGCTATAACAACAACAACATGAACAGATAACAAGTTAAAATGATTTTTTTGTTAAGCATATCTTACATAGTTGCCCTTAAAGCAGAAAATACCAAATGCGCGGAAACAAAAAAGAAAGAAAAAGAATTGCATGCAATTAACCATCAATTAAACCAGTCGCTAAAACCGGAAGACATGCCTCAACCTCGGATGCGTTAAACACGAAAATGTCAGGTCTTGAAGGTTTGAAATCTATTACTGATGTTAAATAAAATAATATTGTTTCTCCAACGTCCGCAGAAAGCAATGCGCTGGTACTAGTGCATATGCGATTGTTTTTGTTTTGGGGGCAGCGGTGTAAAAGTGGAATCCAAATCCGAATAAAACAAGAATAACACCAGAAAACGTCTCGTTTTTAAAGGGTGGCTATGTGGATGTTTATATGTTACTTTTAATTGCTCTTTCCGATTAACACCATTCGTTCAAAACGCGCAATAGATTACAGCAAACACCACGCTTACCGCTGCAGTTTGTGTTTGTATCTCTATCAAAGCATTCCAGGGGAAACAACACACCAACTGGGAGACAGTTTAGTTGTAGCAGGAAAATAACCCAGAATAGTATTCTGGGGAAAACCAACGGAATCAGGCAGGGACTGATAACCCAATCCACATCGCCCAGGCGGGATTCAAACCCGAGTCGCAGCGGTTGGAAGGCGAGGGGGAAAAAACGCGCTACGCTAACCTGACACCCATTAAAGAGAGGTTTGTGGGTCAAATCCCCATTGTCTCGCTTCGCAAAAAGCAATCAAGCATTTTAGCTGCATTTTAACTCAAGAAATTTTGCCTTTTATTGTCGATATAGCCGACCTTTTTACTTTAGATTCAGCAAAAAGCACGACCGTTCATATTGCTTCCTCTCGGAAACTAATCGAGATCCAATCGAGCTGGTCATATTGTATGCCCCCTATGTCGTGTATCTTTTTTCAAGATAATAGGATCTCGTTCTATTATTATTGGTTTATCGGTTCTATCGGTTTATCTCAGGGTCGCGTGAATATACATCATTTTGCGGCAGTATCCAAACCCGGGTACCCAAAATGTAACAACCAAATTACTGTTGGTTAGTACGGAGTACTTGTTGTAAAGATATTAATGACTCTAAACTCCCTGTGAAATGACTCCTTCATTTTGTGGCAGGTATATGCATTTCCAGCAGTGCAGGAGATTCAATGTGTAGTAAACCATGGAGGAATAAAAACGCGCACACCTCATAGCTCAGGCTCAGCACTTACATATGATGTCTCATTTTAAAGTGGAAAGGTGTAACTTTTCAAACTATACCTAAATTAATTATCTACGTTAGTTACACATTCTACGTGCGGCATTCCGTTATATTTTGTTTGGATTTCTTTTTTAGACACACTTGTGTCAGGTTGGCCGCACAGTTCTTTTCTCGCCTTCCACCGCTAAGACCCGGGTTCGAATCTCGCCTGGGCCAACAGTATGAAGCATAGTCGGTGTCAAAAAGATCGGACGTGTTTTTCCAACTCGGATGCTTTCCTAATTCGGATGCATTCCTAATTCGGATGCTGTTCGTAAACTTGGATGCTTTCCTAATTTGGATGATTTCGTAATTCGGTTGCTTTTTTAGTTCAAATGCTTTTTAAAAAATCGGATGCTTTTTGTAAACTCGGATGCTTTTTGTAAACTCGGATGCTTGTTTAATTCGGATGCTTTTCTAGTTCAGATGCTTTTTGTAAACTCGGATGCTTTTTAAAAAATCGGATGCATTCCTAATTCGGATGCTGTTCGTAAACTTGGATGCTTTCCTAATTCGGATGATTTCGTAATTCGGTTGCTTTTTTAGTTCGAATGCTTTTTAAAAAATCGGATGCTTTTTGTAAACTAGGAAGCTTTTTGTAAACTGGGATGCTTTTTTAAAACTCGGATCCCTTTTGTAAACTCGGATGCTTTTTGGAAACTCGGATGCTTTTTTAGAACATGGATGCTTTTTTAATTCGGTTGCTTTTTTAGTTCGGATGCTTTTTATAAATTCGGATGCTTTTCTAGTTCAGATGCTTTTTGTAAACTCGGATGCTTTTTTAAAAATCGGATGCTTTTTTAGTTAGGATGCTTTTTGTAAACTCCCGCCCCCCCCCTCGGGCCGTGCTGATATTGCAGAAATGTGCACAGAAATTTGTATATAAATCTGCTGCACGCGAGTGCGACATAGCTGCGCAGAAATGTGCAATGAAAATGTACATGTACAGTTGCCCATCCGTGCGACATCGCACAAATTTAAAATCTAAAATAAAAATATGCGACTTTACAGAAATCTCCACAGAAAATATTCACAATCGCATAAATCTATGCATAAATCTGCAAACACATGTTCAACATCTCAGAAATTTGCTTAGATATATGCGATAACATGTTTGACATCGTTCAAATTTGCGCCGAATGCGCGATATCGCTAAATCTGCGATGTGTGATGTCCTTTCAGGGCCACCGTAGTGCCGGATTGGGAAAGCATCCGATTTGCGAATATGTTCGGTTTGTAAAAAGCATCCGAGTTTACAAAAAGCATCCGAACTAGAAAAGCATCCGAATTAAAAAAGCATCCGAGTTTACAAAAAGCATTCGAACTAAAAAAGCAACCGAATTAAAAAAGCATCCGATTTGTTAAAAAGCATCCGAGTTTACAAAAAGCATTTGAATTATGAAATCATCCGAATTAGGAAAGCATCCGAGTTTACGAAAAGCATCCGAATCAGAAATGCATCCCAATTGTAAAAGCATCCGAGTTGTAAAAACACGTCCGATCTTTGTGACACCGATTCTGCTTCATACAATAAGTAGATTGGGTTCTCAGGCCCTGCCTGACTCCGCTGGTTTTCCACAAAATATTCTTGTGGGGTTTTATTTCCACCTCTAAAACTGTACCTTTTTCTCATTTTCTTCTCTCTACAGGTTTCTTCAGGCTTAACGCTTGCGATCTACAGTGCCTAGGGCGCTTTTAAGAGATCCTTGGTTTCATTACCAAAAAGAAATAATAATAATAAAGTATATAATTTCTTAATAAAGCATTATACAGTTAAATACCAACGACAACAGGCTACTGGCATTACGCGTGACAATATATTATTTGACAATTAGGGCAGCATGCATTGCACAACTAAAGTGTAAAACACCACCGTGCATGTAAAACGTGATGTTAAACCAATTAGGCTTATCTTACATACGTACTGTGGACATTCCTTTGTCTTCGTGTAGTTAGTTTTTCTCGCTTCCCCAAAACAAATTTAACCTCCAATTTTGATAATGGGCTTCTCAGTTGTTCCTCTTACCTTTTCTATATATAACCCTAACCCGTTTTTCCTCTAAAGCTCTTTTTCAGAGACGGCAAAACGGACTGTGGACATGTCCAAGTCCACAAACCGTAACCTCTTTCCGCATCCTGTGGACTTCAATTGTTCGGAGGTCCACAGTGCGTATGTAAGACTAACTCACTTATACGGTGTTGATTTGACACCGAGGATTGTTAGCTTTCAAGTGCAATAAAGAATTCATATTGTAACGGGTATAGACGAGAAAAAGATCCACCGAGGTGTGTGTGCAGGTGTGCGAAGTTTTAAAGACATTGATCCTGCTTATTACAATTTGCACAGTTTAATTTGTCCTATCACTAATTTACAAAAGTGCTTTTTTTGGGGGGGGGGGGGGGGGGGGGGGGTGGGGGGGGTGAAGACACTTTGTACATGAAGAGGATTCTACCTCGGGTGTTTGGAGGTAAAGATATAGAATAGTTCAACAAGGCTTAAGTTTTCCAAGTATATCGAAGCAGTCTTTTCTAAAGCGCCTATTGGCAAGACCATAGATTAAAGGGTTGACGACATTGTTGACGTACACAAACAACGTACAGTTGTACATGACCAACGGCACGTTGTCGTTAATGTCACCGCCGTTGGACTTGTGGAGAGCGACAGCGACATATAGCCAGTAGGGCAACCAGGTGACAAGGAATACGACACTGGTGACAAAGAGCATGCGGGTGGTCTTCTGCTGGAGCGTCATCGTCTTACCGGTCGAGTTGTCTCCGATGGCCTGGGGGTTTGGGGTCCTTATCAGTTCGCGGTCATCCTCGTGGTTCCGCTGCTGTACCGGTGCAGGGTTTCCGGTTGACAGGGGGACCATGGCGAGATGTCCCCGGGCATCTGAGTGATTGTTCGAGGGTCTGGGTTGTGTGGCCGAGACGACAACGACGGACCTGGGTCCGGACTGCTCAGCTGTCAACGGTGACGAGATACTGACCCCCGTGGCCACAGACCCACCTTGTCGTGTGCTCTCGGCGTCAAATCCCGTGGACCAACGGGTGCCGGGTCCGTGTTGGCTCAGTGCGTTGACTCTGGTGTGTTTACGTACGGCCTGGTAGACCTTCCCGTAGCAAATCACGACTGTGAACACAACGGCAAGATAGAGAACCAACTGAACTGTCAGGGAGACTTGATGGCTGGTCACGGAGGGGGAAATCGAGTCGACAGTGAGTGGAATACACACAGCAGCGGCGGCGAGGTATGAGCCGAGGTACATGAGCTTGGTCGAGTGGCGAGTCAGCAGCCTCTTGCCATGTCGGCAGATGCAGTCGTAGCGCTCCAGGGCGATGGCGCCCGTCACAATGCTGGACGCGAAGACATTGACTGTGTTGATGACGTAGATCGCGGTGAACACGCTTGGGAGTGCTCTCCCAAGGAGGACATAGATGAAGAAGCCCAAACTGTAGACGCGGCCGACACACACCATGAGGTCGACCCATGCCAGGCCCATGATCAACACGTGGGTACTGGTCTTCTGAGGCTTGGGCCAGTAGACTTTCAGGATCAAGATGTTGCCCGATATGCCCAGAATCATGACAGTGACATAGAAGATGAGCTTCAGAATGGCGTTGATGGTCATACCTACATCGGGCCCACTCGTTATCGGCCAGTCATCTGTCGGGTCCATGCTCGCTGTCGGTGTTATTGACGCGTTATCCATACTTGCTCGCTGTCTAAGCTATAAGGTATTGTGATAACCACGTAAAGAAAACGTCGTGCTAGACTGTGTTCTTGGGTAACATTCAAAACACATTCAAAACAGGAACTGTTAAGGCTTCACTGCATGTGCTTTTGGTCGAGTTTGAATGCACAATGACACGTCGGCTCATTGCGTTGACGTTTTATCGCTGCTTCTCCGTTGCTGTTGACAAGTGCTGGCTGTGCGGTATGTTCACGTCCCATTGTCCTAGGGCACTCAATTTTTGAGCGCGCATGCGTACATTGTTTTCTAGCAGACGACGCTGCTAATTGCATAAATGTACATAAATTTACCTAAATTGAATTTATGCTTTTGAAATGAACTAGAACGACGAAACTGGAACCTGTCTGGCCAGTTGCCAGCTTTTACAAAATAACAGACAGACAAACGTGTGCAGGGCACTGCGGGCGTACGTTATTTTGAGTAATGCAGCTATTTACCAGGATTTGAGCAATCAGCTAAATGAATGGTACTTTATTTAGGTGGTAAATCGCCATTCTATGCATTCAACAACGCGCTTGTTTAATCTACTTAAATTTACCACCAAATCAAAAGGGTGTCCACAGCACACAGGCATAGAATAATAAGCACTGACAACTCCCATTCAGCTAGTCTCCTGTGTACACGTAGTCCAATGGCCGTGTTCCCATTAGACTTGTTCGGTTTACGTGACGTAACGTTGCGGTGATGTAAAACTACCAGGCTGACTGGAAAGTGGTCACAGCAAGTTTCCGCTCAGCCACGAAAAGGTAAATTCAGCACCCACAACGTGTGACATTTTCCCAGTCTTGCACGGATAATGAAACGTTACGTCGCAGTATAAAATCAAAGTGGGAACACACGGTAGACTTACTTGAAGAAATGCCATGGTAAGTTATCGCGAGGCCGCAGAAGAAAAAGTTCAATGGGACCACGGCTTAAGCCTCGCGCATAAAGGTCACGATTTAAACGTCCGGGCACCTCCGAGCCACGGCTAAGGATTTTTACGTGTGGTTGATTTTATTTTGTATACTACTTTATTATTACAAAGATCTGAACCATTAAACGTCATTAATAAAAGAGAAATATAAACAATGGTTTTATATGAAAACACATTCACGACTGTCTAAATTATTGAAGATAAGCATGATAACATGTTTGACCTGATCGAGCGTACAGGTTGCAACGTGATTGGCTCATTACGGGAAGAGAAAGCCTGACCCCTTAAAAATCCCTGTACTGCGTGTCGGTGCGCTGACGTGTATGAACGTCGAAAGGTATGGAACGCCAAAAAGGCTCTTAATGTGATCATCGAATCGGTGGTGCACTTTCACGATCGATGATGTACTTTTTTAATCGGTGATGATCTTTCGTTCGCCATCGGTGATCAACTTTTGCGAGCGGTGATGAACTGTTGCGATTGGTGATGGACTTTTGTAATCGGTGATAAACTTTTGTGTTTATTGGGAAGGGGCGTAATCATACATGCGGCTTAAGTGGTTTTTTATTATAAGAACAATTCTCGGTCACATGGGATAGAAATTTGCAAGGAAAAATCGGTTTATGCAGGCATACTTTAAGGAAAATACGTTTATTTTGTGTTTGTTTGATCAATCCCAGAGTTAGCTGTAGTGAGTCAGAACTCATTCTATATAGCAAGGGGAGGGTGTTTATGGGAGTTTTCACGCTCGCTGTATTTACGTTTCGCTGTATTTAATTAACAGTCGTCTCCCCCCCCCCCCCCCCCCCTCCCCCCCCCCCTCCCCCCCCCCTCCCCCCTCCCCCCCCCCCCCCCCCCCCCCCCCCCCCCCCCCCCCACCTCCGTCTCTCCCAAGACCCACGCCACTTTGATACTCTGTTGATAGGGAGTGATGTCGTTCAGGCCAAATAACCGCGGTTTGAACAATTGCAATGTCACAATGCATGCACATGCATGACAATCATGTATACGTTGTTCACAACGTGACATTGCAATCCAATCATCAATCTTATTTTATCCCAAATATAACAAACATACTTCAAATGCAAAACACAGCCCACGTTTTCACAATAACGTATTTTATTGATCAGTACATTGTAACAAGTAAATAATTACCTTCAAACCGAGAAATCGGCGATTTCGAATCCCACTATTCGCAGCACGTTCGCAACTCCACGGTCCGCCGTCTTGAATGTTGATGTCAGGCAACAGATGGGCAAAATGTACTTATTTCGAGGCAATATGTACCTATTTAAGAGCATAATGCCTATTTTGTTGTACGCTGCAAGGTCAACTTGACCTTGTAGCTAGGCAAGTGTTCTTTCTTACACTAACGTTGCTTACAACTTCAATATTTTCGGTTGCAAAATCAAAAGGTCAAAGTTACTTTTCAAAGGGTATACTGGTCAAATCGCCACTTAACCCATAATTAGGTAAGAAAGTAATCAACTTTTGTACCCAACACATTTACACAGCGGATTTGGACACTTTGTTTTTAGAGTGTATGATTGTAATTGAAGCCTAAATAATATTAACGCTGGGCCTTTTTACTTGGTACAATTACATTAGGGATGTATTTATACTACTTTAACTGACAATCCATGGGGTGGGGGTGGAATTGACGATATTACCATTTTCGTCTCATATCATAAATATCAGGCTTCAAGATGTGGACAATAGCTATAATGACAGGACCCAGTATCGCCAACCAGCGGATTGAATACCTGCACATGTAGTCATTTTTGCGAAGAGAATGCACCGACTGTTGGATCTGTCTCTTTTAAATAGTCGACGAAGGTTATTTTACTGGTGACTTTTTTGATGTGAACCTAATTCAGTTCTGTTTCATGAGTATTAAGCAGGTATGCAAATATATGTGCACATGCGCTTATGCAGCCTCTCTAAAAACTCGAGTCAAAACTGTTTACTCTAAATTCTTCCTCCACACTCCAGCCAATGTAATCAGTAAACGTGGATTTCCATCAAGGATTCCGGGTAAATCGGTTTTTAGTGTCCCTTTAGAGGCTCCGTACTTTAGGGGCTCCGTAAAAAAAATGCGATGTTCAAACAAATACAAAATGCGACGCCGAAAAAAAATGCGACGCCCCCCAAAACAAAAATAAATAAATAAAATAAAATAAAAATGCGACGCACCCAACAAAATCGACGCAACAAAAAAAATATGTAACGCCCGATTTTTTTTCCTTCAATCGTTAGCACATACAGAACACGTTTTATTTAAAATTTGACTTTTTAAAGGAATACAAAACTGCAAGGGTTTAACCTTTCATTGTTTTTCAAAATTGGCCAAAACATGACTTTTTGGAGAAATACAAACTTTGTAAGGGGTAAGTATTATATTTTAATTACAATTGGCTAGAAATGGGCTTTTATGAGAAATTGAAAGTTGCCAGGGGTTAACATTGCATTTAGGGTATAAAGGAGAAATAGAGAAAATTTGATAGAACGTACAGTTGCATTTGGCGGTGAGGGGATAAGAAAAGGTTATGTAGTGTTGACCAAGCTTTCAGGTGCACGGACTTATGACTCAACTCAGTGAGTCTATTACCGGCTCCCATACAGGGAGATCGCTATGGAAAAATGTCCCGTAAATGTGTTGTAGCGCCCGCAGTTTGAACTCAGCGGAATTCTTGGTAGTCTTGGCCCAATAGGCCTATATCAGTGATTAACAGTAGTGATATTGTTGTAGCGCGCCCTAGCACAACTGATTTTTACTAACTGGTCTAAGCATGCCCTTAGATTGCGCACTAAGTGAACGCAGAAACTTCGCTCGTGCCAACCGCTCATAATTTTCATACAGGACGCTGAGAAACGCTGATGCTGTTTCAGGTACCATGACCTTTTGAATTGCACGCGGCGCAGCTGAGCCGCGGAACTGGTGACCTCACAACTCACACAAATACATGTATATCCTATCAGAGCTCAAAGCACATCAGCGTTGTGTTTATTGGGAAGGGGCGTAATCATACATGCGGCTTACGTTGGGTTTTTTTATTAGAACGATTCTCGGTGACATGGAAAGGACATTGACTTGAAGGACGTGTAACGGACGTGTAACGTGGATTTGTTTCTTTTTTTTCTGTGAGACTATTCGGTTTTTTAGTTAAAGATAAAGTGCTTTTGCAAGAAAATAGCAAGGAGAAACCGGTTTATGCAGGCATACTTCAAGGAATAATCATTTAATTTTGTTGGTGTTTGTTTGATCAATCCTAGAGTTAGCTGCAGTGATTCAGAACTCATTCTATATGGGAAGGGGAGGGTGTTTATGGGAGTTTTCACAAGCATTAAACCATTGCTATGACGTCACGCTATTGTTAAAAGTGTGGATTCGTATCTAAGAATCAACGCTTTGGACAATAACAGTGGATTCGTATCTACGAATCTTTAGTAAAGTGTGGATTCGGAACGGTTTTTATCTTGCCTACATTTGTAACAATTACGAATCCACGGTTATTCAATTCCTCAACCCTAATCCAACCCTGATTACGTAAGAGCCTCGAGAACCTCCCTTTAGGCCAAATAATAAAAACAACATGTTTGTCTTTTTTTTAGAAGAAAGGAGGAGGCCTTTTTTTTCTTTTTTTTTAAATAGCCGCTCGACACATTTTATTATGGGTCATGTAGTGAACCTGTCACCCCCTATCTTTCTATTTGAAATTAAAACATGTCTCGCCCACGAATACAAATCAAAATTCATGTGGGTCGATCATGTATGCACCATACACGTCACACCCTAGCCTTCCCATTAGAAACAAATGTATTTTCACAGCATGTACACAGTGATGCATGTCCAAATTACGATCTTAAAATTGTATTATCTTGTTTAATTGGCTTTTTCACAATTTTGCGAAAAAGCCTTTGTTTTTGTTCTGATTTTTGTTTTACTTATTTTTTCTTTTTCTTTTTGGGACCAAAATGCAATAGACTTTGTACACGTTCTTTCGTACAAGCACTTTTCATAACAAGTCGTATCCAAACAAAACTTTACCCAAGTGAAGAATCTATAGTGAGCTCGTGTCTAGCAGACAGACATCATGGTGACGTCATCAGGGGGTAACGTGACGTCATATTAAATTTATTTAATCTTTGAAAATCAATAACAAATCGCGCGCAAAAGACCGGGACTTTAGGTTTGTGGCAATTGATAGGATAATCCAGGATCTTCATTTTATCTCGTGTGTGAGAAATCACGTGACCCTTCCTTTCGGTCCAAACCGAAAGTGCCTTATAATTTGAAAGTGAAAAATGATATGAACTTACTTTAAACGATGTTAGTATTTGGCTAGATGTACTTTTCAAAAAAATTACCGGCGACGTCATAACATGTTATAGCACCCTCTGGCGGCAGGTTCAAAATTAATATTCAGTTGATGTGTGTGGCGAAGTTTGCTGAAATCACCTTATAATTGATGTATATAATAGCTTCATGCTAGAAACAACTTGACCGGGAGAAAACAAATATGACGTCACCAGACCGGAAGTTAGAATGAAAAGACTTGAAGCCATCATTCAATTGTATGTGATTTATTACGTTTTAAGACCTTGAAGCCATATCTCAGCAACGGATCATGCTAAAATTAAAATAATTGTGTATTGGGTTGGTTAGGTAGTTCACCAAAAGTTTACAAATGTGTGACGTTATCGTTTTAATCACTTTAAATTACCTTTAATCTGTTTAAATAACCTAAATTCGTTTTGATTACTTTTAATGTGTTTAACATTTCTTTTGAATGGTTTTTACGGGGAAAAAAATGCGAAAAGGCCCTATGTTCTGTTCCTCGAACAGACGTAGTTTTAGTTATTATTATTTATTTTTTTAAAGATAATAAAATTTATTATTTTTGTGAAAAAAAAAGAAAAGGAGGCGGCCTCTAAAAAAAGAAGCGGGCGGTGACGCTAAACATATTTTTTTGTTAGTTGGCCTTATGTAAATTACGTCTATGGCCATGATACATGCATGTCTTTTTATCTCCACTCAACTGGGTAGTTAATAACAATACTTCTTTTGACGCAATGGTTTAAGTCGGAGAATACACTCGCAAGTGTGGATTCGTATTTAAGAATCCACTCGGCGCTTCGCGCCTCGTGAATTCGTAATTACGAATCCACACTTTTCTCATGTATTCTCCTATACAGAACTATTTCTCATTGTTTTCGTTATTGGTTTGCTTTTTTTAGATGCTGAAGCAGTTCTGCTGCGTGAAGTATCATTGGATTTTATGTTTGTGGCTGGTCTGCAAAGATAAATCTGATTATTACCGTGTTGTGTTTATCAACAATCCAAGAATGCATGTGCATAATTCAAGCCGTAGCGAAATTCGGACACGTACACGTACACAAATGCGTATGTACGACTAACTCGCACGCACACCCATTCCAGCTCGACTACATCCCGACCCAAAGCCGAGGGGGGTAGTCGAGCTGACCACTATACCGAGGGACCAGTAATTCCAACAATTTTTTAGAAAGAAAAACATGCTTTATTTGTTTTACTATACACTTTATAATTATTCTTAGATTTCGCATCTTTATTCAGCACAAAATATTAACGTTTTTCGTCAGTCAATGGCGGAAATCTAGTAACGTTACTCGTAGACGCTTAGCTGCAGAGTTCCGTTGAAAATAGTTAAAACAGACTGCAGATTACATGCCACAGATGGACTACGTGTCTACAAGGCGGGTTCCAAATGGAATTTAGGTGCTACCAGAAGAAAATACCACACGGCAGCGAGCTGGATAGCAAAGGGTATTACATATCGGTAAATGGGACTGAATAACTTCAAATATCCAAAGCCCTGTTCGCACTGGACTTAATTTGGGCAAACTAACCGAGCCAATGGGTAACTTACCCATTTTAAGTCCAGTGCGAACAGCCTGGGTAACTTTCCTCACAGGTAACTTACCCACGCCGCGTGGGTAGTTTAACCGAGCCAAAGGTGCCCAGGAAGATTGACCAGGTCAGTTTAACCGAGCCAGAAAATCCAGTGCGGACGCGACGTCTCGGTTAAATCTTCCATCACCCGGTGATGGAAGATTTAATGTTGAGAGCTAGCGTCGGGAACAGACGATCCGGTCGTCAAGTAGCGGTCATAGGTGACACAGGGCGCCCTCTTTATTGTTTTGGAGCCAGCTCGGTTAGTTTACCCATGGTCTCGGCAATTCTACCCGCGTCAATTCAATCCAAGTGCGGACGATGGGAAGATTAACCCATCGGAATGTTACCCGGCGTCATGGTAAAGTTACCCAAAATGTTTATCCAGTGCGAACACGGCTTTAGATGAGTACATAACAAATAAAAGTGGTCCAAGACATGGACCTTGGGGTACACCACACGTCAGATTGAATATGTCCGACTTAACTCCCTGTACAGGGTGGTCCAACAAAAACTATACCCAACTTTGGAGGCCATTTTCTCCTGAATAATAAAATATTTTAGTAATTTGGTTTGGATATTATTAAAGCATATATCGTTGAGCAATATTGGTAAAAATAGGGAAGATATTGCATTAATATTTTTGGAGATATTCCTATTTCTAGCGAGTATGTGTAAAAATGGCTTAAGTACATGTAGTAGAGGTCTTTATTGTCAAGATGCTCAGAGCGGGCTTTTCAAATTCACTCTTGGAGCATGCTTTCATTGCTGTGTACATATCAGTTCAAGCATGCTGCAAAACCAGAAGCCTATCTATTAAAAAGTATTATTTATCCATTTTAGTGTAAATAAAAGAAGCTCTCGCAAAAACATTTGTCAAAGGACTATCGCGTCATTACATTATTGTGTCATATCATATTCAAACATGTTGATGCATTGACAGCTCCCGTGGAAAAGCCATTTTTACACATATTCGCTAAAAATAGGAATATCTCCAAAAATATTAATGTAATATCTTCCCTATTTTCACCAATAATGCTCAACGATATATGCTTTAATAATATGCAAACCAAATTACTAAAATATTTTATCATCTAGGAGAAAATGGCCTCCAAAGTTGGATATAGTTTTTTTTGGACCACCCTGTATAAGGATACGTTGACTCCTACCAGATAAATATCATGTAAACTAATCAAGGGCTAGATCAGAGATACCAAATTTAACTTTCATACGATTTAACAAAATGGAATGATCAACAGTATCAAATGCAGCACTAAGATCAAGTAAAATAAGAAGATTAACATGTTGCGAATTTATTTTCAACAAAACATCATTGTTCAACCTAATAAGTGTGGTCTCGGTACTATGAATTTTTCTGTATATGCCGTCTGAAAAGGCGGATAATTATTGATGGTCATTATGGTCATGAACCTGGTTAAATACTGCCCTTTCAATCAATTTAGAAACAAATGGAAGATTGCTAATGGGGCGGTAATTCTCTACCATTTTCATATCAAGGTTGCCCTTTAGAAGGGGAGTAACAAGGGATTCTTTCCAGTCTGTAGGAAAATGAATGCCAGCAGAAATTGAGAATCTTGCTGATGGTCGGATTTTCATCGCCTCTTAAAATGATGTAGAGATCTTGCTCCCATAGACTCAGGACAATCTTCCGATTACCATTTTCATTTGCATCGGTTTTCTTCGTAACCTGTGATTTCATGTTGGCTATTTTCTTTGATATTTGTTTCTCGTCCATTGTTTTACCCATGTTGTTAGCAATGGCGACTTTGGCCTTCTGAAGTGCGCTTGTTTTCATCTCCTTAATGCCAGGCAATTGGCTCTTCTCAATAAGGACTGGATGGTCCTTGATGATGGACACTAATACAACAGCGAGTGTTTGCTCACTATTGGTCTCACTGTTGTCAGATACAAAGGTAGCCATGTTTGCAAACCAAACCGTGGTGTTATAACAGCATGTATAGGTCTATACACACTCCTAGACATAATAAGTAAATGCACTATTGTTATGCAAGTGAGTATTTGCTAGAAATGGCAAGCAACAGCTGTTAGTCAAAGCAAACGGTTGTGAATAGCTTGTTTATCAATTACTTGAGCTAGACCTTTTACTTGTTAAGCAATTGCTTTTGCACCTTTTGCTACCTAGCAATTGCTACGTTTTATGAATACGGGATATTGAATATGCGGTACCTCTTTAGAAGCTTGTAACTGTCAACATATATTAGTCAAAATAACGTAACTAGAAATTAGTCATATGAGGCAATTTCAAGTTACGTTATTTTGAATAATAAATGTTGACGTGCGAGTACTGTCGATATTATTATTTGTTGTACTAATTCACTAATATACGACATATACTCGAGTGCGTTAGAGTCCTTGAATTTACAGACTCTTAATAAATCGACGGAGCTTTCTGTGTTCAACATTTGCCATGGAGCTTATAACTAAACCAAATATGTCGCATCTCATCCCACCGTCTGAAGAAAACCAGCGAGGTATTCGCAAAGCTAATTTGATATCACAACCAAAATGTAAATTAACCAACTGATTCACAGACAGTGCCGTTCCCTACACGAATAGTCTAATTCATATCATATATTTTTTAAGCTGTCTCTGTCCCTGTCTTTTAATGTAATGTAATGTTGTTCTTTTCTCCAGTTAATAAGAACAAATGCGAAAATACCCCTTCAAATTCAGAATTCAGCTTGGTATCCATCATTTTCGGATTCAGCCCCCCCCCCCCCCCCCCCCCCCCCCCCCCCCCCCCCCCCCCCCCCACCCACAAAAAAAACAAAAAAAAACCACACACAATAATAATAATAATAATAATAATAATAATAAAGCTAGGATACCAACTTTAAAAAAAATGCTTCTTCGTGTAACATTTTCCTGAGATAGCCTAGATTAATGTGTGTGCGCTGACGTGTGCGGACTATTAGACTTACATGACAAACATTATACAGCGACGACGGCATTATACTGGAAGTAGTCTACGCTTTTAAAAAGACTAGCCTGTAAACGAGAACGATGAAATGACGTATGACGTAACTATATTTTGTTGTTCTCCATTTTGTGAATTGAAATAAGAAAAAAATATTTAAACGTTTTTATCTACCTCATTCAGTAAAAAGAACAGCGTCAAAATAAAGTAACTACCCGCTTTACACGTTGAAGCTCCTATTCGATGTGCCCGGAAGTTCGATTTATCGTAAAGTCTCGTACGTTCTCGTGGTCAACTTACACGATCTATAACGGTCTAAAAAAGAAAACGCCGGTACACATCGCAATAGATTACAGCAAATGCACGCTTACCGCTACAGTTTGTGTTTGTATTTCTTTCAAAGCATTCAAGGGGAAACAACACACCAACTTCGGGAGACAATTTAGTGTTGGCAGGAAAAACCCCAAAATAGTATTCTGTGGAAAACCAACGGAGTGAGGCAGCGACTGAAAACCCAATCCACATATCAGCCAGCCCAGGCACGATTCGAACCCGAGTCACAGCGGTTGGAAGGCGAGGAAAAAACCGCGCTACGCTAATCTGACACCCATTAAAGAGAGGTTTGTTAAGAGGTTTGAAGCCAAAATCTCCATTGTCTCGCTTCGCAAAAGTAATTTTTTCAAAGTATTTAAGCTGCATTTTAACTCAAGTATTTTGCCTTTTGTTGTCGATATAGCCGACCTTTTTACTTTAGATTTAGCAAAAGGCACGACCGTTCATATTGCGTTCTCTCGGAAATCAATCGAGATCCAATCGAGCTGGTGCCATTGTGTATAACATGCCCCCTTTGTCGTGAATCTGTTTACGGAAGTCACTAAAAAACTAACCAGTGTATAGGTTCTTGACGTACTTTTTTCAAGGCACTTAATATGTTCCTAACCCAGTTTTTCATTCAGCCCCGACTTATGGCTAAAATAACCCAAAAGATAATTTGTCAAAGAAAAAGACCGTCACGTGCATATTGTACGAACAAAATTGATCTTGCACGAAAATGTTGGTCTTGCAGGAATGTTATGGTGTTGCACACAAGTTTTGGTCTTGCGTGTAAAATTTGGTCTTGCAGGAAAAGTTTGGTCTTGCAGGAAAGTGTTAGTCTTGCATGAATATGTTGTACGAGCCTCTACCTAGTTGTGGGGACAGGCTCTTTTGTTTGGAAAAACAGACCGAGTAGTGGTTATAATTAATCTGAAACGTTACTGTCCTTATTATGAGATTTGTGTACCTGCCTAAGTAATGTCATTATTTGTATTGAAACAAACATGATTCCACATTGGCGGTTTAATTTGGGCACAGAAATTGGTTACATACTATCACCATGAATAAATAATTATTTAAATGTAGACGGAACAAATAAAATGTCGTTTCTCAGAGGAAATTATAAAACAAAGCTAAACACAAAACATATATTTTTGTCCAAATATTAAAGGGACTCTGTAAATCGTGTAAACAAAAAAAAAGACAATCTTTACTGAAACAGACACCGATTAACAGACGTAGATGCACTAGCTCGAATGTGAACGTATTGTAAAGGCCGGATCATACTTCACACGAATGTCATTGCGAAGCGAATTCGTTAAGGCAACAGATCAGAACGTCACAATGGAACTTCAATTGTTTTCGTCATGAAATTCGCTTCGCGTTCGCTTTCGCGTGAAGTATGAATTGGCCTTAACACTGTGGTTGAATTTAAATTGCGACAAAGTATATTTAATTATTGTCTCTCGGCAGTTTTGTTTATAGGGGCGGATCTTTTCTCGCTTTCCACAGCGCGCTGCCATCCGAGTTCGAATCCGACCCGGGCCAATGTTGATTGCATGGGTTTTCAGTCCCTGTCTGATTCTGTGGGTTTCCCCAAGGATATTCTTCTGGGGTTTTCTTCCCACCTGCAAAACTGTACTTTCTTCTCATTGTCTTCTCTCTACAGGTTTTTTTTAGCTTATGAGCTACAGTGCCTAGGGTACTTTAAGAGATCTTTGGTTTCATTACGAGAAAGTTTTATAGGGAGATGATATCAAAAGCTCTACAACCACAGGAACTGCCTGGTAAGCGCTTTTGAAAGTAAACAAAGTGGGCAAATACCATACATCTTCCCGCCAAAACAAGTATATTTACAAATATTTTAACGCTGGGTTGCGTAGAATTTAATTATTAAAAGCGTATTTTTTAAAAGACTGAGACTCTTATAAAACCCCGCTATAACAACAACAACATAAACAGATAACAAGTTAAAATATTTTTTTTGTTAAGCATATCTTACATAGATGCCCTTAAAGCAGAAAATACCAAATGCGCGGAAACAAAAAAGAAAGAAAAAGAATTGCATGCAATTAACCATCAATTAAACCAGTCGCTAAAACCTGAAGACATGCCTCAACCTCGGATGGGTTAAACACGAAAATGTCAGGTCTTGAAGGTTTGAAATCTATTACTGATGTTAAATAAAATAATATTGTTTCTCCAACGTCCGCATATGAAGCACGATATGTGGCGGAGAAACCCCCCCCCCCCCCCCCCCCCCCTCTTTTGTGTTGACCATTGTAGGTTTCAAGGGGGGATGGGTTAGGTTACAATAGTGTTGAGTGTGTATAAAGTATAGGGATAATAGGGGGGTACCCCTCTGCCACATATCGTGCTGAGTATACAGTTTAGTTGTAGCAGGAAAATAACCCAGAATAGTATTCTAGGGAAAACCAACGGAATCAGGCAGGGACTGATAACCCAATCCACATCGCCCAGGCGGGATTCAAACCCGAGTCGCAGCGGTTGGAAGGCGAGGGAAAAAACGCGCTACGCTAACCTGACACCCATTAAAGAGAGGTTTGTTGGCCAACTCCATTGTCTCGCTTCGAAAAAAGCAAAAAACAAATTAAAGCATTTCAGCTGCATTTTAACTCAAGAAATGTTGCCTTTATTGTCGATATAGCCGACCTTTTTACTTTAGATTGAGCAAAAAGCACGATCGTTCATATTGCTTCCTCTCGGAAATTAATCGAGGTCCAATCGAGCTGGTGCCATTGTATGCCCCCTTCGTCGTGTATCTTTTTTCAAGATAATAGGATCTCGTTCTATTATTATCGGTTTATCGGTTCTATCGGTTTATCTAATGCTAGGAGTCCACTGGGCCAGCGCCAGTTGGTGCCAGTTTGCGCCAATGCAATTTGCTGTGGCGCCTAGTTTCGCCAATAAGGTGCCTAGTGGCGTGTAGTGGCTCAAACTGCCTCCCAACTGGCTCGTGGTGGCCCGTAACGGCACCAAATTTGAATGTGGCGGCAACAAAAATTCAAAATATTTGAAATTTTCGTCGCGCCACTTGCATCGAGCAATCGGCGCCAAGTGTCCGCCAAGTGGCACCAAATGGCGCGAACATATCGCCCTTTGGCGCAAACAATCCGCCTATTGGAATCCACTGGAATGTAATGGCGCGCGCCAAGTTGCGCCAAAAATTGTAAATATTTAGTAGAGATGTTGTTCATACAGCAGCTGAGGAGGGTCTGAACCAGGTAGCCGATGGCCGGTATTTATATAGTCGGCAAGTAGCGCCAAGCGGCGGCAAGTTCAAACCAATTTGGCGACCTTTGGCACAAACTAATCACCAAGTGGCGCAAAGTAGCCGTCTATTGGCGCGAATGGCGCCAACAGGGTGAATTTTGGAATCAAATGGCCGTGTAATGGCGCGAACTGGCGCAAACTGGCGCAACATTTTGGAGCAAGCCGGGTGGCATTTGGCGCACGCCATATGGCACCCAGTTTATTCCACTTGGCGACACATGCCGAGCGGACATTCATTCGGCGCCACAGCGAGCCACTACGCGCCAATCACATAATCTTTGGCGCGAACTGGCACCAACTGGCGCTGGCCCAGTGGACTCCTAGCATCAGGGTCGCGTGAATATACATCATTTTGCGGCAGTATCCAAACCCGGGTACCCAAAATGTAACCAACCAAATTACTGTTGGTTAGTACGGAGTACTTGTTGTAAAGATATTAATGACTCTAAACTCCCTGTGAAATGATTCCTTCATTTTGTGGCAGGTATATGCATTTCCAGCAGTGCAGGAGATTTAATGTGTAGTAAACCATGGAGGAATAAAAACGCACACACCTCATAGCTCAGGCTCAGCACTTACATATGATGTCTCATTTTAAAGTGGACAGGTGTAACTTTTCAAACTATACCTAAATTAATTATCTACGTTAGTTACACATTCTACGTGCGGCATTCCGTTATATTTTGTTTGGATTTCTTTTTTAGACACACTTGTGTCAGGTTGGCCGCAGCAGTTCTTTTCTCGCCTTCCACCGCTAAGACCCGGGTTCGAATCTCGCCTGGGCCAAAAGTATGAAGCAGAGTCAGTGTCAAAAAGATCGGACGTGTTTTTCCAACTCGGATGCTTTCCTAATTCGGATGCATTCCTAATTCGGATGCTGTTCGTAAACTCGGATGCTTTCCGAATTCGGATACTTTCGTAATTCGGATGCTTTCGTAATTCGGATGCTTTTTGTAAACTCGAATGCTTTTACAAAAATCGGATGCTTTTTTAATTCGGTTGCTTTTTTTATTCGAATGCTTTTTGTAAACTCGGATGCTTTTTAAAAAATCGGATGTTTTTTTATTTCGGTTGCTTTTTTAGTTCGGATGCTTTTTGTAAACTCGGATGCTTTTTTATTTCGGATGCTTTTCTAGTTCAGATACTTTTTGTAAACTCGGATGCTTTTAAAAAAATCGGAAGCTTTTTTAGTTAGGATGCTTTTTGTAAACTCCCCCTCCCCCTCGGGCCGTGCTGACATCGCAGAAACGTGCATGCACAGAAATTTGCATATAAATCTGCTGTACGTGAGTGCGACATAGCTGCGCAGAAATGTGCATCTATGCGACATCGCACAAATTTAAAATCTAAAAAAAAACTATGCGACTTAACAGAAATCTGCACAGAAAATATTCACCATCCCATAAATCTATACATAAATCTGCAAACACATGTTCAACATCTCAGAAATTTGCTTAGATATATGCGATAACATGTTTGACATCGTTCAAATTTGCGCCGAATGCGCGATATCGCTAAATCTGCGATGTGTGATGTCCTTTCAGGGCCACCGTAGTGCCGGATTGGGAAAGCATCCGATTTGCGAATATGTTCGGTTTGTAAAAAGCATCCGAGTTTACAAAAAGCATTCGAACTAAAAAAGCAACCGAATTAAAAAAGCATCCGATTTGTTAAAAAGCATCCGAGTTTACAAAAAGCATTTGAATTATGAAATCATCCGAATTGTGAAAGCATCCGAGTTTACGAAGAGCATCCGATCTTTTTGACACCGATTCTGCTTCATACAATAAGTAGATTGGGTTCTCAGGCCCTGCCTGACTCCGCTGGTTTTCCACAAAATATTCTTGTGGGGTTTTATTTCCACCTCTAAAACTGTACCTTTTTCTAATTTTCTTCTCTCTACAGGTTTCTTCAGGCTTAACGCTTGCGATCTACAGTGCCTAGGGCGCTTTTAAGAGATCCTTGGTTTCATTACCAAAAAAAAATAATAATAATAAAGTATATAATTTCTTAATAAAGCATTATACAGTTAAATACCAACGACAACAGGCTACTGGCATTACGCGTGACAATATATTATTTGACAATTAGGGCAGCATGCATTGCACAACTAAAGTGTAAAACACCACCGTGCATGTGAAACGTGATGTTAAACCAATTAGGCTTATCTTACATACGTACTGTGGACATTCCTTTGTCTTCGTGTAGTTAGTTTTTCTCGCTTCCCCAAAACAAATTTAACCTCCAATTTCGATAATGGGCTTCTCAGTTGTTCCTCTTATCTTTTCTATATATAACCCTAACCCGTTTTTCCTCTAAAGCTCTTTTTCAGAGACGGCAAAACGGACTGTGGACCTGTCCAATTCCACAAACCGTAACCTCTTTCCGCATCCTGTGGACTTCAATTGTTCGGAGGTCCACAGTGCGTATGTAAGACTAACTCACTTACGGTGTTGATTTGACACTGAGGATTGTTAGCTTTCAAGTGCAATACAAATTCATATTGTAACGGGTATAGACGAGAAAAAGATCCACCGAGGACAGTGTGCAGGTGTGTGCGAAGTTTTAAAGACATTGATCCTGCTTATTACAATTTGCACAGTTTAATTTGTCCTATCACTAATTTACAAAAGTGCTTTTTTTGGGGGGGGGGGGGGGTGAGGACACTTTGTACATGAAGAGGATTCTACCTCGGGTGTTTGGAGGTAAAGAATATAGAATAGTTCAACAAGGCTTAAGTTTTCCAAGTATATCGAAGCAGTCTTTTCTAAAGCGCCTATTGGCAAGACCATAGATTAAAGGGTTGACGACATTGTTGACGTACACAAACAACGTACAGTTGTACATGACCAACGGCACGTTGTCGTTAATGTCACCGCCGTTGGACTTGTGGAGAGCGACAGCGACATATAGCCAGTAGGGCAACCAGGTGACAAGGAATACGACACTGGTGACAAAGAGCATGCGGGTGGTCTTCTGCTGGAGCGTCATCGTCTTACCGGTCGAGTTGTCTCCGATGGCCTGGGGGTTTGGGGTCCTTATCGGTTCGCGGTCATCCTCGTGGTTCCGCTGCTGTACCGGTGCAGGGTTTCCGGTTGACAGGGGGACCATGGCGAGATGTCCCCGGGCATCTGAGTGATTGTTCGAGGGTCTGGGTTGTGTGGCCGAGACGACAAAGACGGACCTGGGTCCGGACTGCTCAGCTGTCAACGGTGACGAGATACTGACCCCCGTGGCCACAGACCCACCTTGTCGTGTGCTCTCGGCGTCAAATCCCGTGGACCAACGAGTGCCGGGTCCGTGTTGGCTCAGTGCGTTGACTCTGGTGTGTTTACGTACGGCCTGGTAGACCTTCCCGTAGCAAATCACGACTGTGAACACAACGGCAAGATAGAGAACCAACTGAACTGTCAGGGAGACTTGATGGCTGGTCACGGAGGGGGAAATCGAGTCGACAGTGAGTGGAATACACACAGCAGCGGCGGCGAGGTATGAGCCGAGGTACATGAGCTTGGTCGAGTGGCGAGTCAGCAGCCTCTTGCCATGTCGGCAGATGCAGTCGTAGCGCTCCAGGGCGATGGCGCCCGTCACAATGCTGGACGCGAAGACATTGACTGTGTTGATGACGTAGATCGCGGTGAACACGCTTGGGAGTGCTCTCCCAAGGAGGACATAGATGAAGAAGCCCAAACTGTAGACGCGGCCGACACACACCATGAGGTCGACCCATGCCAGGCCCATGATCAACACGTGGGTACTGGTCTTCTGAGGCTTGGGCCAGTAGACTTTCAGGATCAAGATGTTGCCCGATATGCCCAGAATCATGACAGTGACATAGAAGATGAGCTTCAGAATGGCGTTGATGGTCATACCTACATCGGGCCCACTCGTTATCGGCCAGTCATCTGTCGGGTCCATGCTCGCTGTCGGTGTTATTGACGCGTTATCCATACTTGCTCGCTGTCTAAGCTATAAGGTATTGTGATAACCACGTGAAGAAAACGTCGTGCTAGACTGTGTTCTTGGGTAACATTCAAAACACATTCAAAACAGGAACTGTTAAGGCTTCACTGCATGTGCTTTTGGTCGAGTTTGAATGCACAATGACACGTCGGCTCATTGCGTTGACGTTTTATCGCTGCTTCTCCGTTGCTGTTGACAAGTGCTGGCTGTGCGGTATGTTCACGTCCCATTGTCCTAGGGCACTCAATTTTTGAGCGCGCATGCGTACATTGTTTTCTAGCAGACGACGCTGCTAATTGCATAAATGTACATAAATTTACCTAAATTGAATTTATGCTTTTGAAATGAACTAGAACGACAAAACTGGAACCTGTCTGGCCAGTTGCCAGCTTTTACAAAATAACAGACGGACAAACGTGTGCAGGGCACTGCGGGCGTACGTTATTTTGAGTAATGCAGCTATTTACCAGGATTTAAGCAATCAGCTAAATGAATGGTACTTTATTTAGGTGGTAAATCGCCATTCATGCATTCAACAACGCGCTTGTTTAATCTACTTAAATTTACCACCAAATCAAAAGGGTGTCCACAGCACACAGGCATAGAATAATAAGCACTGACAACTCCCATTCAGCAAGTCTCCTGTGTACACGTAGTCCAATAGCCGTGTTCCCATTAGACTTGTTCGTTTACTTACCGCGACTTTTCTTTAGAATAACAACATGATATCCAATGGGAACGCCCCTCAACGTGACGTAACGTTGCGGTGATGTAAAACTACCAGGCTGACTGGAAAGTGGTCACAGCAAGTTTCCGCTCAGCCACGAAAAGGTAAATTCAGTACCCACAACGTGTGATATTTTCCCAGTCTTGCACGGATAATGAAACGTTACGTCACAGTATAAAATCAAAGTGGGAACACACGGTAGACTTACTTGAAGAAATGCCGTGGTAAGTTATCGCGAGGCCGCAGAAGAAAAAGTTCATTGGGACCACGGCTTAAGCCTCGCGCATAAAGGTCACGATTTAAACGTCCGGGCACCTCCGAGTCACCGGCTAAGGATTTTTACGTGTGGTTGATTTTATTTTGTATACTACCTTATTTTTACAAAGATCTGAACCATTAAACGTCATTAATAAAAGAGAAATAAAAACAATGGTTTTATATGAAAACACATTCACGACTGTCTAAATTATTGAAGATAAGCATGATAACATGTTTGACCTGATCGAGCGTACAGGTTGCAACGTGATTGGCTCATTAGTTACGGGAAGAGAAAGCCTGGCCCCTTAAAAATCCCTGTACTGCGTGTCGGTGCGCTGACGTGTATGAACCACTGATCTCTACAAACTGGATAGGTCGATCGTACATTGATGGGATAGCGAGCCGTGAAGTCACCGGCGGCCATGTTGGGATATTCAATACAATGCAGTGATCGCACGTGCGCGCACTGAAATTTTCTAATTTATTTTATTATAAAACTGGCACTTTTTAGTGTCTGGATATAAAAATTAAACCCAAAAATTTAAAAATTTCCTTGATCCAAAAAACCTCGTTTTTCCTTTTCCTATGGTTTGTGCATAAGGTTATGATGTTGGAAATGTTAAATTTTGGTCTCGTATCTTTTCCCGAAAATAGGGCTTTTTAATATTCAAACTTGGCGTAAACATCTCATTATTGGGTGTTATTATGTTTAACTTAATTTTCCTAATCAAACTGGATCGTTTTTGCGACGTTAACTTCGTTTCCTGTGATATTAAATGAGTTTTCTCGGTCGTGCGCTATACAAACGTGTGTACGCCTGCAATGTTTTGAATATCCCAATATGGCCGCCAATGGCTTCACGTGCAGAGCCGCTCGACCTATCCAGTTTGTAGAGATCAGTGGTATTAACGTCGAAAGGTATGGAACGCCAAAAAGGCTCTTAATGTGATCATCGAATCGGTGGTGCATTTTCACGATCGATGATGTACTTTTTAAATCGGTGATGATCTTTCGTTCGCCATCGGTGATCAACTTTTGCGAGCGGTGATGAACTGTTGCGATTGGTGATGGACTTTTGTAATCGGTGATAAACTTTTGTGTTTATTGGGAAGGGGCGTAATCATACATGCGGCTTATGTGGTTTTTTATTATAAGAACGATTCTCGGTCACATGGGATAGAAATTTGCAAGGAAAAATCGGTTTATGCAGGCATACTTCAAGGAAAATACGCTTATTTGTTTGATCAATCCCAGAGTTAGCTGCAGTGAGTCAGAACTCATTCTATATAGGAAGGGGAGGGTGTTTATGGGAGTTTTCACGCTCGCTGTATTTACGTTTCGCTGTATTTAATTACCAGTCGTCCCCCCCCCCCCCCCCCCCCCCCCCCTCTCCCCCAAGACCCACGCCACTTTGATACTCTGTTGATAGGGAGTGATGTCGTTCAGGCCAAATAACCGCGGTTTGAACAATTGCAATGTTACAATGCATGCACATGCATGACAATCATGTATACGTTGTTCACAACGTGACATTGCAATCCAATCATCAATCTTATTTTATCCCAAATATAACAAACATACTTCAAATGCAAAACACAGCCCACGTTTTCACAATAACGTATTTTATTGATCAGTACATTGTAAAAAGTAAATAATTACCTTCAAACCGAGAAATCGGCGATTTCGAATCCCACTATTCGCAGCACGTTCGCAACTCCACGGTCCGCCGTCTTGAATGTTGATGTCAGGCAACAGATGGGCAAAATGTACCAATTTCGAGGCAATATGTACCTATTTAAGAGCATAATGCCTATTTTGTTGTACGCTGCAAGGTCAACTTGACCTAGTAGCTAGGCAAGTGTTCTTTCTTACACTAACGTTGCTTACAACTTCAATATTTTGGGTTGCAAAATCAAAAGGTCATAGTTACTTTTCAAAGGGTATACTGGTCAAATCGCCACTTAACCCATAATTAGGTAAGAAAGTAATCAACTTTTGTACCAAACACAAAGTCATTTACTCAGCAGATTTGAACACTTTGTTTTTAGAGTGTATGATTGTAATTGAAGCCTAAATAATATTAACGCTGGGCCTTTTTACTTGGTACATTTACATTAGGGATGTACTTATACTACTTTAACTGACAATCCATGGGGTGGGGGTGGGATTGACGATATTACCATTTTCGTCTCATATCATAAATATCAGGCTTCAAGATGTAGACAATAGCTATAATGACAGGACCCGGTATCGCCAACCAGCGGATTGAATACCTGCACATGTAGTCATTTTTGCGAAGAGAATGCACCGACTGTTGGATCTGTCTCTTTTAAATAGTCGACGAAGGTTATTTTACTGGTGACTTTTTTGATGTGAACCTAATTCAGTTCTGTTTCATGAGTATTAAGCAGGTATGCAAATATATGTGCACATGCGCTTATGCAGCCTCTCTAAAAACTCGAGTCAAAACTGTTTACTCTAAATTCTTCCTCCACACTCCAGCCAATGTAATCAGTAAACGTGGATTTCCATCAAGGATTCCGGGTAAATCGGTTTTTAGTGTCCCTTTAGAGGCTCCGTACTTTAGGGGCTCCGTAAAAAAAATGCGATGTTCCAACAAATACAAAATGCGACGCCGAAAAAAAAACCGACGCCGAAAAAAAATGCGACGCCCCCCCCCCCCCAAACAAAAATAAATAAATAAAATAAAATAAAAATGCGACGCACCCAACAAAATCGACGCAACAAAAAAATATGTAACGCCCGATTTTTTTTCCTTCAATCGTTAGCACATACAGAACACGTTTTATTTAAAATTTGACTTTTTAAAGGAATACAAAACTGCAAGGGTTTAACCTTTCATTGTTTTTCAAAATTGGCCAAAACATGACTTTTTGGAGAAATACAAACTTTGTAAGGGGTTAGTATTATATTTTAATTACAATTGGCTAGAAATAGGCTTTTATGAGAAATTGAAAGTTGCCAGGGGTTAACATTGCATTTAGGGTATAAATGAGAAATCGAAAAAAATAGATAGAACGTACAGTTGCATTTGGCGGTGAGGGGATAGGAAAAGGTTATGTAGTGTTGACCAAGCTTTCAGGTGCATGGACTTATGACTCAACTCAATGAGTCTATTACCGGCTCCCATACAGGGAGATCGCTATGGAAAAGATGTCTCGTAAATGTGTTGTAGCGCCCGCAGTTTGAACTCAGCGGCATTCTTGGTAGTCTTGGCCCAATGATCAACAGTGGCGATATTGTTGTAGCGCGCCCTCGCACAACTGATTTTTACAAACTGGTCTAAGCATGCCCTTAGATGGCGCACTTTTTAGATGCTGAAGCAGTTCTGCTGCGTGAAGTATCATGGGAGTTTATGTTTGTGGCTGGTCTGCAAAGATAAATCCGACTGTTATCGTGTTGTGTTTATTGGGAATAGGCGTAATCAGACATGCGGCGCATGCGCAGTACACAACTTGAGCATGCACAGTAACGAATAAAACCTTCACTAGGGTACGCTTGCGACAAGGTTTCGCTCGTCTCGAATCGTGCTGCAAATGCGGAAAAATGGTCAAACATTTGACCCGGGAGTTTTTTTAGTGTACCCCCAAAAGCCGGATAATGTCCTTGCCATTTGGCATATAAACCGACACATGAAAACGAGGAAAAACACGGAAGGGTTCTGTTGTAACTTGTACACATACCCCCTCCCCTCCCCAATTTATATTGACTGCAATTTCGCAAAACAAACATGTGGCCAGAACTGTCCCTCCAGAAGCGTAACTCACTAAGATAAAACTTTAATATTAAGAATTACGCTCGAAAACGATAAGAAGTATAGTTACACAACCACACTGCTGGCGTACTAGGGATTCATAAATATACAGATTTATCTCTGCAGACTAGTCACAAACATAAAACCCTAATGAACCTTAGAGGGCAGATGTTTTTTCAGAATCTCAAAAAAACGAAAACGATCTTCTTCTTTCGTATGATGAGCAGCTTAACTTATTGCTGCATACATCGGTTTGATGACATTAGTGGAAACATGGTGGAACGCGTGAAGGTTGTCATTTCCCACCCCAACGAAAACGATAAGAAATAGTACTGGCTTGTGAAAACACCTTCCCCTTCCCATATAGAATGAGTTCTGACTCAATGCAGCTAACTCTGGAATTTATCGATCAAACACAAAATAAGCATATTTTCCTTAAGGTATGCCTGCATAAACCGGTTTCTCTTTGCAATTTTCTTGCTTTAAAAAAAAAAAATTTGGACAGAAAACAATCCACAAAACCAAGCATTGAACGTCCTTCACTTTGTGAAAAAAGGTTTGGAACAGGGGCGGATCCATGATTTCTGAAAGGGAAGGTCCGAACAAAGAAAGAGAGCCATTTTGATTTTTTTGCTGCTATTCTGAAATTGACACAAATGTCACAATTGACACAAATGTTTACGGAAAAATTTGTATTTTTTATTAAAAACTAAACAAAAAATCAGCATTTTTTATTTACAAATTAACATTTGAGGACCAGGAATTATTCAGCGTATGAAACTGTACGTCAAACCGAACATATTGCCGCGTTTGGCAATCCTAAATATTTAAGTCACCTTCCCACTAGACGTAATTTCATGTCGTAAATCCATGTCCTACTAATGCGTAAGTCGTGATGGTGCAACAGTTTTGTCGTAATTTATTTCGGTTGCACGAAACATGTCTTACACCACACGTAAGTCAGAATGCGTACAACAAGGAAGTTAGTACATCTCGTAAGACATCGATGGTGCAACCCATTTTTGTTCGTAACTTTAGTACAGCACTTAAGACCGTTGGTGCAACCGGGCTCAGAATCGAGGAATATTGTCATGCAGTTGTGTCCTGCTGGCGTCCTTATTAGTTACTACGGGAATAAATGTGTGTCCGAGAGGTTTTAATCACTCTGTTTAATACCGCCTGGAGTCTGGGTGCTGATATTTACCCGAGCCGAGAAAAACCAACTCGCCCCATGCTATTTTCGCCCCATTACATTTTTAAAGTGAATAACTCAAGTTCGACTGGATATTTTTTGGAGCACTTTTAGCATAGTATTTTAAATAGCTACTAAAAACTATAAATGCCTTCAAAAAGTAGACCCATGGGGGTCGAAACGAAACTCATTTTCTAGGCACTTTTTCAGTCACACCATACGGCCTATGCGGTACGCGCATATAATGGCCCTGTCACACCAGAACATTTTAGGCCAACGCGTGAGTAGCGTGTTGTAATTTTGGCAACACGCTGGCAAACGCTAACCAACGCTAGGCCAGGGTTAGCAACACGATGAGCGCGTTACTCACACGCTGGGACACGCTGTCATACGCTGAGGAATTTTTTTTTCTTCTAAATATCTACAATTTCCAGCGTTTGCCAGCGTGTGACTGCACACGCTGGCGGCGCGTTTTAGATTCGTTACTCACGCGTCGAACACGCTAGGCGATCGTTATCAACCCGCTACTCACACGCCGGCGTACGCCGGCGTACGCTTGCGACACGCTGGTTATGGCCCTGCCACACCAGGACGTTTTAGGCCAATGCATGAGTAGCGCGTTAAAAATAGTTGATACGCTGGCAATTGCTGAACTTTCACAGAAAAAGTCAAGTGGAACCGTGATTTCAGCGTGTTCATACAGGTTGATAACGGGTTCATAGCGTATGCCGGCGCGTAAGTAGCGTGTGAGAAACGCGCTCAGCGTGTAATGAACGCATCACTGATTTATATAAAAAATACGACAGCGGGTCGCCAGCGTGAGAGTAGTGGGTTGGTAACGATCGTCTAGCGCGTTCGACGCGTAAGTAACGGTCTTCTTGCGCGCCGCTAGCGTGTGCAGTCACACGCTGGCAAACGCTCAATTTGTTTAGGTATGTTAAAAAACGTATTTTTGTCTCAGCGTGTGACAGCGTGTTACAGCGTGTGGGTAACGCGCTCAGCGCGTTGCGAACGCTGGCCTAGCGTTGGTCAGCGTTTACTCGCGTGTTGCCGAAATTTCAACACGTTGGCCTAAAACGTTCTGGTGTGACAGGGCCATTACTGTAGTAGCGCGTCATCTTTTTGTACAACTAATCATGTGTTCGTTGCCGTACGCTGGCGCGCGTTGGACCGCGCTACTCACGCGCTGGGCAGTCGTTCATCAGTCGTCGAGCGCGTTACTAACGCGTTATTCACGCGCTGGCGAACGCTATGAACCCGTTATTAACGCGTTATAGACACGCTGAAATCACGGTTCAACTTGACTTTTTCTGTGGAAGTTCAGCGTTTGCCAGCATATCAACTATTTTTAACGCGCTACTCACGCGTTGGCCTAAAACGTTCTAGTGTGACAGGGCCATAACATACGATGATTGGCCAGATAATACTACAGATAAAACTGTCTATGCTAGGTTCCCACTGAGTTCAGCCCCGAGGAATTATGACTGAAACAAGATCAAAGCATCAATTCAACAAATGTTATTCCATGTAGATAAACTTCAAGATTCTAGCTAGGCTAGGGTCAGTTATAAACAAAGTTTCAAGAATTAGGATATTATTAAGCTAGGCAATAATAATTAAGTTAACTCTCATTAAATAAGCGGCCGTGGCTATTTTCGGCACAATACAACTCAAATAAGTTAAGAGGGCATATTTCGATATTAACAGCATCTTCTTCAGAGACAAAATGGCTGTAGGGGAGAGTCCGCCCACCACGTGATTTTCCACCACTACAGTCCTGGAGGAAGTTTTGATGATGTAATTAGATTACGCAGGACATGATAAAACTATATAGCTGCACGAGCAGGCTCAACAAGCTCATAAAGTTATCATCAAAACACTGTTTACATATCATGTAAGTAAACATTTCTTGCATCAATAATATTGTATAAACCCCAAGAAATAAACAAATATTGTTTTATAGTGGTTGTCATTTTAGAAGATAATAGAATTGCCAAAATAACTATGCAGTTATGAACTCGATTTACTGTGTTAATGACTCATACGACATGGTAAAACACAAGATGAGCTCTTGGGGCACGTTCGCCCGGTATAGAGTGGGGCAGGTTCGCCCTGTGGTGGACTCGCCCCGTGGTGATAGGCGGACTTGCCCCATCAAATGTATATGCCTAATATTTATTTAAGCAAGCTAAATATACATATTTGAAGGTGAAATAAATATATACAGAGATACATCCTTATATATAATAATGTCAAGTTGAAAAACTAACACTAGTACCCATGCTAAGATGCATATATGAAACCAGAACACTTTGATAAGTCAATTTTTAAAAATGCCACGAGCAACAGGTGGATAACATTATGGGTTACCATGACAAGTTGTTCCACGTTGTACTTTACAATCACTACATAAACTGTAGATTACAAATTACAAGTTGTCGAGCAAAAATATTTAGTTTGCTAGTATTTTTAGTTTACATTCAGCAGTTTAAATATGAGAAAAGATTACTCTCAAATATTAGAGAAATCACAAGTTGTGATTCATAACTATTTAGTGTGTATCTTTTTCTTGTAGTATTCAACAGTTTAATGAGACAGAACTGTTGCTCAGAAATCACAAGTTGTGGTTCATGATCATTTGGTTTGCTTACATTTATATATTATAAGATACTAAACGAGACTGAACTTTTAAATACAAAAAACACAAGCTATTATTTACATCTAGGTCGAAGAGTCTCAAATAAACATTTCTAAGTACAGTGTTATGCAATATAGGATAGTTTGTGCATTGTTTTGACTTATTTTTGAATATGGCGAACTTGCCCCATCATGTTGACGAACCTGCCCCAACAGGATGGGTGTGGGGTAAGTTGCCCACTTGTCTTTATGTGTTACTCCTGTTGTTACTGTAAGACCTGTCGTTCCAAAACTTGTGGTGGTATTTAGCCAAGCAATAGTGCTTTCACATGTAAAAAGTATGGCTTTCTAGCCTGCAAATTTAAATTTCTAGGCTAGTGAGAAAGAAAATGGGACGGACTAGCCCCGCTCTCCCCTACTGTGTACATGAAACAAACAATAGAATCATCCTTTTGATTTTGACCTAGTTACCCAAACAGTTAAGTACAATCACACTAATTCTGTTCCCCTCACCCCTCCCCTGGGATCTTGATCAGGGTGTCAAGGCTTTTATGCCCCAAAGTCAAAAATTTGGTCGCTCACAATTTTTTTGTTTACTATTGGCGATGATAATAGATGGAGACGTATTATTTATTTATCTGCACGGTCGGCTTATTATATGTCCGAGATTGTCGCTTGCATTTTGCCCCAGGGGTGAATATTTTGTTACCTGAAAGGTGACAACTCACACGTCTTGGTTAGGGCAGCCCGGGGAGGGGTGGAAAAAACTGATAGGCACATCGTGTAAGGGAACAGAATTTAACTCAAATGGTTTGACGTCGTACAATTTTAACAGAATTATCGACCAGACTAGACTTGAAATCAAATCGTTAGACACTGTCGTCTTTGTCCGTGCATCAAAATAAACCAGCGCTGAGCAATATGCCCTCCGTTCAACGTATCATCGACCTCCTGCGACACCGAGGACAGTGTGCAGGTGTGCTTTTCTTTTTGGGTGAGGTGGAGACACTTTGTAGATGAAGAGGATTTTGCCTCGGGTGTTTGGTGGTAAAGAATATAGAATAGTTCAACAAGACTTAAGTTTTCCAAGTATATCGAAGCAGTCTTTTCTAAAGCGCCTATTGGCAAGACCATAGATTAAAGGGTTGACGACATTGTTGACGTACACAAACAACGTACAGTTGTACATGACCAACAACACGTTGTCGTTAATGTCACCGCCGTTGAACTTGTAGAGAGCGACAGCGACATACAGCCAGTAGGGCAACCCGGTGACAAGGAATACGACACTGGTGACAAAGAGCATGCGGGTGGTCTTCTGCTGGAGCGTCATCGTCTTACCGGTCGAGTTGTCTCCGATGGCCTGGGGGTTGGGGGTCCTGATCGGTTCGCAGTCATCCTCGAGGTTCCGCTGCCGTACCGGTGCAGGGTTCCCGGTTGACAGGGGGACCATGGCGAGATGTCCCCGGGCATCTGATTGATTGTTTGAGGGTCTGGGCTGTGTGGCCGAGACGACAAAGACGGACCTGGGTCCGGACTGCTCAGCTGTCAACGGTGACGAGATACTGACCCCGTGGCCACAGACCCACCTTGTCGTGTGCTCTTGGCGTCACAACGGCGAGTGCCGGGTCCATGTTGGCTCAGTGCGTTGACTCTGGTGTGTTTACGTACGGCCTGGTAGACCTTCCCGTAGCAAATCACGACTGTGAACACAACGGCAAGATAGAGAACCAACTGAACTGTCAGGGAGACTTGATGGCTGGTCACGGAGGGGGAAATCTTGTTGACAGTGCGTGGAATACACACAGCAGCGGCGGCGAGGTATGAGCCGAGGTACATGAGCTTTGTCGAGTGGCGAGTCAGCAGCCTCTTGCCATGTCGGCAGATGCAGTCGTAGCGCTCCAGGGCGATGGCGCCCGTCACAATGCTGGACGCGAAGACATTGACGGTGTTGATGACGTAGATCGCGGTGAACACGCTTGGGAGTGCTCTCCCAAGGAGGACATAGATGAAGAAGCCCAAACTGTAGACGCGGCCGACACACACCATGAGGTCGACCCACGCCAGGCCCATGATCAACACGTGGGTACTGGTCTTCCGAGGCTTGGGCCAGTAGACTTTCAGGATCAAGATGTTGCCCGATATGCCCAGAATCATGACAGTGACATAGAAGATGAGCTTCAGAATGGCGTTGATGGTCATACCTACATCGGGCCCACTCGTTATCGGCCAGTCATCTGTCGGGTCCATGCTCGCTGTCGGTGTTACAAAGCTTGACGCGTTATCCATACTTGCTCGCTGTCTAAGCTATAAGGTATTGTGATAACCGCGTGAAGAAAACGTCGTGCTAGACTGTGTTCTTGGGTAACATTCAAAACACATTCAAAAGAAGAACTGCTAAGGCTTCACTGTATGTACTTTTGGTCGTGTTTGAATGCACAATGGCACGTAGGCTCATTGCGTTGACGTGTTATTGCTGCTTCTCCGTTGCTGTTGACAAGTGCTGGCTGTGCGGTATGTTCACGTCCCATTGCCCCTAGGGCACTTAATTTCTGAGCGCGCATGCGTATGATTGTTTCCTAGCAGACAACGCTGCTAATTGCATGAATGTACATACATTTACCTAAATTGAATTTATGCTTTTGAAATGAACCAGAACGACAAAACTGGAACCTGTCTGGCCAGTTGCCAGCTTTTACAAAATAACAGACGGACAAACGTGTGCAGGGCACTGCGAGCGTACGTTATTTTAAGTAATGCAGCTAGTCACCAGGATTTGAGCAAACAGCTAAATGAATGATACTTTACTTAGGTGGTAAATCGCCATTCATGCATTCAACAACGTGCTTGTTTAATCTACTTAAATTTCCCACCAAATCAAAAGGGCGTTCACAGCACACAGGCATAGAATAATAAGCACTGACAACTCCCATTCAGCAAGTCCCCTGTGTACACGTAGTCCAATAGCCGTGTTTCCATTAGACTTGTTCGGTTTAGTTACCGCGACTTTTGTTTAGAATAACAACATTATGTCCAATGGGAACGCCCCTGTCAACGTAGCGCTGCGGTGATGTATTTTATTTTGTATACTACTTTATTTTTACAAAGATCTGAACCATTAAACGTCATTAATAAAAGAGAAATAAAAACAATGGTTTTATATGAAAACACATTCACGACTGTCTAAATTATTGAAGATAAGCATGATAACATGTTTGACCTAATCGAGCGTACAGGTTGCAACGTAATTGGCTCACTAGTTACGGGAAGAGAAAGCCCCTTAAAAATCCCTGTACTGTATGCACTGACCTCTACACCTGGACGGACCGTTGTCCATATTCTGCTGTGCTAACACTTGAAGTCGGCGCGAACTGGAAGTGCAACATGGCGGACCCGAGACGTCACTGCTGTGAGCCAATGAAATGTCTAGGTGTGGAGGACAGCGGATTTATTCTGTACATTTTGTATTTATAAACATTACGTAATACGTATCATACCAACACCTGGACATTTCATTGGCTCACAGAGTCACGTCGTGGGTCCGCCATGTTGCACTTCTCCGCATGCCGACTTCAAAATGAAACAATGATGATCTGTCCATGTAAAGAGGTCAGTGACTGCATGTCGGTGCGCTGACGTGTATGAACGTCGAAAGGTATGGAACGCCAAAAAGGCTCTTAATGTGATCATCGAATCGGTGGTGCACTTTTACGATCGATGATGTACTTTTGTAATCGGTGATGATCTTTCGTTCGCCATCGGTGATCAACTTTTGCGAGCGGTGATGAACTGTTGCGATTGGTGATGGACTTTTGTAATCGGTGATGAACTTTTTTGTTTATTGGGAAGGGGCGTAATCATACATGCGGCTTACGTGGTTTTTTATTATAAGAACGATTCTCGGTCACATGGGATAGAAATTTGCAAGGAGAAATTGATTTATGCAGGCATACTTCAAGGAAAATACCCTTATTTTGTGTTTGTTTGATCAATCCCAGAGTTAGCTGCAGTGAGTCAGAACCCATTCTATATAGGAAGGGGAGGGTATTTATGGGAGTTTTCACGCTCGCTGTATTTACGTTTCGCTGTATTTAATTACCAGTCGCCCCCCCCCCCCCCCCCCCCCCCACCCCCCCCCCCACCCCCCCCCCCCCCCCCCCCCCCCCCCCCGCTTTCCCCTCTCCCAAGATCCACGCCACTTTGATACTCTGTTGATAGGGAGTGATGTCGTTCAGGCCAAATAACCGCGGTTTGAACAATTGCAATGTTACAATGCATGCACATACATGACAATCATGTATACGTTGTTCACAACGTGACATTGCAATCAAATCATCAATCTTATTTTATCCCAAATATAACAAACATACTTCAAATGCTAAACACAGCCCACGTTTTCACAATAACGTATTTTATTGAACAGTACATTGCAACAAGTAAATAATTACCTTCAAACCGAGAAATCGGCGATTTCGAATCCCACTATTCGCAGCACGTTCGCAACTCCACGGTCCGCCGTCTTGAATGTTGATGTCAGGCAACAGATGGGCAAAATGTACCTATTTCGAGGCAATATGTACCTATTTAAGGGCATAATGCCTATTTTGTTGTACACTGCAAGGTCAACTTGACCTAGTAGCTAGGCAAATGTTCTTTCTTACACTAACGTTGCTTACAACTTCAATATTTTCGGTTGCAAAATCAAAAGGTCAAAGTTACTTTTCAAAGATAGGCCTATACTGGTCAAATCGCCACTTAACCCATAATTGGGTAAGAAAGTACTCAACTTTTGTACCCAACACATTTACACAGCAGATTTGGACACTTTGTTTTTAGAGTGTATGATTGTAATTGAAGCCTCAATAATATTAACGCTGGGCCTTTTTACTTGGTACAATTACATTAGGGATGTATTTATACTACTTTAACTGACAATCCATGGGGTGGGGGTGGGATTGACGATATTACCATTTTCGTCTCATATCATAAATATCAGGCTTCAAGATGTAGACAATAGCTATAATGACAGGACCCAGTACCGCCAACCAGCGGATTGAATACCTGTACATGTAGTCATTTTTGCGAAGAGAATGCACCGACTGTTGGATCTGTCTCTTTTAAATAGTCGACGAAGGTTATTTTACTGGTGACTTTTTTGATGTGAACCTAATTCAGTTCTGTTTCATGAGTATTATTCAGGTATGCAAATATATGTGCACATGCGCTTATGCAGCCTCTCTAAAAACTCGAGTCAAAACTGTTTACTCTAAATTCTTCCTCCACACTCCAGCCAATGTAATCAGTAAACGTGGATTTCCATCAAGGATTCCGGGTAAATCGGTTTTTAGTGTCCCTTTAGAGGCTCCGTACTTTAGGGGCTCCGTAAAAAAAATGCGATGTTCAAACAAATACAAAATGCGACGCCGAAAAAAAACCCGACGCCGAAAAAAAATGCGACGCCCCCCAAACAAAAATAAATAAATAAAATAAAATAAAAATGCGACGCACCCAACAAAATCGACGCAACAAAAAAATATGTAACGCCCGATTTTTTTCCCTTCAATCGTTAGCACATACAGAACACGTTTTATTTAAAATTTGACTTTTTAAAGGAATACAAAACTGCAAGGGTTTAACCTTTCATTGTTTTTCAAAATTGGCCAAAACATGACTTTTTGGAGAAATACAAACTTTGTAAGGGGTTAGTATTATATTTTAATTACAATTGGCTAGATATAGGCTTTTATGAGAAATTGAAAGTTGCCAGGGGTTAACATGACATTTAGGGTATAAATGAGAAATAGAGAAAATTTGATAGAACGTACAGTTGCATTTGGCGGGGAGGGGATAAGAAAAAGTTATGTGGTGTTGACTAAGCTTTGAGGTGCATGGACTTATGACTCTACTCAATGAGTCTATTACCGGCTCCCATACAGGGAGATCGCTATCATTTCATTTCATTTCAAGAACATTTATTTCCATTTCCATTTCACAATATACATTATACATGAAAACAATATAGCATTAGGAAATGGGGGCTCAGACCAAAAAAGCGTTAGCTTGAGGTAGGCGAGCCTACAATACAAACACAGAATACTACAAGCAGACAGACAGACGCAAAGACACGAGAGGACAGGTTCCAATGATTAATCTAACATAAAATAATGATAAGTAAAAGTACGTTTGCTATACAAAACTTAAAAAAGAAACAACAGAACAGTCTTAGTTTTGAAGCAGATAACATTTCAAATTACGTTGGAAAATATTTAAATTACAGCAGTTTCGTAGGCTAGTAGGCAATTTATTCCAGTTGAGAGGTCCAGAGTAGCAAATACTATGTTTAAATGTTGAGGTTCTAAACTTAGGGAAATGCAAAAGAGAAGAGGACCTGGTATTATAATTGTGTAAATTATGATTAATGAGAAAAATATTATTAAAATGTGCAGGAAGTTGTTTTTTGGAATGCTTGTAAACAAAAACATTTTGCTGATACAGGTTAATTTCATTGACACGGAGCAGGTTGTATTTTTTAAACAATAAACTGGTATGAGCCCTATAGTGACTTTTGGAAACGACACGAAGTGCCTTCTTCTGTAAAGTAACTAATTTATATAAATTACTTGGATAGCCATTTGCCCACACAACATTACAATAAGAAAGATAAGGTAATATCAATGAACAATACAGCATACGTAGTATAGTATCAGGAAAAAAACATTTCAACCGAGTAATAATACCAATTGATTTGGCAAGTTTGTTACAGATTCCATTAATGTGTTGTTTCCATGTCAGTTGGCTGTCAATTAGAACTCCAAGAAAAGTAGTACAGTCTACCTGGACGATTGGTTCATTCAAAATAGTAATAGTTGAATTATGGACACAATTTTTATTTCTGTTACAGAAAATGATAAAATTGCATTTCTTATAATTTATAGACAACCTATTGGCCACGAACCAATCACATACAAATGAAAGATGGATATTGGCATCATGAAATAATGCAGACAAGTCCCTGTTAGAGCACAGTACATTTGTATCGTCCGCATAAAGTATAAAAGAAAACATATTAGATGAATTGCAAATATCATTAATATAAATTATAAAAAGAAGTGGACCTAGTAAAGAACCCTGGGGAACGCCACAAGTAATTTTAGAAAGACCAGATGTTGAACTCAAATATTTAGTGCACTGATAACGATTTGTTAAATAACTAGAGAACCAGTCGAGGGCCACACCGCGAATACCATAATTTTCTAACTTATTCAATAAAATAGAGTGGTTAATTGTGTCGAAGGCCTTAGACAAGTCTAAAAAAATACCCATAGTATACACGTTATCTTCAAAGCCATTAATGATTTTGTTGGTGAGATCAATCAAAGCCATTGAAGTGGAACGATTGCTGCGAAACCCATACTGACCTTCATAAAGTAACTTAAAACTATCCAGAAATTTCACGGTCCTGGTATAAACAAGTTTTTTCAAGCAATTTAGAAAAACAAGATAAAACAGAAATAGGTCTATAATTTCCAATGTCACTCTGATCTCCATTTTTAAAAATAGGAGTAACTCTAGCAAACTTTAACCGCTGCGGAAAAATGCCAGTAGTTAAAGACAAGTTAAAAATATGACATAGAGGCTCACTAATACATCTAATCACAGATTTGACCACCCTTGGACTGATATCGTCTAAACCTGCAGCAGTATTTTTAAAGGACCCAGTTATTTTACAGATTTCCAAGGAAGATGTAGGATCAAGGAAAATCGAGTTTATATTAGGGTGACCAAGAAACTGCTTAAAGTCAGAATGCGCTGGAGGGATTTTTCGGTCCAGGGATGGTCCAATCTGTGTAAAATAATCATTAAAGGCATTTGCTATTTCACCGCAATCATCAATTAATTTACCATTGTAATTGAATTTATTATGACAACTCTTTTTTGACGTTTTCTTCAAGACAGAGTTAATTATGTTCCAGGTGCCTTTAATATTAGACTTGGCATTAGAAAACAAGTCCGCATAGTAATTAACTTTAGCAACTTTAATCAGAGCATTTAGTCTATTACGGAAACGTTTATAATTAGTTCTGTTAACATCGTTAGGTGTATTAAGATACTTCTTATACAGCTTATTTTTAAAGTAAACAGAATTAAGGATACCACTCGTCATCCAAGGCTTAAGATTTTTATGAATATTTTTACCGGCCCGGCGGACAGGAAAACATTTATCATACAAACTTGAGAACTTCGCTGAAAAATCATCAAAAGCATTATTAGGATTGTCACACAAAAATAATGTATTCCAGTTAACATCCTGCAAACCACAGTGAAATTCATAAATGGTGCTGGAATTAATACACCTAGAAGAATGCGAGCTTCTGGTATCATTTCTATGTGATAATCCACGTAGTGAAGTGATCTGAAAAATTGGCAAATGATCGGAAACATCACAGTACAATGTACCAGATTTAGATGGCAGATCACTACAGTTCGTAAGAATATTATCAATCAAAGTAGCAGTGGTGGCAGTGATGCGGGTTGGTTTGTGAATGAGAGGCAAAAAAGAATTGCTAAACAGACTGTCAACAAAACGAGAAGTAGGATTGTGAATATTATGCTTCAATAAATCAACATTGAAATCTCCCATGATAAAAACATGCTTATTTTCCATATTAAGATTAGCAAGTAGACTATCAAATAAATCAACAAAGTCATTAGTATTGAAGTCTGGTGGTTTATAAACAATACCCACCACCAGGTTTTTACTGTGAAGTTGTGGAATTTCAATAAAAAGGGACTCACAATGGATAGTTTGGAGAGTCAAATCATTTCGAAGAACAAAGGAAAAAGAATTATGAATATACATTGCCACACCCCCACCGGATCTACCCTGTCTATTATTGGAAACAAAACTATAACCAGGAAAATTTAAAAGATCAATAGGGCTATCATGCGTCAGCCAAGTTTCACAGAAACCAATGACACTGAACTGATGTTGAAGGAGTTCGATGTACTCGGAAATACAGTCAAATTGTTTTTGTAAACTTCTACAGTTCAGATGAAAACATGAAAAATTCTGGAGACAGTTCACATCACCGAAATGATTATTAAATTGATCACTCAGTAAGTAATCGTATGAAGTATGATGACTACGATCATTGAAAAAATTGTTATCTGGGTCAAGATCGGATGAACCCGCAAAATTTTCATTGAAGACAAAAGGGTTAAAAACGAGTTGATGTAAGCTGTCCACATTAATGTTGGCATTGGTTTGAAATTCAAAAAGAGCCAGATGAAAGTCTTCCTGATCAAGGTGATTAAAGGGGAGAGCGTAAGCAATGCAATCCTGACATAGCGACTGCCCAGTATTTGTTACCTGATTACATAACGAACACATGGGAAATAAGTAATACAATACACGCTATAGGGAAGATTAACCACTGGAATGGAACACAACGAGAGATACAAATGGAGAACAAAGGACGGACAGACAAAACGAGCAAACAAACGAGGACAAAATTACGGATGAAATACTGATACTGAAGTGGGTAATACATGAGAAAATTGATGTTACACTACCGTCAAACACACAGCCGGTATTTATAAGTACAGTCTTTGGCATGGGTAAGCTTGCATTTTCAACCGCTGTATTCTTTCCCGTCAATGAAGAGCTTGCCATTTCTGAAGACAGGTTTCTTGTGATTGTCGTAAGCCTTCTTCATCACCTCCTTGAGAGCATGCTTCTTCTTAAGATCCACGAGAGGTAGATCTTGCATCAGGTAGATCTGGGTATTATGAAGAGCCTTCCTTGCAGCATACAATATGGCTTGCTTCTCAGGGCGGCATAGAAACTTAACCAGAACATGGCGAGGCTTCGTTGAACTGCGTTTCCCAACTCGATGGGCGTTCTCAATCATCACATCAGGTTGATGAAAATGGTCACTGAGAATCTGCCTGACTGACTCTAGGACATCTGCTGGTGATTCGGTAGAATTGGAAAAGATGTCCCGTAAATGTGTTGTAGCGCCCGCAGTTTGAACTCAGCGGCGTTCTAGGTATATATCAGTGATCGACAGTGGTGATATTGTTGCAGCGCGCCCTCGCACAACAGATCTTTACTAACTGGTCTAAGCATGCCCTTAGATGGCGCACTAAAATAAACGCAGAAACTTCGCTTGTGCCAACCGCTCATAATTATCATACGGGTGCACCAGCTTAATTCAAGTCCCATTGAAAACAGTGTAAAATCAACAATGTTTAGGACCAAGTGTCATGCACACCGACATCACTCATCTTTATCTTTTCATTTCTTTTCAATTTTTAGTAGGTTAGCCAATTACATTTTTTTAAATATTCACACCAAAAGAAATTCAGCTCCCGAAAAAGTGATACTTCCCGAGCCTGCAAACAGCCATTTTACAAATTGCACCCCTCCACATTCTAAGGCAATTAGGACCCATTTTTCAACCGTAATTTTGTCAAGTCTGCCCTCAGATTAAAGCTCAAAAACCAGGGAGTTGATCCTATGCTATATTTACACAATCCCACCATTTCTTTCATCAAACGGCATCCTTTTTCAAAAAAAATTGTTGGGGGCACATTTCATGCTGATTAGCTGGCGGAGAAATTCTCCCTTCAATTAGGGTAGTGCACCCATACAGGACGCTGATAAACGCTGATGCTGTTTCAGGTACCATGACCTTTTGAATTGCACGCGGCGCAGCTGAGCCGCGGAACTGGTGACCTCACAGTTCACACAAACACATGTATATCCAATCAGAGCTCAAAGCACATCAGCGTTGTGTTTATTGGAAAGGGGCGTAATCATACATGCGGCTTACTTTTTTTTTTTATTATAACGATTCTCGGTGACATGGGAAGGACATTGACTTCAAGGACGTGTAACGGACGTGTAACGTGAATTTTTTTTTTTTTTCTGTGAGACTATTCTTTTTTTAGTTAAAGATAAAGTGCTTTTGCAAGAAAATAGCAAGGAGAAACCAGTTTATGCAGGCATACTTCAAGGAATAATCATTTAATTTTGTTGGTATTTGTTTGATCAATCCTAGAGTTAGCTGTAGTGAATAAGAACTCATTCTATATGGCAAGGGAAGGGTGTTTATGGGAGTTTTCACAAGCCAGAACTATTTCTCATCGTTTTCGTTGGTTTTTGTTTTTTAGAGTTCTGCTGCGTGAAGTATCATTGGATTTTATGTTTGTGGCTGGTCTGCAAAAATAAATCTGATTACCGTGTTGTGTTTACTGGGAATGGGCGTAATCATACATGCGGTTTACCTTTTTTTTTAATTATTAAAACGATTATCGGTCACATGAGAAGGACATTAAATTGAAGGACGTGTAACGCTGGGTTATGTGTTTATAGGGAAGGAGCGTAATCATACATGCGGCTTACGTTTTTTGTTATTATTAGAACGATTTTCGGTCACATGGGAAGGACATTAAATTGAAGAACGTGTAACGCCGGGTTATGTGGATTTTTTTCTGTGAGACTATTAGGTTGTTACTACGGAGCCCGGGAACGGACATGGTGACACAACAAATATCTCGTTCCCACGACTAAATACCTCGTTCCCACGACTTAGCCACATTATCTCTGCTACATGACAGTCAGTGGTTGGAGTAAGTGGACGGGAAAGTACATCAAACGTCTGCGGGCCAATTGGGTTAGACATTCCCTGAGAGCGGGAGTTTCAAACCCTGTCTCTGGTTTTGGCGACGCGCTGACTGGTTTTTGTATTGCAAAATTACCTGTGATAATATGCCGTCCCCTCCGTTTTTTCTTTTTTGGAAGGGGAGCACTGCAGAGCATAGTTTCTGTGCTATTCTATTCACTTTATCAGTTACCATCTTTTCAGTTTACTTTCCTTTTTCCTTGTTTTTTGTTGTGGGTGTCGGCTTATATGGCAGATGGCAAGGACAATAACCGGCTTTTGGGGGTAATGATCGAAAGGATAATATCTTGACTTATTTATTTTGTTTTAGTCTTGAGATCCAGTTCTTTGATCATTGTTTTGTTCTTCCAACGGTTCGAATAGGATTTGCACATTCTCCTCATCCAGATGTTGTTCTTCTTGGTTGGATTGTGGAGATGCTTTAGTCCTAGATTGAACAACTTCATCTTTTATGTTTTTGTGCCGTTTGTATGCTAAGATGGGTTCGGTATCAAATAGCCTATTTAAGTATTCGTTGTCACTAATCAAGTGGCAGTGTTTAAGGAGGGCCCGTTTGGGGGCTGGGTGCGCGACTTGTGGGTAGTATGGTAGGACGAACACCCGTTGAGTATTGGTTGTTTTGGGGGGGTTCTAGGTTCTGGGCTGAGTAAAAAAATAACAGAAAGGTATATCCATCCAGATTTTAATTTGTACAGTTACAGTTATATGTCCCAGAGACAAAATAAATGATTTTGTCAATATTTTACAGAATCTTATACTACTACATGTACTAGGTTAAACATCCGGAGTTGCTGACTATTATATGAAAGCATAGAAGTAAACTTAGCTTAAATTTTATTGAGGACTCTTATTACGAAATGGGAAGAAAAATAAGCGTTTTCATAAATTCATTTGGTTGTATTGTATACAATGTACAAGAAAGTCAGTGCAATCTGCAAACAGTTTCTTTGCTGGTGTCCACTTCAGAAAATAACTTTAACGCAGTACACGCGCACCATTCTTCCACGCTATATTTTTCTCCTTGAGCTTCACTATAACCACCACTAACCTTGGAGTGACTGTGCATCGGTTGACGACACCGCATAATGGCTTGACAACACCACGTAATTCGGCATGAAGGAATAAACAAGAAAAAGCTCCGGCGCAATACACACGGGTTGACTACATCATATAGTGGCTTGACGACATCACAAAATTCGGCAGTGGCTATATAACAAGATAGCTCACAGCGTAATCATTGACCACTTCACATAATGGATTGACGACATCACAATGGATGGACGACATGACGTAATAGATTGACTACATCACATAATACACTGACGGCATCACATAATAGGTTGACCGCATCACCTAATAGGTTGACCGCGTCACATAATGGATTGACCACATCACATAATAGGTTGACCGCATCACATAATGGATTGGCCACATCACATAATAGGTTGACTACATCACATAATGGAATGACGACATCACACAATACGTGTACACTGACCACATTACAAAACGGATTGACCACATCACATAATACACTGACGACATCACATAATGGATTGACCACATCACATTATAGGGCTAGGTTGACTACATCACATAATAAATACACTACATCACATAATGAATTGACCACGTCACATAATGGATTGACCACGTTGCATAATAGGTTGAATACATCACATAATGGATTGACCACATCACATAATGGATTGACCACATCACACAATAGGTTGAATAAATCACATAATAGGTTGACTACGTCCCCTAATTGATTGACTAAATCACATAACATATTTACGACATCACGTAATAACTTGTATCCCGTAACATCATAAATTGGTACGTTTGGCGTTTGGACAAGACTACGGTTGGTAATAATGCATGGATCCAAGTATGCATGTGCATAATTCAAGCCGTAGCCAAATTCGGACACGTACATGTAGTGCGTATATGCAAGACTAACTCACACGCACACTCCAATACATCCCAACCCAAAGCGGAGGGAGGTAGTCGAGCTGACCAGCTACCGAGGGACCAGTAATTCCAACATTCTTTTGAAAGAAAAACATGCTTTATTTGTTTTACTATACACTTCATAATTATTCTTAGATTTTGCAACTTTATTTAGCACAAAATATTAACGTTTTTCGTCAGTCAATGACGGAAATTTAGTAACGTTACTCGTAGACGCTTAGCTGCAGAGTTCCGTTGAAAATAGTTAAAACATACTGCAGATTACATGCCACAGATGGACTACGTGTCTACGATCGAGGCGGGTTCCAAATGGAATTTAGGTGCTACCAGAAGAAAATACCACACGGCAGCGAGCTGGATAGCAAAGGGTATTACATATCGGTAAATGGGACTAAATAGCATCAAACAGCTTAGATGAGTACATAACAAATAAAAGTGGTCCAAGACATGGACCTTCGGGTACACCACACGTCAGATTAAATATGTCCGACTTAACTCCCTGTATAAGGATACGTTGACTCCTACCAGATAAATATCATGTAAACCAATCAAGGGCTAGATCAGAGATACCAAATTTAACTTTCATACGATTTAGCAAAATGGAATGATCAACAGTATCGAATGCAGCACTGAGATCATAGCTCCATGCTGAGATCAAGTAAAATAAGAAGATTAACATGTTGCAAATTTATTTTCAACAAAACATCATTGTTCAACCTAATAAGTGTGGTCTCGGTACTATGAATTTTCCTGTATGCCGTCTGAAAAGGCGGATAATTATTGATGGTCATTATGGTCATGAACCTGGTTAAATACTGCCCTTTCAATCAATTTAGAAACAAATGGAAGATTGCTAATGGGGCGGTAATTCTCTACCATTTTCATATCAAGGTTGTCCTTTAGAAGGGGAGTAACAAGGGATTCTTTTCAGTCTGTAGGAAAATGAATGCCAGCATAAATTGAGAATGACATCTTGCTGATGGTCGAATTTTCATCGCCTCTTAAAATGATGTAGAGATCTTGCTCCCATAGACTCAGGACAATATTCTAATTACCAGTTTCATTTGCATCGGTATTCTTCGTAACCTGTGATTTTATGTTGGCTGTTTTCTTTGATATTTGTTTCTCGTCCATTGTTTTACCCATGTTGTTAGCAATGGTGACTTTGGCCTTCTAAGTGCGCTTGTTTTCATCTTCTTAATGCCAGGCAATTGGCTCTTCTCAATAAGGACTGGATGGTCCTTGATGATGGACACTAATACAACAGCGAGTGTTTGCTCATTATTGGTCTCACTGTTGTCAGATACAAAGGTAGCCATGTTTGCAAACCAAACCGTGGTGTTATAACAGCATGTATAGGTCTATACACACTCCTAGACATAATAAGTAAATGCACTATTGTTATGCAAGTGAGTATTTGCTAGAAATGGCAAGCAACAGCTGTTAGTCAAAGCAAACGGTTGTGAATAGCTTGTTTATCAATTACTTGAGCTAGACCTTTTACTTGTTGAGCAATTACTTTTGCACCTTTTGCTACCTAGCAATTGCTACGTTTTATAAATACGGGATATTGAATATGCGGTACCTCTTTAGAAGCTTGTAACTGTCAACATATATTAGTCAAAATAACGTAACTTGAAATTAGTCATATGAGGCAATTTCTTATTTTGACTAATATATGTTGACGTGCAAGTATGCTGTCGATATTATTAATTTGTGTGTACTAATTCACTAATTTACGACATATACTCGAGTGCGTTAGAGTCCTTGAATTTACAGACTCTTAATAAATCGACGGGGCTCTCTGTGTTCAATATTTGCCATGGAGCTTATAACTAAACCAAGAATGTCGCATCTCATCCCACCGTCTGAAGAAAACCAGCGAGGTATTCACAAAGCTAATTTGATATCACAACCAAAATGTAAATTAACCAACTGATTCACAGACAGTGCCGTTCCCTACACGAATTATCTAATTCATATCATATATTTTTTTAAGCTGTCCCTGTCCCTGTCTTGTAATGTAATGTTGTTCTTTTCTCCAGTTAATAAGAAAAAATGCGAAAATACCCCTTCAAACTCAGAATTCAGCTTAGTATCCATCACTTTCGGATTCAGCCCCCCCCCCCCCCCCCCCAAAAAAAAAAAAAAAAAACAAACACAAAATAATAATAATAATAATAATAATAATAATATAGCTAGGATACCAACTTTAAAAAAAATGCTTCTTCGTGTAACATTTTCTTGAGATAGCCTAGATTAATGTGTGTGCGCTGACGTGTGCGGACTATTAGACTTACATGACAAAAATTATACAGTGACGACCGCATTTAGGGAAGTAGTCTACGCTTTTAAAAAGACTAGCCCGTAAACGAGAACGATGGAATGACGTACGTATGACGTAACTATATTTTGTTGTTCTTCATTTTGTGAATTGAAATAAAAAATGAAAAATATTTAAACGTTGTTATCTACCTCATTCAGTTAAAAGAACAGCGTCAAAATAAAGTATTTCAAGAAAACTACTCGCTTACTCGTTAAAGCTCATATTCGAAGTGCCCGGAAGTTCGATTTCTCGAGAGGTTTGAAGGTTTGAAGCCAAAATCTCCATTGTCTCGCTTCGCAAAAGAATTTTTTTTGTAAAAGGATTTAAGCCGCATTTTAACTTAAGTATTTTGCCTTTTATTGTCGATATAGCCGACCTTTTTACTTTTAGATTTAGCAAAAAACACGACCGTTCATATTGCGTTCTCTCGGAAATCAATCTAGATCAAATAGAGCTGGTGCCATTGTGTATAAAATGCCCCCTTTGTCGTGAATCTGTTTACGGAAGTCACTAAAAACTAACCAGTGTATAGGTTCTTGTTGTATTTTTCAAGGCACTTAATATGTTCAGCCACGTTCTATGGCTAAAATAACCCAAAGAAAAATTTGTCGAAGAAAAAGACCAGTCACGTGCATATTGTACGACAAATTTGGTCTTGCACGAAAATGTTGGTCTTGCAGGAATTTTATGGTTTGCACAAAAATTTGGTCTTGCATTTAAATGTTAGTCTTGACGGAAAATGTTGGTCTTGCGCGAATGTTTTGGTGTTGCACACAATTTTGGTCTTGCGTGTAAAATTTGGTCTTGCAGGAAAGTGTTGGTCTTGCAGGAAAATGTTGTACGAGCCTCCACCTAGTTGTGGGGACAGGCTCCTTTGTTTGGAAAAAAACAGACCGAGTAGTGGGGACATTTTCGAGTCCCTATGGCGCGTTGGGTCTTCAGTAAAAGTAAAACAAGATAAAATTGAGTTAGGGTATAGTGAAAGAAAATGTCGAAGAAGACTAATTAGAGGGGTGTTAAAAAAAAATATAATTTTAGAGTGTTCTGAGTTTGAGATTAGAGAGATTAGCACACAATGAGGATTGTCCTCATAACGAAATGTACCAACATAATTCATGACCTATTTAAATCAAAATAAGAAAATGAAAAGACTGAATCTGCCGTCATGTTTACGGAACAAAAGCCGATGGGCGTCTAGTGCGATACCTGGGCACAACAGAAAAAACTAAGTTGGCAGCACGGACATACGTGTCATGATGGGCCCTGGGACCGGTTGCACCAAACATGTCCTATATACTTGTCGTAAGATAAGAAATTTAGGACCACCCTAAGACATGTCGTAACTGCGGTTGCACCGAAAAGGTTATAGGCTTGTCCTAAAATGCATATCTTACGACACGTCGTAGGACATGTCCTAGTGTATTATAACTGTATTGGGACCGACGCTGGTTACAATCCCGTAATTAGATAGAAACTGTACACAGCATTTTTTTTTAATCACTTATGTTTTATTCAGATAATTAGTGATTGTTTACAAATGCATATATGTCACCAATTCATTTCATCATAATCAAAATGGTTGTATTCCCAGGGTCCTTTGCTATGGTTACCGTCATTCTTCAATTTATTGATCTTTAAATTCATATAACGTAGCTTTGCATCTTGGACTTTTATCTGAAGAGTGAGTAATTCCATATAGTTGCCTCGTGTTTCTTCCTGAACATTTCCAATTGCGAAGAAAATTGCAAGAACCAGTGTCGAAAGATGCATTTGAGTATGGAAACGTAGGTGGGCTTGTCTTCGACATCTAAGACTGCAGCCTATATTGAGAAGGTATGCCAGGTAATAGTTGTAACAGCTATGCTTCACAACTTCGCCAGACATTTGCCTCTTGAAGACGAAGATGGGCAGATGTATGCAGAGCTGAGGGATGAGCATCCCGACGACAACGAGTTGCCTGACATTGATGATGATCCAAATCCTGAAGGGATTGCCCAAAGAAGCAAAATTGTAGACTTATTGAGGGCTGAACAATTTCCCTATTTCAACCGTGAACAGAAATAACAGTTAAAGAAATCGACCCAGATACATTTTTCTTTAAAAAGTAATTAATTTTGATACACCAATCAAGCATGTCAATAAAGAGCATGTTCCCTCTCACTCATTTAAACAAAGCAGAATTACTTTCTTTTTGACTCGCCAATTTGTAGATTTAACAATTTCACTTTGTTGGACCCTGTTTTTGTTTTGTTGTTTAGTTTGTACTCATTGCTATAATTGTTGTTTTTTAGTAGAAACAATTAAAGTATTTGAACGAAATCTAAACAGTTAATCCCATGTGCAGTCTCGGAAAACGTCTTTTAAAATTTCTGTCTGGTTCTTCTTTTCCCTCAGCTACTGATTTTATGAAGGATTTCATGATAACTTATTGCTTAGCCGTTTTTTACATGAAATTCGTGTTATCTAATTTCAAAAACTCTTCTATGTGAAGCTCAATATTTTTTATAATTATTTCTTTCACAACCAAATGGTGATAAAACATGCAGAAGTATTGTTTTCAACCTTTTCCTTAACAAAATCCTGAACGACATTGTACTTCAACCTGAACATATTGCCGCGTATGGCTACCCTAACTATTTAAGTCACCTCCTCACTAGACGTAATTTTATGTCGTAAATCCATGTCCTACTAATGCGTAAGTTGTGATGGTGCAACAGTTGTGTCGTAATGTCTTTCGGTTGCACGAAAGTTGTCTTACACCACACGTAAGTCAGAATGCATACGGCAAGGAAGTTAGTACATGTCGTAAGACATCGATGGTGCAACCCATTTTCGTTCGTAACTTTAGTACAGCACTTAAGACCGTTGGTGCAACCGGGCCCAACATGTCTACATGTATAATCGTGTATGGAACGCCGTAGCAGACATATATCAGTCGACTCGTGCCTGTGTCACGTTGAACACCATAACGCTGCCACGTCAAAAACCGTGCCTACCTCACGTTTAAGCCCAAAAGTGTAACGCTGCCACGTCAAAAACCGTGCCTCCCTCACGTTTAAGCCCAAAGTGTACGCTGCCACGTCGAAAACCGTGCCTCCCTCACGTTCAAGCCCAAAAAGTGTAACGCCGACGTCAATAAAAACCGTAACGCCGACGTCAATAAAAACCGTAACGCCGACGTCAATAAAAACCGTAACGCCGACGTCAATAAAACTGTGTGCCGCCGACGTAAAAAATTGTTGGGGCTGGGATATATGTACCAGTACGAAGACCACTGGCACTGACTGACCATTTCAAAAAATAAACATTAATTGTAACTTTGCATTTTTTGCTGTTATTTTTTACAATTACAGGTGGTCAGTTGAGAAAAGCAACAGACCCTGGAGGAAGAAAAGATACTGGAAGACATCAGAGCTGATGGATGAGCATCCCAACGACAACGAGTTGCCTGACATTGATGATGATCCAAATCCTGAAGGGATGTAGACCAATCCTGATGTAGACCAGGGGCCGGTTGCACCAACGGTCTTAAGTGCTGTACTAAAGTTACGAACGAAAATGGGTTGCACCATCGATGTCTTACGACATGTACTAACTTCGAGCGAAAACAGTTCCAACTACTGTTGGGCAAAAAATGTATCTAAAAGTTGGGTAATATTGCAGACAAAACAGTTTGTACGTGGCAGAGCTAAAAGAACGGCGCGGGGCTTACCCGGGGCGCCCCGGGTAAGCTAATCGAACGCACTCATATTGGCACATTTAAATTAGGGCTGCAGTCGATGCGTTTAACGCGCGACGCAATGCTTTAACTTTTTATAATTATTATTTAGCAGAATCAATCCTTTCAAACATGATATTTTGACGTCGCGTTATTTAGCAAGGATTTATATTAAATTTACGTACCTCTGTCGTCCATCTATAACGTTAGAAACGGGTTTTGGGCCCCCCAAAAAGAGGCTTCCAAAATCTATATTGTACAGGTAAGGCGCAGACTTGAAAAATAAATCATATGTAACGTGCGTTCAGGAACACGCGCGCGCATTACATTCAGGGCGTGTAGATTACGAAACGCGCGCGCCGTACGCACCGAATAGCCAGTCAGCGTCGTTTACGCATTCCTCACGGCCAGGGGTTAGTGAAGGAACGCGCACGGTACGCGCCCATGGAGTCGAGGCTGGTGATGATGCGCCAGTCACACATACACGACGCACGGCCAGCGCACTGAACAATTTACAATTTTGGCCAGTGCGTTGTCGTTTGCTGGATGTGCTTAAGCATTCGTTACTCGTTCGTCGAGCGTGCTGGACCAACACTATGCATTCGTTGTCATTCGCAGTGTGCGTCGGGATTTTTGTGCATGCACAAAAATGTGCGCGTGTATGGACGCGTGAATGTACACGCCAGAAGGACGCCAGACACTAATATTTCGATATTAACAAAGATCATTTTCCGAGACAAAATGGCTATACTGTGTACATAAACAAACAAAGTATCATCATTTAGATTTTGACCTAATTACCCATACAGTTCAATACAATCAAACTTATTCTGTTCCCCTACGGTGCCCCTGGTCTTGATCAGAGTGTCGCGGCTTTTAAGCACCAGAGTCGGGAATATTGTCACTCACATTTTTTTTTTTTTTTACTATTGACGCATAATAGATGAGACTTATTATTTATTTATCTGTTTAGCACGCTCGGCTCATTATATTTCCGAAATTGTCGCTTGCATTTTGCCCCATACAGGTGTGACTATTTTGTTACCTGAAAAGGTGACAACTCACATGTTTTGGTTAGGGCAGCCCGGGGGCGAATTTTTTTTCCCAAACAGGTTTGCACAATTTCATGAATTATTCAGTAGTTGCGTTGATCGCTGTACAACACTAGGTCTCCTTTTCCCCTTAAATTAAAAATACTTTAAAGATATCAATTTGACTAGGAAAAACGAGGTGACCTACTACAGCAGGATTCGAACCCGGGATCTTTGATCCATAGCCAATCCAACTATCCACTACACTACGTATAGCAGCTCGACAACAGCTGTTCTTTAATTAAGTGATTTATTGTAACTAGTTAACTAATAACAACAATGCTGTGACGTCATGTTTTATTCCGATGAATAAACATAACTTCTCATCTAAACTACTGAATAATTCATGAAATTGTGCAAACCTGTTTGGGAAAAAAAAATTCGCAGCCCGGGGAGGGGTGGGGAAAAACTGATAGGCACATCGTGTAAGGGAAAAGAATTTAACTCAAATGGTTTGACGTCGTACAATTTGTACAGAATTATCGACCAGACTATACTTGAAATCAAGTCGTTAGACACTGTCGTCTTTGTCTGTGCGTCGAAATAAACCAGCGCTGAGCAATATGCCCTACGTTCAACGTATCCGCGACCCCATGCGAAAAGTCTACGACTTCACCTATATGAATCCGGCCGGGCTGATGTTAGGCATTGGGGCAACTTGCCTATTATGTTTAAATAATTGCCTGGACTGCACTGCGAAAACAGTTTTTAGCGAGTAAACAAAGTTCATGTCTACATGCTAAACATGTTAAGCATGAGGGTGGGTAGTGTTTAGCCATTGAACGTTGATATTTAGGAATTTGACACATGCGTTAAGCTGCTAATCACCAACACTTTATCCACTTGTGTCCAAACAAACCTCTCTTTAAAATTACACATTTGAACGTATGATGTCTCATTTTAAAGTGAAAAGGTGTAACTTTTCAAACCATACTTATTTTATCTATGTTAGTTACACATTGTACGTGCGGCATTCCGTTATATATATATAATTTTTTTTTATAGACACACTTGTGTCAGGTTAGCCGCAGCAGTTATTTCCTCGCCTTCCCCCGCTTTGACCCGGGTTTGAATCTCGCCTGGGCCAATAAGTAGAATGGATTTTCAGTCCCTGCCTGCCAAAATAATTGTTGTCTCGCTTTTAGGGGATCCTTGGTTTCACAACCAAAAAGAAATAATAATAAAGTATATAATTTCCTAATAAAGCATAACACAGTTAAACACCAACGACGCATAAACAGGCTACTGGCAAGACGCGTGACAATTCGTTTGACAATAAGCCATTTGCGCGTGACCCCGAGTTAAATATGAATAATAACATCTGGTACACTGACTTGCTCACGCAGCTTAGCACAGTTTAACTTTAAATTCTCGACCAAAGACGCTGTTGTTATATCACGTGATTCGGGACAAGCCTTACGCTAGCAACCCCAGCTCTGGAATGGTCTGGTGTCTTTTTGCCATTCTCACCCATTGTAAACAATGTATTGGTGCTGAGCGTCTCTTACGTAACTATGCAAAAGCTTGCTCCGAATCACGTGATATAGCAACAGTGTCTTTGGTCTGGAGAATTTAAAGTTAAACTGTGCCAAGCTGTGTGAACAAGTCAGTGTACCAGATATTATTTAAATTTAACACGCAAATGGTCAATTAGGGCAGCATGCATTGCACAACTAAAGTGTAAATTTAAAACACCACCGTGCATGTGAAACGTGATGTTGAAGGTAGGATACACCATTGGTATTTGCTTGGATTATAATGAATGGGTAAATTTTGTTGGGTTGTGTTTTATAATAAATATCGATTAACTGAATTGTTCGAAGTTTTACAATCATGAATGCCGAGAAAAGCACGAAAACGGCGTTCGTTTTTAACCAGCGTCGGGGCAGTTATTCTTATGTTATCCTTTTTTTTCGCGATCGCCGGACGGCGATCGCGAATTATTTGTTTATAAGAAAATATTTCGTAATAATTACAGGATATCTAGCGCAATCATTTTTCTGGAAAGCTAGAATCATTATTTACTTTCAAAGAGTAAAATATTTCTAATAATTCGGTAGTAAATGTTTTCGATATCTGCAAATGGTGTATCGTACCTTTGAACCACTTACGGTGTTGATTTGACGTCGAGGATTGTTAGCTCTCAAATGCAATAGGGAATTCGTGTATATGTACGAAGTTTTAAAAACACGGATCCTGCTTATATTACAATTTGTACAGTTTAATTTGTCCCATCACTACTTTACACAAGTGGTGCTTTTTTTTGGGGGGGGGGTGGATTGGTGTCACTTTGTACATGAAGAGGATTCCACCTCGGGTGTTTGAAGGTAAAGAATATAGAATAGTTCAACAAGGCTTAAGTTTTCTAAGTATATAGAAGCAGTCTTTTCTAAAGCGCCTATTGGCAAGACCATAGATTAAAGGGTTGACGACATTGTTGACGTACACAAACAACGTACAGTTGTACATGACCAACGGCACGTTGTCGTTAATGTCACCGCCGTTGGACTTGTAGAGAGCGACAGCGACATACAGCCAGTAGGGCAACCAGGTGACAAGGAATACGACACTGGTGACAAAGAGCATGCGGGTGGTCTTCTGCTGAAGCGTCATCGTCTTACCGGTCGAGTTGTCTCCGATGGCCTGGGGGTTGGGGGTCCTTATCGGTTCGCGGTCATCCTCGTGGTTCCGCTGCCGTACCGGTGCAGGGTTTCCGGTTGACAGGGGGACCATAGCGAGATGTCCCCGGGCATCTGAGTGATTGTTCGAGGGTCTGGGTTGTGTGGCCGAGACAACAAAGACGGACCTGGGTCCGGACTGCTTAGCTGTCAACGGTGACGAGATACTGACCCCCGTGGCCACAGACCCACCTTGTCGTGTGCTCTCGGCGTCAAAACCCGTGGACCAACGGGTGCCAGGTCCGTGTTGACTCAATGCGTTGACCCTGGTGTGTTTACTTACGGCCTGGTAGACCTTCCCGTAGCAAATCACCACTGTGAGCACAACGGCAAGATAGACAACCAACTGAACTGTCAGGGAGACTTGATGGCTGGTCACGGAGGGGGACATCAAGTTGACAGTGAAAGGAATACACACAGCAGCGGCGGTGAGGTATGAGCCGAGGTACATGAGCTTGGTCGAGTGGCGAGTCAGCAGCCTCTTGCCATGTCGACAGACGCAGTCGTAGCGCTCCAGGGCGATGGCGCCCGTCACAATGCTGGACGCGGAGACATTGACTGCGTTGATGACGTAGATCGCGGTGAACACGCTTGGGAGTGCTCTCCCAAGGAGGACATAGATGAAAAAGCCCAAACTGTAGACGCGGCCGACACACACCATGAGGTCGACCCATGCCAGGCCCATGATCAACACGTGGGTACTGGTCTTCCGAGGCTTGGGCCAGTAGACTTTCAGGATCAAGGTGTTGCCCGATATGCCCAGAATCATGACAGTGACATAGAAGATGAGTTTCAGAATGGCGTTGATAGTCATACCTACATCGGGCCCACTCGTTACCGGCCAGTCATCTGTCGGGTCCATGCTCGCTGTCGGTGTTACAAAGCTTGACGCGTTATCCATACTTGCTCGCTGTCTAAGCTATAAGGTATTGTGATAACCGCGTGAAGAAAACGTCGTGCTAGACTGTGTTCTTGGGTAACATTCAAAACACATTCAAAACAGGAACTGTTAAGGCTTCACTGCATGTGCTTTTGGTCGTGTTTGAATGCACAATGGCACGTCGGCTTATTGCGTTGACGTTTTATCGCTGCTTCTCCGTTGCTGTTGACAAGAGCTGGCTGTGCGGCGGTATGTTCACGTCCCATTTCTCCATGGGCACTCTGAGCGCGCATGCGTACATTGTTTTCTAGCAGACGACGCTGCTAATTGCATAAATGTACATACATTTACCTAAATTGAGTGTATGCTTTTGAAATGAACCAGAACGACGAAACTGGAACATGTCTGGCCAGTTGCCAGCTTTTACAAAATAACAGACGGACAAACTTGTGCAGGGCACTGCGGGCGTACGTTATTTTGAGTAACTTGCAGCTATTTCCCAGGATTTGAGCAAACAGCTAAATGAATGACACTTTACTTAGGTGGTAAATCGCCATTCATGCACTCAACAACGTGCTTGTTTAATCTACTTAAATTCCCAACCAAATCAAAAGGGCATCCACAGCACACAGGCATAGAAAAATGGACACTGACGACTCCCATTCAGCAAGTCTCCTGTGTACATCTCGTCCAATAGCCGTGTTCCCATTAGACTTGTTCGGTTTACTTACCGTGACTTTTCTTTAGAATAACAACATTATATCCAATGGGAAAGCCCCTTTCAACGTACCGCTGCGGTGATGTAAAACTACCAGGCTGACTGGAAAGTGGTCGCGTCACGGTTTCCGCTCAGCCACGAAAAGATAAATTCAGCACCCACAATGTGTGATATTTTGCCAGTCTGGCACGGATAATTAAATGTTACGTCGCAGTATAAAATCCAAGTGGGAACACACGGTAGACTTACTTGAAGAAGTGCCGTGGTAAGTTATCGCGAGGCCACGGAAGAAAAAGTTAAATGAAGCCATGAGCCACGCGCATACAAGTCACGATTTAAACGTCCGGGCACCTCCGAATCACGGGCTAAGGACTTTTACGTGTGGTTGATTTTATTTTGTATACTACTTTATGTACGACTGTTTAAATTATTGAAGATAAGCAGGATAAAATGTTTGACCTGATCGAGCGTACAGGTTGCAACGTGATTGGCTCATTACGGGAAGAGAAAGCCCGGCCCCCAAAATCCCTGTACTGCATGCACCGATGTGTATGATCGTCGAAATGTGTGGAACGGCAAAGAGGCATTTAATGTGATCATCGAATCGGTGATGCACTTTCACGATCGATGATGTACTTTTGTAATCGGTGATGAACTTTTGTGTTTATTGGGAAGGGGCGTAATTATACATGCAGCTTACGTGTGTTTTTATTATAAGAACGATTCTCGGTCACATGGGATAAACATTAAATTGGAAGGACGTGTAACGCTGGGTTTTGTGGATTGTTTTCTGTCCAAATATTAGGTTTTTAAGTTAAAAATAGAGTGCATTTGCAGGAAAATTACAAGGAGAAACCGGTTTATGCAGGCATACTTTAAGGAAAATACGCTTATTTTTTTCTTATTTGATCAATCCCAGAGATAGCTGCAGTGAGTCAAAACTCATTCTATATGGGAAGGGGAGGGTGTTTATGGGAGTTTTTACCAGCCAGAACTATTTCTCATTGTTTTAATTTTTTTGAGATGCTGAAAAAGTTCTGCTGCGTAGGCCCCCCTAAGGTTTATTAGGGTTTTATGTTTGTGGCTGGTTTGCAGAGATAAATCTGTGTATTTATGATTCGCTGGTACGCCAGCAGTGTGGTTGCGTAACTATACTGCCCAGAGCGTAATTCTTAATTAAAGTTTTATCTTAGTGAGATACGCTTCTGGGGGGGTCAGTTCTGGCAACATAATTTTTTTGCGAGATTGCAGTCAGGAGAAATTGAGGAGGGGAGGGGGGTACGTGTACAACTTACAACAGAACCCCTCCGTCTTTTTCCTCTTTACCATGTGTCGGTTTATATGCCAGATGGCAAGGACATTATCCGGCTTTGGGGGGTAATGATCGATATCTTGACTTATTTATTTTGTTTTAGTTTTGAGGTTCATTTCTTTTATCACTGTTTTGTTCTTCAAAAGCCGGATAATGTCCTTGCCATCTGGTTTATAAACCGACGCACAAATAGAAACAAGAAAAAAGGAAAGTAAACTAAAAAGATGGTGACTGATGAAGTGCATGGAATAGCACAGAAAATATGCTCTGCTCCCCTTCTAAAAAAGAAGGTGGAAGGAGAGGGGACGGCATATTATCAACGGTTATAATCAATCACTGGGTGAACTGAAAATAAAAGACTGCTGCAATACACAAACCAGTCATCGCGTCGCCAAAACCAGGGACGGAGTTTGAAATTCCCGCTCTCAGGGAACGTCTAGCCCAATTTATTTGGCCCGCAGACGTTTAATGTATTTGCCAGTCCTCGAACTCCAACCACTGCTGTCTTCTAGCAGAAATAATGTGGCTAGAACTAACTAACTCCCCCCCCCCCCCCCCTGGTGTTAATAATGCTTTTAAATATCGAGAAGTCCCGAGCACCTACAATTGGCCTGAGCCCTGGAAGCCCGAAAATCGGTTATATTCCAGCATGCAAAGTGGCTAGATAGGTTGGTATTTAATGACCGATAATCATGGCAAAGAGCCCGAACGCCCGAAACCATCAAATTTGGTGGCGTGCATGCTTGTTAAACACAGATGTCACAGTAACCAAGGTTCGAGGAACAAAAACCTCCATTTGTCATTCCGAGAGCTACGGTGTAGTCAATTCGCAATGCTAATGACAAGAATTTTGGCGAGTGATTGAAAACCGAGTCAGGGGTCAATGCTGGTGGTTCGAACCGTATGTTCAATAATCGCGAACAGAATGGGCAAAGAGCTTGCCGTCTGGACAAATTGCGGGCCAAAAATAAGCATTTGGTTTTGCTAAGAACAAAGAGTTATGCAATGCGGAATGGCAATCAGGAGAATTTACTAGGTCATCATCGATGTACAACAAAACAAGATATGCCAAGGGAACGCCATGAATGCACTAGGGGTCATGATAAGCTGTGTGAACAAGTAACAGGCGCTTAATAAACCGAACGGTAGAACGCGAAAAACGTAGTACATGTATCTAATTATCTAGTTGGCTAAACGTCCAAGAAAAACCGAGATATTTGTGGTGAGCATGAACAAATGTCGACGTGGTGGCAACCCGATTCTAAGTCGAAACTGAAATAATATTGATCGAGGTCGAGGACTTGAGAGATATGTTTGAGATCTTCGTATTTTAACACGTACTTATTGGGATGACGCAGGTCGAAAACGAGCCTTAGTTTATTATTGCCTATTGCAACGGTTAGTGGATTACAGCAATGCGGGGGGGGGGGGGGTATCAATCTGAACAATACAACGTTTGCCGATAAGTTCGACAATGGCAAACTCAACAAACGGAGGGTGTTCTAGGCTAGAACATTATTGCCAAAGAATGGTGGGGGTGTGAAAATAAAGGGAATCTTATAACCAGACTCCATAACGTCCACTACAAAATCACTCGCCTTTAAACAACTCTTCCAATATTCTATACAGGTAAATAATCTACCTTGAACTCCATCCGGAGGGGAGGTATTGCCTTAGCAAATTGGCTCCCAGTCCCTAAGATCGAGCAGCGGGTGCTGCTGGTCCCGACTGTGCCTGTCGCTGTAGAGCTCGGAGGGCGGGGCATTGTAATTGTATGCCGCACTGGAAGCAAATGCGGTTGTCGTAAGGTGCCGAGCTTCGGTAGTAGAGACGACAATTATGTTGCCGCTGATGAGGATAACCAGCAGCAAGAAATGCGGGTGGCCTTGACGGGAATGATGGGCTAGCACTGGGCCGTGACTTGGTGCTGCTGGGACGCTTTTTTGATGAGGTCTTCTTGGTGGCGGCGGCTTTCTCTGCCTTCTTGATTCGCTTCTCGTCCGACGAGTCGGAGGCCAGATCGTCGGCGACATATCCCTTTACTACGCTCCAGCCTAGCTCTGACCGATCTGCGATGAGGATCAGCTTCTGACGCTCTTTTATTGCTTCAATGGACTCCCTCAGATTGTTCTTGGCTTATTTGATGTCTAGCGCTTCGATGTTCTGCAAAGCCGCCTCGACGAACGAAATCATTTTCTCGCAATGAGTGAACTGTTGCTGGTTACACTCCCTCTTGAAGGTGGGGGTGTACTGTCGCTATAGTCTGTCTCTTGTAAGCGGACTCTATCCGGGAGTCCCAGGAGTTGGTAACTTCCTGAATGGTTCGCAGGATTTCTTGGTTTCCTTCGCATGGATGCGATAGCATATAGTGTCGTCTTCGTGAGTATGTGATTACGGGCAAATAGAGAAAAGTGGTGTGACCGGCAAGGATTGCGGCTTTATTTATAATGATCGTTACATAACGGTCTATTGTGTATTGTACTAAATGCACTTGCACCTGTCGTGCGAAAACGAAAAGGAATTCCACTTCTCAGATCCTTACTTTCCCTTAAATTAAACTCACTCCAACAATACAATTGGAGAACAACTAATAGTCAATGAAAAATAAACAGAGACCGAATTCAAACCCCAGTCGAACGATCTATAACCTAATCCATCATCCACGTGAGAGGTCGACAGAAGCCGTTTTTTAAAGTGCTTTAATATACCTCTCGGCTACGTGTAACTAGTTGAATGAGCAATAACAATGTATTAGCGTCATTGTTAAAACTGCTGAATAATCATGATGCGAGGGGTCTAGAGCCGCCCATTTATGATAAAAATGTCTTCTGGTTGAAGCCGGATCATTCTTTTTGTTGTTTATTTGCAAATTTGTTGGATTGAAATTGGGTCCAAAATAGGGTCGGTCGGAAATGAGAACCACATAAATAAAATGGCCGTTGTAACAAACACATCACTCTCTTAACAGATAAACCTGGCCTGTGAGAGCCAAATTATTCTTCAAAGGCTTATTTGATTTTATAACTAAAATGATTTAACAACAGAGGGCATAATGGTCCTTAAAAAATGCTCTAAAATTTCTATAAAATTGTCCCTACCCTTCTAATCTAATTCAACAATGTTTAGTATTACAATCTATAAGTACTAAATCTGGAAAGTCGTGCATGGTCATGGTTACTCAGAATAATTATGCAAATCTTTTTATTTCCTATTTTAAAATAAAGATACGTTTTACAACATTTAATGTTTTTAATTTGGAATGTCCCAGCTGTTATGAATATACTGGTATTATTTTCTACCAGGTAGCTCTATTCAATTTCAAATCCCATTTACAACTGCGTCGTCGGGGAACTACATATTTTCGCAATTTTCAAACTACATGTAAAGATTTTGCATTAATGCATTCGTGACTGGCAACAGTTTTTTCACCAAACGGTTCTTTTCTGCATCTATTGAAATATTATTGGCGTACATTTGTAAACCGAGTACTTGTGTTGTCCTCAATCGTGCAATAATCATGTACAGCCAAACCAACATTCTGGAGAAAACCCACAAAATCAAAGTAGGACTGAAAACTATAGCTAGATACATGTGGACCAACAAGGTGGGAATTAGACGGCAGCGGCCACATAAGGCGAGGAAAGTAACCACAGTGCAACGTTCAATCCTTAATGGTGAGAAATACATGTACAATGTACATGTATGTACAGTGTGTATGTGTATAAATTATGCCATGGTTAATGTGAGAAAGCCTAATTGAAAAGAAGGTGGCCAAACTGGTGATGGGCTGGATGGATTGGTTTATTTACTATGCAGTATGTGTACACGAAAATAGAGAGTTATAAAGGGCCCAAACAATTGTAATTACACCGGCGAGCATTGGTATAATAGCACTGGATTTATGGAAAGACCCTAATTGCATGTATTCCTAGCAAAATGCCAACGAAAGGTATAAAGCACAGGTATGGCATGACATGTAATTCCAATACGTTAATTTAGCGTAAATTACAACCCAAAACAAACGATAAACACTAAGTCAAATCCCTCCAAATATGATATCTATATCAACCAAAATCATACTCCATTTCTCTTATTGACGCATAGGGGGGTATTTATGATTACCGTGGTGATTGGATAATTATGTGAAATGGAGATTATAAGGTCATAAGTAAGGATTTACGGATCAAGAACTATCGGGCTAATAAAGTGAGTCTGGAAATTATTGGATGATTATAAACTAAGTAAGTCGCAAAAGGGCGCTATCGCATACTCTGGTGGCGAGGACGCTTTCCCACAGCTGCCCCTAAATTTAGGCACGAACAGCCACTACAGTTCTCATTCAGAGTCCGTTAGGGCTGGAACCTTGTTCTCCTGGTCATCTTGGACACCTTCGTCACTGACTTCTGGGAGTCGTACCAGGCGGGAAACAGGGCGAGTGTAGGTCTTCTTCCTTACTCTTACATTGGCGGTGCGCACACGGCCATCTGGACCAGGGAAGGTGTTGACGACTCGTCCGATGGGCCACTGAGCTCTACTGAGTGCGGGATCCACGGTCATGCCAACATCATCGGTCTTCACTACTGCGCCATCTCGTTGCCACTTCTGTTGTGTCTGCGGAGAGGGTAGGTACATCCCGATGAAGAGGAAGAGGAATGGGGGTCCGTCTCGCCATCTGGATTCTTTGACAAGCTCCATTGCCTCTGGTGAGATCATCGGCTAGATTGCTCTTAGTAGGCTATCGACGTAACGCCAATACTTGATGTCAGTAAGAATCTGGATCTCTGCAGCTTGGGTCCCGACGAAGACCTTATAACGGCAGAATTCAGACTTCAGCCAGGTGAGAGCGGTTGTTAAGTCGCTTCAAAGGAAGACAACCTTCACAGGTAGACTCAACTGTGTCTGAAGTAGTTGGCACAGCTGAGCACTCACCAAGGCAGCGAATAGTTTCAAGCGTGGCATGGAAAGCTGTCGTTTAGGGGCAACTCAGGATCTGGCCATGACTAAGCTGACATGGATATGATGTTGTTTATATTCTGCTCGAAGGTAGGCTACCGCACCATAAGCCCTCTCTGATAAATCACAGAAGATGTAGAGCTGGTAGCTGGCTGCTGGCTGCCTCAACAGTAGAGGGTGTGTAGCACCTATCCAATTTGATATCAGTCAGTGCTGGCAGCTCCATTTCCCAGGCTTGCCATTGGTCTCTGATGACGCCAGGTTCCAGAATGTCGTCCCAGTTGTACTTGGTTTTCCACAAATCTTGGACGATCACTCTGGCTCGGGTAGTGAATGGTGTGAGATAGCCGATGGGGTCATACTGGCTTGCCAGCAGCTTGTACACGTTCCTCATGTTAAGGGACTCGCATTCGACTGGTACTGCCGTTTGTCTGTGCTGCAATCTCATTGAAGTCCAAGAGAGTCAGTGTCGCCGTAGGTCAACCAAAGTTCGCAACCATTAGAACGAGCATCTGGCGGAAGATCCTCGACTACTGTGGGGTCATTACTGGCCCACTGAGGTATTTCAAACCCGGCGTCGACTAGTAGGTCTCTCATCTGATGAAACAGGTTCTTAGCTTCTCTGGGTGAAGGTATGCTGTCCAAGCATAGCAGTTGTCGACATAAAATGACTTGTCGACAGATGCCGCCACCTCTGGATACTGCTCCTTGTGATCGCTGACATGCTTCCCGAGTGCGAAGTTGACACAGCACGGGCTACATGTTGGCCCAATGGCCCAAAAGGGAGGACCTTCTATTCGTATATCTGTGGTTCGGTTGCGACCTTTATGTTACGCCATAGGAATCGAAGGGGGGTCTTGTCTTCTGGTAGAAGTTGCACATGGTGAAACATAGCTTTGATGTCTCCGGAAACGGCTATGGCTTGCTGCCGGAAGCGTAGGAGCACGCCGATGAGGGAGGCACACCGGGGTGGTCCTAGAAGGAGATGCTCGTTGAGCACTTGGTTGTGGTATTAGAAAGAACAATCGCTTTGATGTCTCTGGAAACGGCTATGGCTTGCTGCCGGAAGCGTAGGAGCACGCCAATGAGGGAGGTACCCAGGGGTGTTCCTAGAAGGAGATGCTCGTTGAGCACTTGGTTGTGGGATTGGAAAGAACAATTAAATACCAGTCGGTACTTCCCATTGTACGGTATGGTGAGGGTTGAAACACGATTCATCAGATCTTGCGGCTTCATCATCTGTCAGAATTCTCACATGACTAGAGTCAACCAGCTTCACGATAAGGTCGTTGTGCTTTTCTGCCAGTTGTTGGTGCTTCTGTAGCCGTTTCTCTGCTCTCCTAAGGGTTCAAAAAACTGCATCCTTTGTCTCCATCCTTTGTTCTTAGGAGGGGCGTGGCATAACGTTGTACACCATCAATGCTGACGGTTTTAGACTCCAGCATCTGAAGAGCGTACTGGTCATGTTTGGATCGGATGACTTCCTTATTGTTGGCATAATGAAAAACATCTGCCTGCTATAACATCTGCACATGCTGCATGGTGTCGTTCGTCACTGGGAACGTGGAAGTCTTAAATACTCCTTGCTTCTCCTGTCGATTGTGATTCAAAGTTGGTCCTTGGAGTGTCCAGCCAATTGCACCACGGGGTCCAGCACTTATGGGGCATCGGGAGATGATGAGATCTGTTTTGTCAGCTCCAAGGAGTAACGTTGGTGGTGCCTGGTTAATCTCTGGTAGCGGCAGGTGATGGAGATGGTTATATCGCTGCTTAAGAGTCTGGAAGAGCATGGATACTGAATATGTGTACTCCGAGAGACACCGATTGCTGGCTGAGAAGGCTCAGGTGATGGTGTACTTTATGTGGGGCTTTCCCTTAGGCGACAGCTGCAGAGACGCAGTTGAACTTGGCATTCAACTAAGTAATCACGGACAGTTCTCAGTAGAACCGTTTCTGGTTGGCCTTCAAGCTTCAGCCTTTTGGCTGCTGTCTGGAGCAGCATACTTCTCTTTGAACCATCATTAAGGATAGCATATGTTTCAACGGTGCCATCAGGACCATGAAGGAGAACTGGCAAAACCTTCAACATCACACTTTGCGGATGGACTGGCCTCTCAACATGGACAGTCTGGCTTGATGTTTGCACTCTGTAGACACGACTGGTAGTTCTCTGAGCGGCATCATGAAGTACAGTTAAGTGCACTTGTTTGCAGGTGTGACACGGTTTCATAAGTGTATAATCCACAGGCTAATGGGCGCGACCGCACTTCCAACACCGCCCCTTGTTTTGATGATCTGATCAGTGTTCAGTTTCTTGAGTTCCAGACATTTACCAAGGTAGTGTTCACTGTTGTCACAATAGGGACAATATGGCCGGGGTTTGTTGTTTTGCTTCAGTGCTGTCATGAGTACCGATGTTAGGGCGTCCTTCTTGAACATTCGTTGCTCCTGGTGTCGCTGTGGACTTGGGATACTTGGAGTATGTGCGGATACGGCTCTATACTGGCAAAGCCTCGCGACTGAGATTTCCGGCGGAGCCAACTTGCGAACTGGGGTAGGGTGTAGGTTTGACTACAGTTCGATTTTAATATGCCCGCCTTCAGGCAGTGCTTCATGAAACTCGTCTTGTGGCTAGGGGCTAGCTTACTGAGCAGAGGGTCGACATGTGATTCGCAATGGGGTTTGATGCCATCTGGACCCTCAAGGGATTGTAGCATTCCAACGAGGGAAAGGACGTCTAGGGAGAACTCCTCAAATGCTTCGATGTCACCATACTTGATCGCAGAGGTGGCCATTATGGCCCCGATCTCGCACTGGACGAGCTGTCGTGGTTGATGCATACTTGTCAGTAAGGGCAGCTAGGGCCTCGGTGTAGGGCTGACGAGCGTACATGAAGGACTTGGCAAGTTTCAGTGCTTTTCCACCTAGTCGGACGAGCATCACCTGGAACTTGTATTTTTTTGTAAGGTGTGGTGGACATCGACCAGGTTGTCCAATGATATGCGGAGTAAGGCAAATTCTCTTTTCTCTTCTATCAGTGTAAGGTGCTGTACTCTATAGGTGATGTACAGGTACTCATCACTAACTATGGCGCTCATGGCTTCAGCTTTGGCTAGCTCCTGTTGAGCCTTACGCAGTCTGCAATCTTGTGGTTATGGCTTCATGCTCTCGCAAAGCCTGAAGCTCTGTTTCTTCGGCCTTGAGGCGGGCTTGTCGAGCTTGATCATTGATTAGATGAAGCACGTGGTTTTGCACCCTCCTCTTCCTCTAATTGGCACTGCAACTCTTCAACTCGAGTCTTCTTTTGAAGGGTCCGTACCTTTGCAGCATATTTGTCACTCAGTCCAGATAGTTGGGAGGCGACAGAACTGCTGGAACGGTTGCTACGATGGGAGGAGTGTTCGCTGCTGGCGGTGGCCACATCACCCGCATGGCAGCTGGGACATTAGCTGAGAATGTCTTCTTGTTGTGGGTGAGAAATTCTGGAGGTTAAAATGGTGATCCGTAGGTCGCTGGTTCGAATCCAGCTCAAAGGACCATAAAAAAGTAGGCGGCCAAACTGGTGATGGGCTAGATGGATTTGGTTTATTTACTATCGTAAGTGTAGTATGTGTACAGGATTGGCGTGCCAAGTAAGTGTGTGTGGGTGTGTGGTTCAAAGGATAAATAAAACAAAGAGAACGTATTACTACGTGCACAGACCTATGAAACCCTAATTATGTCATAAACATTAACAATATACATGTAAACATGTGCCTATAATTAGCCCATACATGTACATATAAACATGGTTTACATGAAAACAAATATAGAGTTATGAAGGGCCCAAACACTTATAATTACACTGGCGAACATTGTTATAATAGCACTGGATTTATGGAAAGACCCTAATTACATGTATTCCTAGCAAAATGCCCACTGACGGTGTACTGCACGAGTATGACATAATTCCAATACGTTAATAAGCCAATTCGGTATTCCAACTGCGCATGTGCACAACAAGATTCAACAATTTTTCTCGCGGGATAAACACGGCAGACAAATGCACACAAGGCTATGGGGGACGTGGTAACCGAATCTGCATTCTCTGTATTTTCTTGTGAAATCGAAAAGACGATGGGCACTTCGTTCAAACAAAAGTTTGGCCACACAAAACACCTGAAAACACCAAAACGTAAAAAAAGAAATGTTACTTAGTAACTTTAGAACACGACGATCTCTTTAAATTTGCTGGTACCCGCTATGTTTTTGCACGCAATCGAGGAAATGTTTATCCCGAAAGAAAAATCGTCAAATCTTCATATGTGCGCATGTGCACTGGGATACCGAACTGGCTTATTCAGCGTAAATTACAACCCAAAACAAATGAACGATAAACACGAAGTCAAATCTCTCTAAATATGATATCTAGATCAACCAAAAACATACTCACTTTCTCTTATTGACGCACAGGGGTATTTATGATTACCGTGGTGATTGGATAATTACGTGAAATGGTGATTATAAGGTCATAAGCAAGGATTTACGGATCAAGAAGTATTATCGGGCAAACAAAGTGAATCTGGAAATTCTTGGATAATTATAAAGTAAGTCACAAGAGGGCGCTGTCGCATACAGAGCCGTATATATCTACGGCTCTGCTTTGCTACGGCTCTGCTCTGGTGTTCTGCTCTGGTACGGTGCAGGCGACGGGCGAGGACGCTTTTTCGCACACTAATAAATGGAAAGGTCTCCTGGAGGCTACGTCCTGTCAGCATGACTTTGCACTGTATGCATTGGCCCATGGTATACTAAATGAAAAAAGCAAGGTTTTTATTTGAGCAAGTTACCTTTAATTGAAAAACTTTCTGATGTACAACTTTTTGAAACATGAAACCAACCTTTTCGTTACATTTAAAAAGCATCATAGAATGACAAACAAGCAAGACTTCACCGTTTTCACGAAGGGGCGAATTTCATGAAAAATCTTCTATTTATCGAAATTATTTTTCTTGTTGATGAAAACGATTAAATATTGCAATTTCTACAACCTGGTGAAGTTATACATCCAAAAAAATCATTAAAATCCTAATTAACCTAATTAACGAATGGGTGAATTGGTCCTCAAGTGCCCTTTTGCGTTTTCACGAAGAGGCGAATCCGAAATAGCGTCGACTTCAACGTGTTTATGAAGGGGCACTTTGGTGCGCGTATTGAGTTTAGCGTTTTCACGAAGAGGCGAATTGGGCGCGTACTGGCTTTTAGCGTTTTCACGAAGTAAAGAGGCAAATTCGGGGCGCAATATGGGAAAATGTATACATTCTGACTCTCACAGCTACGGGCGAATTTGCTAATGTATCGTTTAGGCAATTCTATTAATTGATTAATTCTGCAAAACTAATCACCTATTTTAGTTTATACACACACCTAGCTGGTACTCTTCTCCATAAGTTTCGCGGTATACATGTCTTGATGACGAAGTCAACAAGGTTTATCTAAACCCCGCCGGGCAGCGATAATTTTTTTCTGCAGGTAGGTTGGTACATAGTGTACATTTATTAGCCAATCAGAACACAGATGGTGTTGACGTCATCGATGATGTCTCAGGATCTGACTGGGGTTAGGGGTTGTCCCAGACAACTGTAACATCATCGATGACGTCAATACCATCCGTGTTCTGATTGGCTAATCTACCAACCTACCTGCAGAAAAGATTATCGCCGCCGGGCAGGTCGGACGCGACGGCGCTGGTAGAGGGAAAACGCACGAGGGCGCATTAAGGCGAGTTTATCGTCGATTATAAAGTGTTTTGAATCAAGACTAAACAGTTGACAGGCGTTGGATACTGCCGACTTTATTAATCTTATGGGGTCCATAAAAACAAGGATCACGAATATATCCAGCACGATATGTGACAGAGGGGTACCCCCTCTTATCCCTATACTTTATTCGCACTCAACACTATTGTAACCTAACCCCCGATTCCCCCCCCCCCCCCCCTTGAAACCTAAAAGGAATTCCTGAGATTCCGGGAACACAATGGTCAACACAAAAGAGGGGGGTTTTCTCTGCCACATTAGTGCTTCATATGATCACGAACGGTATCTTTTTGTTTGATTTGCAATAAAGATAAAACTCAATACTTTACCGTTATGGTAAAATCACACCCCACAATGGGAAATAAACTAAAGAAATCACACAAACACCTGGCAAGATAACTTGTCTACTCTAAACCATCAAGGATATTAATATAAAGGGGCATTTGTTTTCCCTTATATAACCTTTTCTTAGATTCTCCGCAGTAGCTTGGCAGAGGTAAAAGATGAAAGTGGCAAGTGGCCTTCATCTGGGTCAGAGCTCGCACTTGACGCTGCTGAACGATGTGCGCCCCCAGCATTGTATACCAAGTTGCAACTTCTGTATATTGGTCAAGATCTCATTGGTGTAATATTAAGAACCATGGTTTCGACTTCAAACCAACTTGCAATGGCCATGACAGTGCGCTACTTGACTTGGCTGTTTATCACTTAACATTCTTCATGGGCTGGGACACTGTGTTGCATCTTCCACCGCACGCCAGTATGACCAGGACCTGGTCATCACGGTGATCAAGATGATGATGATGATGACCGTGCAGAAGTTGAAACCTAATTTCATGTTCTAGGATTGGTGTATTGGTTTTTTAAGCTAACTTTCAAACATTTTTTTTCAGTACTGACAGTTGTATTAATATTAAAGGATCATAAGACATGTTTTTTACACCAAAACAAATATCTATGCATCTTAACCGAATAAAAAAAAGGAGCCCCGTTTTTGAAATCTCATACGAGGTCACTGTTGCTGTAATGTCCATCCTCAGCTCTCAGTTTATGTTTTATTATAGGCAGTTACATGTAGATGTACTTAAAAATCGACTTGAAATGCAACTCATCTTAACAGTCTGTGCATAAAATATGCTCATTGATTGGCTGTTGTGTACACGTGTGTCATTTTTACAAAGCAACAGAACACAATTGTCTACAGTTTGCAAATGCACATAAAATATATGAAGATTTAATAAAGGATTCTATACAAAAATAGGCTTACATTAAATGTTAACCCTAACAGTCCTCACTCCTTTACCTGTTGGAGGATGTGCGAAAAGCTTTTAGAATTAATTACAATGTCTTGAAGTCATTGCATTTGTACAATGTACATTTGATTATGTTGACTGGGACTTTATTTGTAGGAACAAGAACAAAAAAGGAATAACAAACAAACTCACTTTTTCTGTAAATAAATCAGGAAAACGTGTTTTCCCTGTTTTACGATAATCCAGAGAAAGAAATGTAGTTCATGGTGTGTTAATTATTATAGAATTGATTATGAAAGGTGTTTCAAAATTGCATGAAACAAGCTCAGGCTGTACGCTCAATTACATACACCAATTACTAAATACTATAGAAGCTCACACAATTTGAAAATAAGAGTTTGAACAAATATTCTAAACAACTCGATAAATGGAAAATTCAACATAAAAGGGAAGAAACAATTATGGGAGAAAAAGCCAGAAGGCCACGTAAATAAAATCACGGTGCGCCCTACGTTGGAGACATGGGGGTGTGCGTACGTGTATATGTACGTACTACGTCACCCAAGCTTTTACTATACAGCCTCGTAGTCGTACGCAAACCACGCGGTGTACTTTTTAACGCTCTAGCTCATTCCTCCAGTGTACGAGCGTTAAAAAAATCATTTATAAAATTAGGGTATTTAACTTGCCAATACAGTATACTTTTCTAACTATACAGGATACTTAAATCACAACACCTTCTTTTGGACTGTATATACTGATTTTAAGTAAATCCATAGTAAGTTGTATCATGGAGAAATGGTTGTATCATGGGACATGGAGCAATAAACTAGTTTATTGCTCCATGGTGTACCATGTACATGTACGCGGCGTACTGTACTTTTCAACGCTCTAACTCATTATTCCTCGAGTGTACGAGCGTAACAAGTTCATTTATAAAATTAACGTATTTAACTTGCCAATACAGGATATATTTTCGAGGCACATAGCGCGTATAATCTACAATATCTAGTCTACTTTGCTAACTACAGGACACTTAAATCACAACACCTTCTTTTGGACTGTATACTGATTTTAAGTAAATCCATAGTAAGTTGTATCATGGAGGAATAAGAAGGGTCATGGTTGTATGTGTAGAGCCCCTCTGGAAAGGTCTAGAAAAATACCACCCCCCTAAAAAAAGTAATATTTCCTGTTGGCACATCCGATATGCCTACCCCTAGCCTGTACAACTAGTCAGCTGGACAGTGACCCAGTTGCCATGGTCACTCTCCTCTGATTGGTTTAGGCACACAGAAACTTCCACACCACATGGTCCAGTGTGCGTCTCAAGCCATTCTTGGATGAGAAGCACAACCGAATAAACTAATTTTACTAGCAGCTCTGCAAAACAACTAATGATGCATCTGTAATTTCATCCTTTCTAACAGGTATGTTAATTTCATTTCTTTTCCACATTTCAAACCCAATTGTATTGATTTATAAATTTGTAATTATTTGTATTTCCTGTAAAATCTTTAAGCTAAAAGTGAAGAATTATGAGTACTTTAAGAAAGAATACCACTGATGATAGAGAGGATAGAGAAGTTTAGCCGTTCTTTAGAAGTGATACAAGTTGGTTTTATAACTAAATTAGGAAGAATGTAAAAGAGTGAGTACTGCTAGAGATTGGAGATGCATTTCGTGGATAATTGTTGACAAGGAATTCCTTGATCTTTTATTATATCTCGTCTTGCAAAGATCCAAGAACTTCGGATTATATTGTTAATGTGATTTCATTATATTTTTACTTTTCTATTTACTTTTGTAGACATTTTATACTTTTCTGCCCAAGTGTGTCATTCCCATAGACGCTACACTTTAGATAAATTATTTAGAATACATGTATAGTGCAAGTCTGTAACCTTTGATAATTCAATACAACGTTGTGGTTATGTGATACATGTGCTTTTACATAGGACCAGATAGTGACCCCTAGTACGTGGCAGTGGTTTATCTTGAGAAAACCTTGGTTCCTTTAGACTTGCTCCAGTTGAGCCATTGAGATTTAAGTGGTTACCCCTGTGGGTAGTTTTATTAATAGCTCTCTTACCGTTAAGTAGTTAGACCTAGTGGGACTGGGACAAGTTTACAGTTGGCCACAGTACTGACAAGGGAGTGGAAGGTGGAGCCAGTTGGCTCTGACCTCAAGGATAAATGCCCATGGTCGATTGATTGATTACCAGTACTGGACTTACTTTAAGTGATTTTATAGAGACCACATGTTACTTTGTTTTGTGGTGCTTATAGTAGAAACCTATGGGAACAAGAACACCCTTTTTTCCTTGTGAATAATTATTAAGGAGGCCCCAGACTGATGCTTTGGTATTTACATTTTAAAGAGATTTGATTATCCAACTTTTCAATTTAGACTATTTTATTAGATCCGAAGTTGGTTTATAACATTGTTTTATTCTAAATAACTCTTGTATAATTGATTGACCATTCTTGGATGAGAAGCACAACCAAATAAACTAATTTTACTAGCAGCTCTGCAAAACAACTAATGATGCATCTGTAATTTCATCCTTTCTAACAGAATTGAAACCCACCCCGAGCCGGGCGGGCCTACATATGTACATTGAAATAATTGTTCAATTTTGATTCAATCATAAACACATAAAACAATACATGATCTATCAACAATCACGTAAAAAGGTTCACCGTTGGTAGCACAAGTTGATCACCGATCCTCATCAACGATTGCGCGATAAATTCCATCATCCCTCGCAAAAGTTGATCACCGATACCGAAAGTTAATAACCAATTGCAAGGGTCCATCACTGATTGTGAATATTCAAAACCAGTGTATCGCCGATCGCAGAAGTGCATCGCCGATCGCAGAGGTGCATCGCCGATCGCAGAGGTGCATATCGCCGATCGCAGAGGTGCATCGCCGATCGCAGAGGTGCATCGCCGATCGCAGAGGTGCATCGCCGATCGCAGAGGTGCATCGCCGATCGCAGAGGTGCATCGCCGATCGCAGAGGTGCATCGCCGATCGCAGAGGTGCATCGCCGATCGCAGAGGTGCATCGCCGATCGCAGAGGTGCATCGCCGATCGCAGAGGTGCATCGCCGATCGCAGAGGTGCATCGCCGATCGCAGAGGTGCATCGCCGATCGCAGAGGTGCATCGCCGATCGCAGAGGTGCATCGCCGATCGCAGAGGTGCATCGCCGATCGCAGAGGTGCATCGCCGATCGCAGAGGTGCATCGCCGATCGCAGAAGTGCATCGCCGATCGCAGAAGTGCATCACCGATCGCAGAAGTGCATCTCCGAATCGATGAAGTGCATCACCGAATCGATGATCACATTAAGCAATCACGAAGTGCATCACCGATCGCAGAAGTGCATCTACGAATCGACGAAGTGCATCTCCGCGAATCGATGATCACATTAAATGCCTCTTTGGCGTTCCATAGCTGGCGTCATGATTATTCAGTTGTTTAAGTGATAACGCTAAAATATATTGTTAATGTTATTGTTATTGTTCAGTCAACTGTATGCCCCAGAGGTACATTAGAGCGCTTTGAAAAAACAGCTTTATCGAATTCTCACAGTAGCGAAATAGATAATGGGTTAGGTTATAGATCGTAAGATTAGGGTTCAGATGAGGCTCATTTTTCATCGACTACATGTATTTTTTTATAATTTTATTGTGGGGATGAGTTTATTTTAAGGGAAAGCAAGTATCTTCTATTCAGTGTGGTCTAGATACGCCCAGTTATAAATTGGTCTTTTACCATGCTACGAAAAGAAGAAGAAAAACACGCTGCCCGGAAGTTCGGTCACTAGCTTCTACAAGTTGCGTACTAAAATGCTTCTGTTTTCATGTTCATGTATATTCGATTTTCAATGCACTTACAGTAGCACCTAATTAAGTATTGCCCATGCAACGTCTAATACTGCTCACCAAAATGTTGCGGTTCAAAGTAATTATCAAAATTTAGACCTCAAATCACTTGTAATTTTATACCTGATGACGCCAATGATGACGTCACTGAAGGTGTTTACATTTTCTGACAAAGGGTTCATTTACATACACAATTTTATCATAATATACTAGTTTGAAATTCCTGTACCAATGACCTTCCTGTATATCCAGAAATAAAAATGAAGCAGCTTGGGGCGTACACAAATTTAAGTATGAACATAGTTGATTCAGTATTTTGTCTAATGTTATATTAAATGAAATGTACATCATTTGCTTTTGCTGTAATTTTCAGAAATGGGTGGATTTGGAGGATTAGTGTTATAGCAAAAGTGGTTACACTGACTTATTTGAGGTTTTGGGTTTGTAGATGCTGGTAAAATCAAGAAAACCAATCATGTTTTTGTAGTCAGATATCCTTACCCCCACTTAAGAAAAATGTCAGAGAATAAGTTGCAACTCTTCACAGATGCGTAATCAATTGCAAAGAAAATGTGGGACAACTACAATGTAAATATGAAAAATTTGGAGCAGTATGAAAAAGTGTTTTCAGCGCTGGTATGCCCAGCAAGATCAGGACCAAGGGACTTACCCCTTAGTCCCCAATACCGATAGACTCTCTAGACTATTGCTACCTAATGCACCCCCCCCCCAAAAAAAAACCAAAAAAAACAACAAAATAAACTAAAAAGAATTTATGAGAAACCACAACATTCCGCAAGCAAAATGATCACCACAAAGGAGGGTGGTGGTGGGGGGGGGGGGGGGGGGGTTCTCTCTATAACTTGCTTCATATGAGCGCTGGTCGCCAACCAGCATTGGATATTGATACAAAAATACCACTTTACTTGAAAGTGTGAGCACACCAAGAGCCATTATTTTACACGTTCCCCAACAGCCCAGTAAGGCATTTGTGATAATTTTGTCAATTATTTTGTTGATTTTGTTAAATGTTGTATAACGGGTGATTTCAACGAAAATCACCTGTAATTTGATATCTAATTATGTCACCGTGACTTCACAGTAATATTTTGGGTTCAATGTTTTTTATTTAAAGCTCTTAACCGGTTAGAAGAAAATTCCCATAGAACGTTTGTCCAGAAAAAAATATATAAAAATTTAAAAACAGTTATTGGGGTTCAGCCCGATCACTCAATAAAAATTAAACTTTGAAACCCCATAATCATGTTAGGTTCAAAGATTTCCAAAAGCTCTCAAGCTCACTACAATGTTAAAAAAAAAGTCTATCTTGAATGAGAATCTCACCAAAGCTCTAGTTTTATAAGAACTAGAAAATTAACATTGATGTATACATCAAGTGGGTACATGGAAGAATGGGATGTGGGTACATGGAAGAATGGGATAAAGCTTAGGATTGAGTTTGACTTGCTTCGCTGAAATCGGTGGTCTTAGTAGCTTTACTGGACAGCGCGTTACCGCCTCGGCTGCTGAGCTCAAGACCGGTTCCAGACACCGCTGTGCCGTCCTTCTTGCAACGAAACATCTCCCTCCAGACCTTGTGCACCTCTTTCTGTCTGGCGCAGAACAGGACGAAGATCATCAGCCCTTGCAGAGAGTTGAAGATGGCAAAGAGGATCTGGAAGGCAAAGCTGGCGTTCTCGAAAACCGCGAGAACTCCGAAGACCCAGGTCAGCCCGAGAAGAACCGAGATGGACACAGCGTTCTGGACTCGGCGCAGCGTCTCCTGACGCTGGCTCGTGTTGGTGGTGGCCTCGATGGTCTTACGGGCGCAGGTCAGCTGGCGGGTCACCAGCGTAAAGATGACAAAGTTAAAGAGGAGCACCAAGCCGATTGGAAGCATCTGGCCGTAGTAAATGGCGTTACCAGGCTTTAGGAAGCAGCTTCAAGGAATAAAGATTATAGGTTACGTAAGTATTGGCAAAACAATGGATTTTTTTTTTAGCTTTAGCCAATATATTTACTTTATTTATTGGTTCATTTATTTATTAACAACTCTCATATCTTGGTAAGCCATAAATAAATAAAAAACTTTAGAATGAGTTGGTAGGGGGTAGTGACTAGGTTTGGCTTCCAAACCAGAAGAATATGAAAGTGAATTACAAAAACTTACTAATCTTCGTTCTCATACTGTCTGTAATCAGCTGCTAGAATAATGACGACAATCACCATTGGAAGACCTGGAATAACAATTGCAGGTGCAAATAACAATATTAAAAGGTAGGAAACACCATTTGCAGACATACAACATTTTTACTACCGAATTATTAAAAAATATCCTACTTATTTAAAATGAAATAATGGTTCTAGGCATCCAGCAAAATGATTGCGTGATATATCCTGTAATTGTTCAAAAAAATTGAATTTTATGAAAAACATTCGATCGTGAAAAAAAACCTTGACAACTGCCCGAAGCCGGTTAAAAATGAGCGCCGTTTTTCTTGCTTTTTTGCTCGGCATCTATGATTGTAAAACTTTGAACAGGTCAGTTAAAACGGTATTTACTATAAAATACAACAACCCCAAATCCACCCAATTCAAGAAATTACCAAAGGTGTATCCTACCTTTAAACAACTGTTATTGCACTATATTTTAATCATAAAAAGAATGGCAAAGCTGTAATAGACAAAAAGTCATTAACCATCTAAACCACCAAGTGTTTCCTTGGTGGAAGACACAAACAGTTCAATCTTCAAAGAATACAGAAAATTTGCTTGTGGAAGTTATTCATTTGTTTAATTTTGTGTTTGTTACATACAAACGGAGGGAAATGGGGATTTCTTGAGCTGCTTACCCACAGCTAAATCTGAAAGAAAAGAAACCAAGGGCTTTTAATATTTTTAATATCAAGTTTCAAGTCGACTTTTCAAGTCAACATTTCGAAATTTGAATAGACTTTTTAAGTTTCGGATTGGCTTTTTGAGTTTCAAGATTTTAATCGACTTTTTAAACTTTACTTTTTGAGTTTTCGGTTGACTTTAAAATTTTTGTAAAGTCCACTTGAAACTCCAAGGAAAATGTAACACTCAAAGAAACCTCACCCCAGGCTGCGATGGCGGCCTTAAGCAGGAAGCGAGGAACGTTGGCGTTGAGCACTCGGATGAAGAGCAGATACATGTTAGCCGCTTCCACAGCCATCCAGGCGATGGAAGCCAACGTGAAGTAGTGTAGCAGGACAGCCACAAGGATGCAGCCTCCCTTGGTAGCCGTAGCATCAATACCCACTAAGAAAGTGACGTAGAGAGCCAGTAGGGCAAAGCACAGGTTGATCAGAATCCGCTGGGGACGCTTGGTCCGTAGTTTTCTTTTGTGCGAGAGAGAGAAAGAGAGTGAGTGAGTGAGGTAGTGAGTGAGTGACTTTTGGGTTTAACGCCATGCTGGCATCAGTGGCCATATTTATGGCGGGAATGTGTACAAATATAAGACAATAGGTAGTTATAAAAAACAATCAGGTGAACTGTGGAGAATATAAAATCTTGGAGTCAGAAGGAACAATTATCACACAGGAAAAGAATGAGAACGTTTCAAAAGGATTGAAGAACCATTGTATAGAAGTATTACGATAGACTGATTCTGGGTAGTTTTCCCAGGAGAATCCCATGGCAGGCGGGCTATGGGGGATCCCTTAGACACACGGCACCCCGTCTAAATGGGTCCCGCAAGGCCGGCCATTTACCTTGCAGTTAAAGGGCCCTTGCAGTTAAAGGGCCCTTGCCCTGCGATATTTTCACACGGTATTTTCATTTTCATAAATAATTCCGCGCCTGGTGTTCATTGAATTGTCAGTAATGTCCCCTCCATTGCTGATAATCCTTTTCTTGCAGTGTATATATGGATGAATGTTTATGTTCTTAATGACCTTGTGTAAGAATGTTAGTTGGTTGGTTTGTCCACGGAGCTATGGTTTGTCCAACCCAAGCTAGGACATTGTCCAACAGCTCATCTTTTCGGCGACAGTTGCTATAAATATTTATATATATTTTCGCATGTTCCAGTTTTACAGGTGTGCCCTACATTCATATATTAAATTTATACATACCGGGTATTATATATTTTTATATATTCTCCATTATAATCTCCATAATTCTCCATTTTATCTCCATATAGTTTGTGGCCAGGAATTGCCTCAGATTTTACCACAGAGCATAATAGAGTCAACAAAAATGTAGGGGCCCTTAGCCTAGACTTGTAGACAAGTCGTTAATGTTTGTCGCGGCCGGTGATAGTCGTGTTGCGGTGCATACAGTCGAGTCGCGTTGCATAATAATACGCTAAAGCACGCCCTCGCGCGAGACTGCTTGCTCCAGACTATACTTCCCCATTAACGACTTGTGAAACCCGAATGCTGTACGTATTCATATATTTGAGCACGAACGCGATATACATTACGGTTGTCATAGAGACGATCATTGAGGCGAGTCCATTTTATCTGAGGGTAGTAATAATTTCAGTTACTGTAAATGTACTGACTGCTTGTACTGGAGAGCGAATGTGAGTGAGTTAGTCTTGCATACGCACTGTGGACCTCCGAACAATATAGGTCCACACGATGCGGGAAGAGGTTACGGTTTGTGGACTTGCACACGTCCACAATCCGTTTTTCAGTTTCCGAAAAAGAGCGCTAGAGGAAAAACGGGTTAGGGTTATATATAGAAAAGATAGAAGGGACAGCTGAGAGGCCCATAATCCAAATTTGAGGGTAAATTTGTTTTGGGGAAGCGAGAAAAATGAGTATTTAGTCAAAGTTTGTTAACTACATGAAGACAAAGGAATGTCCACAGTGCGTATGTAAGGTAAAGCTATGTGAGTGTGTTTTTGTGTGTTAACTGCTTTATTAGTTTACTGAATTAATAAATAATGTAAACTTATCTTAAAATGCATTATTATATATCTGTTTAAAATGTGTGTGTTGCCTCATAAAAATGAACAATGCCTACTGTGAATGGTTATTGATCCGCTCCAGTCCTTTAACCCGATGAGTTTGAATATTCATAGATTTAACCAAATTGACCAATCAGATGCGTCCGTACAAAATCGGCTGAATTGCCCATAGGCCGTGCACAAACCGCTGTCGGGTTGTACAAGTCGTCAAAATAAGACCGAAGCCGTGCTGCAAGGGGAGCAGTAGTCTCGCGTCGCCCGTGTCGCGAGGACTCGCGGAGGAGTTTGAACGCTATCACCGCGACAAACATCTAACGACTTGTCCACAAGTCTACCCCTAGGCAGGCCCCGGACCCCGCGCCGTAAGGGCTTTGCGCCTCGCGCTCACATTTTCCAGTTTTGGGTGTGCCCCACATTTATAAACAAATGTATATAAAATATATATTTACATATATTCTCTATTATAGTCTCCATAAGTCTCCAAAAAACTCAGAGGAAAGAGGCCAGGAATCGCCTCAGATTGCACCTCAGAGCTTATAGAATCCAAAAGTTCACTCCTCAATGGTTACAAATACTCGTATAAATTATGTGTAATGATTAAAGTAAGAATAAATGAAAAGGTCAGCCTGTCGGCATGACTTTGCACTGCATTCAGTGGCCCATGGTCTATTTAAAAAAAATAGCTAGGTTTTTATTTGAGCAAGTTACTTTCACTTGAAAACTTTATGATTTATGTACAACATTTTGATACATGAAACAAACAATTTTCGACACATTTCAAAAGCATCATGGAATGACAAACAAGCAAGTTTATACACACACCTAGCTAATACTCTACTCCATAAGTTTCGCAGTTTGTTTGTCATACAATCCCATTATGTTTTTAGGACGTCCACAAGGTTTTTCTATTAGTTATGATTCCGCCCAGCTAGCGGGTGTAAACAGGTGTATTGTACGTTATAAATGCTCATTAACTGAGAGTGTGATGATTCTAGGCATCCAGCAAAATGACTGCGCTCAATATCCTGTAATTGTTTTTAAAGGGACGACTGCCCGACGCCGGTAAAAAAAGAACGCCGTTTTTCTTCCTTTTTTTTCCTCGGCATCCATGATTATAAAACAGGTCAGTTAAACGATATAATTTACTATAAAATACAATCCCCCAAATCTACCCATTCCTGAAAATTCAAGCAATTTACCAATGGTGTATCCTACCTTTAAATTCATCCCCATTCCTGATAATTCAAGCAATTGACCAATGGCGTATCCGGCCTACCTTTAAACGTACTTGTTTCAAACCAGCCACCAGCACCTATTTATTCCCTTTGTATCCTTCGTGACTGTGTGATTACTTACTTGCTGTAGAGATATGTGACTAGAGTGATGATGAGAGCCACCACAGACACCACACAGCCAAGCTTGCTGATCACATCCAAAAATACGCTTTCATGTGTCCCATGTACGGCCTGAAAGATGCAAAAAGGAACACCATATGTGACCTGTTCCAACGAAACCCGGACAAAGTCGCACAATGTGTTTTGTCACAATGTACTCCAGAAGTAATTTCGGGATGGATTTTACCATTTTGAGGTTTTAGGTTTTCCTAAGTCACTTACTATTAATCTACAATCTCCTCAAATTTGAACAAAATCCGTCTACCAGAAGTGTGTTTTTTGGTCAATTTTGTGAAACATTTGTGTATAGAAATAATACGCTTTTCTGAACTTCAAAGCTGTTTATCTCATAATTAGGGTTTTATCACTAAATCCAGACACCAGGGAAGATAGGGTGGGGGTACATTTGTAAATGATACATCATTTTAAAGCTGAGAACCTAGAGAATTTGAAAAAAGCAAAATCTGAAAAACTAAAAAGTCGACTTTGTCCGGGTTTCGTTGGAACAGGTCACATATGTGACCCAACCCTGCGAAATGAGTCGGAAGTCGCCAGAACTACTTTCGCGTAATACACATTTTAACAGTGTCCTACACAACAGAAATCTATGGAAACAGTCAAACCTTTCACCTATAACAACTGTACATTAACCCTCCTATATATGGGGCAGTTGCCATAGAATTGTCTGACCTTTCAAAACCTTTCAAGTTTCCTGGACTGAAAGGTTTTGAAAGGTGAGAAAACTGTCTGACAAAAGGGACCTATGAAAGATTTTGAAAGGTAAAACAACTCTCTGAACAAACTGGTGTAAGACCAAAAATACCTTTCAAGTTTCTTGGACTGAAATGTTTTGAAAGGCGAGAAAACTGTCTGACAAAGGAAACCTATGAAAGATTTTGAAAGGTAAAACAACTTTCTGAACAAACATGGTGTGAGAAAAAAAAACCTTTCAAAAGGTTTTGAAAGGTGTAGTAGTGCAGTAGCAACAAATTCTGGAGCGTTTTGAAAGGTTCATACTTATTTACAGCCATTTTGTCAAGTAAGCAGATTTTGAAAGGTTTTGAAAGGTGTCAACCTGAGTGGTACACCAAAATGAAGAGCAAATGATGTGCTTTCAAATGCATGTGAACAACTAAAAACTAAAAATTAAACCTCGGGACTCATTTCACAGGGTTGGGTCACAGATTTTGAAAGGTAAAACAACTCTCTGAACAAACTGGTGTAAGACCAAAAATACCTTTCAAGTTTCTTGGACTGAAATGTTTTGAAAGGCGAGAAAACTGTCTGACAAAGGAAACCTATGAAAGATTTTGAAAGGTAAAAAAACTTTCTGAACAAACTGGTGTGAGAAAAAAAAAACTTTCAAAAGGTTTTGAATGGTGTAGTAGTGCAGTAGCAACAAATTCTGGAGCGTTTTGAAAGGTTCATACTTATTTACAGGACCTGATAGGACCCAATTTCATGGCTCTGAGTTGGTTACAGTAAAATCTTTGTGACAAATACTACAGAGACACAAACAGATTTTATTCCTCTTTTTATTTGAATAAAGAATTGACTGTAAAAAAAAAATGGGGAAAAATGTTGTGCCTTGACAAAATACATTGTACATCTTTATCAAAAGTGTTGTTGTGGAAACGCTGACCCAGTTAATTCTGACCTAATTTAAAAAGACCATATTTTACAAAACTCTTCAGCAACTAAATTCTAACCCCTGTATCTGAGATGTGCGGATTTGTGTGAACTCATAGTTCAGAGTGGAACAGGGTGTTGTAATGGGACTGTTCGAGAAACAGACGAGCTTGTTCTGTGGCATGTCCTCACAAAGTGCTTTTTTGGTCAAGTTTAGGACAGGCCCCAGGAGTTAGGCTTCTACCGTAATTTCCTGCGGTAAAGCCGCACGGCGGTTAAGGCGCAGGTCCCTAAAATCACCCAAATTTTTTTCAAACGTCAACAGATAAAGCGCACTGCCGAATAAGGCGCATGCTTGAACGCACCCAGAAGAACACCAGGCGCCACCCGGTGTAGGTACATCGCCACAAAGGGGTCATTTTGTTGCCTTAGAAGGATCCCACTATTCCAAGCAAGAATTTGCTGAGTACTTGAGTTTATCTGGCACGCAAACAATGTATGAAAACTTCAAACCAGTAGTCACAATATCGCACGAGGTTTGCCGATACATATCATGTCACTGCAGTATAAACTGCATGCATATACATCACATGCAGCGATCGCGTGCATGGTATCCCTAATTGCGACACCCCCTAGTCTTTTTTCCAGTCGTTGTGAATGCTCCGCGCTGTGTAGTTCGGATGGTGAATTGCATGAAGCCGGAACGTACATGTAGACGAAAAAACGTTTAGAAAAAGGCCACATAGTAGTAGTACGGGCCAGCTTTTTATCGCTGTTGTACGCGTCATGCAGCGCACGCTGTAGTCTTGTTTGCAAGACGATCTTAATCGCGGTATATGCAGCGCGCGTAGGCCGCCGATGCGGTAATTCGCGCGTGGTCTACGGCGTACGTTAGAGGGCGCCCCGCATCGCGAAAAACGTCTTGCAAACAAGACTACGCACGCTGCCGAGTGCTAAATCACATACATGTACGGTCGTAGGGGGATCGCGGCATTGTTAATGGAAACACGGTCACAATGTCCGGAGAGTTGGGCTAATTGGTTGACCGCATTATTGAGTAAGATTGCGGCGTTCAAAGAATTCTTCACACAAAGACCATCACTTTGAACTCAAGCGACATCATATACGGCGCACTGAAAGATAAGGCGCGGCGATGTTTTTGTGGTCTAGAAAGTCAGATAAGCCGCGTCTTTACCGCAGGAAATTACGGTACTTAGTTTTCTTTATCCAAAATCGCCCGATTCAGAGGTGATCGAGTCCCAATCCCTCGCTAAAAGCAGGCAGGGGTTGTCCCAGACCATCTGGAAACCGGGCGGTTTGGGATCGTGGGCCTAACACCTTCCTGACAATATTTCTTTGTGCAACCATCGGTAAGATAGCCCACCATGAGCCACATGTACAATGTACTAGTGTCAAAGATGTTCCCCATCTCATTGGCAGTAAGCAGCGCCCCTACAGATGATATCTAGCCTGAATAAACTCTTCTAATCTTTTTTTTTCAACTTGGGAAATTTTCCAATCCCTAGCGTCGTCTCTGTTATTAGTTTAAGGCTGGTTTTGGCTCCAAACTTCAGCAACATTCTGGTGAATGTTGTGCTTCAGAAACATTCAATTGATTGATATTAACCCAAAGGTATTGAACATTTTCATTCGTTTCTATTTCGGTTTGCTTCTCAGTGATTCGGAATTCAGAAGCGAAGGCCAAGTCAAAGATGAGGCAAACGTAACAAAACATAAAGAGTTACTGTTACAGAATGCTCTTTGGGTCAACCCACCTCCTTCAGAATTCTAATAGTACCAACGCTTTTTTCCCCTTTTTCCCCCCTATAGGCCTACTCACCACAATAGCAGCAAAGCTGCTTAGGTGGTCACACAGACACCGGACGACGCCATTGGCTAGCGATTCATTCCTGCATCCCTCGTTAGACCAATCGCCGTAGTTGTTATTGAGGGTAAAATCCCAGAATACGCACTCCGCACCGCCGACTGTCTCATTCGCGCCGCTTACCTGCAAACACACAATAAATTGTGGTCAAATCCATATTGATCTGAATTTGGAGGGAAAGAAAACATGTTTCATAAATTTAAAGCAAGCTTGCTGTTAATTCTCCTTTGTAAGATCCAAACTTGTAAACAGCTCATTGCGTTGGAACCACATATACCGGTACATTCTATGGTTTCTAAATTTGATACCCTGTGGAGACTAGGATGCCGAGAAAAAAGCAAGAAAAACGGCGTTCGTTTTTTCACTGGCATCGGGCAAGTTGTTCTTGTTTTTTTTATAAAATTCAATTTTCTAGAACAGTTACTGGATATGTAACGCAATCATTTTGCTGAATGCCTAGCATCATTATTTACTTAATTCAGTAAGTCAGATATTTTCTATCAGATATTATCTGCAAATGGTGTATCCTACCTTTAAAGATCTTAGAGTGTGTCCGGATCTGCTGTTATTCTCTTCAAATGTTGTAGTTTTTTGTTTAAGTCAACCTTTACGCTGGATGCAAAGAGTTAACTTACATTGAGCAGATTGAAGACACTTGTGATTGGCATGCGCAGGTTGTCTATCTTTTCCCCCTCTACCGTGGCAGCGATGACGCGGCTACCCACAACGCGTCTCAGTTCATCCCCGCGCCTCGTCGTCGCGTCGTTCAACGTGGGAGAACTGAAAAGTTTGCTGTTCTGATACAGAAAGAAACTTATCGGAACGCTTTCGTTGTCGCCTGTTTTTGGAGACAAAAACAAAAAGGTAAACTTGTTATCAAACCAGTTCGCGTTGGAGGAGGTGAAAAACTTTGCATGTAGCAAAGTTTTTCAGGAAATCAAAACACGCAATAAACACGCAATAAACACGCAATAAACACACAGCGAGTAGGGCCGAAAATATCTGTTAGCGACCCGCAGCATGCAGCAAGCGAGGCCGGAAATATCAGGGTGTGCTACCCACAGATGACAGCATATGAACCCGTCTCGGATCGAGGTAAATGAAAAACAATATTGTGTCTGGGTCCTGTTCAATGTCAAAATAATCCTGGCGCGTATTAATTGGTCAAATTAATATGGCAAACATTATGACTGATTTAGAGGATTACATATTATTTAAAACAATCTACAACATCAAATATAAAGTAAGGGCAGTTTCAACTGTATTTATTTTATAAATTTATTCAAATTTACCTAGTCAGTTTCCCTTGTGGTTTATTTGTGAATTATAAGATAAAAAGTCGTATCCTCATTGGGTGATCCCCACTATATGTTGCTTCCTAGGTTGCATAATGAAAACTTTTGCCTGATTTTAAGCAAAAGCTCAGTGAATGCCCTGTGCATCTATTGTGTGGTCAGCTGTGTGCAGAGGCCAAGGAGAGTTGACCTCTAAACCACACAACACACAGGGATACTTAGCTTTGGAACATTCCATTAATACAAATGGGGGTAATAGGTCGCCATGTGACCACAGCTGTAAGAAAATGCGTGATTGGTGAGACTATTTTCTTTTAATAGTGCTTTGCTTATATGTATCCAATCATGTTGTGTCTTATATCACTAGAAAGCTAATGACGTCAGCTATTTACAACCGTTCTATCCAAAGTTCAACGACCTTTGGTTCTCGAGCTACGCCTATGTAAAGCTGACTCGGGTGCACGTTAGACATACAAAAGTGCGATTTTACACGGCAGTACATGGAGAAAATGAGTTTTTTCCCCGGGAAACTTAAACTAGTGCTTCGTTATCTTAGCCTTGATTATAACAATGTATATATGATATTGAAGCTTAGAGTGTGTAGTTTCATAATCCGTTCTATCCGAAATTATGAAATATTCCGTTTAAAATGTACGCAGGTTTTGTGAAACTTGAGGCCGTTTTTGAGGGTCATTGCTGTACAAAGAGATGCGTGCAAAGTTTCGGTCGAGCAGATGACGTGTAGTTTTCATTATGTATCGTAAAATCGGGTGTGTGATCCCTGGCCACACGGCATTCTGGTGTTTATGACTTCTGACTAGTGCTCTCGAACAAAGATACTGACAATTTGGGAGACCGCCAACATAGGGAAAGATAGCTCAGTTGGTAGAGTGCCAGTTCGGTATTCCGGAGGTCACAGGTTCGAGTCCCGCCTTGCCAATTTTTTTTCTCACTTTGAAATGTAAAATTAAAAAGCTGCTCCACACCCTCATACTAAAACAGTGGACAGTGATTTTTACCTTTGGAAATTTGGTTGAAAACTTCTGCGGAAAGAAAAATTGAGGTATCCGTTTCCATTAATTGGTCTTCCTCGGTAAGAACAGAGATCCGATTGGTGGTTAGATCATCTGTTCCAGAGTCCCCGGGGAAAGACGCAAATCCCAGGCCATTGGTCAGGGATTGAAGGGGACGGGAGAGGGCCTCGATGGCAATGCTGCTCTGCACCTCTCTGAAGTCACCTGCCCCGCTGTTCTGCAACGCAGTTACGAAGGACTCCAGGGCCAGCACAATACGAGACGGCGAGTTGTCACGACTGGCCTCATCCCTGATAACCTGGTCGTCAACTTGAAGGACGTTGTTGACTATCCTGACAATCAGCACAGCAACCTATGAGACAAATATTGAGTGAGTGAGTTTAGGGTTTAACGCCGTACCGGCATCAGTGGCCATATTCACGGCGGGAATGTGTACAAATATAAGACAATAGGTAGTAATAAAAAACAATCAAGTGAACTGTGGAGAATATATAAAACTTGGAGTCAGAAGGAACAATTATCACACAGGAAAAGAATGACAACGTTTTAAAAGAATGAAAGAACCATTGTATACAAGTTTAACGATAAACTAATTCTAGGCAGTTTTTCAGGAGAATCCTGTGGGAGGCGGGCCACAGAGGATCCCCCGGGGACAAATAGACACCCAGAGTTTAGATGGTCTTATACCTGGCGGTCAAATAAAAATGTAATAACCTCTTACTTCCAATATCCAGGGATCAAACCATTGATATGTATAACTAGAAAATTGTATTAGAAGGAAAATGATACCAAGATCTCCCGATTCGAATCTCCCGATTCGGTTCTGTTAGTTTTGATTCCAGTGCCATTTTTGTGAACCAAGGTTATGATCAGGGGTTATTCGGCTTGGATGTTCACTGTGTGCGATAAACCCAACTAGAGCCCCTGACTTTGGTTCACAGTGATGGTGCTAGAATCAAAACTACTATGAACCAAATCGGGAGTTCTTGGTATCTGTTAAAATCAATATCAATACACCAAATGAGACTTGAAGAGCAGTTTTACCTATCTGATGTCTGGGAAACTTCCAAATATTTACATTTCGATAAGAATTTATGAATTTAATAAATTTAATATTCAACGATTAAAACAAAAATATATATACTCATAGATTTTGATGTATTTGCTGATTTTGCTGCCCAGTAGATACACAGGATTTTTCTAATAAATATTTCAGATAAATATTTCTGGTGTCTATGACTTCTGATTAGCGCCCCGAAACACAAATACTGACAATTTGGTAGACCGCCAACATAGGGCAATAGCGCAGTTGGTACAGCGCCGGTCCGGTATTCCCGAGGTTGCAGGTTCGAGTCCCGCCTTGCCGATTTCTTTGTTCACTTTGAAAAGAATATCTGAATGACGGAAGTCATTGTTAAAACAAGGAGACTGGCTGTTGCACTACGTATAAGTACCGGTAACTCTTTCCTGTAAGCAGTCACTATTGGTGAGCATTGATGGGAATCAGGTGCCTACATGTAGCTGATTAAAAATATTTTACAACCGATTTATTGAGAAATATTTTACTTATTTGAAAGTAAATAATGACTCGAGGCATCCAGCAAAATGATTGCGCTAGATTTCCTGTAATTGTTCCAAAAAATTGAATTTTATAAGTAAAATTACATTTTCGCAGCGTTATGTAAATAGGAAGTCTGAGTTTCAATTTGAAAATTAACTTGATGATTCGAAACAGTCAGGGTCACTAAAACTTAACGAGCATTCCGAATGTTTTGGATGAAGTTGTGAAATAACGTTATTGCAGGAGTGTGCGATCGTCATTGGTCACACCCCACACCCCCACTCATCTTTCTTGTTTTGGACATAATTTAAATCTTGGAATCACCAATTCTTTCTCACAAACACGGCATCCAGACATTCATCAGAGAGTTAGCAGGGCGTTGGGGGTGGCACACAGTATCGTTGGCAAATTCAACAGCAGCTGGAAAAAGAATAGAGACCTCCGTGTGCAGCAAGCCAAAAACGGCAAGGACCCAAAAAATCTAAATTCTGTAAGTATAAATCCATTGTAGTTGCTCGTCGTCGCCGTAAAGCAAATTTGAGTAGAACATATTTTTGCATATGAGATTTTAGACCAATGGGTTTTGTCAACATTTCAATAGTTGCTAGTTTGACCCAAGCTTTTGCTGATTTTATTTTTTTGAAAATTATTGTTCTTCCACAGGACTGCCCAACAAGATGGGGATCGACACAGGCCATGATCAAACGTCTTTTGGAAAACGAGGAAGAAGTCAAGCACGTTCTCGTAAATGACCGCAAAACAGCGCATCTCCTACCCTCTTGGCAAGACATGAAAGTTTTGGAGTCTGTAAATGAAGCCATGGAGCCTCTTGCTGAACTGACCGACATTATGTCTGGAAGCAAATACGTGACGGTGTCAAGTCTGATACAAATGCTATACCGTCTTGAAAAACCAAGTATTGGCGATGAGGCGTCCGGAAGATGAGCCAAACCCAGAAGGACTTCTAGCCAACAAGCTCAGAGCCAACGTTTTGCGAGACTTGCTGCCGAGGTACAAGACAATCAGAAGGCAACTACTACTGAGTATAACCACCTTTCTAGATCCTTGCTTCAAGGTATGCTATATGTATTTCATCATTGTTTTGAAAATTCCGCATAAAAAAACCAAAAAAACATTCAGACTTTGTCAAACAAAATATATATCAATAAATGAAATAAATAACGTCATTTGTCGTGTTCTACTCTCCCCAGACGACGTATCTGAACCACACAGAGGACGCCGGCGAAAGTGAGTTAGACGTGGTAAAACAAGTTCTTTCTGAAGAATGTCCGGAGGGGAATTTTGAAGAAATGGAAGATGGTGACGCTACAGCCGAGACTGCCGAGGTCGCAACGCCACCACAAGCGAAGAAAAAAAAAGACACTGGGGTATAAACTGGCTGGGCAAGACCGACACCGCTGATGACGCTGTACGAAAGTCTATAAAAGTGTTGAATGAGGAGATCTTCTTGTACACTCCAACGCTCATCATCGACTGCGACAGTGATCCTTTGCAATGGTGGTGCTTACATGAAACTATATCCAGTGATGGCCTCTTTCTCTAGAAAATACCTATCCAGGCCACTTCGTCACCTTTAGAATGCCTGTTCAGTAAGGCAGGCTCTGTCATTACCCCCAACAGAGCTAACCTTAATCCAGAAAAGGCTAACATGTTAATATTTTTGCCTGAAAACCTGTAAACTGCCAGAGCACTAAGAGCAGGACCCGAAGGATCGAGGATTCACCCGTTTAACCCTCCTATATACAGTGCAGTTACCATAGAGCTGTCAGACCTTTCAAAACCTTTCAAGTTTTCCGGACTGAAGCGTTTTGAAAGGTGAGAAAGCTGTCTGACAAATAGAACCTATGAAAGGTTTTGAAAGGTAAAACAACTCTCTGAACAAACTGTTGTTAAAAAAAAAAAAAACTTTCAAAAAGTTTTGAAAGGTGTAGTAGTGCAGTAGCAAAAAATTCTGGAGCGTTTTGAAAGGTTCATACTTATTGATAGCCATTTTACCCATTAAGCAGATTTTGAAAGGTTTTGAAAGGTAAAACCATAAGAGGGTTACTGTAGGTACAAGTACTCCGTACTGGCAATAAAACATTTTTTTCAAGCTTATAGTCTCAACCGCAATACAGAACTAGGTCTGATATGAATTTGCACATATTATATAAACAGTACAACACTAGGATCGGGAAATTATTTCAAATATATTCGGATAGTCCACAACACGTTTTTCGTTTACTTAAATGATATCTGTTAAAGTTGTCCGCAGACATCGGAATTTTATTTTTAGTTTGATGTGGGCAGTGCCAGTGGCAAGTTATCCCACATTCCTGTTTGTTAATTACAGAAGAGAGCTGTTTTTTTTGGCATTGAGGCTGTTTTAATGCGACTTTCTTTTATTAATTAACGTAATGTATTGTGGTTAACAGTTGAGCCTACATGGCGGTCTATTAAAATAAAACAATGGATTTTGTTTGGAGATCTATCAATGTATCTCTAGTTAACTACATTTAGTATACATTTCGTATAATTTGTTCATAAATTTGGCTTTAAATGGGCCCGTGTGCCTTTTCAAACCCTGGCATGGACTCTGTATTCGGGCTCCATTTAGTGTTGAAAAAGTTTGAATCACAACATGCACGATGTTCCACTTTCCAGCCGCGACCGAGGTTTGGATTTATAACTACACCAGAACACAAATCTCAAAGCCGCCCTACAACATGGTTGACACTTCTGCGCCAGAACGCAATGCGTCATGACCATTGTTGAACACTTTATTTACGTCGCCGACTGACTCCTTATGTCGGCGACTCACAAAGGCTCTGTGTCATTTTGGGGTGGCCAATCACGAGTCGAGAATTACGGGGAGCGTTTTCTGCACCCTGCTATTCGCCTAGCGGCAACCGTAATCATTTTTTTTCTTCGTTGTAAAACCATAAACACGCGGGCTGGCGCAATTTGATATTGTTCGGACTGACAACATGCGCAGAGGATCAAGCCGAAAACCGGTATGCAACCCTATTAAACTGTCGGTCTTCAGTATATTGAGCGCTCTTTTTAGGCTTCATCTTGCAATTGAGGTATACTCGATATTGAATTTCCGATATATCGATTATTATAAAAAACTGACATCGACGGACATTATCCTGACCAATCACGTAATTCAAGTCTGCAGCACAATAAACCTTTCAGTTCAGCGGGTGATTTGGGCAAATATGCATCGCTACATTGTTTGTCCTGTTTTACGCGTACACGTTGTGTGCTTTGAATGCGTTACATAAACGAATACGTAAATAAAATAATTATTTGAACTGATTGAGGCCTACCTCCGGGGAAGTGTTGTTAGCAGCTGCTAGATTCTCCAGAATTCCCGCAATGGACGTTAATGCCCTGGGACGGATGGCACTGGCATTGGACGTCAACAAGAGAGTCGCTCGAGAAACTTCCAAAGCATTCTCAGAGTCCACTGGCATCTGTGGGATTCGGCAAATTCAGGAATTGTAAAGGTAGTATACACCATTAGCTTTTGTTGTAATTAAAAAACCAAATTGATAGGTTAGAGGGTTCATATTTTTTGTAAATATTGTAACACTGATCTGTTTTTGAAGTAATTGTGTGTTCGTAGTAGGGGTGTGCAACACACCAATGTTCTGACACCTCTAAATTCCGACTACTCAACCTATTTTTCGACAGCCCTATGTTTCGATCTTTCGATCACCCACACATAAAATTATGCTAGCCTGTTGCATTGGTGAATCAAGTCCATGTGGTAACATTATTATGTTCCGACATAGGGGTGTCGAAATATAGGGGTGTCGAAATATAGGGGTGTCGAAATATAGGGGTGTCGAAATATAGGGGTGTCGAAATATAGGAGTGTCGAGATATAGGAGTGTCGAGACATAGGGGTGTCGAGACATAGGGTTGACGAGACATAGGGTTGACGAGACATAGGGTTGACGAGACATAGGGTTGACGAGACATAGGGGTGTCGGAACATAGGGGTGTCGGAACATAGGGGTGTCGGAACATAGGGGTGTCGGAACATAGGGGTGTCGGAACAAAGGGGTGTCGGAACATAGGGGAGTCGGAACATAGGGGAGTCGGAACATAGGGGTGTCGGAACATAGGGGTGTCGGAACATAGGGGTGTCGGAACAAAGGGGTGTCGGAACATAGGGGTGTCGGAACATAGGGGTGTCGGAACAGACTCATTTTTGCAGAGTGGGTCACATTTATACCTTCTCGCTGAAGACAGTGTACTAATAGGCTGTGATAGGAGTTTTTAAATTACATGTGCATGTACAAGGCGAGTCAAAAAGGTGGAGCCCAAAAACAAAGAAATATATTTCATATACAAAAATACAATGCACCAAATTGAATATGAATTGGGAGCCCATTTATTAAACTACTTTTAAGTGAATTTCTTTTTCAACTTTAAACAAACAGTATATTTTTAAAATCATATTGCGTATCTAAATAAACTTGTATTCTGTGTCATTTTTGTTGTTGTTCCAAACAGTCGCCAAAACATACATTAAATTGCAAATCGCAAATTTAAGGGTGATTTGTTTAAATTGGTAGAGCAATTGAAATAATTTTCTCACTTAAGTAGTTGAATAAATGGGTTTCCAATTTATAATTAATTTGGGTGCTTCATTGTTATTGTATATGCAATATATATATGAATATATTTTTAACTCCCTGTATATGTGACTGGCTGTACAAAAATGTGTATTATGAAATTGAGTTATAGGCATGGTTGAAAAGCCCATATACTAGAGCTCCATAGCCCCTCTCATGTTGGAGATATGACGTGCTTACATATTGATTTGGAGTTCAAATTACACAACTGAGAAAACAGGCTTTGAAATAGCCGAATCTGTTGTACTACAATCAAAATCAACATTTCTTTGGATGAAACTTGAAACTATTAAAGATTCATTCATGACAAAAAATTAAAAACACATTTTGATGAAATGTTTACCCTCCCAACGTTGAGCGGGCCATTACATGATAATGCACAGCGCGACTTGCGTAGTTAGTGTTTTGATTAAAGTCCATCAGTGGTCTACTTAACACAGTAATTAAATATGGAAATTAGGTCTTCGTTACTGTCCCACAAAAATTGATATTTTGTTGTTTATACAATAGTTTATATGTGTGGAAAGTTTCACGAAGAAATTATGATTAGAACATAGCCTTTGCTATGCTTAACCGAACCTTACTTGCCCTGTTTTGCAATCTTTTGTGTGTTTTGTTTAGGATGTTTATTAATAAAGTTTTCTCACAAACACGTTTTGTGAAACCCATGACTTTCTGGAGCGCTGTAAAATGTATTTATAGCAAAACCCCCAAGTGTTATATACCATTGGAAAGCTCTCTTTCTCAAGAATGACAATACCAATATCCAATATGTTTCGGACTTTACTCTCATATTGTGGTGACAGGTCACAGGTGAACTGCTTACTTGTGCGAGATTATCCAGATTTTGACTGACGTCTCCCTCAAAGCATTCAAGAATGATTGGCTGCTTCCACTGCGGTTGAGATATGAAATCACCGACGCAGTCTCTGGTGGCGCGGGGCATTCCCGCTAGGAAGGAAGAAAAAAAGAAAATCCGAAAACAAAAATGATTTGTTTGAAGTTGGTCTTTCACCGATGATTGTTGATGGACCCTCAATATGCTGTGGTCCAATAGTTATGGTGTTCGACGTGTGTTCGATGGTACACGAGTTCGAATCCTGATGAAAACATGGTGCTTGTGCTCTTGGGAAAGACACTTGCCTCTCTCTACCCTGAAGTACAAATGGGTACCTGTGAAGGTAGCGACCAAATTGCGCTGATCTCGAGCTGCTGCAGAAATGGTGAACAGGGATAATAATTGTATTAAGCAAAATTCAATCGATCTCTGGCTGTGATTTGTGGCTAGATATAGGGTCGTATGGCGGCTGTCGGCGTTGTCTACACGTCCTTCGCAATTCAACTTCTCAGCTGCCAGTAAGAATGATTAGCCAATCATTATCATTATTATTATTAAGCAAGATTCAAGTCAATCTTTTTACAATAAGGTTACATGTACTTACCTTCGGTTGTCAACTGGGGGCAGAGGTTCAGCGATTGCGCCGTCTCTCCAAGTCTGGTTTCAGGGAACGTCAGATTTCCTTCAGGGAACGTCAGATTTCCTTCAGGGAACACCACTTGTGGGCAAGATACTGCAAAATCAACAGAACTAGATGTTTTAAAAATACTGTTATACTTATTTGGATATACCGTAAGTTGACCTCCGGAGATGTTACCATTGATATAATGTGGTACTTATAACCCTAACAATCCCCCATATGTGACCCGCTCCATCGTAATCAGGAATAAGTCGCTGAGGCCGTTTTACGCAATCGGCCGTTGAAGTGAACGCATGGCTGAAAATTGTGACCAAGTCGATTTTCTGAACATTGTATTTTTAGGATGTGTAGTTATAACAGATTATTGTCATTAATGTCTTGTACATGTAAAAACGATAAATAAAAGATGAAAATGAAGAGGATTTGTGTGCGCTGTCCGTATGATTTTGGTCATTTTTGTTTATTTCAAAGCTGTTTTTCTTGGAATGTGGATTCGGCAAATAAATATACACCTGTCATCTTCATCAGACCATAACTCGTTAACCTAAACAGATACCCACTTGTGATGGGTATCATTAGAAAGCTTATGAAATTCCCTTTCTCATCATGTGCATATCTCAGAAAGAAAATGTTGCGACTTATTCCTGATTTCGATGGAGCGGGTCACATATATGCAAACTTCAACACCAGGTTTTGTTGGGATCTGCATAGCGGTACTATGGACCGGTAAAACTGACTGTTGTACTTTACCCTGGGTGTAGGCATACCTCAAGAATCAGAGTCCAGCAGTTTGTGTGTACAGTTTGCGATTTGTGACCCGCTCCACAAAAGGGGTATTAATTCGCATTGTGTATTAATCATGTAATGGCCCGCACAATGTTGAGAGGTTGAAACATTTTTGTCATGAATGACTTCTTTATTACAATACAGTTTTAGGTTTCATTCAGAAAAAAATTGATTTTGATGAATAAAGTCGAGAAAAAAATGACCAATTTGTGTACATCGTTAATTCTGTTCGTACTAAAAACAGAGCCAGTTATTTCAAAGCCTGTTTTCTCAGTTGTGTATTTATTTAAACTCCAAGGTTGGTAATCAATATGCAAACATATCTCCAGAACAGGAGCCGTTATACAGCTCTAATGAAAGCGTACATTGTGGGCTTTCCAACCATGTATATAACTCAATTTCAATTTGTTGCACCATAATACTTCTTTTGTGGACCCGCTCCCAGAAAAGGTGAAATAAGTCGCGCTATGCATTTAGGAGTTATGGCCTGTTAAAGTTAATATGGAAAATATTTTTGTCAAAATTAGATTTTCATTTTTTTAATATCCAAAGTTTCAGATTGAATTAACAAAAAGATGGAAGTCAATAAATATTCAAAAGTGAAACAAAACCTTTTAAAAGTGCATGGTCCCAATGTATTGTCTTAGTTTTGTTGTGTTTTGAAGCCTGTTTTCTCAGTTGTGTATTTTGAATTCTATAGAACTTTTAATATGCAAAAACGTCATATCACCGTAACGGAAAGGGCTATGGGGCTGTACTATGTACCAAATGAAAGCTTATATCCTGGACTTCTCAATCATGTACATAACTCTATTTTTGCGACTTCTGGCACCTTTTCCTGGAGCGGGTCACATGTGATGTTGGAATTAGGCAAGATGGGTATGATTCCTAGTAAATTACAATAGGAAGTTAGGGTTAATTCATACAGCACTTTGTACCAATGGTCATAAAGCGCTTTGCAGTTTGGGTTAGGGTTTGGTCAAGTGCGAATGTACACAACAAGATTCAATCATTTTTGTCCTCCGGATAAATACGGCTCAATTTTTCATGCAATCCAAAAGTTTGGACACACAAAACCACCTGAAAACACTTCGCTGTTCAAATCCTTTTTTTTTTTATATGTTACTTCACAACAGCCATTTCTGTAAATTTGCTGGTACGTTATGCTTTTGCACGCATACGATAAAACGTTTATTTCGAAAGAAAAACATCGTCAACTCTTGGTAGGCGCATGCGTGCAGTTTGAAATATGCAGCTGGCTTTATTACCCCTGCTCATAAGGCCATTAGACCATTTATTTGCAGGTTGAGATTAGCGCATTTTGGTCTCCACCTTCACAGTTACCCATTTCCACACCCGGGTGGAGAAAGACAATTGTAGTAAAGTGTCTTGTCCGAGAACACAAGCACCATGTTCCCATGCCAGGGTTCAATCCCTCATAACACGGCTGTAACAACTGGACACAGTGCTTCCTCCGTTTTGTCAAAGAATACAGTCTGTGTGTGCCTAACTAAATTGAGTTGAGGATCCACATTGGATAGGTAAAGAAGACTTTCAAATGCACTTTTTTTTTTTAAAGAGATCGTATACATTTGGTAATTGGAACCCATTGTTTGTTTCAATCCTATATAGTTATAGATATATACCATAAAACTAACCTGTACAAATTTCATTTTAAAAGGTGGTAGCGATTATGTCCACGCAGGAAGAATAATCTACATTGGAATACACAGTCTGAGAAACGTCACTGCAGTAACGCTTCTCAGATTCACATTTTTGGGGATAAAAAGTGATATCTTTTTACATAACCGCAGCACTTCGAAGTGAAAGGTTTCTAAAAATGCATTATACTACCCAAAGCTGCTGTACTTCTTACCAAGTAAGTTTTTATTGCCATTAATTTTTGGAGTAATTACCAAAAGTATACGATCCCTTTAAACACGTTCATCTCAGCTGACGTGTATGACCCGCAAAGTTTTTCAGGAATTCAAAACGGATCTCAGATAAACACGTCACGAGCAAGGCCGAAACAATCTGTCAGCGACCAGTTCGCAGTGAGCAATGCTGGAAATATCAGGGTGTGCTCAGATGCCGGCCTAAACCCATCTCAGATCGAGGTTGGTGAAAAACAATCCTGCGCCTGGGCCCGGTCGATGTTAAAACAATCGCGGCGTTTGCGAACTGGTTAAATGAATACACCCACCTAAATTGACAATGTTTATGCTCTCATATTCCACCATGAGCTCAGATGTTTTCTGCATTTCCTGAATGGCTGCCGTCAACCGTTCCAGGAGTGCCGAATCTCCAGTGGGCTTGGTTAATTGGCACGGTCCATCGCATTCCCCTATCCCTCTAAATCGGTTTCGAAAGTAAACCAGAACATCGGCGATGACGCTGCCACTTCTGAAACCGAGGATTTCAGTATTAACGGTGTAGAAGTCGTCCGATTCCTCGTTAAATTCATAAGGATTCCAAAACTGTGACCAAAGAAAAAAATAAAAACTGGGATACATACAGGTGGAAGAAAAGTTGGGGGTATAAGAAAGACTTTTTTGACAGAACATGCCACGTTTCTAGAAGGCTGCATATGGTTCATACTCAGTGCAAATGTAAATGCAAATTTGTGACGTGACAGAGCGGGTTTTCGTGCTGCGAATGTTGAACACAGGTTCAGGTTAGGCAGTCAGGTTGGCCCAGCAGTTCTTTGCTTGCCTTCCACCGGTGTGACCCGGGTTCGAATCCCGGCTGGGCCAATATGTGCATTGGGTTTTCAGTCCCTGCCCGAGTGCATGTACAATATACCGTACCTGTAAACAACCCTAGTAAAAAGGTCACGGTACAACCGCAGCTTCATATAAAATAGTGTACCACAATAAATAATTGTTTACCGCGGAATGTATAGCACGTGCACGCACAACCAGTTGGTTGTGATTGGATTCTGCACATTATGATCAACGTTGATCATGAAGTGAGACAGGGAATTTCTGTACAGAACACTGTAGCTGTGCACGTGTATCTACTTACTGAATGTAGGTGTTCCGTACGAAAAAACCAGGTGTGATTTTCAGTGCGCCTGATCGGCCAATAGTGCCTGACGCATGCAATGCGTTTTGTGGTAAATTAAAAGTGGTACATTATTGTATATGACACAGACTAAACAAAGAAGTACTGCGTGCGCCCGCACTGTAAAAAAATGTGTAGCTAGCGCGTACATTAGCAAACTTAAATAAACCGGCTCAAGACACTTTTGAATTCATTTAGAAAGTTGACTCGGTGGATAGTAATGTCAGTGTTTATTGTAAAATGAAGGACTGACAGTGCTTAGGATGCTTTTGAGGGCTTCCTGGTTTTACTACCAGAAAAAATTAATAATAATAATAAAAATAACTACAGCGAATTTTGCGGCGAATGTTTTGTTTCGTCAAATTTGCTTTGCGTGCGCATTCGTATTTATGTTTTTTTTGTGTTTGATGATTTAAATTCAAAATGAGTGAACGTACACTTTCTCTGAGTTCTGAAGACAGAATCTGAAAATCGCCGCTTTCTATATTTCCCAGATCGTCTGTGTAGGTACGGTTGAGTAGTGTCATCGTCACCTTGAAAGTTGTTATGTCTGTAGTATGGATAGATAAATATTGGAATTTACAAAGCATACTTCAAAAAATGCACTCATTTTAAGCCAGGTAAAGACTAACCCCTCTCTAGATAATTTGAAAAGTCATTATTTTCTGAGGGTTCTACAGACCAAAGATTTGTTGGTCGGAACATTCGAGAGTCCTTTGGTTCATCAACCATTTTGTTTTTAGACTATTGACAGTTGATCTTTCACCATCAAGCAAATCTTGTCATTCATAGTTTGTGATTAGCTGGAAGGTATTTGTTTTTCAGATGAATTTCAATAGTGGCCATTCGGTCAATGTGGACCTATACCCCAACACTTTTGTTCCTACTCCACGGTGTAGACATACTCAAACCATGCTTAAACATACACACCTGCCACCTGCCACCCAGCTGTACTATAAATAATTAGCAATTCTATGTGTAAGAGTATTCGCGTTCAAATAGTGGACTGAGAAGGATAGAGGAAAAGGTCCACGACTGACAGAAGGTCCACGACTAACAGGAGGTCCACGACTGACAAGAGGTCCACGACTGACAAGAGGTCCACGACTGACAAGAGGTCCACGACTGACAAGAGGTCCACGACTGACAAGAGGTCCACGACTGACAAGAGGTCCACGACTGACAAGAGGTCCACGACTGACAAGAGGTCCACGACTGACAAGAGGTCCACGACTGACAAGAGGTCCACGACTGACAAGAGGTCCACGACTGACAAGAGGTCCACGACTGACAAGAGGTCCACGACTGACAAGATCGAGGTCCACGACTGACAAGATCGAGGTCCACGACTGACAAGATCGAGGTCCACGACGGACAGAAGATCCACGACGGACAGAAGATCCACGACGGACAGAAGGTCCACGACAGACAGAAGGTCCACGACGGACAGAAGGTCCACGACGGACAGAAGGTCCACGACGGACAGAGGGTCAATGACGGACAGAGGGTCCATGACGGACAGAGGGTCCACGACTGACAGAATTAAGGTCCACGACTGACAGAATTAAGGTCCACGATTGACAGAAGGTCCACGATTGACAGAAGGTCCACGATTGACAGAAGGTCCACGATTGACAGAAATAATAATCGATCCAGCATGAGAAAATTAACGGTCCCCCCATGTTCTATTTGTTTTAGGCACTACAAGCAAGGAAGAGGAACCTGATCAGAATTATATTTGGGGGCAGCACCATGTAAGCAATTGAAAATAAGCAAAAGTAATTTTAAAACTATTCGAAATCGAACAGGCAACCAATGGAGAGAATGGAATACTGGAGTTGTGTGATTTTACAACTTTTCAAAGTAAATGTAACTATACGAGCAGCAGAGTTTTGTAGTTTCTGTAATCGGGCAAGCTGTTTAAGGGGGTAATTCATAAAGTGGTGAATTTCAGTAGCAGAACGCGCGAGGAATTTTCAAATAAAACCAAGAATAAAAATAAATTCTGACCTGCTAGAGCGAGTGTTGCCGGTTCCGTCCTCTCTTTCCTGTTCTCATAAGGTCTGCCACCGACGCCCTCGCAGACGAATGCGCCTTGCAATGATGGATCTATGGAAACTTGGAGAACTAGCTGGTTTCCAGTCGCGATTAATGTCTCGGTCAGAGCTGGTGCCGTCTTGTACCATCGATACTCCACGGCATTCTCAATGAGGCAGTCAAAGGTCACCAGACTTCTCTCAATATAGCTCAGCACATTGGCCGACGACGGAGACTCTACAATCTCTGGTTCTATAATTTACCGGTGTGAACAAATTAACTACAGAATTAGGAAAATGGCAGGTGTTCTGGCAAAATGAGAGGCGTTCTGGCAAAATAAGACGGAACTGGGCACTAACAGGGCATAATGAAGAAAACTGCGAAATAAAGAAAACAAAATGGGGGTTTGTTTGGTTTTTAAAAAAGATTTAAAAACATATTTTTATAAAGGAAAAACTATTGATATTTGTTCATATCACATGTACAAAACTCGAAACTTCAAAGGACTTTTTCTCGATATTTTACAACGCCTGATGGAGTTTGGCTGGTTGGGTACTATGTAACACTGACATGTGTGGAAACTGTTGGGAATTGCCCGATTGAGAAAGGTTTCTAGTAAAAATGTTTCAGTTTTAATAGTAGGGTTAACTATCATTCCTTGCTCACTTTGTTGAAACAAATGTACGCCCCTGTTAGACTTACCGGCCACGGAAATATTCTTGCAGACTCTGTAGGCTTCGTAAAGTGGCCGGTTACTTCGGTCAGGGTCGCATCCGGCCCGCTTGTAGCGCTCCAGTGCATTTGACCATTCCGCTATACGGTCATCCGCGCAGGATGAGCTGGTAGCATCGGAGCAATTAAGTGCCACTGCCTGCAACGGTGGACGGTCTATCTCCGATTCTCCCCTAAAACGAAGACCTGGCTGATCGAGAGTGAACTGAACGACCCACGCGAAACTAGAGTTGGCACGAAGAGGGGGCGTCAAATCAAATGTCAGGATAGTCGCGGGATCGTCCGGCATGTGAATCCGGTCATATTGCCTTCTGTATACTTCAACGATTTGTCTACTGGCTCCTCTACGTTTACGCGGCGGTCTAGAGAATCCAGGACGTATTTCCAGATCGATGGACCCGACCTCGGGTACAGCGTCCTTCCCATATCGAAGTACGAGCTCTGCACGCAGTACTGATGAGGACACTGTGACCTGGTAAATAAACACTTTCGTCGTCCAACCCGTTAGGGAATGGCCGAAAAAGTCCGTCCTGGGAAATATCTTTGATAGGGAAAAGCAACCTGATTTTTCAGTGGAGAACGAGCGAAGCTCTGTTGATAGACGCTCGCATTCATCGGCTGCAAACAAAAAAAACATTTGTTTTTTCTTTAGAATTTCATTTTTTTCATCGAGATGGCGACACCAGTACAAGACGTACCTCTATGAAATAGCCGCATCTATGACAATTAATGCAGATTCGGCAATTAATTATACAACACAAGACAATACATCTTGATCTCCAGGTGCTTGTATTGGTTCTTCAGTACAACCCATTGTTCATTTTTACACTATAGGTAGCATTTGCAAATATCAAAAAACTTTACTACCGAATTATTAAGAAATCTTTGACTTATTTGAAAGTAAATAATGATTCCAGGCATCCAGCGAAATGATTGCCCTAAATATCCTGTAATTGTCCTGAAAAATTGAATTTTATAAAAATAAATCATGATTGTCGTATGGCGATTGCGAAAAAAACAAGAATAAGAAGAACTGCCCGACGCCGGTTGAAAATTAACGCCGTTTTTTTTTTTTTTTTTCAGCATCCATGATTCTAAAACTTTGGATAGGTTAGTTAAAAAACACAATATTTCTTATAAAATACAGCCCCCTAAATCCACCTATTCCTGTTAATTTAAGCAATTACCAATGGTGTATCCTACCTTTAATAAACCGCAGCCAATTGACCAATTTACAACTTGGAATGAATTTCTGCTCAAAATGGCATTTAAATTGGCTAAAAGGGCACACGACTTCCAAGCTAGAACATATCAGACGTTTAGTCATTCATAATATTTTGACTAGTTCGCGCCAGCATTATTTTGACATTGAGAGGACCCAGGTACGGGACTGTTTTTCAAAGACCTTAATCCGAGGCGGGTTCAGGCCGGCATCTGTGGGTAGCACACCCTGATATTTCCGGCCTCGCTCAATTCGAACCAGTCGCTGACAGACATGTCAGATCTAGCTTGCTCAATCATGACATGTTTATCCGTCATTCGTTTTGTATTTACAAAAATGGCGTGTATAGACAATAGACATCATCCCATGCAAACTGGTTAAGCAAACTTAAATCCCCGATCCTGATTGGTCGATCCATGGCAACACACCCGTTTGATATCCCACTTTATTGCACGGTCTATATTGCACTTTATAACACCTCACTCACAGATTCTGTGTCTTGATTGGCCGAGAGCGCGTCACGTGTCACTTGCTATTTTTTACTTGCGCTCCAAAAAGACTTTACCACGCAGCCTCGTTCTGAAAAGTACTATGCGCATAGCAACACACGTACTATGCGCATAGCAACGAAAGCGTGACTGAAACCCAGACGTGTGTTTCGGTGCATTGCGTAAACATTGCTCTATCACCCTCGCACCCGTTCATCAAGGCAACAAAGTACACGTATGATCGAGAAAATGAATTCACTGAATTCAGAGATTTTTTGTCATTACTATACTTTCAGGAAGCTTAAATTGTGCAGAATCTGTGAGTGAGGTGTTATAAAACAAATATTGACTGCTTTATTTCGCGGTATAGTAAAACTAGCCTCCCTCGGTGATCCATGGAGCATTCTATTTTCCCTCGGCTTCGCCTCAGGAAAATAGAATGCTCCATGGATCACCTCGGGAGGCTAGTTTTACTATACCACTCAAACCAGTCAATATTTGTATATCTCTTTGTATCACACAATACGCAATGCTGCACCATCTATTGGAAAATCAAAATACACCCCATATTTCATAGAAGTAGAATTTAAGAGACAAACTCACATATTGGGTAGACAGTTGTAACAGTCTCCTGCACGACTGCTCGCTGAGTGTAACGATCCAAGAAACACTTAAATCTGTACGGGAAAATAAGGTAAACAAATATGACAACTTTTGATATTAGGCACAATGACTATTAAGGTAAGAGAGGCATCACACCACTAAAGCTCATGGTCACACAAAGCTAATCTACGCGCCCATTCCTATCCCGACCATTAAATATTGAAAAATGGATCAATTAGACAGGATCCAGACGGTGGAACTCAACCCATCAATCCTTTTTGTGACCCGTCTATCAAGTCTATTTCAGGTTTATTCTGTCCTTATCTCACCCCTCTGCCTGCCAATACAGGTCTATTATAGACAAGTATCCCGACCTAACCCTGTTCTTTCCGTTCCTACACCCCGTGCTTATCCCGTCCAATACGTGCGAAATATGCTATTCCCAGGATGATCATGTGGTTCAGAGGAAGTATTAATATAGAAGGAAAGTTTTTTGAGTCGTCCCAAGTTCTCAGCCATTCTCGGGAAGCACATCCATATTCCTTCTTGTCCTCTAGGACGCAATACAATGTTTTCCGATGTTCTCGTCTGTATTAGGTTGCTTATTAAAGACTGCCATTCGATTTGTGTCCTAATCCAATTATTATCCCATCGTTGTCAGATCGGGAAGCAAACCCTGTCTGTTTTGTGCATGTCGGGGTTTCTGCCCGTCCTGTCACGTCAATGTAGACCATTTCACGACCTATACATTTTATATCCAGTCCATATGCTCGTGCTCCTAGATCTTTCTAGGATTTGCTTTTTTTCGTGGTCGTGATAGGGACGGAGATGCAGAAAACTTTTGTGTGACTGGGGTTTTTGATGTCTTGCATCCAGACTACAAACCACAATGATCATACCTTTGTGGTGTCGAGTCCACAGACACGTTAAGCACTGCGGAACCATTTCCTCTAGCCTTAGCATCACCGTCGATATCCCCGACGTCATACCACTCGACTACCGGTTGACGAACAACGCTGGTTCCCGAGCAAACCACGAACACCGACTCCCCTACGGCCGCTGTCTGGTCCGGACTGACAAATTGGATCTCTGCCATGGCTAAGGAAAGAACAGGCTAGACTGATTCAGAAATGTGAGGTGTTCTGGCAAAATGAGACAGAACTGGGCACAGGGAATAGTGGAGAAAACTGCAAGATAGTGAATAATGGGTGATTTTTCAAAAGATATTTTCTTTTTGCCTTTTTTTGCCCCTTTTTGTCCAAGATGGGGGCAATATACTGCAAACCGGTGTAGATTTAATTTCAGACTATAAATTCCGGAATCTTTGGTAGTAATGCGCAGTGAAGATAATTAGGAAAGTGCATGACCGGTCACGTGAGAGAATTTAATCAGTAAGCGCTGATGAGATCACTTTGACATTGACTGGGAACAGGCCCGGGAGTGTTTTTGACGAACCTCGATTCGAAACAGGTTCAGGCCGGCATCTGTAGAAAGCACACTCTAATTTCGGGCCTCGCTCGCTGCGAGCCAGTGACTGACAAGATATTTCTGGCCTTACTCCTGACGTGTTTATCTGTGATCCATTTTGAATTACAGAAAAACAAATTGCGTGTATACACGTATATATACGTTGTTTTTTATGGGAAGCCGCCAACCACAAGGCCCACAACAGGCCAATCAAGTTGGTGGCTGCATAGAAAATAAAATAAACAAGAGGAAATCGTAGGGTAAAAAGATGACAATTGATATTGCGTATAAATTGGGACAAATTATAAGTGAATGGGAAGAAAGATGTAGGTGGTGAATTCCAGAGTAAGGCAGTACGTTGGACGAAACTGGAAGAATATCTCCAAGTATTTGCCTTTGGAACAACTACGGTATATGAATGTAATGAAGCCCAGAAACGTGTGTTGCGGCCAAAGGTACGATTGGGTGGAACAACCAATGAAAATACATTGGAGCACAAACATGTACATGTACCAAAATAAATATCTGTAAAAGAGGCTCAATGCGGCTACAGAGCGATAAAAAGACAGAGCGATAAAAAGACAGAGCGACAAAAAGACAGAGCGACAAAAAGACAGAGAGATAGAGGTTCCAGAGATGAGGCTAAGTCATTTCCATCTAAATTTGTAATACGACAAAAAGACAGAGAATTTGTAATACGCCGCTGAATTTTATCAAGCAAGGACAATTGATAAGCTGGAGCACCAGCCCAAACATGAGAGCAGTATTCCATAACAGAACATATTGTGGACTTATACCGGGAAAAGTTAGAGGCGAGGTCAAGACCAAGTAGCCTGATATCAGCAAGCACCTGCAGATGAGCAGAATTCATTACCAAGGTAGAAAAGTGAGGAGATCTAGACCTTGACAACGACAACAACTGTGTCTTCCTCCGGTTGAAGGTGACAAGCCAGTCGTCCCCCCAGTTAAGAAACATTCTCAAGTTTCTCAACATTCTGACGGTTAAGACAAATGCTGGCTTGCGTACAAGATGTAGGAGACAAAGGACCAGGGTATATGCACTATAAACTGTCAAGTCATCTGCATATACATAGCTAACTGAGAGACCATCAAATCTGGTGAGTCGTTGATATACAATAAAAATGGGTCACACTGTTCACAGGACTTACGCAGGCAAGGTGTGATGATTTCTTCTATGGCTGCGTCGTGGTTCACTATCGAGGACGGGCAAGAGCCATCTCCTTTGGGCGCATGTAACCCTTTCCAAACCAGGATTTCTCGAAGACAAGCATCCGTCGTCTCACAATCCGCAGTCGGGGTTCTATACTGAATGGAGAGACAGTCAGTACATCTGCTCTGAATGGGAAGAGGAACGTAGCATGGGTACCCTCCGTCCTCCTTGTAACCCACCGTTATCCTGACGTTATCGCCTGGCTGGACGGCCAGCGGGACATGCAGCAAGACTTCGGCCGTATCTGGAGTCGTCAGTCCGGGGTACACCTGCCAAAATTGATTGGATATAATGTGACCTAGCTGGCAGCACAAAATTTGGCTTTTAGAGTTACAAGTAGAAACCACATATATCCCCTGAAAAGTCAACTTAGGGATTTCAACAACTTTCTATTTGAAAAACCCTATTCTGTCATAATTAAAAGTTTTTAATCAAATTTAGTACTTTGATGTGACTGGGGACTGTGCTTCTTTTACATCTTTCTGTCGTAATGCAAGATTTATTGTTCAAATCTTTTCTGCATACTACTATTAACCAGTTCGCGCCGGGATTATTTTAACATCGCCGAGCCGACGGGCGGGATTATTTTTAACGAAACTCGATCTGAAGCGGGTTCAGGCTGATAGTGCCGGGAAGCACACCCGCGCATTTCCGGCCTTGCGCGCTGCTGACATACATTTCCGAACTTGAACTTGGCGTGTTTATGCGTCATCCGTTTTGAATTTTGGAAAATGTTTGCGTTTATATACGTCATCCGGCGCGAACTGGTTAAAAGGTATGATACACCATTGGTAAATATCGTTTAACTGACCTGTCCCAAGTTTTACAATCATGGATGCTGAAAAAAAGCATGAAAAACAGCATTTGTTTTCAACCAGCGTCGGGCAGTGATTCTTTATGTTGTTGTGTTATTTTTTCGTGATCGCCGTCTGGCGATTGTGATTTTTTGGTATACATTTGTTTAATGTTTTTAGAACAATTACAGGATATCTAGAGCAACAATTTGCTGGATGCCTGCATTCAATATTTACTATCAACTAAGTAAGGCATTTCTTAATAATTTGGTACCGGTAGTATTCTTTTTTTAAATATACTGCAAATGGTGTATCCTACCTTAAAACTGACCACAAAATGCAACCATACATGTTTTTATATGGATATTGTAGATAAATTATAAGGGATAAATATGTTGATATACTGATTCACTCCTGGTTAAGAACTAACTTCAGGCTTATACTGAGTCCATTCCGTGTGTTCTAAGCATATCAAAACTGTGTAGTGATATATGTAGAAGTACTGAAACGGCCTCAAAACAGGTTCTGGTCATAACATGAATGCCATGTTCCTACCTTTTGGAATGACCCATATGCGACTTGCTCTGGGTCAGTCAAGATAAAGAATCGGTTGGTAAGCGACTACAATTTAATGTTCTTACACAAAGTCAATTATACATGTACATTGTAATTCAACCAGGCCCTACTTATAGAACCCTGCTTGAAACTCGTCCACAAGAGATTTTGAAACTTTATTTGGGCTGTTAGATCATTTACCTTTGGAAATTACACAGGTGCTTTTTCGGAACCAGCTGCGATTTTTGAAAATCCAAGATGGCTGCTGGCAGCCATATTGAAAAACTTAATTTTGTACTGAACTACATTACTATAGATGTACATGTACGTGTAATACTTTGTTTTATGGGCGCAGGGATTACGTTTCCGACATCATTTTCATTATTGAAGGTCAAGATAATTTTCAGAACTGGCTGCAAATAGTCCCAAGAGGGTGAAAATCCAAGATGGCTTCCAGTTGATGATGATTCAAATCAAGGTGTTTTCCAACCAGATTTTGACAATGTTGCACACTTGTGTTTTTCGTCACTTCAGCTTAATCATTTCCTCCATGGGCTAACATGACTACATGTACAGTATAAAAAATGAATTAGGTGAAACAAAATAGTTAAAACTTACCCAAAATGTTTCCACATTGTTTTGGAAGGGAGTTATGCTTATGTCCACAAAAATCAAGACACCACGTCTAATATTCGTTATTTCCGGTGAATACAACTCTTCAAATTGGCCCCATGTAACTCGGACCTGTGGGATGTTAACAATGTCAAATTTGAACCCTCCTGTTCGTTTTAGAACCACACATCTTACTAATAAAAGAGAAATGCCGCATGGTGTTACCACAAAGTACTTATCTCACTGTTAAATTTGTAATAAAAAAAACACGATAATGGGAATATAATCAGTAATTAATAAATACCTTAGATAGTTGATAGCTTCTGATTGGTCAATTATTGATAGCTTTTGATCGGTCGAGAGTTTATAGCTTCTGATTGGTCAAGAATTGATAGCTTCTGATTGGTCAAGAATTTATAGCTTTTGATGGGTCGAGAGTTGATAGCTTCTGGGGCCAATTTCATAGAGCTGCTAAGCACAACAATTTGCTTAGCATGACAATTTGTCCTTGGCAAAAACAAGGTTACATACCTAATTTTCACGTGATCTTTATTGCTTTTAATTGATAATCAGCTGGTTGTTTGCTTAGCATGAAAAACACGTAGAATTTTGGCTGGTAACTTTTTTTTAATGAGCAAGACTTTTTTGTGCTGAGCAAGACTTTTTTGTGCTAAGCAAATTTGTGTGCTTAGCAGCTCTCTGAAATTGGCCCCTGATGGGTCGACAGTTGATAGCTTCTGATTTTTTGAGAGTTGATAGCTTCTGATTGGTCGAGAGTTGATAGCTTCTGATTGGTCGAGAGTTGATAGCTTCTGATTGGTCGAGAGTTGAAAGCTTCTGATTGGTCGATAATGTATAGTTTCTCATTAGTTGATAATTAATAGCTTCTGAATGGTCGAGAGTTGAAAGCTTCTGATTTGGTCGAAAATTGAAAGCTTCTGATTTGGTCGAGATTTGATAGCTTAATTTGATTGGACGAGAGTTGATAGTTTCTGATTGATTGAGAATTGAAACCTTCTGAATGGTCGAGACTTGATCATGTGGAGGTGTATGGAAAGTGATATAAAGACCAGCTAAAGGTACAAGCGAATAAATAGCTCCTGAACAAGTATTTATCATGCAAGCCAATGATTGGCCAAAAAGTATAACAGTCTTCACGTATATACGGTAACTTGTAACAATATAGACGATTAGATTTGATACATTTTAGGCCGAAAGAATTTTCTGAGTTTGAGTTTAGAGAAATTTCCCTTAGCACACAAACCCTATGGATTGCGCGTATAACGTAAACGTGTAGTAACAGAATTGATGTACTGTACTTGTGTCAACACTTGCAAACAATAGACCCTAGGAAGAAACAGTTTCTGCTCAACTACTAGACCAGCCTCCTCGGACAGTAGCTGGGCCTGTATGAAAGCACTTGTTGCTACCGACCAAGGTAATGGGGGCCATTTTCAAACCGGATCTAAATGGTCGCAGCCCTCAAGCGATCAGATTTCACTGGCGTCCTAATTTCATGCGACACAAGAAAGAAAAGTGTTTAAAACCAGCCAGCCGGTCTATATATCATCCGTTTAAAACTGGTCACGTGACGGACTCTCGATAAATGTTCCATAATATCTAAAAGTGTCTGCTCTGGTTATTTTAAACACAACAATGAACAAGTCAAATTGAGTAAGCAGCAAAGACCCTCGGGTCTGGGTTAAAGTAAAAGAAACTTACTGCAGTTAGATGAACTGAATCCCGACCGATCGCAGGAACCTCAAATCTAGACACGAAACCTTCACCTTCAGGGTAAATAGTCTCCAGGGCATCTTGCCACTCGTGGCGATCCGTGCAGGCATTTAGCAGGCTCACATCCCCACAATGTTCGGTCACTAAGGTGCATTTTTTTAAAAATCAAAAACTCTTATTTACTAAAAATTAACAGCCCTTATTCCAAGTGCTGAGGGTTGTAAATGGCAAACCTTGTAAATACAGGGTGCCAATGATCAGCTCATCTAGAGAAAATTTATGAAGGCAGGAGGGTTAGCCATGAAAGCTGGGCTGAATATAGCACTTAGACACAGGCTATCCCCCCGACGTCCACAGCTGTGACCAAAGCAATGGACAAAATACTTGTTTCAGAATGATTCTTCCTTTGAGATTTACCACTTTTCCCACCAATTCAAAAGAAGAAACAAAGTCGGGCTAGAATTACCCCTAAAGTCGCAAAGAAAAAACAACATATTGTTGTTATTTGTTTTAGTTTTTTTCAAACAAAAAATCAACTGATTGCTGTAGCGGTGATTTGAAATACTACTCTGTAGAGACCAGGGGCCAATTTCATAAAACATGCAAGCAAACAAATTTGCTTAGCATGAAAGTTCTTCCTTGGAAAACAGGGTTACAAATCAAATTTTCAGGTGATGTTTATTGTTTGTGACTGGTATTCAGCTGGTTTTTGCTTAGCATAAAAAGCACATGAGTTTTAACTGGTAACGTGTTACATGTATTACTGAGCAAAACAATTTTTGTGCTAAGCAATTTTTTTTGCGCTTACATGTTTTATGAATATTGATCCTGAGAACAATGGAACAGGGTAATTATCTATAGATGAATATAGGTCTCCACAAAGTTTAAGAAAATAGATTCTTGGAGTTTTACTCAAAAACTAGAAGTTTTACCAACAAAATAGAAATTTTCAGAGCATATAATGTTAATCTATTTTAAATTAATCTTTAAAGTCTATTAAAGGGATATTGGGTTAGGGTTACAGCCCAGGAAATTAACCCTAGTTGAAATAGGACCACTTTGAAAATAGCCCGCGACGTTTCACAAATTCTGTACACTAGAAAAAAAGCGATATCTCTACAAGGATACAAATTTGAGAATGTGTGATCTACCCACTGTTGCTTGGCATTTGCTTTTGTTTTCATGTACCGTATGAACCGCCATTCTTAAATCTACATGTACTTCTTACCTCTACACACTTCTGGTACATGTACTTGTACTTCACTGGAGTAGGAGGAACTATCGTCCAGTATTATTTTGTCATTTGGGCTAAATCCACTACCCTCATCAGACTCGCAAAGAGACACCGTCGCTTTGCAGAAGTTGCCGGGAAGCAGTGGTTCAACACGGCACAGCGTCTGGTCACGGCGGCCACATACTAGACATTGAACAGGAGTAAAGGCATTTACGTGGTTCAATTACTTTCCCCGTGCTTACTCGTGCAAGCCCGACACCGTTCGATTTGACTCTAGCGTGACTTGTCGCGCGACTTGTCGCGTTCGCTGCGGGCCTGGCCCTAAACCGACCCGCCAGCCGGTTACTTGGGGAAGTATCCCCTGATGCGCCAGCGATGGGAAATTCAAAACGGAACCTTTTTTATCCAAGGCGACATAAATCCGTTTTTTTAGAGTTTTCAAAGAAGAAAAATGGGTGTTATCACTCTTGCATGTGGCTGCGTATTTACGTATGAAAATCACTAGTTGAGTCGAGTGACCCGAGATCGTTCGTTTTACTCTCACGTACTGCGTATGTAAGCGCGGGTGAGAATTATCAAACATGCTGATTGAATGCCAAAGGAGATAAAACGGTTCATTTAGTTGGGAAGGATCAGCAGATCATCGTAGGGGTTATAGTATATGGCTTCGTGCACAATTGTATGACGGCACAGTTCACCGAGCAAACATACTTTCCATGGGTATTACGCACTGCGCGAGGAGTTTATTTGATACTCGTATACTGGTGGGACTGCTTTGTCTGTTTGCCAACTCTCTTTTTTTGCGTTTTCACTTAGAATATCATAGCAGGGTCTTCAACCATAGCATGGTTGGCCGGTATTAAGCAAGTACATTGTTAGTGCTTTCACCTTCGGCTAGGGCATTAACGTGTCCAGGCCGATGAGCCGGTTTTAAATGTACTTGTTTAATACCGGCCAACCACACTTTTATTCCCTCGTTAATAACAAGATTTTTTGGAAGAAATTAACTAGTTCGCACCGGGACTAATTTGAAATGTTTTGGAACCTTTGCGTGTATTTTGAAAGTCATCCAATGGAAATGATTAAATAATAACTTTGCAATAAAGTAAACCTTGAGGCAATTGTAAAGGTTTTTGCAATCGTATTATCACAAGACTCCATCGTATACTCACGTGGGATGACGGTAACATTGAAAGCACATGTTGCAGTGTTCCTTGGATTAGACAGGTCGGTAAAAGTGTACACAACTCGAGTGATGCCGACATTAAAACGCTCCTCTTCGGCCGGCTCCCGTGTTAAGCTAGTTGGGGGTCCCTCAGCTTTAGGTCTTTCCAAAAAGGTGGTTAAGGTGGTTGCCCATCTGATGTGATCAATGGACAAGCTGTAGCCCTCTACTGGACAGTTTGTCACATTGATGGGAACAGCGTAATCTGCAGGATATCGGCAATAAGAGAGGGCAGCATTGCTGTACATACATGTACATCGAGTCCGTGATTTGTTCTGTTTCGAGTCAAGTCGAGTCGAGTCGAGTCTTTTACCCAGTTCGTGTCGGGATTATTTTAACATAACCTAGCCAGGGCGCGAGATTATTTTTAACGAAACTCGACCCGAAGCGGGTTCAAGACGATGGTACCGGGCAAGTACACCCTGGCATTTCCGGCCTTGCTCGCTGCTGACAGACATTTCTCGGCCTTGCTCGTGATGACGTGTTTATGCGTCATCCGTTTTGAATCTGGGGAAAACTTTGCGTATATATACGTCCTCTGGCACAAACTGGATAAAGAAGTGACTTTAGTCAAGTCATTAGGTCAAGAAGGTCGAGTCAGTTAAGTCACAGTGTGTACAGTTAAGTCGAGTCAAGTTGAGTCGAGTCACAACAATTTGAACAATATGCTACAGAAACAAAAGGGGGGAGTCTATGACATGGTGTATATATTTGTTGTACCTTATGGAGAAAGGACAGCAAATGGGTCAAAGATTGTATACCATGTATGGACGCATCTACAGAATTATTTACGAATATAAACGTGATGTGAACATAAAGCTGCACCAGCTGAGTCATTGCAAACATTTTCTCAAAGTTTTGCTCCTTTTTTTGCAACCAAGACTAATCTTGGGTTAACTGGATGTGAATCCAGTGGGTGTAAATTTGCATTTTAACGATTAAACCTGTGATGTGAATTTGGTACAAAAATATGAATTTGAAGGATAAGGATGTGATTTTGGAAATCTTTTGTTGAAATCACATCCTGCTGAGGACGCATGTCCGTTTTGAATGCAAAATCACATCATGGCCTTTTTTAGTGTCCCTCCTTCCTACAGACCTCATCCCTCCCCAAGCCCCATGCCATTTCCTTAGGATCCTTCCCAGCCCCTCCAATGTCTGTAAATATTGTAGTTACAATATACCTTCTTCCACTGTGACTATGAAGGAGCATCTTTCCAAGTTGCCAACCAGATCCTCGTACTCGTAGGTGACTACGGTCGTTCCAATGGGGAAGACGTCACCAGAACGATGGCTCTGATTCCTCAAGCGGAGACCCTCCATGCCGTCCGATGGAGGCCCCTCCCATATCACCGGCTTCCCTGCCGCGCCTAGGGGGGCCACTCCCGTCAAGTTACCCGGGCAGTATGGTATCGGTGGAACATAAGCTGCAAAGTCGCAAAAATTATTGATCACTGGATTATAAAAATATTTGTATTGAAATTACGTAGACTTAGACTATTATGCGACCCACTCATCAACGCTGAGCCCGTCATCATGGCCCTCTGTGTTACCAAGAAAATGATCAACAGGCAGCTTTGGGTCCATGCCAAACATAAAATAAAATGGGGGATATCCAATTGAGGAATGCACGGTTGCATCGTATGCATACACCAATTCCGGGAGGAGCTTTTGATCTGGTGGAAGGGTACACAGACGATCATGCATTGTGCGATTAAAGCGCTCACATTGGCCATTGCCCTCTGGATGGTACCGTAGCTGGTGGTCCTTGACTTATCAGCCCTATACAATCTACACAACTCCTTGACCAGGACACTCTCAAAGTTGCGCCCCTGGTCGCTGTGTATTCGGGTAGGAGGCCTAAAGTGTGTAAACAACTCCCTTACCATGACAGGCGCAACTGTCTTAGCTGTTTAGTCTCGAGTAGGGATAGCCTTGGTAAACTTAGTGAAAACATTAGTCATTACCAAGTCATTCTCGCGTCCATCACTGACCCGTTCTAAGACAGTAAAGTCCAGAGCCAGGACATCGAGTGGTCGGGCGGCCAATAAGTTCCCCATCGGGGGTTTCCCTTTTGGCTGTGGGGCCTTAGCAAGGGTGCACCGTTCACAAGATCGACACCAGGATTCTACATCCATTGTCATCTTGTGCCAGTAGCATCGGGCTCTAACCAATGCCATGGTCCGTTCTATCCCTTGGTGGCCCGCATGGTCATGCAATTCCTGAAGGACCTTGCGACGAAAGACTTTGGGCAGTAACAATTGTTTCACCCTCTGTCCCCTTTCCTTCACCACTCGATGTAACACTCCATCCTTTTCTTCCAGGCGCGTCCAGAACTTTAGCAGTTTCCAAGCCACCCTTGGCTCGTGGGCAACTGCCTTCTAGTAGGAGGATGGCTCGTTTGCCAGTAGTGCCAGACAAGTGCAAAGTCTTTGTCACTTATCTGGGCCGGCCTCATGTCTCGTCTTGGTCTTGTTGGTAGGGTGCTGGTTGCCGCCACTGACGAGATGGATGCAGATTCTAGCTCTGAGTTTGCAGCACCGGAACCACCACAACTTTTGATAAGTTGTCTTAGCTCGCCAGGGACTGCTGTAGATTCCACCCTGGACAGCTTCCACCCCTACCACAACATCTACATGTTCGGTCTTTCTACTTAGTGTATTTGCATTGCCATTTGTCCGACCGGACCTGAATTAAATTTCAAAGTCGAACTGGACAGCCAGTTGTGCAGCCCAGCGTGACTCCATTGCACCAAGTTTTGCTGTCCTCAAATAACTCAACGGGTTATTGTCTGTGAAGACAACAAACCGCGAACCAAGCAGGTGGTCTCTAAACTTCTCTGTATTTTATGGCAAGTTCCAGCTTGAAGAAGCTGTAATTGGCATCGTTCCACTCTGTCAGTTTGAGGTTTCTGCTGGCATAACTGATGACCACACGCCCATCATCCTGGTCTTGTGAAAGAACAGCACCAAGCCCATTGAAACTAGCATCGGTCTCTACGATGAAGGGCTTGGTGAAGTCTTGGTAACCCAAGATGGGGGCAGTCATCAGGCACTCCTTCAGGTGTAAGAAGGCAGCTTGGAATTAAGAGTCCCAGCATTGCAAAGACAAATGGCAATTAAATTAGGTACCGTCTTGGGCTTAGTACCCCTTCAATGCTTGGGGGATACCTTCCCCATCAATGCATGAAGTGGTGCAGCTATCTTCGCAAACCCTGGAACAAACCGTCTATAATAACTAGCCAGACCCATAAAGGATCTAAGCTCGTGCTCGTTTTGAGGTGTTTTCCACTCCTTTATGGCCCGCACTTTCTCAGGATCAGTACCTACACCGTTCTCTGACACCACGTGACCTAAGAAGGAGATGCACTTTTTGAACCAGTGACATTTGCTTGGCTTGATCTTCAGCCTAAAGCTTGAGAATCGGCCCAGGACCATATCCAGTCGTGCTAGCATCTCATCGATGTCTTTGGAAATAACAAGCACATCGTCCCGGTACAGCAGCAACGTCTAGTAGTGTCCACCAGACATGTTTTGTCGCACTGAAAGTTTTGCCTGAAGAATTCCTCAGTTAACGTGGACACTTCCGCTTCTGAATCCAACAAACAATGGGTCTTAACCCCTTCCAGCTCTACCACAGCCTGTGGACACTTCCCCGTGGCTTTCTCTAAGATGACTTTCTCTGCGCTAATTTCTGTTGAGTCACATACTTCCCCAACCATGGCCTGACTCAATGCTGTGGGGGGTTAGTGTTTGATGGGGCATTTGCAGCCATAACATCTAATCTGCCCAGGACGGCGGTGCGCTGTGTTCTGTTGCAATGCACCGAGAATCTGCGCGCTTCTGCTCCAATTTAGAAACGCGTTCAAAGATAGTTTGCAACCCGTTTGTTTTGATTTTCTCGATGGTTGCTGCGGCTGGCTGTGCCTCTATCTCGGGCACTGAAATGTTGGTTCCTGTTGATGGATCTTCTCTCTACAGGAACTCTACAAATGGTAGGTCTGGGTCCTTTATTTCCAGATGCCTAAGCTCCCTGCTCAGCCCCTTATCTCGCACCCCAGTTGTAAACTGCCCTTTGAGTAAACTTTCACGGTCTTCGAAAGCCTGACTGTTCCGACGTTTGAGGCCAATTGAAAACGTTTGCAAGCTCTCTGTTTGTGTTTGGCACCAGCGATAGAATTCTGCACGTAGTTCTGTCGCAGATTTGTGCTGACCAAAAGCTTGAACTAAACACTCAACAATTCTCACAGGGTTCTAGTTTGGCATCGCCCTGCAGGTTATCCCACACACAATCTGCGGCCTCAGCAGTAGGATATTCACGCGCATGGATAGCCTCCCGCATATCCCGCACGTCAAAATCTCCAGCCTTGGCTTACCCGAGCGTGCTTCCTCTAAGCAGGCTTCAAGAACTGCCCGCTCAGCTTTTTCCCCAAGTGTTTTTGCTTGCTCTGTTTCAAGAAGTTTGACCTTTTCGGCCAACTCCTCGTGCAGCTGCTGGACCTCCTCTTCCGAAGCCATAATTCCAACTTAAAATTGCAGTAACAATACACAATTACAAGAATTTCTTTAAAAATTGTGAACACTGTGAAGAGCACATACAGGAGTAAAGAAACACTTCATTAAATGTTTATTACATCACCGTCGTCCCGACGGTCCATTACGCGTCCACGCCTTCTGCCATCGCCCTCAGATGAAACTGGCTGAGCCATCCTAGTCTCCTGCGTCCAGATGCCGCTGCCAACTGGCACGACTAGCACAGAGCATGTTCCAACACAAAGTGCCTAGCCCTGTCTCGAACCGCTCAACTTTTTATGAGAGAGGCAATAACCTAGTTAAGGCCAGTACCCATCCACATCATCAGACCATGATCTATCAAAGCTGCAAAGCTGCAAAGTCGAAACCGCACGAATTCGAGTAAACCACAAGGTTTGGGTGAGACCCTGAGATTTAATAGCGCTCTGATTGATGGCTCTGGCAGCAAGCTTTGAATTGAAGGGAACCTTAAATGTTAGTATAAAATAAACAGGAAAACCATAAAGGTTTTAATGAAAGTGGCACCTACAAGAGGAATATAAGAAATTAAAAAAAAGGACTATATAAAATATAAGGGCCTCTCTCGGTTACATCCATAACAGAACGTATTGTGGACTTATACAGATAAAGCATAACTAGTGGGGGAAGATATTGCCCGCACAAAATAGGCAGCCTATGCGCTGCATGCAAGGCCCGTTTGGCGATGCTTCAGATATATTTATCCAAAGAAAAGTTAGACGCGAGGTCAAGACCAAGTAGCCGAATATCAGCAAGCTCCTGCAGATGAGCAGAATCCATTCCCAAAGTAGAAAAGTAAGGAGAAGTAGACCTTGACATAGACAACAATTGTGTCTTCCTCTGGTTGAATCTGATGTCAAAGGATCTGATGTCAAATTTTTGGCATAATATAATACTGACAAAAAAAGAGTTATCAATCCATGGAACCCCAGTTTGCGACCCACCCCGTTCAAATTGTCCATGTACATGAAGCCCTCTCAGGGTCTCTACTCGCAGCGCGAGAGCGAGGCCAGACGGACATCCGCAGAAGACAACCTGTACCAGCCTGACGCGCATCTAGCCGCTCGTTGGTATCACCATGGAGCTATAGCTCCGCGGTATCACTGGCTCCGTTAACCTCGGATACTCGGACTACGGTAGTGGCATCGAGGTTCGATAAAATAATCCCGCGACTGGTGGGCATGCAAGGCAGTAATGTCCCCTCCCGTCATACCATTTAATTGCAGTATATCTGGATGAATGTTTATGTTGTTAATTACCTTGTGTAAGAATGTTAGTTGATGGTTTGTCCATGGAGCTATGGTTTGTCCAACCTAAGCTAGGACATTGTCCGAAAGCTCATTTTTTTGCCACAGTTTTGCTATAAATATTTTATATATTCTCGCATGTTCCAGTTTTGGGTGTGGCCCACATTCATATATCAACTTTAATATATTTATAATATATTTATAATCTGCATAATTCCCCTTTTTATCTCCATATAATCTTGAAAACCTTTGCTAAAACCGCACTCGCATTTTCCAGTTTTCTTTCTTTTCCCCGTCTCAAAAAATCATAGATTCGCGCCTGGTTCTACTCGTGAAATAAAAGAATTGACAGGACTTACGCAGGCAAGGTTTGATGATTTCTTCTATGGCTGCATTGTGGATCTCTATCAGGCAAGAGCCATCTCCTTCGGGCGCTTTTTCCTCTTTCCAAGACAGGATTTCTCGGAGACAAGCATCCGACGTCTCGCAATCGGCAGTCGGTGTTCTATACTGAATGGAGAAACAATCGGTACATCTGCTCTGAATGGGACGAGGATCGTAGCATGGGTCCCCTCCTCTGTCCTCCTCGTAACCCACCGTTATCTGGACGTTATCGCCTGGCTGGACGGCCAGCGGGACTCGCAGCGTGATTTCGGCCGTGTCTGGAGTCGTCAGTCCGGGGTACACCTGCCAAAATTGATTGGATATAATGTGACCTAGCTGGCAGCACAAAATGAGCGTAAAGTCGCACTTGGGCTTTTTGAGTTACAAGTACATGTAGAAACAACATATATCCCCTGAAAAGTCAACTTTGGGATTTCAACAACTTTCTATTTGAAAAACCCTATTCTGTCATATCTCAATGTTTTAAAACAATTTTAGTACTTTGATGTAACTGGGGACTCTGTGCTTCTTTTACATCTTTCTGTCGTAATGCAAGATTTATTGTTTAACCCTTTTCTGCATACTACTATTAAAGGTAGGATACACCATTGGTAATTGCTTGAATTATCATGAATAGGTGGATTTGGGGGATTGTATTTTATAGTAAATATTGTTTAACTGACTTGTTTGAAGTTTTACAATCATAGATGCTGAAAAAAGCCCCCAAAACGGCATTCTTTTTCAACCGGCGTCGGACAGTGATTCTTATGTTGTTTGGGGGTTTTCTCGCGATCGGCGTCCAGCGATTGTGAATTTGTTTGTATAAAATTTAATGTTTTCAGAACAATTACAGGATATTTAGCGCAATAATTTTTGCTGGATGCCTGCAATCATTATTTACTTTCAAATAAGTAATATATTTCTTAATGATCGGTAGTAATTTTTTTTCGATACCTGCAAATGGTGTATCCTACCTTAAAACTGCACCACAAAATGCAACCATACATGTTTATACAAGGTCATTGTAGATAAATTAAAAGGGATAAATATGTTGAAAAAATATGTTCCGGCATAACAAATGTCACAATATAGGGTACACCATGTTACATTGTTTATAGCTCTACGGATTCACTTCAAGAACTAACTTCGGACTTTTACTGGGTCCATTCTGTGTGTTCTACTTTATCAACATGCATATCAAAACTGTGTAGTGATATAGAAGTACTGAAATGGCCTCACAACAGGTTCTAGTCATATCAGGAATGTCATGTTCCAACTTGGTGGAATGACCCATATGCGACCTGCTCCCACGAAAACGGCGTAAAGTCGCACTGTGCTATATTGAGTTATGACTGAAAATCGCCGATTTGACAGTGGGGAATCATTTGACAGTGGGGAATCATTTGACAGTGGGGAATCCTTTAGGGGGTTTTGGCATGATACATTCCCACATATTTTTTTTTTTCGAACTACCAGGTTTTGTGTTTACTGGGAAGGGGCGTAATCATACATGCAGCTTTCTTTCTTTTTTATTATTAGAACGATTCTCGCTCACATGGGAAGCACATTAAATTGAATGACATGTAACGCTGGGACATGTCAGACTATTAGGTTTTTTAGTTAAAGATGAAGTGCTTTTGCAAGAGAATAGCAATGGGAACCGTGTTTATTGGGAAGGGGTGTAATCATACATGCAGCTTACGCTGTTTTTTTATTATTAGAACGATTCTCGGTCTTATGGGAAGGACATTAAATTTAAGGACGTGTAACGTCAATATTTTTTTAAATACACTACCCAATAAATTATATATCATTTTAAAGGTAAGAATTCAGCGAATCTGGAAATACCAATATCTCAAAATATCAAAATGTTAATTCTTTACTCTGATTTTGTGGGAGCAGGTCACATGTAATGAACTCACTCTGGGTCAGTCAAGATAAAGAATCCATTGGTGAGCGACTACAATGTAATGTTTATACGCAAAGTCCATTATACATGTAATCTAGGCCCTGCTCAGAACCCTACTTGAAAAATTACACAAGTGCTTTTTCGGAACCGGCTGCTATTTTTGAAAATCCAAGATGACTGCCGGCAGCCATATTGAAAAACAATGTTTAACTACATTACTATAGATGTATGTGTAAACTTCGTTTTATGGGTTTATGGGCGCAGGGATTACGTTTCTGACATTTTTCATAATTGGAGGTTAGGATAATTTTCAGAACTGGCTGTAAATAGTCCAAGGGGTAAAAATCAAAGATGGCTCCCGGTTGCTGATGATTCAAGTCAAGGTGTTTTCTAAGCATATTTCGAAAAGGTTGCACAAAAGATTTTTTTTTTTTTTTATGAATTCCAGCTTAACCATTTTCTTCAAGGGCTGTTGTTACATGTACGTTACATGTATAAAAGATGAATTAGATTAAACAAAATGGTTAAAACTTACCCAAAATGTTTCCACAGTGTTTTGGGAGGGGGTGATGGTTATGTTCACGAAAATCAAGACACCACGTCCATTGTTCGTTATTTCCGGTGAATACAACTCTTCAAATGGGCCCCATGCAACTCGGACCTGTGGGATGTTAACAATGTCAAATTTGAACCCTCCTGTTCTTTTCAGAACCGCACATCTCACTAATAAAAGAGAATTATCATATGGTCTTTACCGTGACCACAAAGTACTTATCTCATTGTCAAATTTGTTATAAAAAAACACACGAATGAGTATATTATTCGTAATTAATGAACAAATAGATAGCTTCTGAATGGTTGAGAGTTGATAGATTCTGAATGGTCAAGAATTGATAGCTTCTGATTGGTCGAGAATTGATACAGTAGCTTAATCTGATTGGTCGAGAATTGATAGTTTCTGATTGATCAAGAATTGATAGCTTCTGAATGGTCGAGACTTGATCATGTGGAGGTGTATGGAAAGTGACATAAAGACCAGCTAAAGGTACAAGCGAATAAATGGCTCCTGAACAAGTATTTATCATGCAAGCCAATGATTGGCCAAATAATATAACAGTCTTCACGTATATACTGTAACTTGTAACAATATAGACGATTAAATTTGATATGCATACGGGATACGTATGCGGCTCGCAAAAAGTCGCCTATTAAACTTGTAATTTCATCAGTCTTACATTATACATTTCAACACTTTATTATGAGAAGTAAATTGCCATTATTGTACCAGATGAAATAAAAATGCAAAATCTGGTCGCTTTTAGGCTCGCGACCATTTAGATCTGGTTTGAAAATGGCCCCCATTTACTTCGTCCGGTAGCAACAAGTGCTTTCATACAGGCCCAGCTACTGTCCGAGAAGGCTGGTCTAGTAGTTGATCAGAAACTGTTCCTTCCTAGGGTCTATTGTTTGCAAGTGTGGACACAAACTACAGTACATCAATTCTTTTTGTACATTACGTTATACGGGCAATCCAGAGGGTTTGTGTGCTAATGCAGGCGTCACACTGTCCCGAAATTGACACCAGATGGCCATACGATAAAGGGAATGTTCAAATTCGGCTCTGATAGTAAAAACCTCGGGCCATTCGTGAGGGCATCTTAAGCCATCATATGACTGTCGGTAGAGTTTCTTTGACTCCGACAGAAACTTCGTGAGCGGTGGCAAAATCTTTGGCATGCCAAAAAATGCCGAAAGACCTTGCGAAGGTTTATTTTCGTGTTGAATTCGTGTGTCCATTTTGTCCTTCGTAAGGCCATTGATAGGGCATCTTGTCAAATCGTATGATCTTCGGTGCCATCGGCCATTTTTCACCTCACGAAGACAATACGAAGGAAGCAAGAAGCTGCCCGATTGTCTTAGAAATTAAGGCAACACAACTACATGAAGTCCTCGCAATGTCGTTGTGTAGGCATCGTATTTTAGTACGATGACATCGAGATGGGACCACGGTGTCGGCTAAGACAGCCGAATTTGAATAGCTCAAGCGTTTCTCATGTGTCATGGTAACGTGGACATAAACAAGGCCAGCCTCAGAGCATCTTCCTCAGTCAGATTTTATACCATCAAGAGGTCACGTGACGCCTTTTGTGACCTAGTTCGAACGCATCGTACTCTCAATACGACGTTGTGTAGCTATCGTGTGGCCATCGTGTGGCCTTCGTGCCTTTGTGTGGCCTCCGTGTGGCCTGCAGGTAAACTACCTAATACAAATTCACATCTTTGTGTTGCTTTTGTGTGTTGTTTGGGTGCCATCGTGTGACCTTCTCTAGGCATCGTACTTGCTTCGGCTGTTGATTGGCTGTTGACCAAGTTCGGGCCATCTTCGCGCGAAATTCAAAATTCCATATTCGTATGGCTATCTGGTGTCAATTTCGGGACAGTGTGACGCCTGCATTTATAAGGGAAATCTCTCTAAACTCAAACTCAAAAAAATCTTTCGGCCAAAAATGTTCAACATCACCCTAATTTTCATTATACCCTAACCTATTTCTACTTCTAGACCCCTTTACTGGAGACCCAACAAAATGTCCCCACTACTCGGTCCATTCAAACAAAAGAACCTCAGTGTCCTCAGGTGTATGCTAGAACAGTGCAGTTGAAAGTTAACACTGCAAATGGGAATAGAAAATTTTGTGAACAAGTGCGAAAACCGTTTTCCACTTTGTGAAGAGGTGAGAAAATCGGTCGCTTGATAAATCTTGGACAGTAGCTGGGCCTGTATGAAAGCACTTGTTGCTACCGGACGAAGTAACGGGGGCCATTTCCAAACCGGATCTAAATGGTCGCGAGCCCTAAAGTGACCAGAAACTCACTGCAGTTAGATGAACTAAATCTCCACCGTTCGCAGGAACCTCAAATCTATACACGTAACCAGGATCACCTACAACAGACTCCCAAAACAAGACATCTTCCCACTCGTGGCGGTCCGTGCAGGCACTTAGCAGGTTCACATCCGGATCCCCACAATCTTCGGTCACTAAGGTGCATTTTCAAAATAAAAAAAAATCTTATTTACTAAAAATGAACAGCCCTTATTCCAAGTGCTAAGGATTGTAAATGGCAAACCTTGTAAATACAGGGTGCCAATGATCAGCTCATCTAGATAAACTTTATGAAGGCAGGGGAGTAACCCATGAAAGCTGGGCTGAATATAGCACTCAGACGCGGGCTATCCCCCGACGTCCACAGCTGTGACCAAAGCAATGAACAAAATGTGACCCAGCACGAGTAAATGAGACACTTTGCGGCAAAAATGAAAATTGAGATTTTGATTTCATCATTTAAAGCTAAACAAGCTTTAATTTTAACCCTAACTCCCTCACGGCTTTTACTAGAAAGTATCCTGAATCCGCCACAGTCCACCAATTTTGGTTTGCAAAAACTGCTGCTGTCCTGAGTCCATCAGACTCAACCAGTATACATTCTGGAGAGATCCTGAGTCCATCATACTCCACCAGCAAAAGTTTGATGGACTGTGACGGATTCAGGATACCTAGGTGGCATACAAAAAATTGCAGTGCGTTTCTCCATAGAGTCCATCACAGTCCATCACCTGAATTTCTGTATCCTGAATCCATCACACTCCTGCAGTAACGCTAGGCTTAAATCCTCAATCCATCACACTCCTCCAGTTGGTTCAATATGGAGGTATCCTGAATTCGCTAAAATCTTCCAAAACAGGAAATGGATTTTGATGGACTCAGGGTGGTTAGTGTTAAATGATGAAATCAAAATCTCAATTTTTATTTTTGCCACAAAGTGTCTCATTTACTCGTGCTGGGTCACAAATACTTGTTTCAGAATGATTCTTCCTTTGAGTTTTACCAGTTTTCCACCAATTCAAAGAAAGAAACAAAGTCGGGCTGGAATTACCCCTAAAGTCGCAAAGAAATATCGTCATATTTCTTTTTTTGGTTTTAGTTTTTTTGTTTTTTTAAATCAACTGATTGCCGTTGCGGTGATTCTAAATTTGGTACCCTGTCGAGAACAGGGGCCAATTTCATTTAAAAAAATGCATGCAACAAAATGTGCTTAGCATGAAAGTTCTTCCTTGGGGAAAAACAGGGTTACAAATCAAATTTTCCGGTGATGTTTATTGGTGGTATTTAGCTGTTTTTTGCTTAGCATGAAAAGCACATGGAGGTTTGACTGGTAACCTCAGCAATTTTTGTGCTATGAAAGCAAATGTTTGCGCTTACATGTTTTATGAATATGGCCTATGAGAATAATAGGAACAATGGAACAGGGTAATTTCTATAGATGAATAGGTCTCCACAAAGTTTCAGAAAATAGATTCTTGGAGTTTTACTAAAAAACTAGGAGTTTTACCCCAAAACCTTGAATTTTCAGGGCATATGTTAATCCATTGCAAATTAATTTTTGAAGTTTACTAAAGGGATATTGGGTTAGGGTTACAGCCCAGGAAATTAACCCTAGTTGAAATAGGACCACTTTAAAAATAGCCCGCGACGTTTTAAAAAATCTGTACACGAGAAACAAAGCGATATCTCTACAAGGATACAAATTTGAGAATGTGTGATCTACCCACTGTTGCCTTGGCATTTGCTTTTGAACTGCTATTCGTAAATCTACTTCTTACCTTCACACACGTCACTGGCGGAGTTGAAACTGGCGGAGCTGGAACTATCCCCTATTCTTGGGACTCCAACAATTATTGGGGCACCATTGCAAAGGGACACCATCGCTTTGCAGACGTCGCCGGCAAGCAGTGATGCACCGTAGCACAGTGTCTGGTCCTCGCGGCCACATCCTAGACATTGAACAGGAGAAAACGCATTTACCGCGTTCAATTCCTTTCCCCCGTGCTTACTCGTGCAAGACCGACACCGTTCGATTCTCACCTGACTTCTCGTGCTTACTCGAACCTGGCCCTAAGTAACCAACCCGCAGGCAGGCCAGTTACTCGGGTTAGTATCCCATGTTAAAACATGGCTGCCACGTCTGCCGATGCGCCAGCCAGCATGTTTTATTTAGAGCAGGTCACATATGTATGTTCGTATTTGCCTAAAAAATGCGCCCATAATTATTACAGTACCCAGTTCTTTTGTTCTACATGAATGTATACAAATACAAACACATCCCTAACTCCTTAGAGTGTGTGCAAATTCATATTGATTTTAGAGGATTGAGGACTGTTAGGGTTAATGTAAAACCTCAAAAAAAAATTGTTTGTTGGGGTGTTGGCCGGGTGTTTGTTTGTTTGTTTGTTGGGGTGTTTGTTTATAGTCTATTTGTCTATTTATAGACTCACAAATCCTCACAAATAAAATCATGAAATCAACACAAAATCTTAATAAATCTCACCCATGCCATTTTGAAAAAGTATTCATGAATACCGAAGGCAGTTAACCCATTCTTATTGGTCGAGAGCCCATTACGTGGCCGGGTTAAAACAGATAATAAAACCATGGTTGGCTGGTCTTAAATACACCATTTGCAGATATCAAAAATATTTACTACCGAATTATTAAGAAATATCTTAGTCATTTAAAAGCAAATAAGAATTCTAGGCATCCCGCCAAATGATTGCGCTAGATATAGGCGATCGCGAAAAAACTAAGATAACATGAGAATAACTGCTCGACGCCAATTGTGCTTTTTCTCGGCATTCATGATTGTAAAACTTCGGACAGGTCAGTTAAACGATATTTACTATAAAATACAACCCCCAAAATCTACCCATTTATGATAATTCAAGCAATTACTAATGATGTATCCTACCTTTAACACTTTTCCAGTGTCACATGAAATTTGGACTCCAATGAAATCCAGTGCCTTTTACTGTTTTATTGGTTGAACGTTTACATGGCATGCGCAATACTTACCAGTGAGTCAGTAATTATGGTTCTAAATTCACAACACATTCGCCACAGCTGCATCTACGCGACATTGCACAGTACGCGCAACCAATTTCCATAAAAGGATTTGTTTACGACTTACTCCCGAGCTGCATGTTCCATTATATAGCTGGGGGAGTGTCTTAAAAAGTGAAATTGTAAAACAAAATCGTTGGAGTTTTTATTTTTTACTTGTTTTTGACTTTTGGACCGAAAGGATTGAATTTTATAACGAAAAGGTGTTTATGACTGGGAATAAAAATGTGGTTGGCCGGTATTAAGCAAGTACATTGTTAATGCCTTCACCCTCGGCTAGTGCACTAACGTACGTGTCCAGCACCCGATTTCACTAAACTTTGCGACGCGTCGCAACTTGAGTTACGAAGAGTAACGCGTCGCATCTCGCGACGCGTCGTACGATCCATTTCACTAAAGTTAAGATGCGTTCAATGCGTCGCAAATACCTTGACAACGGCAAGTAACATGTCGTAAGTTACGAAGTGTATTTGGGTCGTCGTAAAATAAGATGCGTCTTTTCATAGCCAGTTTTACGCCACAGAAATAAAACAAACGAGACTAGAATACTCAGACAATGTGTTGGAAGTTGTAAATAAAACATTCATCGTAGTCATATGAATAAACCTTGAATAGTGCACTTGAAATTTCAAATTAGCTAGAGGTCCACAGCAAGCTTGTTTTTCGTTAAAATTGCATCGTACGTCAGCCATTTTGATTTACATTTTTGAAGCTTTGCGAGAAGAAATTCGACGACTCTTTGCTGAATACCAGACGGCTATTTACTGTGAGTTGAATAGGTACATACAACAGTCGTTGTTTTGTGCTATAAATACACCTACGACGCGTCGCACGTACGATGTGTTTCGTGAAATCGATTTCACGACGCGTCGCAGCTGCGACGCGTCGTAGAGATACGACGCGTCGCAGGGCTGCGACGCGTCGTAAGTTAAGAAGAGTTTAGTGAAATCGGGTGCAGGTCCACGACTTGTTTAATACCGTCCAACCACATTTGTATTCCCTTATTAATAACAAGATTTTGGGAGGGTTATCAACTAGTTCGCACCGGGATTATTTTTGAATGTATTGGAACCTTTGCGTGTATTTTGCATTAGTCATCAAATGTGAACTGATTAAATAATAACTTTGCAATAAAGTAAGCCTTGAGGCAATTGTAAAGGTTGTTGCAATCGTATTATCACAAGACTCAAAAGAAGAACAAAATAGGCAAATTTGAAACACTCCATCGTATACTCACGTGGGATGAGGGTAACATTGAAAGCACATGTTGCAGTGTTCCTTGGATTGGACAGGTCGGTAAAAGTGTACACAACTGGAGTGATGCCGACATTAAAACCCTCCTCTTCGGCCGGCTCCCGTGTGAAGCTAGTTAGGGGTCCCTCAGCTTTAGGACTTGGAAAAAAGGTGTTTGTGAGTCCGATGGCAACAATGTCCAAGCTGTAGCCCTCTACTGGACAGTTTGTCACACTGATGGGCACAGCGTCATCTGCAGGATATTGGCAAAAAGAGAGGGCAGCATTGCTGTACATGTACATCGAGTCCGTGATTTGTTCTGTTTCGAGTCGAGTCGAGTCGAGTCGAGTCTTTTACCCAGTTCGCGCCAGGATTATTTTAACATAACCGAGCCGAGGCGCGCAATGATTTTTAACGAAACTCGATCCGAGGCGGGTTCAGGCCAATAGTACCGGGAAGCACACCCACGCATTTGCGGCCTTGCTCGCTGTTGACAGACATTTTCGACCTTGCTCGTGACGTGTTTATGTGTCATTCGTTTCGAATCTTGGGAAAACTTTGCGTGTGTATATATACGTCCTCCGGCACGAACTGAATAAAGAAGTGTCTTGAGTCGAGTCATTAGGTCAAGTAGGTCGAGTTGAGTCGAGTCACAGTGTGTAGTCGAGCCGAGTCAAGTTGAGATGAGTCACCACTATTTAAACACTATGCTTCAGAAACAAAAAGAGGGAGCGCATGACTTGGTGTATATTTGTTGTACATGCACCATGAATAAAGGACAGCAGATGGGTCAAAGATGTATACCATGTATGGACGCATACATGTACAGAATTATTCACGAATATAAACAAAATGTGAACATAAAGCTGCACCGGCTAAGTCATTGCAAACATTTTCTCAAAGTTTTGCTCTTTTTGCTAATCTTGGGTTAACTGGATGTGAATCCGGTGGGTGTGAATTTGCATTCTAACGATTATAAAACCTGTGATGTGAATTTGGTACAAAAATGTGAATTTGAAGGATAAGAATGTGATTTTAGAAAACTTTTGTTAAAATCACATCATGCTAGTGTCCCTCCTTCCTACAGACCCCATCATTTTGCGCCCCCAGGCTCAAGCCATTTTCTTAGGATTTGATCCTTCCCAGCCCCTCCCATGTCTGTAAATATTGTGGTTACAATATACCTTCTTCCACTGTGACTATGAAGGAGCATCTTTCCAAGTTGCCAATCAGATCCTCGTACTCGTAGGTGACTACGGTCGTTCCAATGGGGAAGACGTCACCAGAACGATGGCTCTGATTCCTCAAGAGGAGACCCTCCATGCTGTCCGATGGAGGCCCCTCCCATCTCACCGGCTTCCCTGCCGCGCCTCGGGGGGCCACTCCAGTCAAGTTATCCGGGCAGTATGGTATCGGTAGAGCATAAGCTGCAAAGTCGCAAAAATTATTGATCACTGGATTATAAAAAATTTTTTATTGAAATTACGCACAGTTTATGCAAATCCAAAAGTAGACTTCTTTGTCCATGGCAATATGCATGATGTGATTGTAAAACTTCATACAGGTCAGTTGAACAATATTTACTGTAAAATACAACCACCCCAAATTCACCCAGTCCTGATAATTCAAGCAATTACATTGGGCGCGTATTGCGTATGATACGCGTTTGTTTACAACATTACAACCTTGGTGCATATTCTTACAAGCTATGCACAATGACTATAAACTGTACCAAAAAAAAGGACTCAACATCCAGCGATCATGAAAATTGGCCCGAGCCGATCAAGGTACGTACATCAATTCTTTCCGTACATGACGTTATAGAGACACTCCATAGGGTTCGTGTGCTAAGGGAAATCACTCTAAAATCAAACTCAGATAATTCTTTCGACCTAAAATGTTTAACATCACCCTAATTTGTCATCTTCTACATTTTCTTTCATTATACCCCTAACCTGATTCTACAGAGACAGACAAAAGTCACCACAACTCCGTCAGCTTTTTCCAAACAAAAGAACCTGTCCCTACAACTAGGCGTATGCTAGAACAATGTTACTCACAGTTGACTTTATCTTCATAAATGCTAATTAGGTCCTTCAAAATATATTTGCAGAAATTGAAAAACCTCTATCTCAAAATGGCAGATTCAAGACTTTTTTGGTTAAAATATTGTAACGTAGATTGTTCCTGGGGTCGACACAACACACAAGAAAGACTCCTGAGACAAGTGTTCCTTGATTACCGTGATTCTCTGCCGTTTATTCTGTACTCTTGCCTACAAAACAAGTCATGCAGCTCATACTATAACGCGGCACCTAGAACTGGTCTGAACCGGTTCGGCGTATGCGCGATCCGGGGACGGGTTTCCGAAGCACACCAGCAGGAGCCACCAGGGCGATCCCACCACCGTGGAATCGCTCCAGCGCCCCCTGACGGCCATCCGGCACGGACGCTACACAGCCCCCCACGAAGACCTTGTTTGCCCCCAAACAAAACGGTGGGCGTTGTTGCCGCACACCCGGCTAACCGCCCCGGAAAGCGCATAACGAAAACAATTATAACACCACAAAAACTGGTTAAAGTTCCCGTCTAGGAGGTGGGAGGTGGCCGCCGGATGACACCGTCCGTGTCCAAACGCATCCACGTCCACTCCAGTAGCTCCACCCGACACCCGGCCGGCAAGGCTCGGGGCTGCCCACGCCATTGGAGCGTCGACATCGGAGGGGGCGTCGGGGGCTCAGTCTGCGTCCCTCCTTCCGCCCGAGCTGACGGGGAAGGTCTGGCGGTGCTGCTTCCTTCTGGGTGGCGAGAGCAGTGTCCGTATCCCTGTTGTCCTAACCAACGGCCCGGGGGCATCGAGGTAGCCTCTCCTCTAGCCACCAGTCCACCTGGGCGTCACCCAAGTACGGCTTTAGCCGGTTGAAATGGACCACCTTGGCCTTGGCGCGAGGCGACCTCTGGATCCGGTAGGTGACGTCGTCGGTCCTCTTCAATACCACGAAAGGCCCGTCCCACCAGCACTGCAGCTTGGGCGTGCGACCCACCTTCTTGGAGGGGGTGTAGAGCCACACAATCCCGCGGACCGGAACCGTTCCAGGACTACCGCCAACCTCCTCTGGTGCTCCTCGAAGTCCGTCCCCCACACGATCACGTAGTCCAGATAAACTACCGCCACTTGCCACTGCAGTCCCTTCAGCACCTGTTCCATCAGGCGCTCAAACGTCGCTGGGGCGTTACACAGCCCGAACGGCATAACGGTGAACTGGTACAGCCCGTTCTGCATGCCGAAGGCCGTCTTCTCCCGGTCCGCCTTCTCCATCCCGACCTGGCAGTAGCCGCTGGCCAGGTCGAGGGTACTGAACCATTTCGCTACGCTTAACGCATCGAGGTTATCCTCGATCCTGGGGATGGGGTATGCATCCTTGATTGTCACCTCGTTGACTCTCCGGTAGTCCACGCAGAAACGGACAGTCCCGTCCTTCTTCCGGACCAACACAGCATCTGCTGTACCTGTTGGTCGGCCTCTTGCCTCTTATGGAGCGGCAACCTCCTGGGTGGTTGGCGAATAGGCACAGCGTCTCCCGTATTGATGGCGTGTCTGGTCAGTTCCAAGTGCCCAAGGCGACCGTCGGGGCCGGTGAATGCTCCTGCGAACTCCGTCAGTAACCCCGCCAGTCGGGAACGTTGGGTCGGGTTGAGGTCGGCTGCTCCTCGCTCCAGGAGGTCTTGTAGGTGAGGAGGAACCTCCGGCCGTGCGTCTGCCGGAGCACGGCCAGCGGCAGACCCTCGCCGTCCCTCCTCCAGCTCCATCACATCCAACTCCTCCACCGGCGAGAAGGGCGCGGGCCAGGCATTGTGGAAACGTTCTGCGATCAGGGTCACCGTTGCCCCGGTGTCGGGGAGGCAATGCACTGGCCTCCCCATAATTCTCCCCTCAATGTAGCTGGCTCCAGACATACCTGTCGCGTCTGGTCTGGCTTGACCCGTCGGTCCGGGAACTGGTGGTCTCGGCACTCCCTTTGCCCCAGGCTGGGGCAGCGTGGGGCCGGCCCTTCCCTTCCGGCGGGGGCAGTCTTTCCGCAAATGGCCAAACCTGTGGCACCTGTAGCACTCCTTCCGAGCCCCCGCGTTAGGCCTGTATCCCACCGGGAAGACCGACTCAGGCTCTACAGATGAAACTAGAGGAAGCTGCCCTACTGACTTCATGTCTCTGGCTCCGGCCTTCCCTTTTTGGCTAAACTCCTAGGACTTCATGAACGCCTCCATCTCGATCGCCAGCGTGATGGCTTCGGTCAGGGTCTCCGCCTTCCGGGAGAACAGGTGACGCTGCAGCTGTTCTTCCCCCAAGGCCTTCCGGAACGCCTCCACGCCCAAGTCCTCCCGGGCCTGCGCAGGTAGTCTTGGGTAGCTTTTCAGTACCAGCCGCCGAATAGAATGTCCCAGGCTGCTGAGTGACTCGTCGCGGCCCCTCGTCCGCATGGACAACTGGGCCCGATGTAATGGGACCTGTGCCGTCACACTGAACTGGTGATCAAAGTTCTCCAAAATGGAGGAGAATTTACCCCGTGCCTCCGGCTCCATGTCCGCCAGTGCTTCCCGGGCCGTACCCTTCAGGTGAGACGCCAGGTACATTGTCTTCTCGGCCTTACTCCAATGGTTAACCGCCACGACGCTTTCAAAATGGAACAAGTAGTCCGACCAGGATGCAACCCCGTCAAACTTACCTGTTTTCATTGGTTCCTGTGTGCGGAGCAGCGTCGGCGGCTCTGCTCCATTGACTTGTGTGCGGAGCAGCGTTGACGGCTCCGCTCCATTGGCTTGTGTGCAGAGCAGCATTGCCGGCTCCGCTCCATTGACTTGTGTGCGGAGCTGCCTTGACAGCTCCGCGCCATTGGCTTGTGTGCGGAGCAGCTCCTCTCCATTGACTTGTGTGCGGAGCAGCATTGACGGCTTCGCTCCATTGGCTTGTGTGCGGAGCAGCGTTGATGGCTCCGCTCCATTGGCTTGTATGCGAAGCAGCTCCGCTCCATTGACTTGTGTGCGGAGCAGCATTGACGGCTCCGCTCCTTTGACTTGTGTGCGGAGCAGCGTTGACGACTCCGCTCCATTGGATTGTGTGTGGAGCAGCTCCGCTCCATTGACTTGTGTGTGAAGCAGCATTGACGGCTCCGCTCCATGTGCGGAGCAGCTCTGCCCCGTTGACTCCCACGAGGAGCAGCTCTGATGGCTCCGCCCCATTACCTTGTGTGCGGAGCAGCCTCGTCCCGTTGCTTCCCGTGAGGAGCAACTCCAGCGGCTCTGCTCTATTGCCCCGTGTGAGGAGCAACCTCGACGGCTCCGCTCCACTGCCTGGTGTGCGCAGCAACTCCGCTTCGTTGGCTCGCTGGATAAACCCCTGCCCCGTCGCCCCGGGGCGGCCTCCCGTCTCCCTGCCGGCCTCGAGCAATGACTCCCTGTGTAGTCCATCGCTCCCCGAGAGGGCGCTGTTCTGGTGCCCCGTGTGAGGAGCAACCTCGACGGCTCCGCTCCACTGCCTGGTGTGCGCAGCAACTCCGCTTTGTTGGCTCGCTGGAAAAAAAACCTGCCCCGTTGCCCCGGGGCGGCCTCCCGTCTCCCTGCTGGAATCGCTCCGCGTGGAACAAAACGTCTGCCGCGCCGCCGTCTACAGCACGGGCCGGGTCCCCCCCGGACTCGGTAGCAACCCCGGACAATTTATGGGGAAGGGCGCCCTCATTCCGAATCGGGGTGGACGCACCGTCGCCCCCTAACCATTGGGACATGTCGAGAAATTCCCTGCTATCATTTCCCAATTCCTCCCCCAGGAAACACCCTGACTCCCAGGACCCCACAGCCCCCCCCAGAGCTCTCCGGTAAATCCTTAAAGAAGGCCTCCAACTCCTCGGGAGTGATGCACGGAGTGCCTGAAGTTTCTCTAGACTGGTCCCAGTTCCCCGGGCCCATACTCTGGCCTGCACTCTCGCCGCAGGGCGAGTCGGCTGCCATACCATCGTGGTTTTGCGTAAACATGAACACTTCACCTGGTTTGTTTTCTTCGTCCTCTTGTATGCTGACCGCTGCCACCAATGTACTGTAGATTGTTCCTGGGGTCGACACAACACACACTAGAAAGACTCCTGAGACAAGTGTTCCTTGATTACCGTGATTCTCTGCCGTTTATTCTGTACTCTTGCCTACAAAACAAGTCATGCAGCTCATACTATAACGCGGCACCTAGAACTGGTCTGAACCGGTTCGGCGTATGCGCGATCCGGGGACGGGTTTCCGGAGCGCACCAGCAGGAGCCACCAGGGCGATCCCACCACCGTGGAATCGCTCCAGCGCCCCCTACTGGCCATCCGGCACGGACGCTACAATATATCTTGGTTCCGGATATCCTAGCCATGTACATGTCCAGCAATTTAATAGGGGGTGTGTATCGGGAAGTAGTACATGTACGTACTAGTAAAAAGTGTATTTTACAATTTTTAATTATTTACAGATTGTTTGCCCCATCCCTCCACTAGGGCCCCCTCCCTCCCTCAGCCCCATCCCATTCCGAAAAGAATTCCATATCTGGACACCAACCAAGTACCTGCATAAAAAAAGCTGTGGACCACAACATAAAAACAAGTATTGGCGAGAAAGAAAAAAAAGTTGTTCCCACAGTATGTTTTCCAACTAAATTTTTGTTAAAGGATCTTTATTGTGGTAATAAAGCTGGGACATCCTTGGTCTTGGTTGCAAGACGTCTTAATCGCCGTATGCAGCGCGCGTAGGCCGTCGATGTAGGCATGCAAATACGACACAATTAATTCTGCTCAGAATTTGTCTAGCGATTATGTGAGTTAGCCAAGACCACCTATTTGAAGGTCATGGCGTGGTCTAAAGCGTACGTTAACGGGCGCCCGCATCAGCGGCCTACGTGCGCTGCATACCACGTGATTAGGACGTCTTGCAACCAAGACAAGGACATCCTTGCATAGCAACACCTGATAATAATAATAATAATTGGAAAGGCTCATCGTTACTCGCAGCTGGGATGCTGAATTGCGAAGGACACGTTAAGGCCAAAATCAACTTCCAATTTCTCCTTCATATGTGTTTGGTAAATGATTTATAACATACGTTTGATATTATCACACTCACATTATGGACCTCCGAGGTGACAACATGGAGCTACATCTAATTGCTACTAAATAAGTTCTGAAGAAAATACTGAATTTTATAGGTTTTTATTGTGAACGCAACTCGTAAGTTCTGCACGCAACTTGCATGAAACTCGTACGCAGGTGATCCCAGATATTGGGGGGTCATAAGTTCAGTTCGCAACACACGCAACCCCTAGGTTGAATAAGTTAGAAATTGACAAAATTGTTAATTTGGGTTGCGTTTGGTGCGTATAAAAATATTTAATACACGCAACTCATAGATTTTAGCAAATTTCAGTAATATAAGGTGTTTTAAAGCGTTTCAACCATTGTCCAAACAAATGTGTATAGTCGCGATCGTTCGCATATATATTTGTTGTAAAGTATACTTACCTGTTGTATTTTGGGTCGCAGCCAAGACAGCAGTACAAAGCAACGTAAATAATACTAATAGCATCTTGCTGCAGCGCTGGTATACTTTTATTTTGATTATTTACTTGTCCATACCCTAATTTGCACTAGAGTGAAGACGAGGAGAATATGTCATGGTATCATTCTCATCCTAGGGAAACAAAAACTGTGCAGGTCAAAGGCTACACCGGTTCTTCCCATCCCCTTCTGCGCATAATGTATATCCTGTTATAGTGGTTTCCTGATCCTGGATACAGGAACAAATACTACCACAAAATTGTTACCGTTGTGTGTTGCAGCTTCCGGAATCTGGTTTGGGTTGGATAGGATGTTCATGAAATGGATCTTGCAACATTATACCACTGATTATCCATGGTCAAACCGCGATGCGGCGTTTGTTGTTTTTCATGATCCACACCGTCCAAAACCTAAACTGAGAATGTTTCTCTCTGCGAGTGAGGGGACATTGCTTTGGATTTTCGTATAAAAAGAAAAAGATATACATGTAGGCGAATATAAAGATTCACATAACTACTCCTTCAAATTGCGTGGTTTTGGTTTAATTTCGTGACAAAATATTATTCGTAAATGGCGGTTTGCGTTCCGCTCGCGTACTTCCCCAGCAATGTACTGGTAAAGGGGCGTTTCTACACCCCGCGTCCTGATTATTCAGTAGTTTCAACAATAACGCTAAAATATATGGTTATACACTAAAGCACTTTGAAAAACAGCTTCTTTCGACCTCTCACAGTAGCCAAGTAGATAATGGGTTAGGTTATAGATCACAATAAGATTGGGGTTAGTGTTCGGATTTAAGTTCATTATTTATTGACTATTTTTGAACTCCAAGTTTAGGCTATATTGTGGGGATGAGTTTAATTTAACCAGTTCGCGCCGGATGACGTATATAAACGCAAAGTTTTCCCCAAATTCAAAACGGATGACGCATAAACACGCCAAGTTCAAGTTCGAAAATGTCTGTCACCAGCGAGCAAGGCCGGAAATGCGTGGGTGTGCTTCCCGGCACTATCGGCCTGAACCCGCTTCGGGTCGAGTTTCGTTAAAAATAATCCCACCCCTCGGCTCGGTGATGTTAAAATAATCCTGGCGCGAACTGGTTAAGAGAAAGCAAGGTTTCGAGAAACTACTTTTGTGTGGTCTAGATACGCACATGCAGTTATGATAATTAGGAGTTGACCATGCTGGAAACAAATCACGCGTTCTGCTCTTCGTTTTCCAGTCGCCACCTATATGACTTTATACAGCGCATTGTGGGTATTACATGTATTTGGACGGTGGTATTGAAAATACGTCTACGATTCGCGGGTCAGATGCCAGAGCTCATTCGTTTGTTTTTAGATTCACTACCTACTACAACAAATTGTTGCATCAGCAACTCTTATAAGGGACAAGGAACATTTCCAAACAGCAAAATTTCATGTGTTAGAAGGCAATGTCACCCTTTAAACTTATTAGAATACATCATTAGTAATTGCTTGAATTATCAGGAATGGGTGGATTGGGGGGGGGGGGGGGGGGGGGTTATAGTAAATGTTGTTTAAACTGACCTGTTCGAAGTTTTACATCTATGAATGCCGAGGAAAGCTAGAAAAACAGCGTTCGTTTTCAACCGGCGTCAGGCAGTAGTTCTATTGTTGTTCTTGTTTTTGTGTTTTTTTAATCAGCGTCCGGCGATTGCATTTAAAATTTTAAAAAATATAAATTTATCGGAACAATAATTTACAGGATATTTAGCTCAATTTTTTTTGCTAGATACCTACAATCATTATTCACTTTCAAATAAGTAAGATATTTCTGAATTATTCGGTAGTAATTTTTTTGATATCTGCAAATGGTGTACCCTACCTTTAAGTTTCAGCAGCGCGCAATCGAGGCTAGTTAAAGTTATCACAAACAAAATAATCAAGCAATCTGAAACAAATACCCGTGCAAGATCTCACGCGGCTGTCACGCTTATTTCTTCTCGGCCGAGAATAGTTGCTCACCGTTTTAATTATTATCAGTTCTTCTCAATTATTAATCACCACTTTGTCGTTATCAACGTTACTTTTTGAAGTGGTTAACATTGGTAATTCCTGTTTAATTATTACCTATTATTTTTAGTAGTTTGTTCAGTTTGTGTTCTACACTAATGCATTAATTACTTGGATCGTTGTACTTGTACACACAATACCCAGTCTTACTTTCCATACAGTACACACTAAACACTATGCATATTCGCTTGTTTTTTCAACACCAATTTAGATCATGGGCCTCTAAGTGTTTCCCTTTACTCTCAAAACATGTATTACAATTATTTTGATCAAATTTGACCAATGTTGGGTACAATTTGACCAATGTTGGGTACATTTTACCCAACGTTGGGCAAATTGGAAAAATGTTCACATTGTTGGTTACAATGTTCACCAGCTATTTTAAATAAATAACTGTTTGGAGAGTGTTCGTATAACCCTAACCCCATATACATGTACATGTAACCATATGATGTAACTGACATCGGAGACACCAAACACTCGTACACACACACTCGACTCTCGGGAATACACTGTTAATCAAAATTCTGAATAAGATTCACTGATAAGTTAAGAGGGCCTAATATTTTTATCTTAAAGGGATCGTACACGTTTGGTAATTGGAACCCATTGTTTGTTTCAATCCTATATAGTTATAGATATATACCATAAAACTAACCTGTAACAATTTCATTTCAAAAGGTGGTAGCGATTTTGAGATATTGCCGAAATTCCGAAGCGATTATGTCCACGCAGGAAGAATAATCTGCATTGGAATACACAGTCTGAGAAACGTCACTACATACAGTAACGCTTCTCAGATTCAAATTTTTGTGGATAAAAAGTGATATCCTTTTCCATAACCGCAGTACTTCGAAGTGAAAGGTTTCTAAAAATGCATTATACTATCCAAAGCTGCTGTACTTCTTACAAAGTAAGTTTTTATTGCCATTAATTTTTGGAGTAATTACCAAACGTATACGATCCCTTTAACAAGATCTTCTTCAAAATCTCGATTCTGCACTAAATGTTTGCACTTGGCTAGGTCCGGTTGAGTTATATCGCGGACCATGTGTAAATGGTCCGTTGTTATATTTATAACGAAAGTCGACTTCAGCGATGTCCTTGAATCTTTCGGCACTCATCAATAGCATGTCCACTATTTCCAAGTCGAGTGATGTTTCTTCAGGAGCTTGTCAGCTCAAGATCAAAAACCATTTTACTTCAAAGCTCCTTTTCAGAGAGGGGGAGACTTACTGTGGACGCGTGCAAACCCATACTCTTCAATTATTGGTACCACAGTTTGGTATAAATGTTGTCACAGTAGTCATTCATATTTTGCACTATAATACCTACTGAGCGTGTAATACGGATTTTGTATAATACAGAGTTTCTTATAATCCAGTGCGTATAGTACAGATTTCGGGTTTTGGCCGGGGTGCGAATATTTTTTTCCCAAACGTAACTGGCAGATTTTATGAATTATTCAGTAGTTGGATGAGAAGTTATGTTTATTTATCGGAATAAAACATGACGTCACAACATTGTTGTTATTTAGTTAACTAGTTACATTAAATCACTTTAAAGAACAGCTGTTGTCGAGCTGCTATACGTAGTGTAGTGGATAGTGGGATGGGCTGTGGATCAAAGATCCCTGGTTCGAATCCTGCTGTAGGTCACCTTGTTTTTCCTAGTCAAATTGATATCTTTGGAGTATTTTTTTAAAAGAGACCTAGAACCCAGGTGTAGTACAGTGACCAATGCAACTACTGAATAATTCATGAAATCTGCCAGTTAGGTTTGGGAATAAAATATTCGCGGTCGGGGTGGGGGTTATTTCCATGCGGGGGTTATTTTCATTCCTGTGCAGAATATCCTCCGAATGACCCAATGCATCACCCCTGAAGTGGACGTTCTCAAATTCAAACATTTTGGTTTTTATCCCGATCATCGAATCCATCAGAAGTCTATACCAAATCCTCATGATCACCCCTTTAAGTCGTCCATTCAAACCATGAGCATTTCAAACTGCCAGCCTTGTAATCAGGAAAACATTTCCATGAAGTTTGCAAAACCACAAACAGGGACAATTATTTCAACATCATAGATATCTCTGTACGTTGTTCCTATACCTAACATGATTTAACCACATGTGTGAGCACCGACAGGATTTCACATCAAGGCCAAACTAAAAGTGCCGGTCTTATAGACAACAGTTACCTATTTCTACCAGGTTTTAACAGTGTAAAAAAAAACCAATTGCTTAATAACGCAATAGTTTTGCGAAATAATGCAATACTATTGCAAAATAACGCAATACCATTGCTTTTTTTCACTAAATTGTTCAACCTATTTATACATTTAGACCCTGCTCCACAAATTTAACTAAAAAAACATACAAATTTAGTCTTCTAGTAGCAACATCAATAGGGAGACACATCAAAGTCTCCCTATTTGCAATTGTCTGCATATTTACCGAAATAGTAATATTAATAATAATAAAATACATTTTCCAACTTTCAATTTCACTCACCCCCCCCCCCCCCCCCCCCCCCCCCCCCCCGGTCCCCTTTTTAGAAAAAAAATAACTGAATAATTTCAATTTCAATTAATAATAAAATGTTGTCTTGCATTGAAGAATCACTCTTAAAACCGTCTACATGGTTCTAAAAACAATATTGCTCAAGTTAAAACGCATTGTGGACGGAAACTGAACAATATTTTAATAGTTGGGAAAAAACCTACTTTTTAACTCTTCATTTATTTCATGTTTAAGCAATCGTGGAATATAAGGATTGCTGGGGTGATTAAAACCACCATCTTCGTCTCGGACAAACGTAATTCTTTTAAATCGAGAAAATTCAAATTTCCCCGTAGATTCCTGAAATCAGTGTTCGTCTACAATCTCGATTCGTTGTTCCAGGCATTATGGGTCCAAGTAAATTGCATTTACACCGTAGCTGGCAGTCTTCTTTAAAATCCAGGGCCGCCATGCACACGGGAAGCTTTTTATACAATGCAGAAACTTAAGCTATCATAAAATAATGCCCACGAATTTGCCAGAGCCGGGCCTAGTAAAGATTCACATATTCACTGGAGTAGGGCATTGTGCCGTGGCCTCTTGGTCTGGAGCATTGAACTCACGGTCTGTGGGTAATTGGTTGTTGGTTCAAGTCCATCCTGTGTTTCTGGTACGTGTGCTCTTGGGCAAGGTACTCATTGCTTCTCCCTACCCAGGAGAAAAATGGGTACCTGTTAAAGGGACCGTACACGTTTGGTAATTGGAACCCACTGTTTGTTTCAATCCTATATAGTTATTGATATATACCATAAAACTAACCTGTAAAAAAAATTATTTCAAAAGGTGGTAGCGATTTTGAGATATTGCCGCAAATCTGGAGCGGTTATGTCCACGCAGGAAGAATAATCTGCATTGGAATACAGAGTCTGAGAAACGTCACTGCAGTTACACTTCTCAGATTCAAATTTTTGGGGATAAAAAGTGGTATCTTTTTACATAACCGCAGTACTTCGAAGTGAAAAGTTTCTAAAAATGCATTATACTATCCAAAGCTGCTGTACTTCTTACCAAGTAATTTTGTATTGCCATTAATTTTTGGAGTAATTACCAAACGTATACGATCCCTTTAAGGACAGAGATGGTTATTGCGATTGATTTTAGCTGCCTCGCGCCAAAATGGCAGCATCTAGCTGTATACTACCCAGGAAACAGAAGGTATTCGGAATGTTTTATTGGCCCAATGACCAGGGGTAGTAATAATGTAAAGCGCTTTGATCAGAGTTAAAAGTGCTATATACAGATCTTTTGTTTTTTATTGTTGTTATTAAAAACCACAATCGCTGTCGAGTAAACGTCACTTCAGATCCGACCCGATGCCTGCCCATAATTGGCACTTAATCCTCAACTGGGCAAACTTTCGCTGCCCAATTCTATGTAGGAGCAGAAGCCTGCATTCTGTCATAATTGGTACTTCTTTCTCAGTTGGGCCAGCTCTTCGACCCCGATGTTGCCAGAGTTCTCCATGTAGCTGAACAGTTCTTTGACAACTGCGAATATTAAGAATGGGTAAAACATTGGAACTATGGATCCTGCTTGAAAAAAACATCTCTGGACAAAAACAATCTCTGAATTTTAGAATTACATTCTACACATCGTTTATCTCTTAAGAAATGTATACCGTTTGTATGCATTCAAACTTTTTTAGTATCCTGAAACCTCCTACCTACTTTTTTGTATGTGAACAATAGGATCTTTTATCCTCCATCATTAATTGTGCCTAGTACGTGGTCATTTTCGAGGAAAGGGGGAGTACATGTACAATCATTTCCTTGTGATAGCTAGTACCAAACTATAGCATTCCATGGTTTTTGTTTTCAAAAGGTAAGATATCTATTGACCAGAAATGTTGAGGTTATTTGTTTAACTGTAGTTTTGTTTTGTGATTCAGCAAATTTGTTTAGCAAACGGTGACCACTACCTTAAACACGCATTTAAACAAATCAGGCTAATGTGTTGTAAAAATAATGTAAATTTATTTAAAGGTAGGATACACCATTGGTTATTGCTTGAATTATCATGAATTGGTAAATTTAGAGGGTTGTATTTTACAGTAAATATAGTTTTAACTGACCTGTCCGAAGTTTTACAATCTTGGATGCTGAGAAAAGCAAGAAAAACGGCGTTCGTTTTCACCGGTGTCGGGCAGTGGTTATTATCTTGTTCTTGTTCTTTCGCAATCGCCTTCAATTACAGGATATCTAGCGCAATCATTTTGCTGGATGCCTACAATCCTTATTTACTTTCAAATAAGATATTTCTTAATAATTCGGCAGTAAACGTTTTCAATATCTGCAAATGGTACGTGTATCCTACCTTTAAAGGGATCGTATACGTTTGGTAATTGAAACCAATTGTTTGTTTCAATCCTATACAGTTATAGATATATACCATAAAACTAACTTGTACAAATTTCATTTCAAAAGGTGGTAGCGATTTTGAGATATTGCTGAAAATCTGGAGCGGTTATGTCCACGCAGGAAGAATAATCTGCATTGGAATACACAATCTGAGAAACGTCACTGCAGTAACGCTTCTCAGATTTAAATTGTTGGGGATAAAAAGTGATATCTTTTTCCATAACCGCAGTACTTCGAAGTGAAAAGTTTCTAAAAATGCATTATACTATCAAAGCTGCTGTACTTCTTACCAAATAAGTTTTTATTGCCATTAATTTTTTGAGTAATTACCAAAGGTATACGATCCCTTTAAATGTAAACTTTACGGTAGCTTTTATCATACACTAGGCCGATTACTCGTTTTGGGGGGTGGGGGAGGGACGGATAACGTTGGGTAGATTGGGAGATGGGGGGAGAGGTGGGGTTCAAGTTTGGAATTCTCAAAAAAAAAGTAGTGAGTGAGTTTTGGGTTAAACGCCAGGCCGGCATCAGTGGCTATATTCACAAATATAAGACAATAGGTGGTAATAAAAAAACAATCAAGTGAACTGTGGGGAATATAAAAACATGGAGTCGGAAGGAACAACTATCACTAAGGAAAAGAACGAGAACGTTTCAAAAGAATGAAAGAACTATTGTATAAAAGTATAACGATAGACTTATTATAGGCAGTAATAAACAAAAAGTATAACACAATTACTCAACCCACCTTGTTTATCCTTAGAGGACATGAACATGGCATTTATTTCAAATCGCTTCACTTGACTGAGGCATGCAAGGGTTTCGTTGACTGGTTCGTTGTGTCTGCCCATTAAAAGAAAGGGAACATCATTATTACATTATTACAGTATTCCTGAATAAAAATGTTCGAGTACGTCTGTAAATATTCTGTTTGTATTTTTGTGTAAATGTTGTTGTATTTATATGTATTCTTGTTAGTTGTCAGTTTACAGTTTTGTTAATGACTTTTGATGTATTTTTTTATCCAATTTTATTTAACCTCAACTCCCTACCCCATTTTTCTTACACATCACCTGAATCCTGCAAAATCCTGCAATTCCAAAGTGTTAAAACTCTATGTAACCCAAGCCTCGAAATTAACGCTTACCCACTTACCGGCGGTAAGTGATTTTTGTCGGCGGTAAGTGATTTTTTTAAATGGGTAAGTTGCTGGGTAAGTGACTTTAAAGTATGATTATCATGATGAAATATGATAAAGAAATGATTTATAATCAAAGAATCGAATTGTGTGAATGTTTTCTACTTTTACTAAGGCAACTTAGCTATAATTTGGTGTACGCTCTGTCCCCATTTAAATGCACTGCTTGTGTCGAAGTACAGCGCGCGCACAGCAAGCACGTGCATCGCATAAGTATGGTCCGATACCCAGACTGAAATAGTGCTAGTCATAATGTCTGCACAGCTGGGGTGCCAGTTTATTTATAAAACAGTCCGTGGAGTGAACATGTACGTGTAGATCGTACTGCTAGTTGCACCCGACCTTGCTTCAGAATCATTACAGTGGCATTTTGTCACGAACTATATGTCCAGTAATATTGTAGCTGTGCCGATCAACGATGTCAACGATCGACGTACTTGAAATATTACTGTCTGCCAAATTTAACTTTAGTGGGTGTTAAGTGATGTTTCACAGTGTTTGTCTTTGTCACTAAAAGGAGCCCATTGTTTTAGCAGGCATTGGTCCTTGTAGGTAAATGATATCGGACGAGATCTTGTAGGGTAAAGTGATTTTTTTTTATCAATGAACGATCATGTCTTTCGATCGGTGGCGCCCGTGGCGGTGGTGTCCCCCGTGAATGATGAATGGGTGAATTACACTGCAGTATCAGTAGAATATAACGTTTATTCTGGAGTTTCCACATGCAAATCAGAGGAAAAATGGTTTTCGTTCATGCTGTTTTATTTTGTGGATTGTTTTTTTTTCTTGGGGGGGGGGGGGGGGGGGGAGTTTTTGGAGTTCAATTTGCAAAGTCTTAAAACTTGTTTTACACTTTTTGGAGGGGATGGGCCGATGGGGGGGGGGGGGGGGGTTGATTTTTCTCTTATTTTTTTTTTATTTTTTATTTTTTTAAATTTTTATGTGTGTTTTGTTGGTTACTCTAAAGAAATCCCCGCTCATTTAAAATGTGAAACCTGTGAAAGCAAAATGAGGCAAAAAGTACTTGCAGTTTCAACAAAATGCTTGAGCCATTTGTTTTTTATTATCGGCATTTTTGAAATTATGAAGTTCTAAGCGACAGATTTGTACCAAAGGATTGGTTTTAAACATAATTGTGTTTTCAGTTTTTCAATTTGTTAATTGCGGTTTAGAGTGTACATTTTTTTCAAATTAAAAAAAACCTAACTGTTCAAAACCTGCAAAGCAACAACAAATTTCAGACGATATAGTGTTGATCATGCAATTTCCTTGGTTCATCTGCCATCCTGCGGACAAAAGTAAACAAATGTTATTGTGGTTGTACATCAAACCATTTTCTAATTACAACTGGAAAATTATCTTGCCAAATCTGATTTTCCTGTGTCTGTTTTAATAAAAAATATTTTTTTTTTTTAAAGTTTGGGTTTTTACCAGTAGGGTAAACTTATATCTGTGATTCCAATGGCAATTCTGTGTCAAGATCTCAAATATTACTTTTGCAAAATATTAATCATGCTTGATTTGATAAGCCGGTTTTGGGTAAGTCATTCTTGAAAGTGGGTAAGTGGAAAATCACAGGTTGGTAAGTGGTAGGTAAGTGAAGAAAATTTTTAAATTTGAGGCTTGATGTAACCTGAATCCTGCAAATTCCTCCGATATTTATTACTGGTGACCACTGCCTGACTCAATCCTGCAAAATCCTGCAGTGGGTTTACCAGCTACAAAACAGCCAAATATGGAACAAACAGCTGATATTGCCCTATTACAACAAGGGTCTGCACACATGACTATTGGTATGGAAATGTTTCCTATCCTTGACACATAACTTACACCTTGACTGAAGCTCTATGGAGAATGTGCATAGAGCATGAGCAGTGTAAAAGTATACCAAGTACAAATAACCTCAATCCTCAAAAATCATCTTTTGGATAAACACCCAAGTAACCTCAATCCTGTAAAATCATCCTGCATTAATAATTTAGGCCTTATGACCTGGATCCTGCATTATCCTCCAGTGGCAAAAGCCCCAAACGCCCTCAATCCTGCAAATTCCTCTGATTAACTTCCAAGTGACCTCAATCCTGCAAAATCCTGCAATTTGCAAAGAGGATTTTGGAGGAATTGGGGTGGTTAGGGTTAATGATGCATGCAGTTTTTGTGATTCTCTTGTGACTGGCTTGTGATTCTCTTGTGACTGGCTTGTGATTCTCTTGTGACTGGCTTGTGATTCTCTTGTGACTGGCTTGTGATTCTCTTGTAACTGACTTGTGATTCTTTTGTAACTGACTTGTGACTTCTCCTATGCAATTTTTGATGCCACATGCTAAGGCGGAGCATTTTGTTTAGTACTTACTCTATATACTGCTCCTTTAGAAGATTAAGTATTCTCATCAACAGTGCAGAGTCCAGTGATTCTTGAAATAACTGCTTATATGACTGAGGTGGTATTTTCTGAAAAAAAAGAAAGAAAAAAAACCAGAAAATATCTCAAGAACGGTTTAATGGAATCTGTGCATGAAAAGTAAATACTCAACGGTTACAAAGAGGAGTAAGGGGAGAAGACTTGGGCCCTTTTCACACGAAACAAGTCTTGGGGTTGATGCAGGGTTGAAAACATGCGGCGCTTTACACACTTAAACAATTTAAACCCTGCACCATCCCTGTTTCAGCCCTGATAATGATTTCAACCTGGGTTGAACTCGACCCTTTTTAATTTGGCAAAAAATAAAAAAACAATTCCGACCTACTGACCCTTATTTTTTCATTCAAATTATTGATTCAAATAAAAACTTGGCCTATTCCTTTACAACAACGCCCCAGGTATCGCATCGACCTCATCCACCCATACTCAACAGCAGGCACCGGACTCCGCTCCAGCCAGCTCAAAGATCATAATGGTTAACAAGCCTAGAACCTCCACTCGTTTGGGGTAACAGATCCTTTGCCGCAGCAGCAGCAGCCTGAATGTGGAATCAACTCCCTCTGGCTATCAAATTATCTTCGTCCTTTTAGGACAAACATACTCAACAGCTCGCACCTGACTTCGCTCCAACCAGCTCATGGTGGATCATTAGCCTAGGATCTTCACTCTTTCGGGTAAGATCATGTGCATCAGCAGCAGCAGCTCGAGTGTGGAACCAACTCCCTCTGGCTATCAAATCATCTCCATCCATCACAACACTTAAGACAAACATACTTAACAGCACGCACCAGACTCTGCTCCAGCCAGATCATAATGGTTAACAAGCCTAGGATCTCCACTCTTTAGGGTGACAGATTTTTTGCCACAGCAGCAGCTAGAGTGTGGAACCAACTCCCTCTAGCTAACAAATTATCTCCATCCATCACAACACTTAAGACAAACATAACATCTAACCTGTACAAACAAGCTAACTCCCACAATTCAAACGACTTTTTCTTCATCAAGCGCCATGATCGCCTTATAGGCGCTTTACAAGTGTCAGTTTATTTACTATCATTATTTTAAAAAAATTGGGAAGCTTTACCTTGAAGTATTGAAAGAGCCGTTCAGGGCATTTCTGTAGCTTTATCCAGTCGGCCTGCAGCTGGTAGGACGAGGACGGAATACCGGGGATGTCTACTGGAGTAGTTGACTTGGAGGGCACCTGACTAATAGTTGGTGGTGATTTAGTTTGGGTCGCATCTGGAACCCCAACTTCTAATGGCAATTTGACTGGCGATGGCGTTCTACCAATGGGAACCAATTTATAAAACAAAGAATGATTATCCTAAACCTCTGTGATCAATTTTTGTATGCAAAATCAATTGGTTATAATAACTAATTACCTGAAATTCATCTTCTGAGTTAAGAGTGAATTGAGTCGGACGTCTGAAACGAATAAGGGCGACAAGGCGCGCCAGACAGCGAACGATTGACTGCTGGAGTTGTTAGAGCGACTCGGGAGTGACTTGATTTCAATTTGGTTCGGCGCGACTGTGAAACGCCTGTCTGGACCGAGCGTTATACTTTATCAGAATACTATTTGTGAGGCGTTCTGGCAAAATGAGACAGAATTGGGAACAGGCCACAATGGAGAAAAATGAAAACAAAAAACGAATTCAAGTTTCAGATTTATTCTTATTTGTAATGTTTGATATGTCTATACACACGTGTTTTAAAGTTATAGTATAAATTATGTGGAATAAAAATGTTTCAAAACGTTTGGCATCTTTCATTTTCACAAATTCAAAATTTTAACCTTTGTTGGCATTTTCCTCTTTTTGTATATTGCTTTTACTATTTGTGACCTGGCACCACAAAATGAGTGGAAAGTCGCACATGGCCAAAACGAGTTATTGGCCGAAACGTTCATTTTTCAAGTGGGAGGTCCGTTTCGAGTTGTTAACGTTTTTAAATACAAAAAACCTTCTTTATCTTATCCCAAAATTTTACAGCTCAATTAAAACTCTAAAGTGTGTTTTTTAGTGGCTGAATTTCACTGAGTGATAGAAAAGTTGGCACGGTTCACAAGCTTTAAACTCCGTTTTCAAAACAAGGGAGCATGACTTCAGCTATTTCAACAAAGTATAGCGCTGGCTAGGAATAAGCTACAGCAACACACAATACATCATTTGAAAGCTTAGGACTTCTTTCTAGAAATGTAATAATGTCAATTTTGTTATTTTGTTACTTTCCACCCATTTCGTGGTGCCAGGTCACATTCGACACGTCCATAAAAATGCAAACTTTAAACTGGCATATAACTCGTCAACGAAATGTTCAAATGAAGTGCGACAGTACTGCAAGGAGTAATTTTATTCTCTGTCCTTTACACTTGCAAACTCATTTTGACGTCTGCCCAGTCCTGTCTCATTTTGCCAACACCTCACATATTGTCTCCTTACTTTTGACCTTTCCTTTCGTCATCCTCATGGAAGTTGTCAGCTTTTCTTGGTTCCACTGGGATGGTACCTTCTAGCCGACCACTAGGTGCTGTGTGCTGGGGTTTATGTGGGCTTGTTGTCTGGGTAGTGTCATTGTCCTCTTCACCACTCCCCGTTCCAATTTCCTCGATCACCATTCTTTTTAGGGGTTTCTAGTATTCAAATATACCAACAAAGAACAATTTTGGACGGTTGCGAAAATCTACTGAAACGAAAGCTGGGAAAAAATGCCAAGTTTTATAAAAGCCCTCTTATATATCTCCCCCCTCGCTGCTCACCTTTGACCTAAGGTGGACTGGCTTCCGGGCTGCCTGTATGATATTGTACACGCCGTCTAGTTTCTGCCTCTCTGTGTCCTCCTTGTTCTTCGCTATCCTGTCTATTCTCTTGATCTCGGAGGCAGCCTGTTTGTTGCTGGGCTCCAGGTTGAGAACCTGCTGGTAATCTGTGCTTTGCAAGAAATAAAGCACCGACTGTAACCAACCTGTGTATTCTCTAATGAGCACCCTGCCAAATGCAACAGAATGCAACACAGCTTAAATACGAACCCAGCTAAATGCAAGTAAACCGTTGGGTCAAGGCTGTCTGCCAGAGCTGACTCGCACATTACAGACACCCATGCACATGCCCTGTTTTTTGCTCTATGGTTTATTGCACGCACAGTGGCTGTGTGGGCTTTTTTGCGTGTCAGCGTTTCGCCGTGTGAATTAGCCACGCTTCACGGCCAAGCTAGCTACCATACGGCCAGCGATATCGGCCCATACAGCACAGACAGCCATAACGCAAGGCTACATCAGACCAGAAGACACGCCTTGCCTGCTAAATGAAACAACTTGCAACAACTTTTTACCATTGGTGCATTCTGTTTCATTTAACCCTTCGGTACTGAATTGCTATATAATGTTAACTGTCTATACTGAATTAAATATACAACTTAATTCATAACAACATAAAATGTTGTGTACAAAAGTTGTTAAGGACATTATAAGCTTTGTAAATATTCAAAAAAAAATAGTCATGCATAAGTGATTATTATTTTTGTATTATTTGTTTGAATTAGTTTGGGCATTTCTCATATTTCAGGTGGAATTTTGGACAATCATGTGTACCTGGTCCTTTACATCGTGTGTACATGGTAATTCACATCGTCGTCAATGGACATATCGCTAGTTACAGATAAACTGTCACTTTTACTATCTTTATCACCAAAAATCTCCTCCAAAACTGTGCCTGAATCCAACAATCTTACAAGCCGAGTGTTGCTTGGGATCATCTTTCATAATGGATACAAAATCTGACAAAAGCGAGTCTGATTAGGGTGATTTTTTAAGGATTATTTCGCGAAATGTTTTAATGGAACACTACGTATATTTATGTTGCCATTGAAAGGTCAATACTTCATTTGCGTGATGGGAACGTTCTAGGTCACGTAGTCTTTTATACCAGGCGCAAATAACAGCTGAAATGGACCCTTTTGTTGGAACGCTGAGGCGTTCCGCAGGGCTGAGCGTGGGGAACGCCGAGGCGTTCTGTAGGGCCGAAAATGTTAAGCAGGATTAGGGTTAACGCAGAAGTTAGAACGGACTGCAACAAAACTATGTAGCATCTCAATATGTCGAAACCATCAAAACATTCTCACTAAAATGGCATGTTCCTGAATTAGAACACTCCTGCATTCAATTGAGAAGAGAGAACGTTCGGGTTGGAACGGCGCGATCTTTTCGCCTAATATTTACAAACAATGGAAAGGTCTGCCTAATACTACAATGTAAAGGTCGGTTCATACTTCACGCGAAAGCGAATGCGACACAAATTTGACGTCACAAAGCATTTGCCAGGGTTGAAATGTCTTCAACTTTTGCAAATTTGTAGCTCAATTCGCGATCGATTTCACGCTGAGAATGAACCCAAGTGATGACACGATAAGTTACTTTTGATGACCTACCCAGCCTTTAAAATTGTTGATTTTGACAAACAAATGTTTAATCAATTTTTTTTTAAATGCATCCCTAATATTTATTAATAGACTTCAGGAAACTAGACTTTTTTATGGCGTGCTAGGGTGTGACTGCCGTACAGGGCGAGGCTTTGTTTACCTTTTCTAGCATCTTGTAGTTTTCTCAGCCCAAATCTCGCAGCTGCCCTTCTTGCATAGGCCTTGATGTACGTACAGTCTAGTGATATACACACATCACAGTCTTTCTCAGCATCTTCAAATCTACAGGAACAGATCAGATCAGATCAGATTTATTTTGGGTAGTTTAACGGCACAGTAGTGGACGTTAACCAGTTTGCGCCGGAGGACGTGTACGTATACACGAACAAAAACAAAATTGAAATTCAAAACGATTCACTGATAAACACATCACGAGCAAGGCCGGAAAAAAATTGTTCACTACCAACGGACGACGCGTTAACCCGTCGGGCATAGTGGTTTGAATCAGCAGACATTTGTGCACGTCGCGGAAGTTTCCTTGATTGTTGCGGTTTACATGTTTACGTCAGACGCTACTAGCACATATGTCGCGGTGGACGTCTATACATGCCTGAAATTACTACAGACCTGCCAACCTCTGGGATCACAGAGCTGTACTGTAAGTCCAAAAATTGTTTAGAAATCCGTAAATTTGTCTTGTTTTGGTCGTGAAAATTACAGAAATAGAAGGATCTCTTTTACATTTTTGTCAACATTCTTGTCAATGTTATTGATGTTGTTCAGCAGTAATGAGCATGCTCAGAGCTGGAAAAGGACCAGATTTGAATTGAAACAAAGAATTTAACTGTCTCAGTGGATGGACATTTCCTAACTTTAAACCTGTGGCCTTTGTTCAAATCCCATCACCAGAGTGGTAATGGCAAACTTGAGTTTGACTTGGTTCACAATGTTTGTTGATTTGACTCGACTCGAGTCCCAACGGGCAAATGACTTGACTCGACTTGATTAACTGCAGCAAATGACTCAACTCAAATCCCTCATCAAATATGTGACCTGGCTAAGCCTGCAACGGTTACACGGTTAACCGACCGTTCACCGGCACTATCAGCCTGAACACGCTTCAGATCGAGTTTCGTTAAAAATAATCCAGCCCCTCGGCTCGGTGATGTTAAAATAATCCTGGCACGAACTGGTTAAAACTCTAAACCGTAATGTATGTGGCTGAATTGCACTATAAAGTGATAGTATAGTTGGCACGGTTCACAAACTTTGAACTCCGTTTTCTCAAAACAAAGGAGCACGACTTCAGCTATTCCAAAAGAGTATAGCGGCGGCTAGGAATAAGCTACAGCAACACACAATACATCATTTTAAAGTTTAGGACTTTTTCTTTCTAGAAATGTAATAATGTCAACTTTTTATTTTTGAACTTTCCACCCATTTCGTGGTGCCAGGTCACATATGTGACACGATCAAGCCGAATCAGTGGGATGTCGGGGAATCCAAAAAATGCACTGTGTTATTCGTTGGTATTTAAACAAATTTACATAAACTCGACAACAAAACATCGTATCAACATGGGGTTTTCAGTTTTTAAAACGTACAGATGCCCTCTTTGAAACTACATGAAAACTCATTTTTTGACCGGGGCCGACATCCGACTGATTTTGCTTGATCGTGTCACATATATGCAGTGATTTATGGTGCAAAATTTATGTTTACGGCATTTCGCGAATACCATAAGTTTATCTATTAACCCTACCCCCCACGAGGTATTCTGTGAGTTCCCTGCCACACCCAGAAAACTGCATCATTTGTCAAGTGACAACTCTGCCCAATGTTGTGAGATCCATCAGGTCAGAAATCTCAAGGTCAAACTGCTTCAGAGTCTGCGGTCACAGAACACAGCAGAATACATCTTAGGCATTGTTCAATGGGGATTAATTAGCTCTTATAGTAATAGACTGTGGTCGTTTATGCACTGGTGTTGACAGCTGAATGCATCAGAGACTTTTTTTACCTGATGCACTGTGCTGTGTCTGGCAGTGTTAGAGTTAATCTGTTTACCTTTCCAACTTAAGATTGGCCATGGCTCGATTGGCTGGAAGTATAGCATTAGTCGGGTCAGCTTCCATGCCCACTGTATAACACACTACAGCAGCGTCGTAATTGCCTTGCTTGAATAATGCATTACCCTGAACACAGAACAGAGGGTGAAATCATAGAATCAAAGACAAAATCTGTTCAAAATGTTTGGTAGGCATAGAGTTACGGGGACACTTTCTTTTGTTTGAAAATATCTGGCTCGAGTTGTGGGGACACTTGTGTGTCCCCATAACAATTTGGGTCTCCAGTAAAGGGGTCTAGAGGTAGAATTAGCATGTATTGAAAGAAAATGGAGAAGACAAATATTGAAGAAGACAAATTTAGGTCAAAAGAATTTGAGTTTAAGTTTAGAGAGATTTTTCTTAAGCACACAAACTCTATGGAATGTTCCCATAACTTCATGTACTAAAATAAATTATGGGTTGTTTTAGGGTTTTGAATATTTCTTGGCAGAGTTTGAAAATTGAGATATTGGTATTTTCAAATTCTTGAGAAAGAGAGCTTTCCAATGGTATATAATACTTGGGTTTTTTGCAATAAATACATTTTACAGCGCTCCACAAAAGTCATGGGTTTCACAAAACGTGTTTGTGAGAAAACGTACCGAATAAACATCCTAATCAAAATACACAAAAGATTGCAAAACAGGACAAGTAAGGTTTAGTTGAGCATAGCAACCAACGGCTATGTTCTAATCATTATTTCTATTTGAAACTTTCCACACATACGAACTATTGTATAAACAACAAAATATTGACCTAATTTGCATATTTAATTACCGTGTTAATTAGACCACTGATGAACTTTTCAGAGGTTTTCATTCATCTGATCGCACTTGAAAAATGGGAATATGTAGAAGAGGACTTAGGCTTTCCAAATTAGGCAAAATCTCACAATTGACCACCCCTTTATATTTGGGATGGCCATATCTCCAAATCACATTGTGCGACTTTACTCTCATATTGTGGTGACAGGTCACATATGTAGTTCCTTCGTTTGGTAGAATATTGCCAATTGCCCCCAAAAAGCACGACTGTGCATGTCGTCACTGTCACACTGAAGTAACACAAATGTGAGGGGTTCTGGCAAAATGAGACGTAACTGGGCAGAGGTTGAAATGAGGGTTATCAGGTATTAGAAAAAAAAAAAAAATTCTCCTTACATTTATACTGTATTGCACTTGTACTATTGTACTGTATTGACATTTCTGTTAACAATTGATGGCTGTTTAAAGTTCGCATTTATCAACATGTCGCAAAAGTAAAATGTTGAGAAAAAGGCCTTTTAAGTTTCAGGTTTTGTACTTGTGATATAGGAAGAATGGCAATAGTTGGTAGGCATACTAAAGATCACACATATCAAGAAACCAGGGAAAAAAAAATCATTCAATATTTTGCAGTTTTCACTACTATGCCCTGTGCCCAGTTTTACCAGAACGCCTCACAAATGTCACGTGATATGCGGATCCCACTTCTTGCATTTTCACAAAGTGATGCAGAGCTAAATACACACGGATAGCGTCACTTCGTGAAAACTGGAACACATCATACATGTATCTGATTTGTGAGTATTGTTTTGTGTATTAGCTACGGGCTTTGCGTTACTTCATGAAAATGCCAGAAGTGGGCCGCGCATATCACGTGACATTTGTGTTACTTCACGTTCACGGTGAAGGTGGCGATAATAGTGACGGTGACGATGTGTAATAGGTAAGGATGCTTAATAGTCGCATCTCACATCAGGGGTTTCATTTAACTGTTTTTTTCACTGGCCAGCCGGGCTAGGTAATTAGGTAATTAGCCCACATGTGCATATGTCATATCTGTGTATTCCATCGAGGTTACGCAATGCCAACTGCATTGTCCGACCTTCCAGTAACGAAAGCGCGCGTGCGGTGACCTAAACTGAATGCAGAAAACATGCCGCGGTAGAACATTTTGGAGAAGCACGCTATGCTGTATCGGTCAAGGACTACCGTTACTACCTCAAAATAAATACATTAAAACAGAAAATACAAAAACAGAAAAGGGTGACCATGATCTGATAATTAACCTAATGGATATGACTTTCTTTATTGACGTTTGTTTGCCGGGCATTTTTACATCTTAAGATGTCAAATTAGACCTGTTCGTGTAACAGAAAATTAAAATAACTTTGTCCATTAAAGTGTGCGGCGCGAACCATTCCAACATTGCTGCCTGCAGTATGGATGCTATGCATGGGGCGAGCACATGGCTTTCTGGCACCGTCACCGTATCGCACCGTACCAGCACGCAAAGCCTTGTTGATTTATCGGGGCATATTGGGGCAAAAACAGCAGAGCGCTTCTTAAAAATTCCACAGGAGAAGAAATTTCTTTAGTTTGATTTGTAACGCGAGCCGGAACGACGTCTGTTGATTTTGTGTCATGGAAAAACCTATACTACAGTACTAATTAAAGTTTTGTTTTTTTACGTACGCTTGCGGTATACTCACGCAGTATGTGTGCCGCGCCGGCCATGATCGCCAATGCAAGCGCTAGCTATAGCTAGCCGGTGTGGCGGTCTCACTTCTCCGGGGTGGTCACTTCTCCAAAAGGGAAATTTCGCTTCAACACACAAAGCGCAAAAATGCGTAGTGATTTACATTTTCGCCGACTTTATTCTGTGTGCTGAGTTCTTTGGTGATGTACTGCTGGTGCACGTAAGATTGTAGGATATATGTGTCTTGTACATGTACTGTACTACGTATATCGTAAGAACTGGTATTGCGATTTTCGATTATAAGGTGGTATCGCCCCAAGCATAATTATTGTTGGAATGAAAGCACAGTCGTGGGGGGATCAACACATCGCGGCATTGTTGGAATGGAAACACGGTCACAATGTCCGGAGAGTTGAGCTAATTGTTTGACCGCATTATTGAGTAAGATTGCGACATTGAAAGAATTCTTCACACAAAGACCGTCACTTTGAACTCAAGTGACACCAGATACGGCGCACTTGTAGATACGTTTGCAGCGATGTTTTTGTGGTCTAGAAAGTCGGATAAGACGCGTCTTATCCGCAGGAAATTACGGTAGTAAACGATCTGGGAAATCACATGTAATGTATTCCATATTTTAACTCGCCCGCCGGACGATCAAGGAAAGTGTTTTGACTCTTCCGCGGCTGTTTTCACTCGCATTTGGCGAGCGAGCGACCCTGCACATACGAGCAGGAAATCCTGCACATACAAACTATGTAGAAACTGTTACTTATGCCATTCAGACCGATCTATCAATATACAAAATTGAAGAGTATACAAATATTGAGTGGCTCAAAGTAGATGAGAGGAATATTATTATCCACATTAGCTTCCTCTATCCTCCACTGTCTCTAGTTCTCTCCCCTCCGCTCCGTCTGTGTCTGTCACCATTCCCTCCCCTTTCTCTCCTTAACCCTTTGCACTCAGCCCCGCGCTAAATCTGACTTATAAGTCCCTTAAAAGCTCCTGGGGGTCCAAATATTCCCCCAAAATATAGCCCTATTTGTAAGCTTTCCAACGATACATAATTATATGGGAGTTGTACACTGTAAATGATATTTGTATATACAAACTAGCAACACGTACAAAATCTTCGAAAACAGGCCTGAGTTTAAAGGGTTCACCAGTTTGCGCCGGGATTATTTTAACATCGCTGAGCCGAGGGGCGGGATTATTTTTAACGAAACTCGATCTGAAGCGGGTTCAAGCTGATAGTGCCGGGAAGCACACCCACGCATTTTCGGCCTTGCTCGCTGCTGACATACATTTCTGAACTTGAACTTGGCGTGTTTATGCGTCATCCATTTTGAATTTGGGAAAATGTTTGCGTTTATATACGTCATCAGGCGCGAAATGGTTAAAGGATCCTAGAAATGTGGTTTTTATTAGTTTAAATGAAAGATTATAACTAATTGAGTGATTTTCACTTTATAAAAGTTTTATTTTTTGGTAATTAATATGAGAAAAAAATAAATAAAGTGCTTTGGGGGACCGTCCCGCCCCTAGAATGGTAGCTTACTAACATGTAAAATTTGCATAATTGTGACGTATGTTCGGGAAGACTTCGACATCGCGACCAGCGTGCCCGTGCATGCATGCATCATGTGCCATGCGTATCGATGCAAAATCATTCAGTCGATGGTCGACTCAAGTTATTGTCAAAGGAATTGTCAAGTGGAATATCTTCTTCAGATGTAGAACCTGATGATACTGCGAATATTTCGTCCGATTCTGTGGAATATGCGCTCCCCGGCCCCGAACTGTCGTCTTCACTCGCCATGTCTGAACAAAATCTGCTGCAAGCGTAGCCGGGCCGCGTGCATGGCATCTCGCACATGTACATGTGTATGTACGCGGATCGCATGCTACACGCACGCCGTGAAGCGGCATCATACGGGGCTTATCTAGTGTCCAGACGTATTGTCAGGTAGCAGACTATAATTTTGTTTCTTTTGGGGGGTTGCCGAATGTTCGTCACGAACAGCGCCACCATTTGTCAGTGTTTGAACATGAGGGGGCCAATTACATTTACGGTAATTAACCCCAATTAATGTCATTTTATACTATTTTATCACCCCTGGTCTTGTTACTTACACACCAAGGCACATTTTTAATTATTAAACAGCAATTCTCCTCGAAAGGTCTGCGTAGAACCTTTAATGACAGACTCCATATATTACCTTATCCTTCTCCATATTAGCTTCCTGTATCCTCCTCTGTCTCTCCATTTCTCTTTCCTCCTCTATGTCTGTGTCTGTCACCATCCCCTCCCCGTTCTCTCCTTGAATAGCCGAGACCTCCTCCTCCTCCTCTTCCTCGTCACTGTCCAACTCTGCGCAGGCCTTGTCCTGAAAAAAAAATAAGAGGCCAGTTTCATGGAGCTGCTAACCAAAACAAAAAATTGCTTAGCTGATATGTCTTCCTTGGAAAAACAGGCTTACAAACACAAATTTCAAGTGATGTATATGGTTTGTGACTTGTATTCAGCTGGCGTACGTTAGAGGGCGCCTGTATTGGCGGCCAACACACGCTGCATACCGCGATTAGGACAACTTGCAACCAAGAGTAAGTTCGGGCGCGAACTATAGTCAACTATTAGTCAGTCTCTGCTTTTACCAATGCGCATACTCAAATGCAGTTTCGATCAAACGGCTCTAGTCGAACTATTGTTGAAAAGATGGCAACCACTTTGTTTACATTTGCGACATGAATGAGATGGGTAATGACACTATTCTCCCACGCATATAAGTAGGATAAGTTATAACGTTAGTCATGTTGGTCCCAAAACAAGAAAACAATAACATTAGGCCTGCCAGATTTTCACTTAACGTTACTGCCTTTCCCTCCGTCCGACTACTGCCATCACTTTTTCCACGTCACTGGTTCTCTCCCTGCTTTCTAATGAAAAGAGGCTATTGTAAACCAGCGGCTATTGTGCCCCGGGGTCCGGTTCTAAATAGTCGACTAGAAAGTCCAACCATCATGCATTCGAGTGACGCTAGTCGAACTATGGTTAACTATAGTTCGCGCCCGAACTTGCTCCAAGACTATGATGTAGCTGTTGGATCTTTGTTTAAATTCAAGTTTGAATTCATTTTTCAATTATAATTTAATGGCAAATTACAAAGTACCTAGGCAACAAGAAAAAGAAAAGTCACTTTGGAACCTAAATACAAAAGAAAAAACGACACATCTGTGACCGAGTTGATTTAAAAACTTTGTACATACCACGTCAAATCGGTCCCAGGACTTGTAGTCATAGGCCGGGATCCGTGAGTGCAGAGGACCAGTTCCATTTTGGGCCCCGTCTTCGGACTGCGATTGCTTCATTGCAGGCTTGGGATTTTTCGTCCGGGCTTTCTTGGGTTTCCTTTTACCCTGGTTTCTGATTGGTGGGAGAGCCTAGGAATATGAAAAATCAAACACTTTCGATATCAGGCTGTGCTCCGTAGTCATATACGAGTCGATGTGGCTGGCTCTAATAGGCGCCTTTACGTGCCAGCGACTCGACCACGTTGTAGCCGCGTCCTTCGCAATTCAGCACACCAGCTGCGAGTAAGGATGATTAGCCTCCCCAATTATTATTATTATTAATATGGCCAAAAGAACGTTGCAAACATTTGAAATCTTGCAGTTTAAAGTATTGTTCACGTTGTTTTTTTGTGGTTCAGTATTCAAATTTTGCATGCTCAGAGTCAGAGCTAGGATGGACATCAAGGTAATAAAAATAATATGAAAAAAAATAACATGATTCTTTTTTCTTCTTCCATTTTTACTTCCAAAACTGTTAAGGTTTTTACAAACCAACGTCAACTTGCTATGGCAGAATATTGGATCAAAGACGCCCCACACACAGTCAACAACAGTCAAAGTCCATGTTGAGTCAACGTAAAGGGCGCTCGCGTCGGTTAATCGCTGTACCACTGCACCGCGTTGTTCATCTCGGATCAAAGACTACGTGCACATGTGCATAAGAATCTCAAAGCGCACTCAGTCGACAACCAGCGATGACCGACAGCCGAGTGGATATCTTTACAAAGTTTCAAGCAAACTTTCACCTTTTTGTTTTACATACCTGTATCAGGCACTTGAACCAACCCCATTGGTGTCTATTCGCATCAAGATAGTGTATATGAAATACTGAGCCGACAGTTTGTTCCAAGAGAGTTTATTTGTCAAAAGAAATTGACATTTTTCTGCCATACACTTGGTTCTCTGCAAGGTTTATAAAAACCTTACAGTTTTGTAAGTATACATAAAACATTTGTAGGGTACAGCAAAACAACAATTATAAAACCTAACTCCAAACTTGCATGTATTTTTGCTAAGTAGAAGACCACGTCAATCAATATCCATCTGAATTTTTTGATGGAGTGAAGCCCAGTTCCCATCTGACTTTTTGGTTAACGTACCGCAAATCTTATGTAGAATGACAAAATTAAATCCAATGGGAACACGCGGTAGACTAACGTACTAGCAATGTAAAACTAGCAGTCTAAAATAAATATACGCTCAGCCACGGTAAGTTATCAGGGATGCTGAAAACTCCAATGGGAACAGTCTCACCCTTGTAGAAGTACGGCAACCACACGTAAACTGCTTTGTCTAAAGGTCAAATGCGACTGTGCACAGCGCCCAACAAGGTGTGACATTCTACCAGTCTTGCACTGGTAGAACCATTCTACCAGTAGGAAGAAGCGTTATATCGCGGTATAAAAGTCCTTCCTTCCTTCCTTTCATAAAGTGCAAACTTCAACGATGTGAAGAACAATGGACTGCAGGATCACCACGAGAAGGTAGCTGTCGTGATCCTCCAGAAACACCAGGGCGAACCCCTTCTCTTAGCGATAAGTTTTACTGGGTTCTTTTACATGCATTATACAACACACGGGACCTACGGCTTTACGTCCCATCCGAAGGACGAAGCAACAGTGGTTTAATTACCTTGCTTAAGGACACACGCGTCGACGGCCGGGATTCGAACTCATGCTCTGTGGAACAGAAAACACACGCTCTTAACCACTCGGCCACGACACTCCACTCGAAGGAATGTCGCGGTAAGTTACCGCGAGGCCATGGAAGAAAAAGTTCAATGGGAACACGGCTTTAGTTTGGCTAAGTAGAAGACCACGTCTATCAAAATCCATCTGGTAGAGTTTGTTGGCCTTGGTTAGGGCTATATTTTGTCCTTCGAAAGCTCAGTGCGATGCTGAGGAAAAGAGAAATCCAACTCACTGTGTCGTGGGCGTCATTCTTTTGCCTTAGGACTTCATCTTTCTGCTTGATGTCGGCCTCCCAGTTTTTGAGGTCCCGTAGGTAACTCTGCAGATCTTCGTTGTCATGGCGCATCTGCTGCTGAATCTGCAGAAACTTGTCGGCCATTTTGATTGGCTATGGAAACAGAGACGTGCTCCTCTGAAATGTTCTACCTTTTGTAATCAGAAAGAAAAGCAAGGCAGACGTAGGTGTAATTAAAACCGTTTCAGGCTTACCAAAGCAAACTTGTCACAAACAGTTTCTACTATGGTAGTACAATGCAACACAACTTCTATTGCAATGCAATGCAATATGCTGCGATAATCCCATCGACAGTTTTTTACCAACTCAACCAAAGAGAAAGTCTAGAGAAAGAAAGGTCACAAGTATAGTACTTAGCACATGTGTAAATAATATATTGTTGTATTAATTGTTAAACTAAATAATTAGCTCACATATTAACCAGTTTGCGCCGTGATTATTTTAACATCACCGAGCAGAGGTGCGGGATTATTTTTAACCGGAACCACCGGCTACCGGGAAGTACACCCACGCATTTCCGTCCTTGCTCGGTGCTGACGGGCATTTCCAGCCTTGCTCGCGACGTGTTTATGCGTCATCCGTTTTGAATCTGGAAAAAAACTTTGTGTGTACGTATAAGTCCTTCGGCGCTATCCTGGTTAAACCACATTTGCCACAAATGAAACCATGTGCCAATTTGGCATTACTCTCAGGTGCTAAATGTTGATGACAACTTTCTTTTCAAAAATTGATTTGAGGCTACAAACTTAACTGGTGAAATACTGAGGACCTCTTAGCCTCATGAAACATTTGGAGAATTGTATCAAATAAAAAGTGAGTAATGATTGCCTGAACTTTTTTTGTATGATTTTCAACACTCCAGGGCCCTAAATGACCACCCGTAGCAACAGCATAGCAATGGCCAAAGTCATAGCCAAAGCTGGCAATTCTGACACAGTCTAAAACTAGACTTGTGGCTTCCGCATGCCATAAATTATTCATTAGAACAGACTAGTATTAATTTATAATTAACTTTATTTCATTACTTTCATTTCTATTTGCAAATGAAGATTTTACTTCGCGTTCAATTTAAGATGGCCGACTTGTGTATTGATCGGACCCATGATCAGACCATGTCGAGTCTTAGCACAGGTTGGACGGCATCTTAATTAATTGCATTCTCTCTGTACGTAGGGAGTAATGGTGCAAGGGAGTCCACTCCGTCCACCTGGTAGCTGTACAGTGGTTGAGTCTAGCCATAGAGCAAGGTCTATCCTAGCCCAGGTTGGACTCCTCCATTGGGTACAACGCGACGGAGTCCAAGGTATCAATTTCTAATATTTTATTATCATATTTTTATATCATATTTTTACCTGATGAAGGAAACCGAAATCTCGCTTATGTCTTTCTTGTGTCTGGAATTACAGATTGTCATGGTAGCGAATGTGTCTTTGCAAAATAAATTGCAAATCTACGCTTTTCGACATGAACATCATGTAGAACCTTCTAGTGTGCGTGCGCGCATACCAAGGAGCTGCGCCGGCCTAGGACTGATGCGCCGGCCTAGGACTGATGCGCCGGCCTAGGACTGATGCGCCGGCCTAGGACTGATGCGCCGGCCTAGGACTGATGAGCCGGCCTCGCGCGTGCACGCACGTAGGAAGTTCGTACAGTATGATGTTCACGTAGAAAAGCGTGGATTTGCAATTTATTTTCTGTAAATAAGTACTTAGCCCAAATTGAAATACACATTCGCTTTTTGTAACCCATGACGATCTGTAATTCCTGACACAAGAAAGATGTTAACGAAATTTCAGCTTCCTTCATCAGGTAAAATATGAAAAAAAATGTGTTGTAAAATTTTTCGCTATGGCAGGATAAATTGATACCCTGGACGTCAGTTGTATTAAATGCAATCAAGAACGTCGTCCAACCTGGGCTAGGACGGTCTATCCTAGTCCGAGTTACTGGACTCTTATCACTTTTTTAACATTTGGACTAGACCGAGTTACTGGCCTCTAGTTATCGCTTTTTCAACATTTGGACATCATCTGGCAGTACCGCCAGATGATGTCCAAATGTTGAAAAAGCGATAACTAGAGGCCAGTATTAAACTCGGTCTACATTTGGACATGATCTGGTCATAAATGTGGTTCAAAATGTCGCAAAAATCCACAAATTTACTTAACAAATTACCTCTAAATCGTCTAAATAACTTCCAATTTCCATTATGTGTACAAGCTGGACCATATTGTATACAATGTAATAATATTTATTATCAAACTCAAAAGTGGTTGAAATAAAATCGCCGTAACTGGCGAAATTAAGGTCTCACAAAAAAAACCAACAACCCGATTTGGGCGATTTTTCATTTGATAAGTATTGAGGCAATAAATACTGACCTTGTTAGTTTTCACAAACTTGGAGATTCTGTATTTTCAAATGTCAAACATGATCTAGCATGATCTAGCTGTAATTTTGGAGGCGCCTTGACGTGGGTACCGCTACCCGCTAGTCTTTGATTTTGCACCGCACATGTGTATGGCTTGTAATTTAAAGGCTGTTTTTCAAAACCCCAGCTTTAAGTTCCCTCTAGCTCCATCACAATTGCCAAACTGCATGAACGAATCCCAATTGAAAAAACTGGGTTTGGAAAACAGCATGGAAAGTTTACGCACAGTTTACGCGGATATCAGTCAGTCACCTCGACACCTAGCCAACTCGACGCCCACTAACTCGACACCTCGTCAAGTCGACACTTGACCAATTCGCCCCCTCGCCAACTCGACACCCAGATTTTGCCTCCTGCGACAATGGACCGGATTTGACCATAAGCCCCGCCCACCTTAGCAACGGCATGGCGACGCCATTACCTCGGTCAAGTTGTACATGTACGTGTAGGCTAGGCGTAGAACACGTACAACGAAAATGTTGATTTAAACTTTTAGGCGGGGACAAAATTACTATCAGTAAGCTAGCGGGCGAACTAAAAGGATGACCATTATTTTAAGGAACGGTATGAACAGTACATGGAGGATGGTTAAGTTGCAGTTGGGGGAAATGAAGCATGCATGCATGCATGTCAATTTGTATGGACGGTGTACATATCCGCATGCAAGTGTTGCTTGGTAAGTCACTACCGGTACTGGAATAAATCGCGTATTTTGTCACAACAGGATTAAGGGGGGGGGGGGGGGGGGGGGGGGGCGGAGGGGGGGGCCCAACAAAGTGCGCCACCAACGTTGAAATGTATCTCATTCGTTCTTCCACGCTCGAGCCACACATCTCACACAGTAAATACGTATAGATCGCTACCGCGAAGCGCACCGTTGAAACACGTACAAATTTGCTCCGCGCTCGCTCTCCGAATTCAGTGATTCATATAACGTCCGCAAAGCCAGGTACACAGGCACGATCTACACGAATTTGTTTTGGGGCGATGTCATTTTCTGCCATTTTCGTTCGAAAACAACACGATAAAACGCAAGGGGTTCACAGGCAGATTTTTAAAAAAATTCAGTATATCACTGCTACATCCTTTTTAAACGTATCCATGGAAAAAAGTGAGTGGGTTCGAAGCACGATTTTACACAATTTATCGATTATTATTGCCCTTTTTAGGGGAGGTATTTGTCAACGTCGTTTTAGTATTTGTGCACAATCTCTACGTGCATCAACGGTACGTCAACGCTTAATTTTTTCGACTGCTTTTTTTTATTTTCAATACAATTTTTGTCATTGGATGATAAAAATTAAGGTAAATAACAACCTTTTACAACTACAAAAGACAAGATGTTAAGATTGGATGCCAAAAACTCGCGTGAGAAAATTGTTCCCCCCTATATTTTGAGAATGGACGGTACGTCAGCGTTGCGCAATCACAGTCTCGAAGGGCCCCCCCCCCTCCGCCCCCCCCCCCCCCTGGATTAAACCATAGCCTAATTAATAGACTGCTATACATGTAGAGCATTACATCCTACCTTAGACTGCACTGTCCTTGACCTTGATGTTCTTGACATTCCCGCCGTTCACGTCACACGAGTTCAACGGTAATTCTCATTTTCGAGATTTGTTTTGGTATTTAACGGAAAAAAATGATGTCGTAATCCGAGTACCAGCGTGTTATTTACATATTTCATGACCATTCATGCATATTTTTGACAATTTTTAAAACTCCATAAAGCCGTATTTTGATTGTCAAATACGGTGCTTTTTCGTACCGAAGCCATTTGTTTGTGTACACGTTTCTAACCACACGTGATAGTTTGACCGAGCTAATGGCGGACCACGCCTGTAGCAACCGTTGCTAAGTTGCCTGAACAAAACTCGTAATCGTATTGGTCAATGCGCGCGTAGTGATTGACAGGCCGGATCGGTCCATTGCCAAATCGACACCTCACTCGGCACCTGACTTTCCAAAAAACGTTGATCCGTGCCCAAGCCGTACCAGCACAGAAATAGGTGGCAAAATGTTTTTTCATGACATAAAATGATACATTCAGTATTTATACAGCAGGTACAGGCCTATATGCCGGGTGTACCGTTTGGTACCCGGCCGGTACAGGAGGCAGGATTCACCGCCCTGAGCCGCTTGCCCAGTTGCCCTTGGACCAAAGGTACAACAACAATGATGTCCGCTGACGCTAGCCCGTGACGCGCGAGCCTGTGCGGCACCGGTCCTGCGGCGGCAGGCGAGCCGAGGGGAATTATCAATGACGCACGGTGCGTGTTTTAATGAAAGACATGACAGGATTATTATTTGTCTGCAATGTACCCACTAATTAAGCCTAAAGGTTTCACTTTTGTATACCTGAATCCAGCCTGGGCCAATGATGTGGATTGGATTGTCAGGTCTACTGCGCAGGTCTACTGCGCAGGTCTACTGCGCAGGTCTACTGCGCAGGTCTACTGCGCAGGTCTACTGCGCAGGTCTACTGCGCAGGTCTACTGCGCAGGTCTACTGCGCAGGTCTACTGCGCAGGTCTACTGCGCAGGTCTACTGCGCAGGTCTACTGCGCAGGTCTACTGCGCAGGTCTACTGCGCAGGTCTACTGCGCAGGTCTACTGCGCAGGTCTACTGCGCAGGTCTACTGCGCAGGTCTACTGCGCAGGTCTACTGCGCAGGTCTACTGCGCAGGTCTACTGCGCAGGTCTACTGCGCAGGTCTACTGCGCAGGTCTACTGCGCAGGTCTACTGCGCAGGTCTACTGCGCAGGTCTACTGCGCAGGTCTACTGCGCAGGTCTACTGCGCAGGTCTACTGCGCAGGTCTACTGCGCAGGTCTACTGCAGCCATTTTTACATTCGCACTCACGGGGTGGAATGTAATTAAAGTCTATAGAAAAGCAAAAAGAGACAAAGAAATGCCCTCATTCTTTATTAAAACGTTCAGTGAGATGAGAATCATTTTGGCCTTATGAATGAAATATATTGTTATATTCCAACAAAGTTTGTATATATTTGTAACAATTCGGCAAATGCAAAGTCTAGAATATCACTTTATCGGTCGAGTCGAGTCGGCCGACTTGATTAGGTGACTTGGTTTGTGTGCAGGTGTCGAGTTGGCAAGGTGTCGAGTTGTGGGTGTCGAAGTGACCGGATACCGTTTTAGCGATGTAATGCAGACCAGACACATGTAAACAACGGCCCTCATGAATAGCGCCCTCTTTGAATAGATAGTTTGAGGCCGTTTTCACAAGTAAGTAGGCCCACAAAATTGTCTCCGAAATTAAAGAATATAGCTACGTACGTCTGAAGAAATGGAATCACCGTACAAATAGGTACTCCGTGTCCTATCTTCCCCTCTAGTATCTTTGGTAGGACCCCCTTCGCATTTACTATACTTGTTGTAGCCTACATAACATTACAACATGCATGGATGATGTTTTTGCTACATTATTAATTTCGTGTCTGCTCACTCAAAGGATTTAGTTTGTTGAATCTTATTTATTTGGGATTTTATGGGAATAAGACGTGCCATTGCGGGCTTGTTATTGTGGGGAGCAGCAAGTCAATTCATTACGTGTCGTTCCATCTTGCTAACTACTCGCGAGTATTTATTGCTACTCGGGCTGGCACGAGTAATCGAATAGTTGAAAAACCGCGAGTAGTGCTACAACTTGTAGCAATAACTAATCACGAGTAGGCGAGTACTCGAGTTACTCGCCCAGCACTACCGGGTACTAATTATTGTCAAACGTGTCAAAAGAAATCCAACCTGTAGTAGAAATATACGCTGTTCTTCAAAAAGACAAAAGAAGTCGGTTTTGGCTATAAAAAAAAACAGGACCAAACCACTTTGTAACGTTTGGAAAAAGTGCCTTATAAATGTTATTTTTAAACCTTAAAAGCCAGATACACCATTGGTAATTGCTTGAATTCTCATGAATGGGTGTATTTGGGGGTTGTATTTTAGAGTAAATGTGACCCAGCACGAGTAAATGAGACACTTTGAGGCAAAAATAAAATTTGAGATTTTGATTTCATCATTTAAAGCTAAACAAGCTTTTGCTGGGTCACAAATATCGTTTAACTGACCAGTTCAAAGTTTTACAATCATGAATGCTGAGGAAAGCAAGAAATTCGGCATTTGTTTTCAACCTGTAACGGGATTAGCGTTACTTTACAGATTCGGATGACTAATATGACGCACAAGACCATGAGGATTATTGATGTTTAAACACAAACACGAACTGGTTTAATCACAAACGTGCGATCAGCGCACAGGAGCCATCTTGCCAACCACGGCATGGTTTTACCCATAATGCACTTTACATAAAGTATGGAGAGCATAAAGTATGGAAGGCACAACTGGTCAATATTAGGTATATGTATAATAATACCGCTACACTCCCCCCTCCTAAAGTGAGACGTGGGTGAGAGAGTGATATTACTTCTCTATATTCACACTTAGGTTATGGCATCAACCTCATTTGTTTTCAATTTGAATAACGATTTGAACTAGTTAAAGTATACTGTACTCTTCTGGCTCTATTTGTTTTCAGATGTATGTAATCAGTCAACAATGTACATGTATAAATCTTATCAATATGCAGTCATGTAAATTATCCTCAGTTAAGCGGTTTAGCGTTTCTAATTTGAATAAATTGTAATAAAGGCAAAATCAAGTGTTAAACTTTAGTGTCACCTTGATCACAACAAACTGCAGTGAGCATGGGTGCTCCATAAGGCAATAAAGTAATTATAGTCAGTCAATCATGATTATGATGATTGTTCAGCACAATTTCAGTGTTCATTTCTTGATCCTGGTGATCAGATCACGGCATTGATTTGGTTGGTTGGTTGGAGGACAAGATGAGTCTTGTGGGCTGACCAAGTTCAACAGCTCAGGGGGGCTTGAACTCAAAGGTACAGATGACGGTCATCTTGACATCAACAGGAACACGAAGGGTTGGGTTAGGGCAAACTAGACCAGCACTCGGCAGCTAGTAGTGCAGCACACAAACAGCTTACAGATGTACATCAACACGAATAATGTCCTTAGGTCATGTGAGAGCACGGGGGCTCCTCACGGGGCGTGACGGGCGAGGGTTCTGGGGAATCTCCTCTTGCCACAGGTAGATCGCTACTCAGCTCACAGCCACAGCAGCTAATTCACGTGACGGAAACGTGGCCCGGCAGGCGGTCCTTCCACGTTGTCACAACTTGTCAAACGTTCTTGCGAGTCGAACTCACGAACCTATGCCGACGACTTGACTTAGTCAGTGTCATTCAACATTACAGACTGAGCATATACGAACTCGTTTGCAATAACAATTGCAATAACAATGTCCACAGTTTTGGAGAACCAACAACACAGCAGCAAAACAGCAGAGTAGAAAGACTCACAGACTGATCCAGTCAGCATGTATGTTTAAAGTCGAACCCGCATATGCAGTGTGTGACATGTATGGATTCGCCGACACAAACAACAGCAAACAGTTCACACCAAAATCTCCAAAAATCTCACGAATCACAAGTCATCCTGCCGACTACGCCAGTGTAACGGGATTAGCGTTACTTTACAGATTCGGATGACTAATATGACGCACAAGACCATGAGGATTATTGATGTTTAAACACAAACACGAACTGGTTTAATCACAAACGTGCGATCAGCGCACAGGAGCCATCTTGCCAACCACGGCATGGTTTTACCCATAATGCACTTTACATAAAGTATGGAGAGCATAAAGTATGGAAGGCACAACTGGTCAATATTAGGTATATGTATAATAATACCGCTACAAACCGGCTTCGGGCAGTGATCTAATATAATGTCTTTCTTGGGAATTTTTCGGAACAATTATAGGATATCTAGCGCAATTCATTTTGCTGGATGCCTACAACCATTATTTACTTTCAAATAAGTATAAAGATATTTCCTAATAATTCGGTTATTAATTTTTTTTGGATATCTTTTTGATAAATTTCCCCAAATTGTAAAAGACCAATGCATTACACTACAGAGTTGTGCCATATATATAATGAAAGTTTATTTCCTGCTTTTTCTGACCAACTGTAAAATTGAAAAAACAAAAACATTTTTAACACATCAGACTCATTTTTGCAGAGTGGGTCACATATGTTATGCAATCAAGCAATATCAGTCGGAACTCGGCAATTCTTGTTTTGAGATCGGGCCAAATATGTTCGTAGGGATGGACAAATCCAAATTGACTTTTTTACAAAAACAAATGAGAAAAATATTTTTCTTTTACATCAAAATACTCGTCTTTTAACCAAATTCAGAAGGGAAGCGATACAAAAACTTTATTTTCTCAGTTTCTTTATTTTTAACGTGCTGGTGTTCAAATGGTTATCATTTTTTAACCAAAGGTCGTATTCACATGGGGTTTTCACTGAAATGGAGCCTGAAGTACGCTACAAAAGAATATGTAAAAATCCCCAAACTGACATGGGCCTACTTCAGATTGATTTTGCTTGATCGCATCACATATTTGTGTGCATGGGATATATATGCATGGATGTCAACTGTGGTTGGGCTCCATACGTGTTATTGCATAAATGCCCGTTCATGTCAGGCATGCAATTTTTCCTCGGATCAGCTGATCTCCTCAATTTCATTTCGCACTTAAGCCCGTATTGAAAATTGTGTAACACTGTACACGTGTACATACTGTAGTCTTAAAAACAATTGGAATTTCAAACTGCATGTACTGCACCAGTTCGGTGCATTGACGTACATGTATGCACTTGACAAACATCAGGTGGTGGCAGAGCCTGCGTAGGGGAGGCAAACGGTGTGCTACGATAGTAACAAGTCCAGAAAGTCTGACAAAATTGCAGAAATTTGACTAATCTAAAACAAAAGAAGGTGCTTTTTCAATGTAAATTATAACCCGTATAGTTTCCTTCTAAACGGATGAACACTCTGTTGTAATCAACATTTCTTTTTTTACAGGTATGTTTGGCAATTGGCAGGTGTTATGTGGAATGATGAGAAGTCGTGTTTAGCGAGCTAGTACAACTGTGATCCAGAGTGCATTGGCTTTGGTTCCTCAATGCACTCTCTTCGCTACATGACCAGCCACCTCCTGGCCTTGCCGATGAAAACCATGGAGCAGAGCAGAAAGCTGAAGTGCACCCTGCACCTGCTGGCCTATCTGGATTACTTGATCTTGATTGTCGCGGTCACGTCGGGCCTGTACGCCAGCTGGATTCGAACCGAGGACATGATGCTGGTGGTGATTGGGGCCTGCGGCTTGTTCCTGTTCGGCTTCTGCTGGATGTTGTATTACTACTTCGACAAGGTGGATATCAGCTCCAGTTTGACGCATCTCTGGTGCGGCTGCCTGCTTGGTGTGATATCGTTCATCAGCATCAACCCCAGCCAAGCGATGGAGACACCGTTTACCGTGACGATGGCAATGTTGCTGACAAGCATGACCATCAAGGTCTTCTGGTCTCTGGTGCAGCGCGTGTGCGGACTAGTCACCTATACTTCCCGACTCCTGACCCATGTGGAGATGTTTGAACTGCTCGGGTTCGCCGTGGCGTGCACGCTACGCTCTAATACCATGTATTCCATGTGGATCATGGTATCTGCCTGCGCATTCACGCTAATAAATGTTCGGCTAAAAACACTACTCGCATTGCCTTGCCTCGTAGCGTTTGTAGTCATATCGGTGGTGTCTTTCTTTAACACCATCAACCTCTCCTTCAACATTTTTGCACTGATTTGTTTCGCGGTACGCCTCTTCGCGGACCCATTTTTTGATCTGTACTTTTGCGGCCTGTCCCCCATGGAACGCTGGGACGTCGTTTTCAGCACCCACCGATGGTTCCGGAAAATCTTCATCCTCTTGATTCTCGTTTTCGAGATTGTTTTCTTCGCGCTGGCTGGCGAGTCCACCGTCTACCACAAGGAATGGTATTTTGCAGTCCCGGCATTTATCGTCTTTGGATTCCTGTGGGTCTGTCTGCATATTATCCTCGTCATTACCAGCTGGACGTTCACCAACAAGCTGACGGAGTGTGTGCAAGTCTACCGCGCGATGCAAGGGGAATCCAACAAGAGTCTCGGGATGGTCATGGCTGCCCGGGGAATGCGCTACTTCGCCCTGATCTCTCGCAATCTGGTGCTGACCACATTTGTCACTACGCTGCTGTTAGGGGGCGTGTCGTGGCAGGATAACAACGCAGCCTTCATGGCAAGCTGGCTGATGGTTCTTGCCTCAGAGAGCATGCTGCACGGGGTACTGTATGAGCTTGGAGGCACCCTCGGGGGGACGTGCACTGGTTATGCCGTAGTAGGCCCTTCAGCATTTTGCAGGTAGGTTTCATCGCCAAAAACTAGAAAAAAGCACTGACCTCTGCCCAAAATGCAAAAATGCAGCCTTATCTCCCAGACTCCCAATGTCAAAAAATCATTCCAAGTGATCTTGTTTCCTGATCTGGATCTAGCTTGAGTCACTCCAGCTTACAATGCTCATGACATTGGGAGATTCACGTGTAGTTTTGGAGACGGTTAAACATATTTTTACACACGGGCAAAATAAACCGCCAAACAATAAATTCCTGAAAAACGATATCTTTTCCCCCCTTTCTCAAGCCCACATCACATAAAACATAACTCATAGCATGTAGCAATCATTCACGACGCAAATGATTCACTTAAAACAGTTACTAAAAGATGAAAAATATTGGTGATTTCGGTGGCTCTGGGTGGAGAGAGGCAATTCTAGTGTCTTGACCAAGAACAGAAGCACCATGTTCCCATTAGGATTCCAGTCGAACACACACTAGTCGAACACCATAACCATTGGACCACAGCGCCCCTCAAAATAATGCCAGCGTGATCTGGTTATTTAATTGTAGTATTTTGGGGGTTTGTTTATTCTGCTCCTGACACAGAACCGACGGGTCCCCAGCTCTAATCCCAGCCTCCAGCATGGAAGAGGTCAATAGTCGCTCCATCGGCCTCCTGAACACCATGCAGCGATTTTTCCTGTACCACATGATTGACGTCTTCAGTTGCGACTTCTCCACCAGCGGCCTGGCCCTGGGCACTCTCAAGACCAAGATGAGGTCCTTCTTTGCCCGGCAGGTGCCCGGTGGTCCGCGGTTCGATACCTACCTGGTTTACTACAGCGGACATGTGCACCCAAACGGGGACTGGGCTTTGGCAGGTAGGTATTGAAAATGGGCTTGCTTCAAGAAGAGTTCTCAAAGATGGAAGCAGATTCAATCAGTTTGGCATAGTGCTACACTTTGTGTTGCCCATTGACTTAGAGTATTAGTAATTCTAGCTAATCTCTCCACCCCCCAATTTTTTTTAAAATAAAATGGGTTCAACTTAATCCACTTCATGACAGAGCTAATTTTTTTTCTGATTTTATTCATTGCTAATTTTAGAAGCGGTAATTTTTTTCTTTTCCCTAGACAACGATGTCTTCAAATTTGAGACCCTCATGGAGCTATGGGAAGAAGCCAGCCTGAAGGACTCCCAATCGCGTCTGATCTTAGCCCAGGACACCAACGGCACCTCGGGCTGGTTCAGACAGATTGCCAGAAACCGCAGCCACGTCCTGGCCATGCAGACCTGCGTCCTGGGCAAGTCCAGTGACCCTGAAACGGCAAGTCAGTCTGTGGGCGACTTCACCCACGAGTGGGTGGCCTGCAACTGCTCGCCCGAGCAGAGCGCGGGGAGGTGGAAGGAGGAAATGCAAGGCCGGAAGATCAAGGCGGTCTACGCAGTCTCACGCCCGTGGAGCGAGTTTGAGTTCCACCGGCCCACGGAAGAAGACATCGAGCAGCACTGGCAGCAGGGCTTCCCCCGGCTGACGCATCCGCTGATCAGGATCCTGAGGATTCCCAGCTCCCTGGATCTCTTCAGTTACTGCTTCCACTGCTGGAACTGCTTAAAATCGTGGAAGATGAAGTGGCTGCCCCCGCACGTTATCAACACGGGCCACGGGTTTAAGCTAGTCAGGTCATGACATGGATAAAATGTGTATGTCCTGCTCCCGATTTCACTAAACTATTTGCAACTTACGATGCAGCGCTGCGATGCGTCGTATCTCAGCTGCAATGCGTCGTTTGAAACACATCGTACGTGCGACACGTCGTAGATGTATTTATAGCGCAAAATAGTAATGGTTATATGTACCCACACAATACACAGTAAATAGCCATCTGGTATTCAACAAAGAGTCGTCGATTCTCTAACCGAAACGATTAAAAAACGTATGATGCAGTTTGAGAAAAAAAACAAGCTTGCTCTGGACTTCTAGCTAATTTGAAATTATTTCAAGTGCACTATTGGAGGTTTATTCATATGACTACGATAAATGTTTCATTTACAACTTCTCAAACATTGTCCAAGTATTCTAGTTTATTTCATTTTATGGCGTAAAACTGGCTATTAAAAGACATTTTAATACGATCCAAAGACACGTCGTAACTGACGACGTGTTTCAAACCGTTGTCAGGGTAGTTGCGATGTGTTTAACACATCGCGTTTCTCTTCGTAACTTGAAAAATCTTGTGCTGTTTTACTTTCAGGCACTATGTGGTAATTCTACACCATGTGGTACAAGAACTACCCGACGCCGGTTGAAAACAAACATTGTTTTTCTAGCTTTTTCTTGCCATCCATGATTGTAAATCTTCGGACAGGTCAGTTTAATTTAATAGTTTAATAAACGATATTTACAACCCCCCAAATCCACCCATTTCTGATAATTCAAGCAATTACTAATGGTGTATCGTACCTTTAAACACTGTCTACTCTGTATATGTTATCTGTGTAAGAAGACACATTTCTTATTGTGTGTAAATATAGACAAAATTTTATTACCAATCGATTGGGCAAAGCCTTATTTATGACTGTTGTAGTTTGAGTTGTTCAAATTTTTTCAATGTTTTTTTTTATTCTGGCTTCAGACTTATTATGTTGAATTGTTGATGCCCCTAAAACTACCCTATTGAGTGGTAGTTATTAGGGGGATCAGGGTACAAAGACACTCTGACAACAGCAGAAGGTTCCTTTAACCAGTTTGCGCCAGAGGACGTATATACTTGAAAAGTTTTCCCCAGATTCAAAACAGACGACGCATAAACACATCACAAGCAAAGCCGGAAATGTCTGTCAGCAGCGAGCAAGGCCGGAAAAGCGTGGGTGTGCTTCCCGCCTCGAGTTTCGTAACAAAAATAATAATCCCGGCGCAAACTGGTTAACAGTGTGCCAGTCACAGAGCACGAGCTAATCGTTCCCCTGTGAAAGAAGCGAGGAAAAAAACTTTATTAAACAGTTCGTGCCGAAATTATTTTGACATTGACGGGACAAGGGGCATCATCTGTGGGTAGCCCACCGGCCTTGCTCGCTGATAGATATTTTGTGATGTGTTTATCCGTCATCCGTTTTGAAGCCCGGAATAACTTTGTGTGTATATACTGCTGGGCAGGTACTTGCGAGTAGCAATTTGTTTTCATAGTGTTGACTTTAGAGAAAAGAGTTACGACTTTGCGGTTTCTGCACTAAAGTTTCCGTTTGTCTCAATGAAGCTAGCAATCAAGGAATCATTTGATTCACTTCACTCTCAATTAACATATCAATTTCAGGTAAAATGACCAAAACGTTGCATAGAAAGGTTACCTCTGCTGAATAATGGGTTATCAGTCTCGCAAGTACTTTGACTACTTATGAGTAATTTCCTCGCGAGGCAAGTAGAAAAATCTACTACTTATTCAGCACGGCATTTTGCACGAACTTAATTTTTTGTTATTTTGGTTACATTTTGTACAGTAGATGGTTTTTTTTTTACTGCAAATGCATGAGCAAATAGGGCCCTGTACATTTTAGTTTTTAGACAAAACTATATGCTGAGCATTGCTTGGTTAGGTTCTTAATAGAATGTTGCCTCTGTAGTACCATGTCAAATGTTTGCCATTTATTAGCACTAGAGCCCGTTCAGACAAAACTATTTGCTGAGCATTGCGTGGTTAGGTTCTTAATAGAATGTTGCCTCTGTAGTACCATGTCAAATGTTTGCCATTTATTAGCACTAGAGCCCGTTCAGAATAAGCAAATTGCCGGTTCTCGAGTAGACCGGGAAACATGACGGTATATAATGCCGTGCCCATTCAAAATGTGCAGCAGTTCATCATGGTGGTTTATACTGCCACGTCTCCTGGTCTAAGCCTCCGATGTAGCTGCTATTTTGTGGGTCCTGAGCAATGCATCTGTCGATTTTTAACTTCATACATGTACAGTAGTCAGGGGTATTTGTGGTCGCGCTATGCATTATCATGTAATGGCCTACTTAAAGTTGATGAGGGTAAACATTTCATCAAAATGTGATTTTCATTTTTTGCCATAAATGACATCTTTAATACCTACAGTTTCAGGTTTCATTCACAGAAATGTTCATTTTGAAGAATAAAGTAGAACAAAAATACAATTTTATGTGCATCGTTCTGTTGTACAACAATAGAGCCGGCTTTTTTAAAGCCTGTTTTCTCAGTTGTGTAATTTGAACTCCAAGTATGTAAACATGTCATATCCAGAACAGGCTATGGAGCTCTTTTATATACCAAATGAAAGATTACGCTGTGGGCTTTCCAACCATGTATATAACTCAATTTCACTGTTTTGTGACATAATACCCATTATTGTGGAGTGGGTCACATATAGTATTTTATTTGGGCGATTTCACATCACTACTTGAATAACATTTTCTAAAGCATATAAGTGACTGAATAATTATGAGAACATAATTATCAAAAATGGCTATATTTCCTAAAGTTGCATGCATTCACCCTTTATTTAAATAAAATGAAGTTTCTCAAATTTGGGGTTAAAACAGTTGCCTAATAAGTTGAAGGAAATCCTACAAATAAAAAGATTATTGTTGCATACAGTAATTATGTAAGCAGCATGTTTCATTACCAATAATTAAAAAAAAAAATCCATTAACTTGGTCAGGCAACCCTTTTTTCCCCCCAATTTACAGACCCCCCACTAAATATTACAACGTTGGCTTTAATGTGTCAGTAAGCAATTTGAAGCTCATAAATACTGATGTTTTGGGTATAATATTTTAGATTGTTACTATGTTCTCATAATTATTTAGTCACTTATATGCTTTAGACAATTTTATTTAAGAAGGGATGTGTAATTAGAATCGCCCAAAAGAAGAGAAAAAAAATAAACTGAAATATGGTAGCACCCGTCAAAAATTTAAAAAGATGGTATTAGTTACCATCTTGTCCAAATTTGGTGCTTTGGGAACCCCGACTACAGTGCATGCCCTGTTCTGGAATAATTTGTGTTGCAAGTAGTGCATATGTACTTAATTATATCGTAAGTGGAATCTATCTGGAAAAATGATATAAGGAACAAACATTGAGTCAATTCCTTACAACTGTAGATGTTCTTTAAATGTCGAGAGATATTTGACAATATGAAAGGAATGAGCAACATCAAAATGCATTGCTATATTTTATTCATGAAATAAATAACATAATTTAACATTTAAATACTGAATATAATGAACAAATTGTGGGAATACATTTGGTATCTAATTTATTTCATCAATAGATCGGTTTGCCTTTTTTTATACAATTTTACCAAATCCACCCTTTCGTAATAATTCAAACAATTACCAATGGTGTATCCTACTTTTAAAAGGAAAGTACATATCTTTTGTTTACTTTAAATTTTTTCCCCTAACAAATACAATGTATAACTCTGAGATAATTTTGACAAGTAGTTACCATTGTGGAAATGTACATGCATACAATCAACTTAAACCTCAGTCAAATGATTAATTTAAAACTTATTATTTAAATAAATTCATGCTTTTTAATAAAGTTTCTTCACTTTGAACTTCAATTCAAACTCCAAGAAATTACATTTAATATATATATAAATTGCATACTGCCCTTTTTGAGTGGGACTTATTCTAATAAGAGCTATGTACCCCCTCTCGGAAGACACTTATAACCTGTGTAGCACTACGCAAATATTTTTCCATCAGCTGGGTAGTGCGTAAATATATTCTTGAGAAAGAACAATAGTAACTCAGCTACATTATAGAACGGCCGTCTTCAACCAACTCACCAATAGCCTAGTTAGTAGAGACTTGATCGATAGGTCTGTGGTTCGAATCCGGCTATCGTTAACGTTTATCTTTTTTTTCTTCGCCAAATGTTTTTGTGGATTATTTTAACCATAGAGCAAGGCTGAGGGAAAACTGGGTTTAGGTTTCATAAGTGCCTTGAAAAATACAACGATAGTTTATAGCGACTTCCCAGTCAAACACATTGTCAACAACATTTCCCCCAAAGAACTTTTCATTAATATTTGTTCTTCCTCAAGAAATATACCACCGCAAACCTAAATGTGGAATAAACCTTTCACAGTTATCAAAGAAGCAACCAACTAACCCCCCACCCCCCCAACAAAAAAGCTTACTTGTAAAGATATTAATGATTGTAAACCTCCAAGTGAAATTATTCCATCTGGCATGCTGTCGTTTTGAATACCATTCCCAAAGATTTCTGCAAATAGTGCGCGCGGTGTTTACAACTCCCCAAATTCACCTATTTCTGATAATTCAAGCAATTACCAATGGTGTATCCTACATTACCTATAATAAGGCCTGTTCCTACTTCACTTGAAACCAAATGCGATATGAATTTGATGTCGCGAAGCATTCCCCCAGAGTTGAAATGTGTTCACCTTTTGCAATTTCGCAGTGCAAAAAATACCTATGACGCCACAAATTCGTGTTCACGCCAAGTCTAAACCGGTCGTTATCCTGTGAAATTTTTGTTTTATAGCTCTGTAAAATGTAACTTTCAGGGATGTTCACAATGAAAACCAAGACATTTTCTTGGAGATGTTTTCATTACCTACTTTCAGGGTCTCCAAGTAGGATCCTTTATCTTGCAATTCTGTCTTCTTCTGAAGCTCTTGAGGGATGCAGAGGGGCTGGGCAGAGATACACCTGGATCATTCTGAGTCTTGAGATGGTTTTAAGACAAAAAATGGAAAATAAGTCAATAAGTCAATTCTCAAGTCTAATCCTTAGCTCAGTCAAATCACAAGCCAATCTCAAGTCTGATCATAAGCTCAAGTCAAGTCATAAGCTCATCAAGTCAAATCACAAGCCAATCACAGGTCAAATTATACACCAAAATTTAAGTACACCTGTAGCACGGGTCCAAGTGAAGGAATGTCTGTCTTTGCAAGTTAGAAGCAAGATGGGGATCATTCTCAGTGTTCACCCAAGAAGGATTTTAGCAGAGCGGGCCGATCTGCTAAAATGTTTGCTGCCCTGCTAAAGTTTTGCCGCCCTGCTAAAATGTTCCCCACCCTGCTATTGTTTTTTATTGAATTTTTCCCCATTCTCAACTGTCTTCACAGTTTATCCAAGTACAACAAAGTTTACCACACACTGTGAAACATGATGAGTTTGCCAGCAATATAAACTATTCAAACATTTCAAAGTGAACAAAGAAATTGGCAAGGGGGGACTCGAACCTGCGACATCCGGAATACCAGCTCGGTGCTCTACCAACTGAGCTATCTTGCCCTATGTTGGCATCTCTCAAATTGTCAATATCTTTGTTCGAGGGCAATAGTCATTAAACACATTAATCGAAAGATCTGACGCAACGTACGCAAAAATGCATTCACATTTATATAAAACTATACAAAGTACATATACACGTACATAATATTATTTGCAAGTACGCACACAAATCTGGACTGGTTCTAATCTCCCTGGTGATATCATTTTCACTTTGTTGCATCGAGAACCAGTTTACCTAAATTACAGTAACGTTCCAGTAACACTCGAGCACCAGTTGTGTTATAGCGCCCTCTCGCGAGTGTTGTTATGTGCTCATGGGCGCGAATCAACATCTTGTTTTACCTGGTTGTCCATGTTTTGCGTTATTCGCTGCATTAAAGTTGTTCCTCTCATTCATTAAGTCTTGTGTTTGGCCGCGATTCATTCATCTTGAGTACCCATTAACTGCCATAGTGGCATGGGGGGAAGTGTCGAAAATGTTTCCATACATTTTCAGCTCAAAAAGTCGGGGGAAAAGGGCCAGAAAATGCCTCATGTACCATGTGCACAGAGCATCTAGAATCCAAAACGCAGTGGAGGCATCGCGCTCGGCGCTCGCAGTGTCTGACGCCCTGCTCAAATTTAAGACCTTAGAGAACACTGATTCTATGAAGACACAAATTATTTTTATCTCGGCTAAGACATGGCAATTTGATTTATTATTACTTATTATTAATGTTCTTCCATGGGGCCCAGTGAGAGAAGACAATGTGAAGAAATTAATAGTTTTAGATTTGATAAAACCCCAGAATAATATTCTGAGAAAAACATTATGAGGACAACCCACGGAGTCCGAAGAAAGACCTATAAAAACCCAATCCATATATTGGCCCGGCCAGACAGGATTCGAACCCAGATCACAGCGTTGGAAATAACCTACAGGTCCAGGGGACAATTTCATGTAGCTGCTAAGCACACAAATTTGCTTAGCACAAAAAAGTCTTACTCAGTAAAAAAAACTATAGGTTACCAGCCAAGACTTCATGTGCTTTTCATGCTGAGCAAAAAACAGCTTAATAGTCACAAACAATATCACATCGCCTAAACATTTTTGGTTTGTTAACCTGTTTTTGTCAAGGAAGAATGATCATGCCAAGCAAAGGTTGGTGCTTAGCAGCTCTATGAAATTAGCCCTTGGTTATTGACAATACTGAGTTTAACTTGACCCAACACCTACCTGCATTCTCCTGTACTTGTCTTTGAGGTCCACCGCGGTTCGCCCTGGGGCAAACTTGTAGGCCCACAGAATACTGTTCCAATGTTTGCCTTTCTTGGCTACTCCCGTCAACAGATTGTGGATCTCTTGCTGCGTGAACTCTTGGCGTCTCCGTCTCCGTCTTCTCATCTAAGTACAAGATAAAAAATTGGGTAAAAGCATTTATACAAGGTGTCCACCCCCACCCCCCCACACTAAAATGTCCATCTGACTGTTTTTTAATTAACTGCAAAGTCGATTTTGAAAATATGCGAGTGTGCAGAAACTCCCTATTCTTGGCTTAATCCCCTATGAATGAGTTTCATTCAGTCATGCATCACGACACAAGTTTCTTGTCTTAAAGGTAGGATACACCATTTGCAAATATCGAAAAAAATTATCGGAAATATCTTACTCGTCTGAAATATCTTACTCGATCGCGAAATAAACACAAATAACATAAGAATAACTGCTCGACGCCGGTTGAAAACAAACGCTGTTTTTTGTGCTTTTCTCGGCATCCATGATTGTAAAACTTCGGACAGGTCAGTTAAACGATATTTACTATGAAATACAACCCCCCAAATCTACATATTCGTGATAATTCAAGCAATTGCCAATGGTGTATCCTACCTTTAACCAGTTCGCGCCGGGATTATTTTAACATCACAGAGCCGAGGCGCGGGATCGTATGACGCAACGTACAAATGCGTTCACATGGAAAGCAAAGGCAATGCGCGTCAAAGAAGTTCCTACCGTTTTTTCTCTGCGCTGCTCGTCCCGTTTGTTTTCAAAGGAAGACGTCGTGGATAGAGGGCTTCTCCTGCTTCTTGTGGCACTTCTTAGGTTTATGACAAGATGGGACCGTGTGCTTCTTGTAGATTCAGGGAGGATGCCTGCAAAGGAATGAAATGCCGTTACATCTCAGTTGAGTGAAGTTGAAACCATAGAGATGGATCATTATGTGACCGGCTCCATAACAAAAAGGTATTATGTTGCACTGTTGATTGAAGGATAAAACTATGAGAATTACGTTTTGTACTGATATGTACAACACGCGTGCATCTCCAGTCTAGCGTGCAATAGATCAAAAGGATGGGATAGAAATGCACGGTGAATGGAACCAAAATGGCACGGTCATAATGTAGGCACTGCAATGGTTTGACTATAATGAATGCTGCGTGACCTACAATCCTCGAATCAAACAACAAGAATCTCTTTAGGTGTTATATAAACTTGTACATTCTCTGTACAGGAATTTAAAAGGCTGAGGAATTCAGGCAAACATCGACAGTTAAGCATTAACCACATTCTAGCCGTGAAATATCAAAAATCTGTGAAATATCTACAATCTCTCTGTGAGACGTCAAACAATTGATTTGTTTATTTTTCGGCCACAGTTTTTAGAAGACTGATTCAAAATTATCTACGCACTGAATACCATTGGGTTCCCCTCAAGATATTTTTTTGGGTTTTTCCTCCCACCTCTAAAACGGTTAACTTCTTCTCATTGTCTTCTCTCTACAGGTATCTTCAGGCTTGCAAGCTACAGTGCCTTGGGGCTCTTTTGAGAGATCCTTGGTTTCATTGCAAGAACAAACAAAGTTCTAGAAGAAACGACGTACCACTACTCCTCCGCTGGTTTATGTTTTTCTTGATGTGTCTATGTAGTTCTCTGTGCTCTGAGCAGGTGTATGGACTCCTTTCCAGCGTGTATACGAAATTACGGCTGTTCAGCAGTGGGCGGTTGATGGGTGGGGCACAACCTATTGATTGGAGAAAAGACTACTGGTACTTAAAACTGGCTCGATTTTTTGTGCATTTTCCCCAGATGTTCAAAATGAGCTGTGTTTATTTGGAGGGTGACAATTTGCTGAAAACAGCAACTAGATTGACTACTTTAATTCTTTCCAAGACAAAATTATATTAACATTATAGATTTCGAAGAAAAAAATAATTCTCAGAATTTGTTTGCCCAGATTTGGGTCTGTCCATAAATTAGGGGTGAAATTGTTGGTGTCCCTATTTACATTCGACATAAGATTAACATCAGGACGCATTCTTTTATACTTTCTATCTCTAACTGTGCCCGGTTCCGTCTCATTTTGCCAGAATGCCTCATGCATGCTGCTAAGATTTGTCCCACAACAAATAATACACAAATAAATTTCCACAAGGGAAACTGACTAGGTAAATTTGCATACATTTCAAAGTGAACAAAGAAATCGGCAAGGCGGGACTTAAACCTGCGACCTCCGGAATACCGGACCAGCGCTCTACCAACTGAGCTACCGGTATCTTGCCCTATGTTGGCGGTTAGCATCACAAATAAGACGGAAAGTCTGCAAATTGCCTTTTGATGTATAGGGTGGTCTATTTTTTTTTATATCTAAGCTTCTTTTCCTACTAACCTGGGCATTTAGAAACAGCGTGAAGAGATGATACACCTGTAGTTTGAAATGAAACAGACAAACTGACTTTCACATAGTGCTCCATTTGCCTGTAGTCACGGGCGGACGACAGTAATTGGAGGGTGTTCAATGGTACACATAAACACCAGGTAGGATACACCATTGGGCAGAAATGGGCAGATTTAGGGGATTGTATTTATAGTAAATATCGTTTAACTGACCTGTACAAAGTTTTACAATCATGGATGCTTACAAAAGCAAGAAAAACAGCGTTCATTTTCAACCGGCGTCGGGCAGTTGTTCTTGTTGTTTTGTCGCGATCGCCGTCCAGTTTATACATTTTTTGGGAACAATTACAGAATATCTAGCGCAGTCATTTTGCTGGATGCCTAGAATCATTATTTTTTATAATTTGATAGTAAAATAGTTCGATATCTGCAAATGGTGTATCAAGGGCTTGTTAACCAGGGCCAGAAAAAAAACATTCTGTGGGTAAAAAATGTAGTAGTAACAATTTTTAACATTATATTATTTAAATATAATATAAATCGTTAACGAAACTCGATCCGAGGCGGGTTCAGGCCGATGGTACCGGAAAGCACACCCACGCATTTCCGGCCTTGCTCGCTGCTGACAGACATTTCCGGCCTTGTTCGTGATGTGTTTCTGCATGATCAGTTTTGAATCTGGGGAAAACTTTTCGTGTATATACGTCATCTAGCGCGAACTAGTTAAGTACGGCGCAGCTGATGCGCCGAGTACGCTCAAAATGCCGATGCACGTGGCTGATCTGTAGGAACTGACGTCACTTTGGAGAAAGCTGTATTTATTGTTTGAAATAAATGGAGACAAAAACATCTGTACCCACCGTGCTCACCTGAAAAGTCACTCTGAGATCCCCCAACATCTTTGGATTCTCTCGAGTTGTCCTTGCAGACTCCAAGATGAGAGACCCTATCAGGTTCGGTGGGATTGGACCGTTGGGCGGATGCAGAGAGCGTGAAGCTAGCTCCTGTCTGTGAGGAGCAATCCACTCGGAAGCTGCGATTCAGTCTCCTCTGAGACGATGAAATATGAGAGTGGGAAGAAGTCTGTCTGTACACTCCGCTCGTGGAAGGCATCAGATGGGTCGATTGGGCTTGGTTTATCAGATGCACGTCTGAGGCGGTCACGCTTACTTCGGAGTCTGTCACGGAGGACAGGGATCCGACGTCATCAGACACGCAACTCTCTGAGTCGGACTCTGACTCGCAGGGCGTGCTGTCCTCGGGAGTCTCCATTTTAAAGCCACAATTCGATCGTTCTAGAACAATTTGGGTACAAATCGTAAATATTATTAAAGAGCATCTAATTGTTGGTCTATACTGTGACTAAAATGACACATTTTGGAAATATATCTGCAAAACACAGCTATCTACAGTTGTGCATATTACTCTGCAGATTATACTGTATACAGTACACTCGCTAGTCTTGGCCCAAGACTGAATTAGTATTTTTTCGAAGATGTAAAGTGACGATCAGTCTACAGCGCGCAATGCATAGCGCGTGCTTGCCAAACATTTTGACAATTTAGCCTAGTTTGTCGATTGCACCCGCGTATCATAGATATGTTTGGCAAGCGCGCGATATGCACTGCTTGTTGGTGGGACTAAATGTACATCACAGAAATTTTTTTTAAACCCAATCTTTTGTCAAGACTATACACTCACGACACAACAGCGACAGATTGCATGGTGCACTGTGAACAGCTGCAAAAATGGGTAGGCTCACTTAAAGGTAGGATACACCATTTACAGATATCAAAAATATTTACTACCGAATTATTAAGAAACATCTTACTTATTGGAAAGTACATAATGATTATGGGCATGCAGCAAAATGATTGCGCTAGATATCCTGTAATTATTCAAAAAAATATAATTTTATAAAACAAAATTTGGGATCGCCGTCTGCAGATCACGAAAAAAACCACAATAACATAATAACTGCCCGACACCGGTTGAAACAAATGTTGTTTTTCGTGCTTTTCTCGGCATCCATGATTGTAAAAATTGGGAAAGGTCAGTTAAATGATATTTACTATAAAGGATAATTCAAGCAATTATCAATGGTGTACACTACATTTACCTTTAAATACATGTACATGTAACTTTGGAGAACCAAATAAGTAAATTCAGAAAAGCAAAAAGCATGGTCTATTTATTTTTCTACCTTTGTGTATATTTGCCTAAAATTTATTTTAAAAAATATATCTTTTAGAGGGAACTTCTTTTTGACTCACCGTGTGTCTTCATTAGATTTGGTCTGGGCAGGTAACGTTGGTTGGTCACGACACGCTGGTTGGTCGTCATCCATCCGGCTACTCCCGAATTCTGCCGTCTCACCGGTAACAAGGGAACTCTGAACTGGCCGGGTTGGCTCGAAGACTTGAGTGGAGCAACTCCGTCCATCGGTTGTGGTTTGTCAACGTTACCAGTGGCCTTATTACAGCTCAATTGTTTGTCAACTCTGTCGTCATGTAACTGCTCCGACTTAACTTTCGGATTCTTGTCGCGTTCCTTCTGATCCTCGCTTGCCAGGCCGGAAGAATCTGACGTCATGCATCGAACTGTCGTCGAGTTTGCCCGTCGGTCGTGGTTGCTCGTTGGTCGGTCTTTCTGCCTGGCCTGATGGACAATCTGCTCTGCCAGCTGGTTCCCCATACTGCTGATGTCATTCAGGGACTTCTCCAGGGCCTCTAACCTGTGCTGCACGTTCTTCATGGCTGGTGAGGGAAGCTTGTTTGCGGGAGACACAGACTTGGCTTTCTAGGAAAGTAAAACAAATCAACAATTCAAACTATTCCAACAAAGAACAAATTATAGCACAAATGTTATTCAATCTAAAATCTTTGCTTTTAAATTGTATTAATAAATACCTAAGACAGTTTACCCATTCCCATTGGTCGAGAGCTCGTCACGGTCGAGTTTCGTTAAAAATAATCCCGCGCCTCGGCTCGGTGATGTTAAAATAATCTTGGCGTGAACTGGTAAATGCCTTAGCCTTTGGCTCAGGCATTACGGGGTCCAGGCCAACACCCGTCGTACCTCACCTGTCCAACATCTCCTTGTTCCAGGTTTTCTTCCAATGTCTCGTGATGCTTCTGTTCCTTGTACTGTCTCTCAAGCTCCTCTGTGATTGCCTCTGCCAAATCCTTAGCCTCCCCTTCACTCCTCTCTCTAGCCGCCTCTCGTCTCTCTAAGGCTTTCTTCTCATTTTCAAGAAGTTTTCTTTGGCTCTTTTCCTGGAAATGCAGTTGAACGTCAAAATGAGTCGACAATACTTTTTTGTTTTTACTTGTTATTTAGTTGAAAAAGTATGAATTGCAACTTTTGTGTTACTTTTTAGGAAGATATAATGTGCGGTGCTTATAGCGCTTTATCACCAACGGTCTCAAAGCGCTTAACATTATTACCCCGGTCATTTGGCCCATGAAACATTCAAAATACCATCTCTGCTGTCTGGGGAGTATACAGCTCGATGCTGCCATTTCAGCACAAAGCAGCTAAATTCAACCACAATAACCATCTCTGCCCTTACGCGGTACCCATTTACTCCTGGGTGGAGAGAAGCGATGAGTGACAAAGTGCCTTGCCCAAGGGCACACACACAGTAGTTCCAGGCCGAACTCGAACCCACAACCTGTAGCTTTACCTACAGATTACAAATTCAATGCTCCAGACCACGAGGCCACAGCATGCACTTCACAGATAACCTTCACAGATAAAAGTCATCCCATGATCACTTTTAATTTCTTCGTCTTGGTGATGCCCCCGATAGCCACTTGGGATATGAAGCAGAAAAAAGGCTGGGAAAAATCTATCTCACCTCATTGAGTTGTCTCAGTAAGTCGTTAATCAACTTCTCCTCAGTAGTCTTATTCATCTTATGGCCAGACAGTGATGCAGGGCAAGTATCGGAGTCGGTAATTGCAGGTACCACGTCTTTAACTGCGTCAGACTCTGGTTCATTCTTCTGGAAGATTTGAAAATGGTCTCAACATTTTCTTGTCAACTCACTTATTGAAATGTACTAACTGGGGGTTTGGGTTTTTGTTGCTAAATGTTAAATATTTAGACCTGGGACAGATTGCAATACCGCTGTCTTAACCAGTTCGCGCCAGGATTATTTTAACATCACCGAGCTGAGGCGCGGAATTATTTTTAACGAAACTCGATACAGATGGGTTCAGGCCGATGGTACCTTTTGGCGCGCCCTTGGTGTAAACAAGAGCGGTTGTTTACGTGCTCCGATCCAGTACAGTGATGCGTACAAGTAGCACGCCACTACTGCGCGCTACCTGCGAATGGGTAGCTTCACGCCGCATACCCAAGCCATTATCAGCCGCCATTGCAATGTTTTACACTGCCTTCGGTTTCGTTATATATCTACTAATTTATCCGTGCATTACGCACTGTTAGGAAGCAAGTATGCTGGCAACCTGTGATCCCACACAGAATGTTTTGATGTACGAATTGTAGCGAGTGAAATAAATGAGCGGAAGTTCTACGTGATTGACCCCAAAACAGAGTTAAAACTCGCTATACCTAAAACAGTGTCTGAACGTTCAGTGTTTTAATTTAACGACCAACCACCCTTGTTGAGCGACCGTTTTAACTTGTACCGTTTTAGCTAAGCAATTTATGAATCCACAAATGAATCCATGGTACCCATTTACTCCTGGGTGGAAAGAAGCAATGAGTGACAAAGTGCCTTGCCCAAGGGCACACGCACAGTAGTCGCAGGCCGGACTTGAACCCACAACCTGCAGCTTTACCTACAGATTACAAATTCAATGCTCCAGACCACCAGGCCACGGCATGCACTCCACAGATAATATTAAGCAATTGATGAATCCACAAATGAATGCCCTTTTTTGAATATTTCTGTGAATGATTCTATTTACCTTGTGTCCACTTGGTACTTCACTTGGAACATTTTCTGGCTGTTGATTGCGTATCGGCATAAACGCAGCCTTCCTCTCTGCCCGTGCCTTGTTCCTTTTGTCGGCAACCTTCAGTTTCGTTGAGGTGCCAACGCCATCACCAACATTTTGACCTTCTTCCATACTTGAAACTGCAGTCGACAGAATATAGATTTTTTTAAGCCAAGATTTGCAAAGTATGGAGCGTTTCCGGCCTTGCTCACTGCTGACAGACATTTTCGGCCTTGCTCGTGGCGTGTTTATGCATCATCCGTTTTTAATCTGGGGAAGACTTTGCCTTTAAATACGTCATTAAGCGCGAACTGGTTAAAGTAGTTTTGTAATTTGATTTTTATCAAAAAATTGAATATTGGAAAATATAAATTTTGGAGCTGTAAGAATATGTAAACTGCCGTGAATTTTCTCCTAATCACTTTTAATTATACATGTACCCCTAAATACCGAGGGCACAGCGCCCGCAATGTTCAATAATACGGCCTATAATACCTTGTGAAAAGTATTTCTTTGAGTTGTGTGATTGGTCATGGTTCGCTTGGATTGTTGTCAGTTTCACCGCAGTGATATATGCTGCTTCAACAACACTATACAGACGCTAATAGCCTCTTTGTTGCTTTTTTTATACCCCCGAGTTTGGCTTAATACGTAATTAGTAATACTAATTATGGTCCTGGAAGATTCTTAGCCAGTTCGTGTCGGATGACGTATATATACGCAAAGTTTTTCCGAGAATCAAAACATATGAGGGATAAACATGTAACGAGCAAGGCCTGAAATATCTGTCAGCAACCGGCTCGAAGCGAGTAAGGCCGGGTGTGCTTCCCACTGATATCAGCCTGAACCCCCCCCCAGATTGCGTTTCTTGAAAAAGTATCTTGCGCCTGGGCTCGGTCAATGTCAAAATAATCCCGCCGCATTCTAGTTAAATTAATACAAGGATTCCAGCTTCTTCTGTGGTCTAATTACTAAAGTGTATTACTGCACCTGGCTATTTCGAATTTGACTAAACAGGGCTTACCAATACATTTTTTGACTGATGGAGTGGGATCTGAACCTGCCCAACAGTCCAACAACTGAGCTATGCAACTCTGAGTTGGGGTCGGGAAAGTTTGTAAAATGTTTCAACAAGTCTCATTTTTTAAGGTTAACGTCGGCATGTTTAAACATAATTTGCTATTCTTTTAACAGGGAATAAATTCTTACTTTTGAGTTAGCCAGGTTTTCGAGTTAGGCAAGCTCTGACTTTATTATCAAGATTTAACTGTATTTAGGGACATAGAATATGTTATTGGGAAGTAAGTTTTCACAAGTCATTTAGTCTCAAGTGGAAAGCTATTCAAATCAACTGTATTTCCTTTGTCAGTGTTTAACCAACTCAACCAACCATCATCAGTCTGACGGGTCTCCTATACCCAATTTTTTTTTTTTTTAATCTGCATTGAGCAATAAATGTGGCTCATTCAAATTATAAACATTTCATGATCATTTCAGGATGACAAATTAGTTGGAGAAGCTGCCAAGATTATATATTTTGTTTTAAATCGGACTTTCTTACCAAGATCCACACAAGTGGTCAGCAAATACATAGCAGCCTTGTTGAATTCTTCGTCTTGGTTGTCGGCCATGATGTGAACTAGCAGGCTCAGCCCGTCACTCTCTAACAACTGACGCTGGCTTCTCCCTGTTTCAAAGAATGTCATTTACGAGGTAACTTATCCCATTTCATGTACATACAGTTTAATTAACCAGTTCGCGCTGGAGGACGGATGATGCATAAACACGTCACAAGCAAGGCCGGAAACGTCTGTCGGCAGCGAGCAGGGCCGGAAATGCATGGGTGTGCTTCCCCGCACTATCGGCCTGAACTCGCTTAGGATCGAGTTTCGTAAAAAACAATCCCGCGCCTCGGCTCGGTAATGTTAAAATAATCCCGGCGCGAACTGGTTAACACCTTGAAGGTAGGATACACCATTGGTGATTGCTATTTTATATCAAGTATCGTTTAACTGACCTGTACGCAAAATCATGGCTGCAAGAAAAACGGCAATCATTTTAACAGGCTTCCTGCAGTGGTTCTTATGTTCTTCTTGGGTTTTTTCGCAATCGCTATCTGGCGATCGTGATTTTTTTAAACATTAAATTCAATTTTTCGGAACAATTATATGATATCTAACGCAATCCTTTTGCTGGATGCCTACAATCATTATTTACTTTCAAATAAGCAAGATATTTCCTAATAATTCGGTAGTAAAAATGTTTGACATTTGCTAATCCTACCTTTAACACCCCTGTGATCAAAAGTTTCTGGGGTGAGGGGTAATGAGTCCTTCTCTTGGCCTGTGCTCCCCCACCCCCAAGTATTTGTGGAGGGCAAAAATGACTATTTTATGTCAGTAGTTTAAAACCCATTGAATGCCCCTCTAGAAGATGAGGCCCAAGAAATTCTGGCCAATTTGGCCATATTTGCACCACTGTCGGTCAATATCTCATCAATAATTAATATCCAACTAGCTTTGCTTAGATGAGAAATGCAGCAGAACCTCCATTAAAAGAATGTCTTTATACTGACCACATTTTTCAGTGAGGTGACCCAGAGTGAGGATAACTTTCAGTCTGATGTCCGACTCGACAAAGTCCATGGACAAGAGTTGAACCAGCATGGGAACGAGGTTCAGCTCCACAAGCTTGGAGTGGTTTTGCTCTGGGAGAACAGGTTGAAATCAATCGTTAATAAATGCAGTGTGGACGTTGTCTTTGCAATAAGCCAGTCCAGTATTCCAACTGCGCGTGTGCACAGCAAGATTTGACAATATGTGACCCGCTCCATCGAAATCAGGAATAAGTCTCGAAATGACTTTTTGAGATATGCACATCGTGAGAAAGGGAATTTCATAAGCTTTCTAATGATACCCATCACAATTGTTTATCTTTTTTGGTTAACGAGTTATGGTCTGATGAAGATGACAGGTGTATATTTATTTGCTGAATACACATTCCGAGAAAAACAGCTTTGAAATAAACAAAATTGACCAAAATCATACGGACAGTGCATACAAATCCTCTTCATTTTCATCTTTATTTATCGTTTTTACATACAAGACATTAATGACAATAATCTGTGATAACTACACTTCCTAAAAATACAATGTTCAGAAAAACGACTTGGTCACGATTTTCACCCATGCGTTCACTTCAACGACCGATTGCGTAAAATGCCCCAGCGACTTATTCCTGATTACGATGGAGCGGGTCACATATGTGACCTGGCACCATGAGCGGAAAGCCGCACATGGCCAAAACGAGTTATTGGACAAAATGTCCATTTTTCAAGTGGGATATCGGTTTAGAGTTGTATAACGTTTTTACATACAAACAAACCTTCTTTATCATATTCCAAAATTGTATAGCTCAAATAAAACTCTAAAGTGTGTTATTTGGTGGCTGAATTGCACTGATTGATAGTATAGTTGGCACGGTTCACGGACTTTAAACTCCGTTTTCTCAAAACAAGGGAGGATGACTTCAGCAAGGAGTATAGCGACGGCTAGGAATAAGCTAGAGCAACACACAACACATCATTTGAAAGCTTAGGACTTCTTCTTTCTAGAAATGTAATAATGTCAATTTTGTTATTTTGCGACTTTCCATCCATTTTGTGATGCCAGGTCACATATATTTAAAAAAACATGTCATCGTATGCATGCAAAAGCATAGTGGGTACCGCCAAATTTACAGAGATTGTTGTGTTGTGGAGTAACATTAAAAAAATACCAAACCATTTGACGGCAAAATGTTTTCATGTTTCTTGCGAGTCCAAACTTTTGTTTGAACAAAAGTTTCTATTGCACAGAATGCGGAATCGGTTACCACGTCCCCCGTAGCCTTGTGTACATTCATCTGCCGCGTTTATCGCAAGAAACAATTGTTAAATCTTGTTTTGCACAGTTGGAATACCGAACTGGATACAAAACGAATCTTAGGAAGGGTTACTTGTCTTAACTCTCTACTTGTCCTAGGTTCGATTTCACCAAAGTTAAGATGCGTTTATAACACTTCCTTAGCAATGCGGCTAAACTTTTACCCTTTTACCGGGGACAGAACGTGGTATTTAAAAGCCGAGTATAAACAGGCCTCGCCATTTCAATTCAACAAGCAAGGTTTGAACGCGTTCAGTCCGCGGACAGAACGTGGTATTTAAATGTTCTCCGTGTCTCGTTTTTATTCATGAGATGAAATTTCTCAGCAACAATAGCGCCCAATCGGGCTAGCTTATTAACTTTGTTGCGCTTGGGTGCGCATGTGCGTGCAGTTCGTGAACTTTCCTGCCCCCTTGACAACGGCAGACTTGTCGGTAAAAAAAAGAGGACTTTCCGCGGAATCGCGGTAAGGACGAATTGGTGAGCTCCTTACACAAAATGAATATGTCTTCTGTTGGATACTGACAGAATCAATTTCAAAAAAGTTTGAGAGACAAGCTCACATAGGATCGACAAGCACAAATGGGTTTAGAGAAGTCACTGGACCAAACATAAACATGGGAGACATAGCCACGTGTTATGATGTTTTATATATTTACCACAATCGGTGACACAAGACACAAATACGTTGGCCAGTTGCACTGCCGTCTGTATGGCATCTTGCTGCGGCTGTTGTAGGAGCTTCTCTATGATGGTGTGAAGGAGATCTACGAGGACCTCCAGCCCTCCCAGTCTGCCAAAACTCTCTTGATTCTTTCCTGTGTTATCAGTACGAGGTTTGAACAAAGAAATTGACTGATGGAGTGGGATCTGAACCTGCCACTATCAGATATGCTGCACGAACAGTCCAACAACTGAGCTATACAACCCTGTGTTGTGGTCTTATAAGTCTGAAGCCTTATAAGTCTGTGTGTGCAATATGGTTGGAGATTGTGCAGAAGTCACAGTGCTGGTAATGTGAGAAATGCTACAAACCTAGGAATGAATCCCCGGGAACCATATAATAAGGAGGGAATAATACACAATTGTTTTAATTAGCACTTGGCACAAGATCGAAGATCGGATAGTTCTATCAGAACAAAGAAATTGACTCGAGCGGGAGTTGAACCGTGACCTCCGGATTGCAATTCTGGTGCTCACCACGCCCAAAGTCATGATGGTAGCAACATTACTGAAAAGATCAGTTGGTCGGGCACTGGAATGGCAATGTGGAAGCCGCAGATTCAAACCCTGCTCCAGTCAATTTTACTTTTGGTTGTGGTCATTTTCTCTTCTGTTGCTTACAACATCTTACAACAAAATGAAAATTGCCATTGGACATGCGAATTCTGTTTTTCCCAATGTGCCACTGTGCATTACGAGAAGAAGTTGACGTTTATCTGTAAGCATAAAGGTGACGATGACTAAGAATTTTTGAATTATTTAAATGCTTTGAATTTGTTTGCAATTGAAGGCTTGATATTTTTCTGATAAACATGATTTTTGTCAGCTTCCCAATGCAGAAATAATGCTACTTGTTAAATAACACCATTCAGAGGGTTATAGCCGTGTTCCCATTAGATTTTTTTCTCCCGCGGTCTGGCGGTAACTTACAGCGACATTCCTTAATGTGATTCTACCGTGCGTTCCACTTGGACGTTTCATTCTCCGTGCAAGACTGGTAAAATGTCACACATTGTTGGGTGCTGTGCAGTCGCATTTTACCTTGAGACAAAGCAGATTACGCGTGGTCGCAGAAACTACTACAGGGCGAGGCTGTTCCCATTGGACTTTTCAGCGTCCCTGATAACTTGCCGCGGCTGAGCGGAAACCTTCCGCAACCACTTTCGGCCTGGTAGTTTTACATAACCGCCACGATACGTTGACAGGAACGTTAGTCTACCGTGCGTTCCCAATTGTATTAAATTTTGTCACTCTACAGAAAAGTCGCGGTACGTAAACCCCAAAACTGTTGATTCATGTGGTTCGATGTGGCAATTTTATAATTTTCTCACCGTTACTTGCAATAGTCAGAGACAGGAAGGACGAAAGCAATCGTATGATCTGAGAATTCTTGGTCTTGCTTATAATGTTGATTGCTGCAGGAAACGCTACTGAGGAGCACATCAGCTGGTTTTCCTCTGCGAATAAAAAATGAAACTCAACCAGTTTAAATTCATTAAATGGTTTGATTGTCAATCTAGATACTTCTTTATTCAGTTCAATTAAATCACATCAATTAACAGCTTCCATTTCTTGAAAAAGTACGAATACACCTTATTCACGGGTCGGCCATCTTATATTAAAAGTGAAGTAAAATCTTCATTTTTGGAACTTGCAAATAGAAATGAGAGTACTGAAATAAAGTTAATTACAAATTATTACTAGACTGTTATAATGAATAATGTAAAATTTGCGTTTAAAGGTAGGATACACCATTGGTAATTGCTTGAGTTATCATGAATGGGTGAATTTGGGTTGTATTTTATAGTAAATATTGTTTAACTGACCTGTCCAAAGTTTTACAATCTCAGATGCTGAGAAAAGCACGAAAAACTGCTTTCGTTTTCAACCGGCGTCAGGAGGTGGTTCTTATGTTGTTCTTGTTTTTTGTTGCGATCGCCGTCTAGCGATCGTGATTTTTGTTTATAAAATTCAATTTTTCTGAACAATTACAGGATATCTAGCGAAATCATTTTGCTGTATGCCTACAATCATTATTTACTTTCAAATAAGTAAGATATTTCTCAATGATTCGGCAGTAAAACATTTTCAAAATCTGCAAATGGCGTATCCTACCTTTAACCAGTTAGCGCCGGATGACAAATATAAACGCAAAGTTTTCCCCAGATTCAAAACTGATGACGCATAAACACGCCACGAGCAAGGTCGGAAATGTCTGTCAGCAGCGAGCAAGGCAGGAAATGCGTTGGTGTGCTTCCTCGTACTATCGGCCTGAACCCGCCGCGGATCGAGTTTCGTAAAAAATAATCCCGCGCGTCGGCTCGGTAATGTTAAAATAATCCCGGCGCGAACTGGTTAAAGATACGCTAATATTTGAAGCCATATTTACACAAAATAATAAACGCATAATTGGAACGCACTGGAATGCATAAACAGTCTGGCATGTTTATGTATTTACAAACTTATTTTACCAATAGTTTCGTTTGGAAATTAAGGTGGATTGGATGAACATGAAACTGTTAAGCTCACCATTTTGAGGGTTATTGACACAACCACACAGGGTACTGGTGACGGTAGTCCACAGTTCAAGCGTCTTATGATTGGCATCCGAGTCCATCCACGCTTCACCCAGTAATGCAGAGGTGGGTTGAGTTGGTGGGTATGAGCTCCTGAATTTAAACATCCAACGGTAATTGAAAAAACACACACAATTGTGGCAGGTTTAGACAATATGTCACCGTCCACCACGAACGAACTGTAAAGTCTCACATGTTAATTTTGCAGGAGGAACCAAACCGTTGACAAATCTATATAATGTTATATAATGACTTGGCAACTTTGATAAACTATAAACTTCGAATAGAAATGTCGGGAAAATATTAGTTTCGGTACCCTTTCCAAATTTACATCAACCTCCAAAAGTGAAAAATTTGACTTTACAGCCCTTTTGTGGTGGATGGTCACAATGAATAAATGTGACCTACTGTTCCAACGAAACCATGACAAAGTCGCACAATGTGTTTTATTACGATGTACTTTTGAAGTCATTTTGGGTGGATTTTATTATTTTGAGGTTTGGGGTTTTCCTAAATCAAAAAACTATAAATCTACAATCTCCCCAAATGTGAACATGATCTGTCACCCAGAAGTTGTTTGGTTTTTATCGATTTTGTGAAAAATTGTTTAGAAATAATACGCTTTTTCTGAACTTCAAAGCTGTTTATCTCATAGTTAGGTTGTCAAGGTTTTATCACTATTCCTTCCTCCAGGAGAGATAAGGTTGGGGTACATAATTGATACATCATTTTACAGCTGAAAACCTAGAAAATTTGGGAAAAGCTAAATCTAAAAAACAAAAACTGTCAACTTTGTCTTGGTTTTGTTGGAGCAGGTCACAAATATAGTTTTGGTCATGATAAAGATATCCAACTAGGCAAATAAATCAATTTCAAATATCTTTGTTCTTATAATATTTATGCTTTGCCTTTTGCCTTTCAAATAAAGATTTTTCCCTCAAAATCATAGGACTTCCTTCTTTCTTTTTCAAGACAAATGAGCTCTGTAGACTACTTGGTAAATTACTCATACATAAAACATATGGAGACAAATTGTTAATCCATCGACACTGGGGAGCGGCTTTGGGAAGTTGCTGTGGCTGTGGCAATAAGCCATTTGCGTGTGACCCCGAGTTAAATCTAAATAATATCTGGTACACTGACTTGTTCACACAGCTTGGCACAGTTTAACTTTAAATTCTCCAGACCAAAAACACTGTTGCTATATCACGTGATTCGGGGCAAGCTTTTGCATAGGCCTAGTTACGTAAGAAACGCTCAGCACCAATACATTGTTTACAATGGGTGAGAATGGCAAAAAGACACCAGACCATTCTAGAGCTGGGGGTTGCTAGCGTGTGACGCGTAAGGCTTGCCTCGAATCACGTGATATAGCAACAGTGTCTTTGGTCTGGAGAATTTAAAGTTAAACTGTGCCAAGCTATGTGAGCAAGTCAGTGTACCAGATGTTATTCAAATTTAACTCAGGGTCACGCGCAAATGGCTTATTGCTGCTAATACGCCTGGAATGCTGTTGTCAGCTGTGCCTGATGTGACACAGCTGCAAATTCGGATCCATTGTCCAGTGCAGCTGCTGAACAAAAGGTGAGTGAGGAATTAATACCAGCGTCAAGTGGTTAACTGCACATACCTAAAGAGTTTCAGCAATGCTTCTAGACAGTGCGATGTCCTGGCAAAATTCTGTCCCTCTCCTAAAAAAGTTACAACAAAGTTTTTCCCAAGGGAGACTCTGTAATTTTGTAAAAACAAAGAACTGGACAGAGCCAATGTCAATGCTAACCAATGTTACCTTGGGCCAATATTCCATTAATATTGAGGTTAATTTTAAGGTCAGCACTACCTTTCCACATTCTTTCTTTATTGTGAATAAATTGTAAGAAATTTGGTAAAATCACACACACACACACAAATTGGACCCACATGACTTAAATACAATGTGTTAAATAGAATCAATGCATTTTGTTTACTTCCAAAAATTACACTATATACACAAAAATCAAATGAAGAATGTTAACAACCTTTAATCAATACCTGTTGAGGTGTCAGCTCATCAGTGGATGTTACCTTTTTAAAGAAAACTGTGTAAATGCATCTTTCCTTTTCTTGCCGTTAAGCATAATTAACAGCAAGGTGGTTATAAAATGATGAATTCACCGTCAAAATATTTGATCCTACTCAAGTTATATGCAATCATATAATGGTAGTTTCATTTCGTAACCAGTTCGCACCAGGATTATTTACCAGACCAAGGAGCAGAATTCTTTTTTCCACAAACCTTAATCTGAGATGGGTTTAGGCCAGCATCTGTGGGTAGCGCACCCTGATTTTTCAGGCCTTGCTTTATCAATTTATTCGTCATCCGTTTTTAATTCTGAAAAAACTATGCGTGTACACTTTACGCAGCATCCGAAACAAACTGCTAAAAAAATTACAAGATCTTTGCACTTAAAATACGGTTACATGTAGGCCTACAGCGAAGTGGCTAGGTTTGACTTTCCCCATGCAATCATGCAACATTCTCAAACTTGTTGGATTTTAAAAGATCTGGCAGAGCTACAGCTTATTTGCCTAAAATCTACATGTTCCACTCTCATCAGTCTTACCATTGTTTGTGACCAAGCACAGCAAGAGAAATGCCGAGGTTCTCCTCAAGTCCTCACTAGTCCCCCCTTCACTTCTCAGCTGACAGTAGAGGAACTTGAACACAGCCGAGGTACAAAGTTTCTTCTGTGAAAACACTACATCCACATTGGAAAGAAAAAAATCAATCTGAGATGCAAAATCGCGTAATTTAAGAGGTTTTCGGTCATCTGATCTCACCCAAAAAATGTGAATAAGTAGAGGAGGACTTGGGTTTTCCAAATTATGCAAAAATTGACCACCCCTTCTTATGCAGATAAAAAAATGATACACACACGGTCATGATTTCTGATTGGTTTATTCTGGCCGTTGGAAAACTTTCCAGTCACCATCTTGTCTTTTATGCATGTACAGTTTTCTTGCGGCTTAGACTCAGTGCGGTTTATACACGCATTGCTAGCTACGCTGGGGGCCTGAAGCCGTCTTCGCGGTAATTCCATGTTCCTGCTTATAAATAATTTGATCTTTGAGGGATAAAATTTGATATTTTGATATCTCCGAATCACATCGTGCGACTTTACTCTCATTTTGTGGTGACAGGTCACAAATAGACAGAAAAAAAGAACAAAAAAAACACCTTTCCCCAAAAACCTTTCACAAGCAACATTTGCCCCTCTTTAATAGTATTACCATTTTTCTCGCACGCACAGCCAAGCATGTACAGTGCTGCAATCTTCACCTTGACGTCTTCCGTTGATGTCAGAAGGTTTAAGACAAAATTGATGCCTCCGCACTCTCTGAAATATTCCTGGGCATCACCTAGTTGCACAATAAATAATACACAGATGCGCATAAAATATTCCAGCAACTGGGGCCTACATGATGGGCTAGGGCAACTTGGCAATGAGAACATCAACAACTTTTTTAAAAATAGTTATGACAATTTCAGTCAAGAATAACTAAACTTTTTAGGAATATATATCGGTACCTTCACTATTGGGTTTTGTCCTTCACTCGGCGTTGTTCCAAGAGATTAGTGTGACCAGTCGACCCAGTTGGGTCACTTGGTCCCTCCACTGCCCTTTCTCCCTATGCAGTTATGCCATGTTTAATGCCCTTTATTCAGATTTAACATTCACCCTCAATAGGCTATTGTTGCTGTCCTGCATTCCCTTACCAGCATGTGAAGATTTAGAATTCTTCCACCCCGCCTTGTTGGGTATGGGTGTTTTGGAGTCACTCTGCTTCAGAGCTCTTATGAGTAAGCAACCAATTTGTATGTTACTCGTACCTTATGTTGCCGCTGCACGCACATAATATCTGTGTGTTGACCATTTTGCGTACATACGAACGATTGGCAGAGGTCGTGGAAGCTGCATGGTACATGTAAGTAACAAACACTTGCTTTTGGCTTTTACTCATTACCTTGTATAGAATAAACCATGTGAAGTTGAAATACAATTTGGAAACTCATAGACTATTAATTACATTCACTATTTCTTCTGTTTTGGGGGTTAAAGATTGGAGATTATCTTCTTCATCCAGAATAGTTGTATTCACCTGTAAATTAGGTATATAAAGGCTTGGGGTTTTGTAAATATGTGACCTAAAAACTTAGTATATGTACAATCTAATTAGTCGAGTACATGTGAGTTTGATAACTATGGAGTTACAAGTTGTATTTAGCTAACAATCAATTATAACTGTGGAAATTAGCTCACAGAAACATAAGAAAATCATAGATATTTAGTTATAATATCGATAAATGTAACATCATAAACTTTTATTTGTATTTCACAGCTGTACCTTCTGTATTCCAACGCTAACATATTGTAGCTGATAGCTGAACTTACACACGTCTTCCCCAGCTTTTGTAGTTGGTAGGTTTTTGTTAGAAATTGAAACCTAAGTTTAACTTGATAAATATCATATAGAAATTCTGCTCTTTTAAAAAACAGAATCAGTGAACAGTTTATGTTACAAAATATGATATTCACAGTGCTCGATGTAACAGCTGTTCCAGTTTATTGACAATGTATTATGCAAATAATATGTAACTCAAATCAGACAATTTACCCGTTTCATCTTGTCAATTTGAGATATGAAAATCTAATGCAGATAAATGAATCATTTTACTAATTTTGTAAGTAACAATGACTCAACAAATGAATTTATTGCTCAGAAATGATAAATGGTCAAGTCTGTGTGAAAATACAATGTATTAATTAACTTTTTCTTGTTTTGTTTATTACAGATAGTATCATATTGACTGTCGTTTAACATATATATATAATAAATACAAATTTGAATGTAACGGGCTGAAGTTGCCTAAGAAATAAAATTGTACATTATCAAGGATTCTTGTGCCGCCACATCCCTGTTCCCTTATTTAATATCATCTTTGATATTAACCCCACTTGGTTACATTAGGATAACAAACATGTCCACTTTATGAATAGTTAGGTTGTGGTACCTGCTGCTATCAAGGTTTTAACCAGCCAGCCCACCCCGACCAAGCAAGTTTAGAGGTCTAGGGTAAGACATCTACACTAGAAAGCAGGAGGTCGTGGGTTCAGGTCCCACCAGAGTGATTTTTGCTCATAATGGAAAGAATGTTGCAAACTGACGCCGTTTCTTCTTTTTCACATATGTGATCCGCTCCATCGTAATCAGGAATAAGTCGCTGGGGCCGTTTTACACAATCGGCCGTTGAAGTGAACGCATGGGTGAAAATCGTGACCAAGTCGTTTTTCTGAACATTGTATTTTTAGGAAGTGTAGTTATCACAGATTATTGTCATTATAAATGTCTTGAATGTAAAAACGATCAATAAAGATGAAAATTAAGAGGATTTGTGTGCGCTGTCTACATGATTTTGGTCAATTTTGTTTATTTCAAAGCTGTTTTTCTCGGAATGTGGATTCGGCAAATAAATATACACCTGTCATCGTCATCAGACCTAAACTCGTTTATTCAAGAAGATACACACTTGTGATGGGTATCATTAGAAAGTTTATGAAATTTCCTTTCTCACCATGTGCATATCTCAAAAAGTCATTTCGAGACTTCGATGGAGCGGGTCACATAATATCTCAATGAATGACAATCAGTGCAGAAATGTTAAAAAGGCAGGAATCTCGGACTGAGAAACATTTCCAATTTTGTTAGGAATATATACTTAGATTTTTCTCGACTCTCTTTAGACTTTGTACACAACCGCTGAAGTAGCATCATGATACTACCTTCTTTGACTCTCCTTAAACTTGGTACACAACCGCTGAAGACGGTGACGTCAGAATGATACATTCTTTCCCTCATAATCTCTCGGGACAACTCTGAGTATACAGTGTTTATTTTTAAATACACCACTAAAGGACAAAATCCTATAATTGAATAATTTACATCACCCGATGCAATTAATACCATCTTATGAATTGGATTGAGTATGAGTACCTGAGGTTGAAAATAATGTAGCAGCGGTGAGCAAAGTGTCTCGTTGTACACTAACATCTCCCATGTGGCATTTAAGACATTCCAACAGAAGGTTCAGGTCAGTTTTAACCTCTGCTCCCATTATTTCTAACGGAATAACGGAAGAAAGAAAAAAAGGAAGGAAAGAAAGAAAGAATGAATTGACAGATTTCAGAATCTTCAACTAAGAGTGGTCTCTGCATAGTCTGCATGCTGTTGATATCAACTAATTTCATGTGATTTCTGTGGGCAAAACAATTGTTCACAATCTTAATTAACGAACCAATGGTTCAACGATAAAAGGAGGCTTGAACATTTTTTGAATTCGATTATTTTTTGAGATTATTTATCTGCTTATTTACTTCTTAACCATTTAAATTTTTTCCTTTTTGCGTACATTCCCTCCTTTAATTGCCGTTGTGATGACCCAAGGAATGGATTAAAGGTAGTATACACCATTGGTAATTGCTTGAATTATCAGAAATCAAAAATGTCTAAAGTTTTACAATGTATGCCGAGAAAAAAGCAAGGAAAAAAGTATTCGTTTTCAACTGGCGATCATGTCCAAATGTTAAAAAAGCGATAACTATAGGGCCCAGTATAAACTCGGACTAGGGACATTGTTACTTCCAAATGTTGAACTTATGATAGGCCCCGCTCCCTAAACATGCAGTAGGTAAACTTAATAAGATGTTTCATGGTAATATGCGCCATCTTGTTCAGTTCCGGGGCAAATTTACACGCGTTGCTGTGTACGCATCGCCGATCGAAACCTGAAGCAGAAAAAAACTGTTTAACTTATTAGAAAAAATAAATAGATAAAGAACATTTTAGCCACCGGCCCGGCCCGACCCGCCGGCCCGACCCCACCTGCTGCCCTGACCCGACCCGCTGGCCCGACCCAACTTGCCGGCCCGACCCCACCAGCCGACCCGACCCCATCCGGGGTTTAAATGATGAAATCAAAATCTCAATTTTCATTTTTGCCTCAAAATGTCTCATTTACTCGTGCTGGGTCACATGGGTAAACCGCCCATATGGGCAATATGGGTAAACCGCCCATATGGGCAATATGGGCAAACCGCCCATATGGGCACTATGGGCAAACTGCCCATATGGGCAATATGGGCAAACTGCCCATATCATATGGGCAATATGGGCAGACTGCCCATATGGGCAATATCGGCAAGCCCGACCCGCCGGCTGACCCCACCTGCCGGCCTACCTGTCGAGTGGCAACCCGCCCATATGGGAAATATGGGCAAACCGCCCATATGGGCAAACCGCCCATATGGGCAATATGGGCAAACCGCCCATATGGGCAATATGGGCAAACCGCCCATATGGGCAATATGGGCAAACAATATGGGCAATATGGGCAAATCGCCCATTTTTATGGGCAATATGGGCAATATGGGCAAATCGCCCATTTTTATGGGCAATATGGGCAAATTACTGCCCATATCATGAATTATGGGCAAAATATGGGCAAACTGCCCATATGCAATATGGACAAGCCCGACCCGCCGGCCATACCCCACCTGCCGGCCCACCTGCCGACCACACCTGCGTTGCTGTGTACGCATCGTCGTCGATCAAAAACCTTTGCGCTTTCAAGTTATCGCATGCATTCATTCTAAAATTGTGCGGGCGTATAGCAGCAATGCGTGTTCATTTTTCCCTGTGAACAAGATGGCAAATATTACCGTGAAACACCTTATTGCACAGTTGAGTTAGTCTTGCATACGCACTGTGGACCTCCGAACAATATAGGTCCACACGATGCGGGAAGAGGTTACGGTGTGTGGACTTGCACACGTCCACAATCCGTTTTTCAGTTTCCGAAAAAGAGCGCTAGAGGAAAAACGGGTTAGGGTTATATATAGAAAAGATAGAAGGGACAGCTGAGAGGCCCATAATCCTAATTTGAGGGTAAATTTGTTTTGGGGAAGCGAGAAAAATGAGTATTTAGTCAAAGTTTGTTAACTACACGAATACAAAGGAATGTCCACAGTGCGTATGTAAGGTAAAGCTTAGTGCACCTGTCGTGCTTGTGCGATATGCTCCACATCCGCGTAACAGTCGCGTTTGCGGAACAGGGATAGTTTTCAACTTTTTTACAGAAATTGGGCGAGATTCGACCGGTTTTATGAAAGTGCTGGCATGGTGAGTTTTTAAAGTACTCATAAAAAATGTGTTTGGAGGTATACCGTGCAGCAGTATGGGGGTAATTTTGTGCAGTTTGTGCATGGTTTCTATTGTTTAACGGCGGTTAACCTGTAAAAACCCTCTCTATCTATAATTAACGGCTCCACCCTACGGGCGTCGGGAGCCCCATATAGTTCTAGGGGTAGCCATGCCTGTGACGTAAAAAATTACGCTGTGGCTATTCTTACGTGACCGTAACCCTACGTACTTTTTCTATTCTTACGTGATTTAACTGGTTCCCGACACAGACAAGGGAAGCGCGGAACGTATGAAGACCACCCAGGAAATTTGTTTTGGCAATAGTCGATGTTAAATTATGGTATAGTCCAAAATGCATGTATAGTCCATAATATGTAATTATTTAAACGATTTCGTGGTTGAATTTAAATTTTTGTGCAAACATAGTGAAAAATTCACATTACATTTCATTCGTATTCAAATTTTGACATTTTTCATAAAAAACTAGCTGTGTGACTTCGTCGTGAACAAAAAAGCGAGCTATAAAAGTAACAACGGCATTAGCTTAGTTTGTAGTAAGAGTTCAGTAGGTAATAGGAATAGGTTATTAATGTACTGTGTAATTGCAATGTGTAATAAGTTAATTCCATTGTTTTGGGGTATTATTTCATTACGTAACCTTTTTTTATTTACTAAAATTATTGGTTAATAATCTCATCTAGATAGGGTCTTATAAAAAAATGTATAAAAGTCGTGTAAACAAAAAACTAGGGACTGTATACGAAAAACTAGGGACTGTATACGAAAAACTAGGGACTGTATACCAAAAACTAGGGACTGTATACAATTAACTAGGGACTGCGCATGTGCTACCGGAACTCACGTAAAATTAGAATAGAAAAAGTACGTAGGATTACGGTCACATACATGACGTAAGATAGCCACGGTGAAAAAAATTAATTCTAAAAATATTGTCGGTCTGGGCCTGGGGTTCTAAAAAGCATCGTTCCCAAGTCTTAATAAAATTTAGATCAGTCAGGGATACCTTTTTGAGAGATTTGGGCATTTTAAAAATAATTTCTGAGTGCAAGTAGGCTAACTAAATTGATTTGCCTAAACTACAGTACAGACATTGGTACAGACATGACAGAGCTCACTCGAACCACTGCGTTCCAATTTATGTTACTGGGTTGGGGTCGTCGGGTTAACTTTTTGTTAAACTATGTTAAAGTACACTAATTACTCACCATGTCTACTGTTTTTCCCACTCGCACCCCGATGCATACTTTCCGTTTCTTCAGAAAACTAATTCAGATTCCCCAGTCATTTTCTTCTATGGAATTACAGGGCGCTGCTGTAGCCTAGCGCGGCGCTATACAACTTCACACCACCGGTCGATCTTTTCTATTCAGCGCGCTCTATCTAGCAGACGAAAACGACAATTTTGTTAGTAATCTCTTTCACTCATTTAAAATTTGTTATAATTTTAGGTCACAGAACAAACGAGAAAAGAAACTATTCTTTCGGAAGTAACAAATTAAAATTCCTTTATTTAATTTTTAAAGACAAATATTCATTGAATATGCGTTAATTATTTTCAATATGTTATCATTATAAAAATATCATAGTCGACGGTAGGTAATTTGCATATTTTGAGAAGTTACAAACTTTCTGGTGCGCGGGATCACTCATGCTGAATGTGGTGATACTAGCTTGACGATGATGCAGGTTGATGTGGTGAGTTTTTATTTTCTATTTTAATTTAAGCCTTTCCTGAACATTAAACAAAGTTAACATCACCTCTAAGTAATTACAATCATGCTTTTCAAAAATCAATATAATCTGAATGTTTAAATTGTTTTTGTAGGGCCTACATCAGTTCAGTTCAGTTCAGTTAGTTAAGTTCATTTATTTCCACTTATTCAATTCATACGAATTGGGAGATGACAAACTAGTTACAACAACTATAAGTGGAGGAGGTCTCCAAAAAGCAAAGCTTGTAAACCGGAGATCCCCTTATGTGTACTTAATGACCTTTAAATTATAAATGTTCAAGTATGACATAAATAAACGTACACAATGTATATTCAATGAGTTAATTAAGTTACTACATCTAAGGACATACATGTAGGACAAACACGACAACACAACATGAGGAGGTTAACAATTAATCAAGATGATGTACTTCCAACAATGTAAAGGCACCGTCCCGATGGTGTCTTACATTTTTTGAAGTATGATGTAGGCGGGCTATGTTTTCTTTGCAAATTATAGTTGATTATCACTCTTTCTGTCATATCAAAGATACTACTCTAACGTTAGAGAGAGACTTGTGTCACTGCCACTAGCTAAGCACTTTCCTCGATGGCATCTTCATCAAGCACAAGCAAGGGCGGAAACCCAAGATATGGTACAAAATTTAAATATTGGTGTTTTTTTCTCGTTTAGCATCTTTTTGTTAACTTGAGTTGTTTCAATGAGATCCTTCTTAGTTTTTGTGTGAATTTATTTTCAATCAATGACCAATCGTAATTTATCTGTTCATGTTTTTTATCCTCGTTTTCGGAGGGGGTTTAATTCACATAAACAAAACAAATTTAGATTAGTCATTGATTGAAAATAAATTCACACAAGCAGGATCTCATTCAAAAAACTTAAGTAAACAAAAAAGCGGCCTATATATAGGCTAGCGAGTAGCATGCTAAGTTTCTAACACAGTCTAGCCCCATAAATGTGGCTCAAATACCGTACTGGACTTTCTCTGTATTGTGAGCCACACAGCAGCCATATGTAAAAATGGCGGAAGGTTCCGAAAACATTCTGTTGCTATGGACATAGGGCATAGTGCTACCAATAGTATACAAATATTGACTGCTTTGAGTGGTATACATGTAGTAAAACTAGCCTCCCGAGGTGATCCATGGAGCATTCTATTTTCCCGAGGCGAAGCCGAGGAAAAATAGAATACTCCATGGATCACCGAGCCGGAGGGAGGCTAGTTTTACTATACCGCGAAATAAAGCAGTCAATATTTGTTTTATAACACCTCACTCACAGATTCTGCACAATTTAAGCTTCCTGAAAGTATAGTAATGACAAAAAATCTCTGAATTATACGTCTCTCGATCATACGTGTACTTTGTTGCCTTGATGAACGGGTGCGAAGGCGATAGAGCAATGTTTACGCAATGCACCGAAACACACGTCTGGGTTTCAGTCACGCTTTCATTGCTATGCGCATAGTTCGTGTGTTGCTATGCGCATTGTCCTTTTTGCGTGGTATAGTCTTTTTGGATAGCGCAAGTAAAAAATAGTAAAAATAGCAAGTGACACGTGCCGCGCTCTCGGCCAATCAAGACACAGAATCTGTGAGTGAGGTGTTATAATAGGTGCTGTGTGCCGTACAGAGACGGATCGGGCAAATCAGCTGAACGATGGAACGGCCACTTCAGGGAACAAATTTGATAGCCTTTGTCAAGGCTTTGGCTATAGTTACAGGCAGAATCCAAGAAATAAGAAATAATTTTAGCTTTGTTAAAACATTATTTAATTATTCAAAATCCTGGAGTGATTTTGGGCTCTGGGCCTGCGGGCGAAGCCCCATAGTTCTAGAGATAGAGTGATCATACATAATACCATAGCCTATAAAATACTTATCTATCATATTTTTTTCATTTTTTTTTTCTTCAATTTCTAGCTTTCGAGTTATCAGATATCACATCAAGCGAATCATCTAGTGGTCCACGGAGAACAAGTTATCTGAGAGATGCTCAAACATCCTCTGGACCTTCAACCCATCCCTTGACAAGTGTTGGCACATCCAGGCCCAATGCTTCCTCCTCCTCTAAGCAAGTTATAAGCAGTGAAATTGAATATCCAGACTTATTGTCTAGGGAAGGGGTAATAGGGGAATTCTCCAAAAAAAGTCATCCTATTCTTTTCTACAAGTTGCAGAAGAGCCTCTTTTTGTTCTAACCCAAATTCCATATACTTTGCACATTTTTGTTCTGTCCAGGCAGGTCCAGGCAATAAAATATTGGGTAAGAATGTATTATCATGATGCTACTTGTGTACAAAGGTTGTGTATAAAGTCTATGAAAACATTTTCTAAGTACACTGAACAAAAATATAAACGCCCACAAAAATATAAACGCCCCCAAAATGATTATTTGTCTTGATTTGTAAACAACATTTGTGTCCATCCCTGCATCCAGCATGCAATGGTACGTTTCCGCATGACTTGCGACATCTGTGGCATGGCAACTTCTGATGAAATTTGACATTTTGAGGTGGCATTTTATTGTCCACAGGAGTGTATAGGAGTATCTGAGTACTAGTCACGCTGTTTGAGCAGCGTCTGGACATGCCACATCTGTGTTGTGTTGTGGCTGGAATCACTGCATCACTGAGCAATTCCTCACTGGCAGAGATGGACACAAATAACAATTTTTGTGGGCGTTGTATTTTCTAACAAAATTGAAAATGTTTCTTGGTCCCAGAATCATGTCTTTTCAACATTTTGGCACTGGTTGACCTTTATTGAGATGATATAGGAAGAAAAAAATAGTGGCAAGGATTTAACCCTAACTGTCCTCAATCCTTCATCTGTTGGAGGATTGAGGACTTTTGGGGTTAATTTCTTTGCCTGTTTCAAAGTGAGTACAAAATTAAACATTTTCCTCATTCAATTTTTAGATTAAAGTAAAATTACTACATGTAACTCTATTTGGCCTGTGTTGGTACCCACAAAATGGCGTGTTAAGTTAAGGAATACGGCCTATTATTAAAAGAAAAGCAAAAGTGTATTCTTGCCAGGGGACAAAACACTTTCTACGTGGTTGTAAGCATATTTTTTTAATAATAAAGTCTGTTATAATTGTGTGTTACTAACTCTATTTGGCCTGTGTTGGTACCCACAAAATGGCGTGTTAAGTTAAGGAATACAGCATAATAAAGAAAAGCAGAAATGTAATCTTGCCAGGGGACAAAACACTTTCTACATGGTTGTAAGCATATTTTTTTAATAATAAAGTCTAATAAAGTTTACGGAAGTATTTAGTCCTCACGGTGGTTTATTTTTCATTCAATGAGGAGGCATGCATATCCCTTCCATATATGCTGAGTCACAGAGACTGTCAGATACTTCCCTCTTTTACAGTCCGCCTCTGGTTGTAGGTGTGTTAATAATTTAAACCGCCATCATCGTCATTTTTCGTTCAGGTTCTCAACTCCCCGAACATCAACCAGTACATATGGTCCAACCCCTGGATCCAGGAGTTCTCGGCAGACTTCTTATAGAGGCTGCAGTGTGAGCTCCAACACCCCTGCCACGGGACCTCAGTCTTCAATCTTAGTAGGTAAGTACAACAGCTGGTTCATACTACTTGAACTTTACAGCAAGCAAAATAAAACAATTTCTATTTCAGCAGTGCCAAATCCGTTTGTGTGAAATACTCTCTTGTGACGAAGTTATAGGGCCCAGTACTTCATATGTGACTATCGTGCAGGGTTGTAGTCGAGTCCCTGCAAGTCCGTTAACAAGTCCTTTCATGAAGCCAGTCACAAGTCCCTTCATAAAGGCAGCCACAAGTAACTGGATGAACAATGACAAAGGAACGTTTTTGTCAAAGCTCATTTGAATAGCTTGTGATTTGAATTGAAACTGAAGGACTTGTGATGGATTCACAGGGACTTACAGGGACTTGCAGGGACTTACAGGGACTTGCAGGGACTTGTGATGGACTCGACTACATCTCTGCTATCGTGGTTGAAATGCTAGCTCACTGGTTCGTTTCAATTGTTTATTCAATTGTTTCAAATGGTTATTTTGCGAATTTAGCGCAATATACATGAAATTTACACCTGTAAAAGAACAGGCCAAGGCCCCTAGTGTAATGTGGTGTCCAGCACCAGCAAGTTTTGAATTTTTACAGCTAGACAATTTCACACCTCTGCATAATCCCATGCTATGTTTCAGATTTTGAAGCAAGAAGTATTTTTTAATGACGTTATAGAAAGTTTTCTGTTTAAATGTAGGATACACCATTAGTAATTATCAGGAAAAGGTAGATTTAGGGGGTTGTACTTTAAAGTAAATACCGTTTAACTGACCTGTCTGAAGTTATACAGTCATTGATGCCGAGAAAAGCACGAAACACGGCATTTGTTTTCAACTGGCGTCGAGCAGTTATTCTTATGTTATTTGTGGTTTTTTTCGATCGCCGTCCGGCTACCGCGAATTTTTCTTTATAAAATTCTATTTTTCAGAATAATTAAAGGATATCTAGCGCAATCATTTTGCTGGATGCTTATAGAATCATTATTTACTTTCAAATGAGTAAGATATTTCTTAATAATTCGGTAGTAATTTTTTTTCGATATCTGCAAATGTTGTATCCTACCTTTAAATACACAAGTCTGTTGGAATACTGTCTCCCCATTATTGGTGCCATTTTCAGTATTACAAGAAATAACTTTGTTCTACTTTCACAGCAATTGTTGAAGGCAGAGGTTTAGCGCAAGGTGAGATTGGAATGGCCAGTATTGATTTGAAACAACCAGAGCTGATCCTTTCACAGGTAAGCGGTCTCCTAAGATTTCAGTTTTAAAAATAGGGTTAGTTGTTGAGCAACATCAGTCTCTCTGAATCTAGCAAATTGGATCCAAAGATTATGTTTTCTGACCATTCTTAACCAGTTTGCGTTGAATGCCATGTAATTACACGGAACGTTTTTTCCAGAATTCAAAACGGATGATGAATAAACACGTCATGAGCAAGGCCGGCAGTGAGCGAGGGCGGAAATATCAGGGTGTGCTACCCACAGATCGAGATCCTCCTGGGCTTGGTCAATGTCAAACAAATCCTGGCTTGAAGCAGTTTAAATAAACAGTTTTTTGTTTCTTCGCTTTCTTTTTTTCACCTGCCATCTCCTTTTCCCCCCTGCCATCTCCTTTTTTTAAATACTGTAACATCTTTGCCGGTTGGCTGGTAGAAGGCACCAGAGCGGTCCCACGGTGGGATCGTCTAGGGTGCTTCTGCCGGTCCGCTTAGGCGGCCCGTCCCAGATCGCGCATACGACGAACCGGTTTAGACCAGTTTCGAGTGCCGCGTTGTAACGATAAGCTTCATGTCAGTGTTTTGACCAGAGAAGTAGTGTTAATAAATGGCCTAAGAATCACCGAAACCACAGAATACCTGTCTGAGTTTCCTGCTTGTGTGTGTGTGTCGACTCCAGCAACGGTCAATGTTACAGTACCACTATATTTAGGTTTGTTTTGTTAGTTTTGCAAAATATATTTATTTGTTCTTACAACCAAATTGTAGCTAGTATGTACATGTATGCAGGTTTATAATCTTTGTTATTGTTATTTGCCTTACAGGTGATCAGTTGGACTTAATTTGCTGTACATTATAAGATCATTTGATTTCTCAGTTTTCAGACAGTCAGAGCTATGTCAAGGTCACTACAAAACTTCAAATCTACCAACCTATTGAGGTAATTGTGTAGACTGTTTGCACGGCAAAATGGATGCGCTAGATATCCTGTAATTGTTATTGTAATTTTATAATCGGCGATCGCGAAAAAACAAAACAAGAACAAGATAGATTAAGAAACACTCCCTGACGCTGGTTGAAAACAAATGCCGATTTTCTTGCTTTTCTCAGCATTCCTCAGCATTCACGATTGTAAAACTTCAGACAGGTCAGTTAAACTATATTTACTATAAAATACAACCCCCCCCCCCTCCCCCCTTCCCCCAATTCAACCCATTTATGATAATTCAAGCAATTACCAATGGTGTATCCTACCTTTAATCTTGTAAAGAAATTGCTCTATTTTGTAACAACTTTTCATTTTTGAAAATTCTTTTTATAATTTACCATTTCCATCATAAATCCATCTATACAGATTGTCATCATTGATTATTCTTCATAATTCATATTCCTAATCCATTTCTATTGATATAACGTCATTAGATTGTCATGCCGGTCACAGCTTGCGAAGGCATGACCAAACTCTTCAAGCTGATAAGTGATAACTTTCACAGCACCAGTATCGCTACTGTACAGAGGAAATATTTCAATGAGACAAAAGGTACCGTTAAGTGCCTCTGTCAAAATTCATTCATACAGCTAGACTGTGGTTAGAATTGAAGAGCAGGGATGTAGTCAAGTCCACCACAAGCCCCTGTAAGTCCCTGTAAGTCTCTGCAAGTCCATCACAAGTCGTCCAGTTCCAATTAAAATCACAAGCTATTCAAATGAGCTTTGACAAAAGCATTCCTTTGTCATTGTTCAACCAGTTATGACTGCAGCTTTATGACTGGACTTGTGGCGGGACTTATGAAAGGACTTGTGCAGGGACTCGAATACAACTCTGCTGAAGAGTTTGTTTTTCAAAATGCAATAAAGACCATTTTATTACCTTCTAGAATCCCGCACTTTTTTGGCAGTCAAAAGTCAGTTTTGGACCACTTTCATTAGTGAGATTTGAAGGTTTGCATGGCAAAAAGGCGATACAATAAGTAGTTTGCGGTAACACCACGGTAATACTCTTTAGTGAGATGTGTGGTTTTAAAAAGAACCAAAGGAAACCTTTATCTCCTTTCCCTCCGCCCCCTTCCTTCACTCTGACACGTCTTGAGGCGCTTTCACACTATCTCAGTTTCGAACCGTGTTGAAACCTACCCGGTTCCAACCCGGTTCAGCATGGGTTGTTTTCGACACGGATCACGGAGACGCAACGTTCACACTGTTCATGCCGTGAACCATGCCGCTAGTGAACCGTGTAACGTTCAATCCGGCTAGGGCTGCCGTGCATTCACACTACCCATTTCTCAACACGGATCGCATTCAAAAAGGCGCGCTGTGATGATTTTCCCGATCCCACAATGCTTATAATCCCGCCTCAAATTTGTTAATTTATGCGGCACTGGCTCGGCGTTTTGTCGTGGATTCCCTGGCCTTCGAGATCCTCTGACCGTGGATTCCCTGACCTTCGACATTTTCGCGAACACCTTATTTCTTGTCGTGCCGTCCAGTTGCGACTAAACCGCATCGTCCGACCAAATCGTCAACATGGCCTTTCTTCTTTGTCCTTTCTTTGTCTTTCAGCTTTATTGTCGGTCTTTTTGGGACCCATTTTCGAACAAAATTGAAGAGAAATGCCTGGATACGTGTTGTTGCTGTTGTGCCGTTTGGTGAAGAACCACGTGTAGCGCATTTGCACAACTGCGTGACGTGCAGTAAATGTACATACATGCACGCACGCAAGTGGGTAAATGCCGTCAATAGGGGACGGGGCATTGTCCGACCGTCTTCCCTCTTTTGTTTGTACTCTAACGTTTTCGGATGATCGCCATAGGATTTGCACACGAGTCTGAATCGGGGACCTTTGCGGAATAGGGGACCCCATTGTTCCCTTTGTCATACGTCCCCTATTTCAATCAAAAACAAACTCACACATTATGATATCTATGTACGTGTCACGTCGATCGCAGAACTGATTATTTATTGACCTTTGTACCGCGTGTCCGATTTCCGTAGGATTTCTCGCCACAACTCAACACGGATCGGCGGTAAGCAAACCCAACCCGGGGCGGTTCACACTATCATTTTCGACACGGTTCACGCCGAAAAATGCGATTTCAATCCGGATTGAGATTTTCAACCCTGGTCCCTACCAGGGTTGATTTCGATCCGGCTAGAGCATGCTACCCGGGTCGGAACCGGGTTGAAATTTTAGTAGTGTGAAAAGGGTTGAAAAAAATCTCGGGGTTGGAACCGGTTCCAACCCCGAGATTTTGGACAGTGTGAAAGCGCCTTTGGTGATCATCCAGCATCCTCCAATTCCTGCATGAATACTCCCGGGGAATTGTATCCTTTGTACTCTTCATCACCTCAGTGATAATCCAGCATCCTCCACGTCCCACATCATCGCCTCCAGGCTCCATATAACTTCTCTCACTAAAGAGAATTACTACACGGTGTTCCTGCAAACTAATTATCTTATTGCCTTTTCGCCATGCAAACCTTCAAATCTCATCACACTTTAAAGGGGCACTTTGTCCTGGGATTTCCAAATTGGGCGAAATGATGTTAATCGGAGAGAGCATTTAAATGTAGGATATAAACATCCACACAACCATCCTTTAAAAACTGGGCGTTATTGTTGTGTTATTCTTGTGTAGAACGAGTTTCTGGGGTCACTTGTCAGACCCCCAAAACTCAAGATATTTGGGTGTAGTCGCGATTCCATGACAACGTACGTAGCTGCGGCGATGCTGCTATATCCCGCAGACACGTATTAAAGTGGCATGGAACCTCAATTAGCAGTGTGATATCGATTGTATATTCAATGCGCTGTTTGCGACACCAGTCTGATGCTGGCACGCACCATGCTAATTACGACATACAGCCCTGAATTTAATGACAGCTGAAAATCCGTATACAAAGACTCCAAAATGTCCGTCGAGTCAAACGTAAACAATGTCTTTTTTAGAAAATGATAAGACATTTTGTTGGTTTCCTTTCAACCATATGTTTGAAATTTGATAAGTAACCAATCCAAAACATAAAATTTTCAGGGGTTTCAGGACATAGTGCCGCTTTAAGAATGCAAAATTGAAAAAAAGTTTAGAAACAGTTGTAATACTGTTGTTATCCTATAGCCATGCAAATATTCGCGCTTTGGAAATAAACTCTTAATCAGTAAATGTGACCCAGCACGAGTAAATAAGACACTTTGCGGCAAAAATAAAAATTGAAATTTTGATTTCATCATTTAAAGCTTGTTTATAGCTTTAAATCAAAATCTCAATTTTCATTTTTGCCGCAAAGTGTCTCATTAGTCGTGCTGGGTCACAAATTGTTTTACACCTGAATGTAAAGGTTTTAGTTTTTACATTAAACTTAGGATTTTTTTTTAGTTTTGAATTTCATGTAATATGACCAAAAAGAAAGGGTGTGGTTTAATGTGTAGTTATACACAGAGATAGTAATGGCGTGATACTGTCTCATTTGTCTCATGATTGTCATTGTTTTGTTAGGTCTACAGTACATTAAGCATCTGTGCGTTGCCGACTTCAGCTCTGTGGAAATGGAGATATCATCCAAGTGAGTTTATCATGGCTTCAATTAGTAGGGTTTATCATCTTGTGATTCAGACTAACGTGTATTTCCCACTTCTAAACCCAGCCCCCACCTCCCATATGAAGCAGGACTATAGGGCAGAGAAAACTCCCCTATTTTGTGTAGGCCATTGTGTTTCCGGAATCTCAGGAATTCTTTTAGGTTTTAAAGGGGGGGGGGGTAGTGTGGAGTGTGTCATATAAAGCAATATATGGGATGGAGAGAACTCCCCCCCCCCCCCCCCCCCCCCCCTCCTTTGTGGTGGTCATTGTGCTTGCAGAATGTTGTGGTTTCTTTTGAGGTTTTTAGGGGGATATGAGCTAGGTAACAATAGTCTAGAGAGTGTATAGGTATAGGTATAGGGGACTATAAGGGGGAGTCGCTCGGTCCCAAATCTTGCTGGGTATAGAGTGTGTATATGATAGATCCGGATAGAGATATGATTTTTTCAATTTTACGGTTGGTCAGAAAAAGCAGGAAATAAGCTTTCATTTGATATATGGCACAACTCTGTAGTGTAATGCATCAGTATTTTACAATTATGGGAAATTTGCTTTTTCTCAGTTATATTCAAAATGTCTTTGAAAAGAAATGAAGATTTACAATTGTAGTGCTTCATCAGATGCTATGGTAAGAGAATGACAAAACCTGTATTAAATTAAATTTAGGGATCAAAACAATCTTTTTAATCGATCAGATCTGAAATTATAGGTGTTGGAGTAACAAAAATGCCTTAAAACCAAAAGATTATTTGTTGAAGGAAAACTCACGTCTGAGACAATAAACAGCCCTTTACGTAAAAATGTATTTTCCGACATCAGACTCATTTTTGCAGAGCGGGTCACAAATACATAATAATAATAATAATAATAATGTTTACGTTATCATGTTCCTGCTTTATATTTCATGTGTAGGTACTACTGTTTAGCTGCAGCTGCAGCTCTGCTGAAGTATGTCGAGTTCATTCAGAATGTCGTCTATGCTCCCAGCTCACTTAAAGTGGTGTTCAGAGGCAGTGAGCAGTCAACAATGATCGGTAAGCATTTTTCTGAAAATAGTTTTTTTGTGAAATTTGGGAAATATCTCAAGGAAACTTCAGGAAAATTTCTGGGAATTTTTTTTGTTTCAAAGTGCTGGGAACCCTAATTTAAGGTCCGTAGAATTAATCACTTATCTAGTTCCTAACCAGTTCAAGTTGGGATTATTTTGACAAGGACCAGGCGCGGGATTGTTTTTCACGAACCTCGATCCGAGACGGGTTCAGGCCGGCCGTTTGTGGGTAGCACACCCTGATATTTCCAGCTTTGCTTGTGACGTGTTTATCCTTCATCCGTTTTTGTTTTTTTAAATCCCGGAAAAACTGTGCGTGTATACACAGCATTTAAATTAAACTGGTTAAAACCGTTTTCCAAATTTATATCAATTTTTTTGTTTTGTATTTTATCCTTCTAGATGCAACAACTGCAAGGAACTTGGAGTTGGTCCAAAATATAAAAGATCCTAAAAGTCCACACACTTTCTTTGGGATCTTAAACTACACCAAGACATTGGCCGGAGGTAAAAATAAAATAAAACCATTAGCACTTTTATATTGGAAGAAATTAAGATACACAATTGGTAATTGCTTGAATTATCAGGAATGGGTGTTTTTTGGGGAGGGGTTGTATATTATATTAAATATATCGTTTAACTGACCTGTTCAAAATTTTAAAATCCTGGATGTGAGGGGAAAAAGAAAGAAAAAAAACGGCGAACGTTTTTAACTGCCGTCGGGCAGTTGTTCTTGTTGTTCTTTGTTTGTATTTTTGTTTTATAAAATTTAATTTTGGGGAACAATTACACTGTATCTAGCGCAATCATTTTGCTGGATGCCTATAGAATCATTATTTACTTTAACATTAGTAAAATATTTCTTCATAATTCGTTAGTAAAAATTATTGATATCTGCAATTGGTGTATCCTACCCTTAATCCTGAAAATCCTACCCACAAATCATAAATAACAAACATATGCTTCATATTCTCTTGATTGTTTTACGCAGCACGTCTGCTCAGATCCAACATACTTCAACCACCATGCGGTAAGACTAATATTTTAAAACAGTTCTGTTGTTTCGAGAATCAACTAATTACTGAACCACAGTGGGGATAGTTTTTTCAAACCGTGGACAAAACTAGCCTTTAGTCAAGGCGCACGTGGCTACCTGGATGCGTGACATGCTCAAATATACCCAGCACGATGTGAGACCGAGAGACTCCTCTCTTAGTCCCCCATACCTATGCACTCTCCATTGTTACCTAAGTTACCCCACCCCTCCCCCTCTAAAAACTTTTTAAAAATATTCTGAGAAACCACAACATTCCACAAGCTCAATGACCACCACAAAGGAGGGGGGTGTCCCTCCGTCTCATATCTTGCTTAATATGTGCCCAAAATGCTGGAGCCAGTGCTAGGATAAAACTAGAAAAAACAAACCTAGCCCAGTGCCATTATCAGAATCTACCCTGACTTTATGTCATCATCACAAGTCATTATCAGTCTCAAGTTAGAGGTTAATCATTTGGATTGTGGATAAGACATAGATTGGTCATTGTACACATCCTTATATACTTGCAAAATTGTAAATGGAGTCAGTCACAAGTCACCACAAGTCTATCACAAGTCATTCAGTCCCAGCCTAGTCAACTCACAAGCTATTAACTTTGACAAAAGCATGCACTTGTTATTGTTCCTCTTGATGCAAGTTCTGAACTGATCGACTTGCATATGAAGCAAGATATGAGATGGAGTAAGCCATCCTCTTTTGTGGTGGTCATTGTGCTTGCGGAATGTTGTGGTTTCTCAGGAATTCTTTAAAGGTGGTGGGCAGGGGGAAGGGGGTGTGGGGGGGGGGGGGGGGGGGGTAGGTGCATTAGATAACAATAGTCTAGAGAGTGTATATGTATGGGGGACTAAAGGGGGAGTCTCTCGGTCCCATATCTTGCTGGGTATAAACCTTTGACTGAGTTGTTTTTTTTATAAATATAATTAACTCCTCAGTTGTTTTTCACACTCAAACAATGAATTGCATTCCAAACTCTGGCTTTTTCGTATTTCCTTGTGGTTTATTTGTGTATTATAAGATATAAAGTCGTATCCTCATTGAGTGATCCCCACAATGTCGCTTCCCGGGCTGTATCGTAAAATTTGGCGTGATCCCTGACCATACAGCATTCTGGTGTTTATAACTTTTAACTAACGCTCTCGAACAATACTGACAATTTAGGAGACCGCTAACATAGGGCAAGACAGCTCAGTTGGTAGAGCGCCGGTCCGGTATTCTGGAGTTTGCGGGTTCGAGTCCCGCCTTGCCAATTTCTTTGTTCACTTTGAAGTTTATGCAAATTTACCTATAGTCAGTTTCCCTTGTTGTTTATTTGTGTATTTTTCTTATTTGTTTTTTGTTGTTGGTAGCTTTGGATACCATTATGCTGCGGCAGGATGTCGTCACTGAACTGACCAAAAACGAGGAGTTATTTTATAACCTCCAGTCAGGTAGGTCCAATTGTTTTCATTTTTAGATAATGTTACATGGCAGGGAATCATTCTTTCCTGGGGACCAACAAAAAATGGACAATCCCAAAGTTATAAAATCCATTACTATAATTATATGAGTGCAGGCACTTCCTGTTTATAGTGGTGGGGGGGGGGGGGGGGAATTCTGTACATTTCAACAACTAATTTTTATATTAAAATAATGTTAATATTATGTAGTTAATGCCGTAAATAAATCTTATTCGGCTTGGCCGGTAACAATCCAAACAAATTGAGTGGGATTGGATTTTGAACCTCCTTTATTGAACATTTATATTCACATCCTGAAAATTACCCTGTTCTCAAAAAGTTTGGGGAAAGTGGCCAGGAAATGGCTCAGATTGCACCAAAGAGCATCTAGAATCCAAAATTTCCCAGGGCCTTTTAGCGGGCCCCAGACCCCAGCCATAATGGATTTACACTCTACGCTTGCAGTTGCACCCCCCCCCCCCCCCACCCCAACAAATTTAATTTCCCCCAACAAATGTTATTGCTCCCAAATTGCCCCCCAAGATTTGAGAGTCTGGTGCCTGCACCACTGATTATTCCTGCTTTTTTTGTGTTTCAGTTTTATTTGTTTGCTTGTTTGTATAATTTTCGTTGACCATCCAGTCCTGGCCCGGTTCTTGGACGTAGACCATCTCCTGTCTCTCTGCGTTCAGATCCCCAAGCAAGAGACGGTCAAGACAGCCGAGGCTAAGATCACCAACATCATTCACCTCAAGCACAACCTGGAGCTAGTCCCTCCCCTCATGATGGCGCTGGAAGGCTCCAAGAATAAGCTTCTACAAGCATACTTCAAGGTAGTAATGGCAGAAATGTAGTGTTGTAGTCGAGTACTTTCCAAAATACTTTGTTTAATACCAAATATTGAGCTGTTTGTTGCGGACAAAGTGAGACAAGCAATGACAGTAGACAACAAATGAAGTCAGTATTGGAGAGAAAAAATTACTTTTCCTAAAAAAACAATTAGTAAAAATTAGTTTACAAAAAATTAAGTTTTTAAAATCCACCATATAGTATTTTCTTTCAAACAGAATAACAGTCAGGTTGGCATAGCGGTTCTTTCCTCGCATTCCACCCGCTGTGACCCGGGTTCAAATCCCTCAAACGATAAAAATGCCAGATAGTCTATTGTACCTTTAACCAGTTCGCGCCGGAGGACGATAGACATGCAGAGCTTTCCCCAGATTCAAAACAGATGACGCATAAACACGTCACGGGCAAGGCCGGAAATGTCTGTCAGCAGCGAGCAAGGCCGGAAATGTCTGTCACCAGCGAGCAAGGCCGGAAATGAATGGGTGTGCTTTCCGGTACCATCGGCCTGAACCCGCCTCGGATCGAGTTTCTTAAAAAAATAATCCCGCGCCTCGGCTCAGTGATGTTAAAATAATCACGGCGCAAACTGGTTAAATTACCAGCCACATCAAAATGAATGCAAGTCTGAAAAATGAAAATGTGATTGTGATAAAAGTTGATATAAAATATGAAAAATTTAGCTTTTTATTTTACCTGTAGTCTCTTGGCGATGAAAGATTCATTACAATGCTGGAGAATATCCACACGGTCATCAATGACGGCACTCACTATCAGAAGGGCATCCTGAACATGCGCACCCAGAAATGCTTCGCGGTCAAGCCGAATATCAACGGTTAGTATCTCTCGTTTTGAGATTCATGTCATTTCTGTCGTTACAGTCCCTAATGTTGTACAGAATACACAGTGTGAAACTTTTTGTTCTTATACATGTATATTATGGACTTCTACGGTATTCAAAGTAGTGTGCACTGTTGCTCGCCATCTTTAAAAATAAACCAAATTTTGATGAATACAGTGGCCCTGACGGGACATAATCGGTGGTGATTTGCAGGTCAGATATTGTTCGCGAATATCACCGAAGCCCAGAAAGTTGATCTCGGACACATATGGAAGGCAATTTTAGGCAATTCGGAGGTATTTTGTTAAGTATTGTCATGGTTTGGGCGACTCTTTTGAGCTGCATGTAAAGACATTTTGAATATTGTTCATTGTTTTGCGTGGGGCTCTAGAACGACAAGCTAAATTTAAAAAATGAAAAAGAGGAGTTATAGGGCCCCCTGTTTCTGGGTCTAATGGGCTTCCAACAAACTCGTACCCCTTCAGCAAAAAAAATAAGAGTTGGGAGTCAATATCAAAACCATCGTACCCGACTTCTGGTTCCCACTATAATATTCTTAGTGAAAATGAAAATGCAATTATTGAGAGTCGGTGAACAGACTAAATCAATCCTACTGTTATACGAGTGTCAAATGAACGTGGAACGCAGTGCGTACACTACCAGCGAAATTGAATTCATACCACCTATAGGAATTACGATTGCTAGGTGAAAGACACCCTGAGGCGACTACCCACAGAGCCCATAGCCTTAACGGTCCTAGCTGAAAAGAAAGGGTGACAGTTGAGTAGGGTATAATGGGACCGTGCAAGACGGTCTTTAGAAAACTCAGTATCCCATAGATAATGTCAGTAACTCCCATATGTGACCTGGCATCACGAAATGAGCGAAAAGTTGCACATTGCCAAAGCGAGTTATTGGCCAAAACGTCAATTTTTCAAGTGGGAGGTCGGTTTCGAGTTTGTAACGTTTTTACATACATAAAACCATTCTTTATTATATCCCAAAATTGTATAGCTCAATTAAAACTCTAAAACTCTGTTTTTTTGCGGCTGAATTGCACTGAGGGATAGTAAAGTTGGCACGGTTCACAGACTTTGAACTTCGATTTTTCAAAACAAGGGAGCATGAATTTAGCAATTTTAAAAGAGTATAGCAGCGGCTAGGAATAAGCTACAGCAACACACAATACATCATTTGAAAGCTTAGGACCTCTTCTTTCTAGAAATATAATAATGTCAACTCTTTTATTTTGCAACTTTCCACCCATTTCGTGGTGCCAGGTCACATATTGTCAGACACCCCATCTATAATTTCATTTTCCAATCAAAACTGAGGCATCTTCTTTTTCATGGTTTATTGCATACAGGTTTGCTGGATGTCGCCAGACGTACCTACACAGAGATTGTGGACGATATTTCAAGTATTCTTAATTTAGCCTCTTCTTTTACTTTTGTTGTATTGGCTTACAGTGGGAAAATATGAATGGCAAGCATTTCAATTCCAATTCGTAACCTTTATTTTTTGGCCAGATTTTCCTAAATTTTGAATTAGTTTTATTCTGATTCTCGTATATATTTGTGTGTATTTCTTACAGGAATTTTACTTATTTTACTCTACATGTACTTTTATTTAATTCTGTGTTATATTGTTTAATTTTTGTTCTTGCTTCTTGTGTTTATTGTTTTACCATTTTATGTTTTGTGTACATTCTACTTTAAAGTATATTTAAAACTTTATTATTTTAGGTTTTATTATTTTAATTGTATTTTCCAGGGCCCCATGGAAGACCACAAGTTTATGTGAATGGGTCTCCCTGGTAAAATAAAGATAATAATAATAATAATAATTCAGTCTGTACTTGAATCAAATCGGATTTTCCGCTCCGAGCCAATGTGGCCCATCCGGCCAGCATTTATCTTTGGTTTCAGTAGCATTAAATTAATTCCTCCCATGAAACTTAGTAGCGTACAGTACAAGAAAGAACACTACGTCAAATGTGGGCATTTCTGGACTTTTGGGTTTTCCAAGAACTTCAAAATGTTTTGCCGATGATGGAATTTGGGGTTCAAAATCACTTTTTTTTTCTGTTCCCATTTAAATTTCCTAATTGTTGTCACTGTGTGAAAAATTAATAGCTTTCCTGAAACCTTTGGCCCCCCCAAAAATAATGAAAATAATGAAAATTCCCACCCCAGCACCTAATTGGGCTCATATCTCAAAATCAGAACGTTCTACATACAACTCTTTTTGCTTGATCACATCACAAATGATGACCACTGTTCTTTCTATATTTTTGACAAGACTTGGTGAGTCAGTTGGCAGAGCAGTACAGTCTTCCCTTAAGGACCAGCTACAGTAGCAACAGGGGATTCTTTATTCAGCTCTACTGTGGCAACAAGAACCCCATCTCGCCAGACTCCCTGCCGCCAATATTCGCCAAGGTGGTGAAATCCAGGAACACTATCAGCTGCACCACACCATGCCTGGTGAGCGCTGCACTGACTTGAACTTTGACAACAGGTTGTTGTTGTTGTTACTGCCGCTGCTGTTGCTGTTGGTGTTGCTGCTGTAGCTCCTGTTGCTGCCGCTATACTGCCGTTGCTGGCGTTATGCTGCCCTACTGCCGTTATACTGCAGTTGCTGGCGTTATACTGCCATTATACTGCCGTTATACTGCCGTTATACTGCCGTTATACTGCCGTTATACTGACGTTATACTGCCGTTATACTGCCGTTATACTGCCGTTATACTGCCGTTATACTGCCGTTATACTGCCGTTATACTGCCGTTATACTGCTGTTATACTGCCGTTATACTGCCGTTATACTGCCGTTATACTGCCGTTATACTGCCGTTATACTGCCGTTATACTGCCGTTATACTGCCGTTATACTGCCGTTATACTGCCGTTATACTGCCGTTATACTGCTGTTATACTGCCGTTATACTGCCGTTATACTGCCATTATATTGCCGTTATACTGCCGTTATACTGACAGATTGACAAATTGTCATAATTTTGTCCGAAAAATTGTTTACTTCAGCATTTAATAGTACACACTTTGTTTTGATTTAACTTTAGTTTCACTATGCCCTAATTCCACTATCACAGTGATGCTGCTATGTTAATTATAAGTCCGACTCCCACTCAGTACTGTTAAAAACAGGAAGGTAATTCCTCAGTCAAAGGCATGTGTGTATATAATTACACTAAGGTTGTAATGGATTTGGGGGTTGTATTTTATAGTAAATATCATTTAACTGACCTGTTCGAAGTTTTACAATGTGTTCGTTTACAACCGGCATCAGGCAGTGGTTCTTATATGCTGCTATTGTCTTTTCGCGATCGTCATCCGTTGATCGTGATTTTTTTTTTTACAATTACAGGATATCTAGCCTAATCATTTTGCTGGATGCCTACAATCGTTATTTACTTTCAAATAAGTAAGACATTTCTTGATAAATCGGTACTAAACTTTCTCTGATATCTTCAAATTGTGTATCCTACCTTTAAGGGGCACCCATAATACATATGCATAAATTGCCGACTGACCTATAGGCACAAAAAGGTGCTTATATAGTCCATTTTAACCCAATAACAGCAAACTTAAATTAATCTTACAGCCCATTCTTTCAACTTCATCTTTTTAATTTGCCCTTCATCCTTTGTATTACTGTATGAACTTATCAGATCTTTCTTTTTGTTCATTTTTCACACAGATCAAGTTGAATGGTGAGTGATTTTTGTTAACAAAACCCATTGAAGCTGTACGTTACAGGCTTGCCTCTCTATTCACTCTAATGAAAGAGATATTTGCTTTGAGAAGTTAATGTTCCATTGATTCTGCAACTGTTTATTCTTTCAATTTAGCCACTCCTAGCTGTATCAGATATCAAACCCTTCAAGGTGCTGTTCAGAAATGTTTGGTTTGTCGATAACTCTGAAATGCCAGCCAGAAGACACTATTGTAATGATCTGGGGGCCAATTTCAAAAAATGCGTAAGCAAACAAATCTGCTTAGCACAAGAAAGTATTGCTCAGTAGAAACAGGTTACCCGCCAAAACTCCATGTGCTTTTCATGCTAAGCAAAAAAAACAAAAAACACACTATTGTAGTGATCTGATGTGTCTTTTATCAAAGCTTTAAATGTATCAGAAGAAAGAAAGATATTAGTAAAAAGAGTGTTGTTTTTTATCTCCCATTATAGATGAGATTTGAAGGTTTACATGGTGAAAAGGCAATAAGATAAAGTAGTTTACGGTATACACCACGATAATACTATTTAGTGAGAGGTGTGGCTCTGAAAAGAACCAGAGTTGTCACCGGTTCTTTTCAGAACTCCGGTTCTCTTTAGAACCACACATCTTACTAAAGAGTATTACCGTGGTGTTACCGCAAATTAATTATCTTATCTCTCATTATATTTATTGATAAGTTTTTATCAGTTTATTTTAAATATTTGTGGAATCCATGCATGCATTATACATAAATTATTGTTTTTGTTACTGGGTACTGTACTTTTCAGATCGAGTTCGAGAATCACTGAATGAGATCTACTTGATGACAAACATGTGAGTATATACAAACATGTGAGTATATACAAACACAGTTCAAACACAATAAATATTCCGAGGAAATTGTATCCAAAGAAAATCAAGCCTAACCCTAACTTTATACACAAATGGATTTGGGCGGGTTGTATTTTATAGTAAATTATTTTACTGACCTGTCTGAAGTTTTACAATCATGGATGCCAAGAAAAGCAAAACAAAACGGCGTTTGTTTTTAACCGGCGTCGGGCAGTGATTCTTATGCTGTTGTGTTTTTCAGGATTTTTTTACTTGCCCGGCGATCAGGATTTATTTTTTTATAACATTCTATTTTGGGGAACAATTACAGGATATCTATAGTGAAATCATTTTGCTGGATGCCTACAATCATTATTTACTTTCAAATAAGTAAGACATTCCTTAATAATTTGATAGTAAATTTTGTTGATATCTGCAAATGGTGTATTCTACCTTTATTGATACTTGATTTAATAGATACAAAGCACCGAGGTAATTGCAGGTGCACAATAAATGTCGGCACAATAAATGTCTCACTTTTGGATCCTAACTTTACGGCATGATCCATCCCCATCTTTTGTATTTGCCCGGCATCTAAACTTGATTTGCGATTTCCTCTATAGAGTTGTGAGCGAGTTGTTAAACGAGATCCGTGAGCACGTTGGCTGCCTGTACAAACTCGCTGAGTGCGTCGCTACATTGGACATGCTGGTGGCGTTCGCACACGCATGCACCTTGTCTGAATACGGTCAGAAAAATAAACTGCTTCTTACTAGAATTCCACATTAAATCTCGTGTGTTGATCCTATTGCCTTGTTTAAATTGAACTGTTAATGTTTAGCAGTATCTCACCAGTCACGTTCACTTCTCAAGTGCATGATTTATTTATTTATTTGTTAATTACTTTTCTTTACCCAGGGTGTGCCCAAACAGTTTAACCCTTTAAACTCAGGCCTGTTTTCGAAGATTTTGTACGTGTTGCTAGTTTGTATATACATGTACAAATATCATTTACAGTGTACAAATCCCATATAATTATGTATCATTGGAAAGCTTACAAATAGGGCTGTATTTTGGGGGAATATTTGGACCCCCAGGAGCTTTTAAGAGACTTATAAGTCAGATGTAGCGCGGGGCTGAGTGCAAAGGGTTACAAACTGGTTTCCATTGGGGCCCTGCAGACAACATTAAATACAATTTGATAAAAACAATATATCAAAAGTTATCAACAATAATACATAGAAATACAGCAGGTAATTATAACTTTTACAATTAAGATCCCAATTCCTGTTTCCTTCTTTGTTTCTCAGTGAGACCTGAATTCACAGACACTCTGGCCATCAAAAATGGCAAGCATCCCATCCTGGACAAGATATCCTACGAGCCGCCTGTAGCCAATGACACTGTAAGTAAAAATACGGGGCTTTTCCGAACCCCAACTTGGGCTAAGTTTGTCTCAGGCTTTATCACAATTGACAAACTGCATGAACGAAGCCAAAGATGAAGACGAAGCTGGGGTTTGGAAAATTGCCTCTACCCAGTAAACACAGCTCACTTTTCCGAACCCCAACTTGGGCTAAGTTTGTCCCCGGCTCCATCACGATTGACAAACTGCATGAATAAAGCCAAAGATGAAGATGAATCTGGGGTTTGGAAAATGGCCTGTACCCAGTAAATACAGCTTACTTTCCCTTTTATCCTTCGAGGAGTCAGATCAGTATTTGATAGAATGTCACTTCTTTGCCATCTACAGGAATACAAAACATTGATACTTAGGTATACATTAACTTGTAGAACAGTGTACTAATTGAGGCCAATTCTGATTTACAGGATGGGCGAAAATTCGCAAAAAAAAAATAGGCGAAATTTTCATCTGGCTCCACATTATAGCGGCAATCAAGTTATAACTCTGTAGATCAGCGCAATTGGCATAATATTTAACGGGTGGCATTACATATGTACACGAAGCTCCGATTTACGGGAAATGTGCTTAAAGGGATCGTATACGTTTGATAATTGGAACCCACTGTTTGTTACAATCCTATATAGTTATAGATAAAACTAACCTGTAAATATTTCATTTCAAAAGGTGGTAGGGATTTTGAGATATTGCCAAAATTTTAAGGAGTCCAATGTTCGCAATTGTTCGGGCAGATTATTATTCTAAATATTGGAATTCTTCTATAAACCAGATTTCCTGTTTAAAAAGGGAAAGAACTTGGATTTGTTTTCTTTTGTCGTATTTAAAGGTTGTTACACTAGTGAACTATTGTGTATGTTATTTGCACTCGAAATGTAAAATTATATTCAAAAGTCTCACGCCGTTTGCGTGGAATTTCCTAAATGTCACAATGTTCTCACCCAATAGGCATTTTACAGTCTTGAACTGTAGTGCCAGGGTGTGTGTTCAAGAAATCTTTATATTCTTCACGAGAAATAATAATTAATAATTATTAAATATTAGAATCCAAAGTTGGGTGATCAGTCAGTCCGCAGCGCACTGAAAAGCCGTTCCTTTTATGTGCGATTTATGCATGGCACTTTGTGAGTGACCTCGTTTTTGAATACTTAATGAGCTGGCGACAACGCCTGGAATTTGGTCCGAAACATCCGTTTTATTCACTGGCTGTCAATATTATGTATATTTTCTTTTGGATAAGGAAACATGTTGTTATATTATCAAATCAGATTGAAAATTATATGACATTTAGAGGGTGAAATTTATAACGTAAAAAAAGCTCCCGAATCAACAAATTGACCTTTAAAAAAAGACGGATTTTGTCCATTTTCTGGCAGCGGCCACAACCCAATTTCACACTGATGTTAAAGATAATTTCATATTCTATCACAAAACTGTAGTTTTGGGGTTGATTTTAACTTAGTCCAGTCAGGGCGCAGAAAATTATAACGTTCTCAATAAATTAACAAACGAACATCCCGCCATGACAGTCCATAGTCTTCCTGCGCCCTCATTGGTCGAAAATGACGTCATGGAAAAAGGCTTCGTGGTAACGTGTAGTTCATGCACATTTCAATACGCAGTTGTTTTTTGTGTATTTTTTTAATTGTAAGCTCAAGCGAAAAGGATTTATCTGCTATTCAGTTTTTTTTCTTCTTTTTAACAGTGGACTGATACAAAAAACAAGCAACAAATGAAGTCGTTGTTTAAAATGTATTGATAACAATAACATTGATATATAAACATGTTTACAATATATCTGTATTGTAAGGTTGGTTTATAAAAGAAACTGCACTTTTTATCTGAAACTTGAATTTTATCGCTTACATTAATATACCCTGTTGATGTTATATGGCTTAAATAAAATTGTTAAATTAAACCCTGAAATTGTTAAAACTTATTTTAATTACATCAGCTATTACATGTACATAAATACAGATTGAAGAAATGACAACAATTAGGGTTGGTAATAAAATAATAAATGTTTAGCAATTAGGCAAAACATCAACAAAAATATTGCCAACATAGTGAAGATGATAACTACCATCATCTTTGGCATAATGTTCAATGTGCAAACCATTGAGATTTATTATAAAAGTAAATAAAGTTTGTTTTATCTTTGCTTGATGTTTTTGGCATTGTTTCTTTGGCATTAAATTATTGTAAATATTAAATTACAATGTATACCCGCTTCTAACATTGCAAAAACAAAAGATTAAGACATAAATTTTGCTAATATAAATGTTAATGCACATAAATTATATCACTGATAATAGAAATAATACAATCTGCATTCATAAAGTTATATGCCATTTGTGTCAAATTTACATTGTAGCTCAAAACTTTGTTGGCATAGTTTTGGGCATTAAGTCCTAGATGATTTGACAAACTGTCCCGACTGGCGGCGGTGGGCATGGCGGCGGTGGGCATGGCGGCGGTGGGCATGGCGGCGGTGGGCATGGCGGCGGTGGGCATGGCGGCGGTGGGCATGGCGGCGGTGGGCATGGCGGCGGTGGGCATGGCGGCGGTGGGCATGGCGGCGGTGGGCATGGCGGCGGTGGGCATGGCGGCGGTGGGCATGGCGGCGGTGGGCATGGCGGCGGTGGGCATGGCGGCGGTGGGCATGGCGGCGGTGGGCATGGCGGCGGTGGGCATGGCGGCGGTGGGCATGGCGGCGGTGGGCATGGCGGCGGTGGGCATGGCGGCGGTGGGCATGGCGGCGGTGGGCATGGCGGCGGTGGGCATGGCGGCGGTGGGCATGGCGGCGGTGGGCATGGCGGCGGTGGGCATGGCGGCGGTGGGCATGGCGGCGGTGGGCATGGCGGCGGTGGGCATGGCGGCGGTGGGCATGGCGGCGGTGGGCATGGCATGGCCATGGCGGTGCAGAGCATGGCGGTGGGCATGGCCATGGTAGTGGACGGCATGAATGCTACCTAGTATAAGAAACATATTGGAAGACAGAAATAGGAACTATGAAGTTTAGCACAATAAAGTAACTACATTTATTATTATTAAACAATTTGTTATAATTTTGAACAAAAACATGGGCCTAAGTCGTTTTTATACATGAAAGAAAAATCAATTCGTATGCATGACATGAAGGCAAAAACCTAACTTTATCATATAAATAAAGCCACACAAAACAAAACAAATTAATTCTGTTTCTGTTGGCTACTGTGCAATCACCATCTAGTGCATATCCAGCACATGTACATGTACACATGTGCTTGTGTGCATAATGAAATACTGGGCTAATGAAATACGTACGTTCTGCGTATGTAAAGCCGAAAGACATGGCCGAAAAAGTTGAAATCGCGCGCACGAAAATCGTCGCAAAATACATGAAAAAAATGTCGCCACAGGCTAAATTGTAAATCAAACGAAAGATCATTGCTTCCTTTATCGATGTGTAGTGGTCATTTTTGGCAATATTTGTTAGTCCAGTCAGGGCGCAGAAACTAAACACACGACAAAAAAAATTCTTAAAATTATACTCTAACTTCGAGTAAACAAAATTCTGCCAAAAACACACTGAATCTCGTCATATTTTATATCATTCGATTCAGAAAATCGTTCGCTTTCCACTTACCACGCAATCTTGGAGAATCTCTGCTTCGTTTGCAATGTGTAGCTCGTGAAAACAAAGCGGTCGAACTCTCGCAATTACTCGCGTAAATCTCGTGGCCGATTTGCGACGCCGGCCCTGCAAATAAAGTTCGGGATATGACCTCATTAACGCGTGCGCTGCGGACTGACTGTGATCAAATCCATTTCAAATCTTCTTTTCTTTCAGTACGTTAATCAAGAGAGCAACTTTATCGTCATTACTGGTCCCAACATGGTAAGTTTCACGAAATCCCCCAAATATGCAACAATCGGGGTTCTATACCTTCACAGGTACCCATTTATACTCCTAGGTCGAGAGAGGAAATTGGAATAGTTTTGCCTATAGACCATGTGCCCTCTGTTTACATCTATAATCAAATGTGCCAGTCAATATGCACACGCATCGTGTTTTACATAAATTTGGTTATAAAGAGGTGACATCAGAGGTCACATAATTCAAAGGAAGTCTGACCTGTGGCGTCACTCCTCAACCAAATTTTATGTAAAACACGATGTGTGCGCATACTGCCAGGCACATTTAAATACAGATGTAAACACGTGACGTCAGAGGGCACATCGTCTGTATGACCACAAGTACCATAGATCTTAACTAGATGTAGCACTTGCAATGCAGTACAAATGCTTATCTGGCGATATGTGACCGGCTCTACAAAAAGGTGTCTTATGTTGTGAAAAAAAGCCCACAACGTAAGCTTTCATTTAGTATATAATAGAGATCCACAGCCCCTTCCATTTTGGAGACACGACGTGTTTACATATTGATTACTTTCGCGGAGTTCAAATTACACAACTGAGAAAACCGGCTTTGAAATAGCCAGCTCTGTTGTACTACAACAGAACGATGCACACAAAATGGTTGTTTTTTCTACTTAATTCATCAAAATCAACATTTCTTTTAATGTCACCTTAAACTGTAGGTATTAAAGATTTTATTCATGACAACAAATACAAATCATATTTTGATGAAATGTTTACCCTCTCAACGTTGAGCGGGCCATTACATGATAGTGCACAGCGCGACTTAATACACCTTTTTGTAGAGCCAGTCACATATTGGCGTGCCTTTGCCATTTCTTGTCTTTGATATGTTTTTTTTTTATACTCCCCAGAGTGGCAAGTCAACCTATCTGAAGCAGCTAGCCCTGCTGCAGATCATGGCTCAGATCGGCAGCTTTGTCCCGGCTGACTGTGCTTTCTTCCGCGTCTGTGACCAGATCTTCTCTCGTATCGGCTGCGACGATGATATTGAGACCAACGCCTCCACTTTTATGCTGGAGGTAAACAAGACTCACTCTTCAGGAAGATTATAACTCTTCCCAAAGGCCGGTTCATCCTTCTTGCAAAAGCGAATGTGATGCAAATTTGACTTTAATTCGCATTCGCTGCGAACATTCGCTGCGTACGTTCGCTGAAATTAAAATGTGTAAAGTTTTGCAAATTCGCAGCGCAAAAACTCGCCGTTTGACGTCACAAATTTCACTTGACATCCATGATTTTTTATGATTCCCAAGCGCACTCCTTTATGCAGTTGTGCCCTAAGCCCTTTTCACACTACACTAGACAAAGTTAAATCTCATGGTTGACACAGCTAGGGTTCAAAACATGCAATGTTTCACACTTGAACATTTTCAACCCTCCATCAACCCCCAGATTTAACTCAACATTGCTCCAGGGTTGAGATTGATTTCAACCCGGATTATAACTCAACCTTACTCCAGACCAGGGTTAAGATTGATTTTAACCAGGGTTAAGATTGATTTTAACCAGGGTTGAACTCAACCCTGCTCTTGACCAGTGTTGAGATTGATTTTAACCCGGGTTGAAATTTCGAATCAAATTGAAAGGCATACAGTCCGGCTTACTCTATTTTAAGCCTTCCAAAATACAAAATGTAAATTTAAGTAAAAAATACAGCATTAAATTTGTGAATTATGAATTTTGGTTAGATTTGTTATATTGACCATCACCAAATCAAGCTTTACATCCCGCTTGTTGCTCGTTATGAGTAGTTGTTTGTTTATTTGGTGTTTTTTTAATTTTTAGATGAGAGAGATCAACTACATCGTGCAGAATTGTACCAACAAGTCCCTCGTCATCATTGATGAACTTGGCAGAGGTTGGTGGCTATTGAGACCCCCTTGATTCAACCTTTGCTCCTCTTACAAACATTCAAATGTCACCAACTCCTACCACCAGTCACAGAGATCTATATGGATTTTATATTGAGACCCTTTGCTCAAGGCACTACACTATTATTAACCTGCTCACTGGGCCACTGAAATACCATTTACCATCTCAGCTCCCTGGGGAGTATACAGCTTGTTGCTGCCATTTCAGCACAAAGCAGCTACAACAATGTCAATGTCGCAGGTACCTATTCTCTTCTTGGTATAGAAGGAAGCAAATAGTGACAAAGTACCTTGCCCGAGAACACACGCACTTAAGGCTGGACATTTAAGCACAAAGCAGCTAAATCAATCACAATATCGCAGTTACCCATTCACTTCTGGGTAGAAGGAAGCAAATAGTGACAAAGAAGCTTGCCCGAGAACACACGCACACAAGGATGGACATTTTAGCACAAAGCAGCTAAAGCAATCACAATATCGCAGGTTCCCATTCACTTCTAGGTAGAAGGAGGCAAATAGTGACAAAGTACCTTGCCCGAGAACACACGCAACCAAGGCTGGACATTTAAAGCAGCTAAATCAATCACAATATCACAGGTTAGCCCATTCACTTCTTGGTAGAAGGAAGCAAATGGTGACAAAGTACCTTGCCTGAGGAACACACACGCACACCAGGCTGAACTCGAACCCGCAACCTGCAGAATTACCCGCAAACCACAAATTCAATGCTCCAGACTACGAGGCCATATGGCATGTTCTCCACACCACCACCCATTCTCAAAATTTGGAGAAAAAAACAATTCTTTTTTCATTTTGCATTGTTTAGATTTAAACCTACATGTAAAGCTAGAGAGTGCTTCACTCCGGAAAATTATTGTGCACCTATATGGACCCCATTTACACAACTGTTGTTATTAACCAGTTCGCGTCGGGTGCCGTGTATACACACAAAGTTTTTTACGGGATTTGAAACGGAAAACGGATAAACACGTCACGAGCAAGGCCTATGCTACCACTGATGCGGGCCTGAACCCGCCTTGGATTAAGGTTCGTAAAAAACTATCCCACGCCTGGGCCCGGTCAATGTCAAAATAATCCCGGCGTGAACTGGTTAAAACCAAACTTCTCCTGTAGATTTATAGTTCCTATGCTGTAATTCCTCTCCTCCCATTGTTATTTTTACCTGTGATCTCCCCCCGCCCCCCTAGGTACTAACAGCGAGGAAGGTATAGGCATCTGCCACGCCATCTGTGAATACCTCCTCAGTCTCAAAGCCTTCACCATCTTTGCCACCCACTTCATGGAGATTGCCAACTTGGACGTGCTCTACCCAAACGTGGAAAAGTAATATGCCAGGGCCCAATTTCATGACTCTGCTTATAAAACAAATCCCTGCTTACTGTACCAGAAAATGATGTGCTTAGAACAAGCGTATTTCACAGTTTAGCGCGGAATGTTGGCTTCTGCGCATACGCACATCCCGTAACTAACGATTATTGTGCTTACAGGGTTTATATATCACAACATTTTTTGCTAGTGCGGTTAGCGCAAAATGGTGATCATAAGCGTAATTCTGTGGTTAGCAGAGCCATGAAATTGGGCCCCGATTTATCTGACCACCACAAGTGGTAAAATACACATATCAGAGCAATATCAGTCCTTTTTTAATTGATTTCATGCTCAGAAGCTGTACTTGGGTTTGGATATATTCAGTTTTCTTTGTCTATTTGAAATTTGTTTTAAAACATTATTATTTTTTACCCCCGCAATATTAATAGTTTTTACTGTACAAAATTCTTCCAAATAGGCATTTGGGGAGACAAATTAGCGTAAGTTTTTAGGTAGTAAGGAGACAGTGGCACTTAGGAGACATTTCCGTGTCTCCCTAAGTGTCTAGCTACCCTAAAAAAGGATATTTGGGAGTTATTTTTGCTCTAGAACGACAGATTTTGGTCTAAATAGCATAAATTTCAGAGATCTTAGAGAAAAGGGTTAGGGTAAACAAGTTAGGACTGTTTTAAGTTTGTGTACATCTCTATGGGATTGTCTCCCCAAGTGCCTCAGCTATTTAGAGGTAATAACAGCAATAAGGTAACAGCCATGATTCAGTTGTTTGATCCCTGGTGGGGATCTTATTTCTTGTATAGTCTTGGTTGAAAAATGTCCTAATCGCGGTGCGGGCGCCATTTAACATACGCCGTAGTAGAACACGCCATGACCTTCGAATGGGACGCCTTGACTAACTGACTTAACTGAAAATTGTGTCGCATTTCCATGCGCGTGTGACGTTGGGTGAATAATTATGTGACGTAACAGAAACTTGACCAATGAGTCGGCGATTATGCCTGTGATTATTATGCCAGCGATTATGCAATTTTCATAACCAAAAAAAGCCTTCAACTTTTTTTTTTCTATTTTGTTTTAGAGACAAGCTTTATTTATGATGATTTGGATTCCCTTTTTTGTATAGTTATCACTTTGAGGTGGAGCATGAAGGATCAACTCCCAGGGGCAATAAGAGATTGGCGTACACCCACGTACTGGCTAAAGGCCGCACCGATGAAAAACACTATGGTAACTTTGAGTAAAACAGTCAAATTAACCCACATTCTGACAGTCCAAGGTTCGAATGTTGTCAGAAACCCAGTCTGGCTAAAGGCCACACCGATGAAAAACACTATGGTAACTTTGAGTAAAACAGTCGAATTAACCCACATTCTGACAGACCGATGTTCGAATGTTGTCAGAAACCCAGTCTGTCCAAAGGATGCACAGATGAAAAACATTATTGAAACTTAAAGGTATATACTTAAGCTGCCTGGTAGGTAGGATACATCATTTGCAGATATCAAACATTTGTACTACCGAATTATTAGAAAATATCTTGCTTGTTTGAAAGTAAATAATGATTGTAGGCAAGATTGCGCTAGATATCCTGTAATTGTTTTTGAAAAATTAAATTTTATAACAAAAAAATCACGATCGCCAGACAGTGATTAGAAAAAAAACAAGAACCACTGCCTGACGTCGATTAAAAACGAACGCTGTTTTTCTTGCTTTTCTCAGAATCCATGATTGTAAAACTCTGGACAGGTCATTTAACCAGTTCGTGTCGGGATTATTTTACCATCACCGAGCCGACGCGCGGGATTATCGTCATCCGGCGTGAACTGGTTAAACAATATTTACTATAAAATGCAACCCCCCAAATCCACCCATTCATGATAATTCAAGCAATTACCAATGGTGTATCCTACCTTTAAAACCGGCCATAGTGGTATTGCACATGTTAAAGTGAGCATATAATAATCAGGAGAGTGACCAAAAATAGAGAAAGGGAGTCTGATTTTTATATCACACCCGGCACACTCTTGATCGTGTACATTTTATTTCTCCATTTGACTGTAAGGAATCAAGCTTGCCGAGATCTCCAACCTCCCTGAATCTGTGTTGTCGGATGCCAGACAAATGTGTGCGACACTGTCTCAGCAAAAGAGAGTAAGTGTTTAACAATGACATCCTCCGTACAAGCCTTATGTGATCTCCCATTCAACAATGTAACTCTAACAAATAGTTTGGGCGTTACAGCCAACATTGAGCTTAACAAAGGTTATAATGTGAAAATCCATAGGAATGCGAAATCTTTCAAAAACCTCTTAACCAGAGTTGTATTCGAGCTCTTGCAAGTCCTTTCACAAATCCAGTCACAAGTCCAGTCACAAGTCCAGTCACAAGTCCTTTCACATATCCTTTTATTAAGCAAGTCTCAAGTAACTATAGTTGAACAATGACAAAGGAATGCTTTTGTTAACGGTTCATTTGAATAGCTGGGGACTTGACTTGAGACTGAAGATCGTGTGATAGGCTTGTAGGGACTTCTCGGATACAACTCTGCATTTAACTCGCAAATCAGCTGTACCACTTCGTACTTGTTTTTTCTAAAATGTCCACCTTTGTAATTTTCTATCCCACAGCAACAGCACGTAGCGGGCCCAAATGACAAGCGCCAGCGTGTGGTCTACCGACTGGCCAAGAGGCTGATACAGGCAGCACGTAACTCCAGACTAGACGAGCCCACCCTCAAGACATACCTCATCAGCCTCAAGGCACAGTACCTGAAAGAACTCCAGGCAGCCATTGAGGAGTGACATATTACTGACCAAGAGGCTGATACAGGCAGCGCGTAACTCCAGACTAGACGAGCCTACCCTCAAGACATACCTCATCAGCCTCAAGGCACAGTACCTGAAGGAACTCCAGGAAGCCATTGAGTGACCAATTACTGGCCAAGAGACTGATACAGGCAGCGCGTAACTCCAGACTAGACGAGCCCACCCTCAAGACATACCTCATCAGCCTCAAGGCACAGTCCCTGAAGGAACTCCAGGCAGCCATTGAGAAGTGACTGATTACTGCATGGCCAAGAGGCTGATACAGGCAGCGCGTAACTCCAGACTAGACGAGCCCACCCTCAAGACGTACCTCATCAGCCTCAAGGCACAGTACCTGAAGGAACTCCAGGCAGCCATTGAGGAGTGACCGATTACTGTCTTGCCAAGAGGCTGATACAGGCAGCGCGTAACTCCAGACAAGACGAGCCAACCCTCAAGACTCACCTCATCAGCCTCAAGGCACAGTAGCTGAAGGAACTCCAGGCAGCCATTGAGGATTGGCTGATACAGGCAGCACGTAACTCCAGACTAGACGAGCCCACCCTCAAGACGTACCTTATCAGCGTCAAGGCACAGTACCTGAAGGAACTCTAGGCAGCCATTGAGGAGTGACCAATTACTGGCCAAGAGGCTGATACAGGCAGCGCGTAACTCCAGATTAGACGAGCCCACCCTTAAGATGTACCTCATCAGCTTCGAGGCACAGTACCTGAAGGAACTCCAGGCAGCCATTGAGGAGTGACCAATTACTGGCCAAGAGGCTGATACAGGAAGCGCGTAACTCCAGATTAGACGAGCCCACCCTCAAGACGTACCTTATCAGCCTCAAGGCACAGTACATTAAGGAGTAACCGATTACTAGCTAAAAGGCTGATACAGGCAGCGCAGCGCATAAATGCAGACTAGACAAGCCCGCCCTCAAGACTAACCTTATCAGCCTCAAGGTAGATTACCGGAAGGAACTCCAGGCAGTCATTGAGTGACCGAAAACTGGCCAAGAGGCTGATACAAGTTTTTTGATCTGTGCACACTTTAATCAGAGTGCAAAAAAAAAAGGATACAGCATTATAGCAGTTTTTCAAATAAAAACTTGTTAATCCCAAAATTGACTTTTCAGTAAAAAATTGTTTTCTTGACGCTTATTCCATGTTGTCTAGTCACAATTGATACTGCACTTTTCCATGAAAAAAAGAAGTTAAAATTGGTTTCAAAAACTTGTTGCAGTTAAGTGTATTTATTGTTACAATTTGTGGGAAGTGTTATAGTTAAAGGATTTAAAGGGGGAACATTTGTGTGGAGGTACAAGTTGTAGGAAATATAGAAACACCAGACAAACTGTAATCTGTAGTTTTTTTGTTCGTTATTTATTCCATGTCTCAGTATGTATAACTTAACTCAACTCCACATAGTGGGTTTCTCCTGGTAGAAATAGCAATGGCACAAACACCGGGATATAATTATTTATTATACACATAGGTTGCGTTTTAATAAGGCCTGAATAATACAATGTTTAACCATATTCACTTTAAGACGACTTACCGCGCGTGTTAACTCCTTATGATTGTACAACACTACAATATAAAAAAGCCCCAAAATGTTAATTTGTTTCCCAAACAATAAATTTGTTACAGCCAATAGCAGTAAAATCCTCGATTTTGAGCATAATTATTTTAAAAACTTTGTACACACTCTGTTTAAACCCATAACCATAACTTACATTACTGCACCAGAAAAAAAATCAGTTATTTAGGAAAAAAGGGTTTATTTTTTTCAAGAAAGGCATCTATTCAAGCAGAATTCCTCAGTATACTCAAATCAATAAATTTTAAAAAAGATTATAAAAAACACCCTCCCAATATACAGTGCCTCTTACATAAACCATAACAAGCCTTCCTTTACATGTACTTGACCTAGGCTTTAACAAATGGTTACATTTACAAAACAAGCTTTAATATGGAAATCACACACACAACAATGTATGCATGCTTGTTTAAGATTCAATACATTGTACTACAAAATTCGGTACCCATTCTGCGGTACCCATTGTACCCATTCTGCGGTACCCATTCTGCGGTACCCATTCTGCGGTACCCATTCTGCGGTACCCATTCTGCGGTACCCCTGGCCTGCGTTGCATATCTAATTAGCGCTGCTTCACAAAGGAATTTTGTGTATGCGCGTAGTACGTTCTGCGATGACTGATTGGATCTCTCTAGGAAAGAGTGCAAAAAAATAAGGAAAAATATAAACCGCTGGATGCAGTTTGCAAAGACAAATGCGTGAGTTAGAAAGCTGGTCTATAATTGTGTCGTAAGTCACCTTGTCATTTTAACCCAAATAAAAAAGGGCTTTTTTAAAAGGTAGAATACACCATTTGCACATATCAAAATTCTTTAATATGTTATTTTAAAAAAATCACGAACGCCGGACGTCAAACACAAAAAGCAAGAACAACTGCCCGACGCCGATTGAAAATGAACGCCATTTTGTTCTTGGCATCCATGATTGTGAAACTTCGGACAAGTCAGTTTAACAATATTTACTAAAAAATACAACCCCCTAAATCCAATCATTCCTGATAATTCAATTACCAATGGTGTATCCAACCTTTAATAACAAAAAACAAGGCTCGTTTTAAAAGCTATATTTCCTTTCCATTAAAAGCACGTGAAACTTTGCCATTGTTTTTTTTGTCTTATGTACACTATTCCAGGCACCAGTAAATATTTGTATAATAAAAACACCAAGCAGAGTACTATTTCATTCATTATAAGCTAAGGCAGAACAAATTTGCATGTACAGGTAAAAACAAAACAAAAAATATCTAAACAAAATCATAAGGGGACAACATATTTCAATATGCAATGTCACAATGTTCAAGAATAACAAAGTCAATAATCGTTTATGATCAGAAAATGTTCATATTGAATTTTCAATTAAAAATACCAAAAACAAAAAAACAAAGGCGGATCGAGAGTGGAAAATAGATTTTAAAAATATCAACCCCTTACAATACTTACGACAAAACAGGGGAAAGACAGAATTACGGAATGGAAGAAAAATATATTGAGAACTGGGCCCAATTTCATGGTTTCTGCTTACCGCATAGCGCAAAAATCCCTGCTTTCTGTAGCACAAACATCTGTTCTTACGGTAAGCGTATTTTCAAGGGTTAGCGAAGAATTTTGACTTCTGCGCATGCCTACATCCTGTTACTAAGGATTCTGTGCTTACAGGGTTAGCGCAGAACTTTTCTGTTAGTGCAAAATGGCAATCGTAAGCGCGGAACTATGTGGTTAGCAGAGCTGTGAAATAAGGCCCTGTTCTCAGGAAGAGCATATACAAAAAATAACTGAAAGGACCATTACTTACAAGCTAAAGTGAGAGGAAAAACAAATCAACCCTTTTTCCTCATGACCTCTTTAGAGTTCACCTCCAGAAGCCTACCACTTATAATTATTATTAACCAAAGGTAATATGGCTTCCAGATAACAGGACACTATCCACTGCGGCTACCCACCGGCCTATTTGTGGCTAGGGCTGTGGCTAGGGCTGTGGCTAGGGCTGTGGCTAGTGCTTGCACTGCACTCACCTAGACAAATTGGGCCACACAATCGAGTTTCGGCCAACATTCACTTAGCGTGTTCGATTATTCACCCGCGCTTACTCGTGTCTCTAAATCGGGGAACGGTTGTACATACGCAGTACATGAGAGTAAACGAACGATCTCGGGTAACTCGGCTCAACGAGTGACGTTCATACGTAAATAACACAGCCACATGCAAGAGTGCTAACATATTTTCCTTCCTTGAAAACTTGTTCAATAGATTCATGTCGCCACATCGTTCAGATTAATTTAGATAACAAAAGTTTCTTTTTTAATTTACCACCGCTGGCACATCGTTGGACTGACGTGGCAGCCATGTTTTTCGGTTACTTGCGCTAGGCCAAAGTAAAGTGCGAGAAGTCACGCGAGTGTCAAATCGATTGGTGTCACACTTACCCAAATGAGCGCCAGGGAAGTAATCGAACACGGTAATAAATAAAACTATCTTCAGTGGCTGCTTTCAAATAGATAACTGTTTCCTGAAAAGCATGAATATGTCATTTTTCCAGATATGAATGCCTTGCCTACTTTACAACTCAAATATAGAATTAAAGGTCTATTTTTACCTTTAAGAGGACAACTCGTACATGTTGATCACAAGAAAATTGTCAAACTTCACATTTTACACGTATAAAAATAACCCAAAGTAGGACATGCCCACATGCATACAAAAAAAAATTGTTCTGTATGGGTACTTTCCATCTTTAACAATATTAAACGATTATCAGCTCTTTTAAATTTCAACTGATGTTTTTTTCTATTCCAATTGAACCTTCTCCCCTGTCATAGGGATGCTTTGTGTACCGGAATCTTTCTTAGAATCTGGTAAAAACATGCATGTTTAGGGAAAATTAGTCAAACTAACAGCCTTAATGTTGTACACAATAACTGTATACCACAACTTAGTGTTTGGAAAAAAATATTAGTATGGATGATTTTCAAATTAGCACCAAATATCAAGGTCTTCAAATTACCCCTTCATAGCTTAACACTGGGAACCTTGGTTTTTGGATGCTATTTGAAATTCATGTACAGCAGTGGCAAATTTCTAATCGCATCAATACTAACAGAAAATGAAAGTTGGGTACTTGAAACATTTGAAGCTCTTAGCACTAGAAATGTAGAAAGAAATGTGCTCTAAATTTGATCCGACTACAGTAATTCAGCAAGCTGCAATGACTGAGGTTTTTAGGGTCTGAAAGAGCTACAAATTTTTATTTTGTTTCACCTGGGAAACGTTAAAGGTAGTATACAACATTTTGATTGACTGTAGTTTTTGAAAATCGATGGGTTATGGGATTCATATTTTATAATTCATTGTAAATTTTGTGGCGTTGACCTGTTTAAAGTTTTGTGTTCATAGAAGCTGGAAAAACTAAGAAAAATGTGCTATTCTTGCAGTCTGGTTCCTTGACTTCCTATAGACGAATTCCTGTAGACGAGGGCAATGTTTGAAAATAGTCAGGTTTTTATAATGATTGCCGGCGGGTAATCGTTTAATATTGATACAAAATTCTACTTTTCTTGAAAACCGCATCAGATCAGGTGCTGTGATTTCTCAGCGTGCTTGAGATTGCTTAATATTTACTTACAGTCAAATAAGGTATTTCATAAGAATTCAGTAGTTTTATTTCTTGATGTTTGGAAATGGTGTATACTGCCTTTAAGATGAAGCAATTAACATTTAAATAAATTAAATGCGGAATGGAAAAGCTTTTTTTTTCTTCAGTTTTCATGAGGAATTCAACATCAAATACAATTTTTGCAGATAAAAAAAATTGCCCAGTTAAAAAAAAAAGGCCCTTATTTACATAATTTTCGTTTAAAAGCATCCGGTGGAGTTTGTATAGAGCACCTATAATTACTTCAGATAAAACAAATTGTGCGTAAAAAAAACCAAAAAATAGGAACAAAAAAGTGACAAATTTCTAACGAAAACCCACTTTGTGCAAGAGCAATTGCAAGGCTCAAGACAAGTTTTGTACTATTTAACCTGCTTAGGTCACAGCTTTTTTAGGGCTTTTGTCACTATATTCCCTGTTGGGTTGGTGGGCAAAAGATTACTGTTCTAAGCTGTTTGTTATTACTCATAGAGCTGCATGACTTCTGCATTGCCGTATATCTACTTTGCAATTAAATATAAACAGAAAGAAAATAGTAACAATGACTGCTTAAAACAGAAAGCAGATTTGATTTTTTTTTTTTTTTTTTTTTTTTTTTACTATTCCACATTAAATTGTGGTTTTGCTGCAAAATATACAAACCTATAACAAACAATATGACGACAGCGTGACAAAATTCTTGTCCACAATCATGATAAACTGGGTCGTGTTTTGGCAGAGGCAACCAAGAACTGTCTCGGTCATCGGTCAAGCGTTTTGGCGACCTCGGTTCCAACCAAAACACGACCCCGTTGAATGAACGTGTAAAAACTTGAATTGCCAGTGTGGAATCCTCATAAGGTTTGCGAGGAGCTCATAGGGGACTGTGGCTTGCGCGAGAACGAAGGCATGGGCCTCGTGGGTCTGACCGACGGCCTGGGCTTGACAGCTGGCGGGGGGTTCTTAGACTTTGGTGTGCCGGGCCCAGGGGTCCAGATATCCTTGACCAGGTCCGGGGTGGAGGCCGGGTTGCTGTCAACAGTACTAATGCTGGTCAGGGCTTGGGCCACGCTGGCCATCTTAGTTTCGATGTCATGGACTAGCGTATCGGTGCTGTCCGTCCGACTGACTTGTCGTTTAACGGGATGGCCCACTACGCCGTTCTCACTAAGGGGGAAAACAAAAGCAAGCGTTCTTTGAAGCAAAGAGTCCTTAAGCAGAAAACTAAAAATATGAAGCGAATAAATCTTATCGACAACATAAACAACCACTAATTGTTTTTTTTGCAGAACCACAAATGTGACCAGGCACCACGAAATGAGCGAAAAGTTGCCCACAGCCAAAACGAGTTATTGGCCGAAACGTTCATTTTTCAAGTAGGAGGTCGGTTTCGAGTTGTTAACGTTTTTACATACAAAAAACCCATCTTGATCATATCCCAAAATTGTATAAATCGGTGTGTTTTTTTTTGGCTGAATTGCACTGAGTGTTAAGATAGTTGGCACAGTTCATGGACTTTGAACTCCGTTTTCTCAAAACAAGGGAGCATGACTTCAGCTATTTCAAAAGAATATAGTGGCGGCTAGGAATTGGCTACAGCAACACACAATACATCATTTGAAAGCTAAGGACTTTTTCTTTCTAGACATGTAATAATGTCAATTTTTTTATTTTGCGACTTTTCCATTTCGTGGTGCCAGGTCACAAATGTCAAACAAAAACGCACCTTTTGATCATGGAATAAAGCAGCGAAGAAACCAAAACAAAAAGGTGAAACAAAAAAACTTACAAGGAACTTTAGTTGAGCAAAACAACACCCAATGGAGAGGAAACATTGGTTTATCCAAAATAAAAAATAAAATACAAAATAAAGTAATGTTTGTATGTATTAGCTATGTGTATCAGAAGCTGTGCGGCTTTTAGAAGTTATAAGTTTGCGGCTGCACTGCGTGAACATGAAATCGCTTTGGTGAGTTTGTGTGGTTCTAATAACCAATGGAAACTTAGGGCCAAATTCATAAATGGTTATGATCACCGGATTATTTTAGTCACGTACAACTATTGTACAGTGGCTAAAACAGAGAAGTGCGCGTGTGGATAAACTCCTGAGATCATCGCAATTCAGTAAGAAAATAATCGGCCGTTTATCCAGCCGTTTACAAGTTCCTGCTTAGCCGATGTTTAGTGGTCTAGCCGTACATCATTCTATTAACAGCGGATTACGTAATATGTTGAATAAAAGGGCATATCTATCTTTGAAAACACGCATATCGCTGTGCTCTGCTGATCAGCTCAGTTGACACTAGTGGGAGGGTCGCCATGTCGAAAAAAAGTGCTGATAATTTTACACATGACCAGAAAATTGGTCTCACCATTGAGTGTGTAAAAGGTAGGAAAACCTTCCTAAAATAAATGGTAACTTGCACAGGACATAAACAAGCCCCTTGGGACGATTACAATTTCTTTTGTTACTTAGACGTATGTCATTAAACCATGTACTTTTGATAAACAGCAGCTGATCTAAGCACTCTTTATGAATTCGGGCCTAAATTTGTATTTGGGTCATCAATTGTGTATACACAGTTTACCCTAGTTAATCATGATCAAGTGGAAATCACCGTTCATGAATTTGGCCCTACATGTTCCACTTTCATCAGTCTTACCATTGTTTGTGACCAAGCACAGCAAGAGAAATGCCGAGGTTCTCCTCAAGTCCTCACTAGTCCCTCCTTCACTTCTCAGCTGGCAGTAGAGGAACTTGAATACAGCCGAGGTACAAAGTTTCTTCTGTGAAAACACTATCATCCACATTGGAAAGAAAATAATCAATCTGAGATGCAGTTTGTTTCACAGGTCCATGCTAAACAAATCTGTCACAACTGGAGATTCTTCAGTTTGATATGCGATCATTCAATTGTATGGCCCCCGTTTTGGTCCTAGCAACACAGAATTGGCCAAAACAAACTCCAAACAAATTGAAACGACAGTAACACATGTACACAGAAAGTCTTATGAACAAATTCTAAATTAAAAATACTGCAGTCCAATTTGGGGAATAGCGGCAATATCAAGTCTGAAGGTTCTTGACAGACTTCAAAACAAAGTCATAACTTCAATTCCACCGTATCTTCATACAGAGCTTAGTATTCAGCCTCTGAGTCATCGCAGGCAGGTTGCTGGTGTAACAGTTTTCAGAAAGAAAACCAGTATTCTCCTTTTCCTCAGGCAGGTTGCTGGTCTAACAGTCTTCAGAAACAAACAGTATTCTCCTTTTCCTCAGGCAGGTTGCTGGTCTAACAGTTTTCAGAACAAAAAACAGTATTCTCCTTTTCCTCAGGCAGGTTGCTGGTCTAACAGTTTTCAGAGAACAAAAACCAGTATTCTCCTTTTCCTCAGGCAGGTTGCTGGTCTAACAGTTTTCAGAACAAAAAACAGTATTCTCCTTTTCCTCAGGCAGGTTGCTGGTCTAACAGTTTTCAGAACAAAAACCAGTATTCTCCTTTTCCTCAGGCAGGTTGCTGGTCTAACAGTTTTCAGAGAACAAAAACCAGTATTCTCCTTTTCCTCAGGCAGGTTGCTGGTCTAACAGTTTTCAGAACTTAAAAAAAGTATTCTTCTTTTCTTCAGGCAGGTTGCTGGTCTAACAGTTTTCAGAACAAAAAACAGTATTCTCCTTTTCTTCAGGCAGGTTGCTGGTCTAACAGTTTTCAGAACTTAAAAAAAGTATTCTCCTTTTCTTCAGGCAGGTTGCTGGTCTAACAGTTTTCAGAACAAAAAACAGTATTCTCCTTTTCCTCAGGCAGGTTTGCTGGTCTAACAGTTTTCAGAAAAAAAACAGTTATCTCCTTTTCTTCAGGCAAGTTGCTGGTCTAACAGTCTTCAGAAACAAACAGTATTCTCCTTTTCCTCAGGCAGGTTGCTGGTCTAACAGTTTTTATTTAAAAAACAGTATTCTCCTTTTCCTCATCCACTTGACAGTCTCAAAGTACCTAAATTTTTAATAATACAGCACGTCATTTTACAAGGCAGTCATCTACATCCCACCAACATAAAGTCAAGAACCTCACAACATCAGAGATCTTTTGCAGCAACTTATGCTAGACTTTGGAACTAAGTTGCTACCTTCTTCTGCTGTTGTGCCCAATCTAGCCAATCTTTTAAGAATATTGTTCTTAATGTTTTCCCTAATAAGTCACCTGCTCACAATTTATGAACTCTAGATGTATTTATTTTCTACAAGCTTTTTGTTCCCTTGACTAGGATCTAATAAAAAATATAAGAAACAACAATGTGAAAGACAACCGACACTTAGCCATATTTTCCCACATTGTCAACATGAATATATACTTTCACAATTAATGCTACGCTGTTACATGTACTTCATCAAATTGTGGTTGTTTTATATTGCATAATTGGTATGGACCCAAAATGTGACCTGTCACCACAAAATGAGAGTAAAGTCAAAAATATTGAAAATTGAGATATTGGCATTTTTCAAATTCTTGAGAAATAGAGCTTTCCAATGGTATACAACACTTGGGGTTTTGCGATAAATACTTTTTACAGGGCTCTAGAAAGTCATTGGTTTCACAAAACGTGTTTGTGAGAAAACTTTACTTTAAACATCTTAAACAAAACACGCAAAAGATTACAAAACATGACAAGGTTCGGTTGAGCAGAGCAACGGCTATGTTCTAATCATTATTTCTTCTTGAAATTTTCCACACATAAAAAGTATTATAAAATCAACAAAATTTTGAAAACGTGGAATACTTACGAGAACCTGACTTGCATATTTAATTACCGTGTTAATTAAACCACTAATGGACTTTAATCCAAACACTACACAAAATCGCGTAATTTAAGAGGTTTTCGGTCATCTTTGGATGGCCATATCTCCGAATCACATCGTGCGACTTTACTCTCATTTTGTGGTGACAGGTCACAAATGGACAGAAAAAAAACCTTTTCACAAGCAACATTTGCCCCTCTTTAATAGTATTACATGTACCATTTTTCTCGCACGCACAGCCAAGCATGTACAGTGCTGCAATCTTCACCTTGACGTCTTCAGTTGATGTCAGAAGGTTTAAGACAAAATTGATGCCTCCGCACTCTCTGAAATATTCCTGGGCATCACCTAGTTGCACAATAAAAAGTACACAGATGCGCATAAAATATTTTAGCAACTGGGGCCTACATGATGAGCTAGGGCAACTTGGCAATGAGAACATCAACAACTTTTTTTAAAATAGTCATGACACAATATAAACAAATATTTAATTTCAGTCAAGAATAATTACACTTTTTAGGAATATATACCTTCACTATTGGGTTTTGTCCTTCGTTCAGTGTTGTTCCAAGAGATTATGATTAAAAAAATGTCCACCTTATGAATAGTTTGGTTGTGGTACCAGCTGCTATCAAGGTTTTAACCAACCAGCCCACCCCGACCAAGCAAGCTCAGAGGTCTAGGGTAAGACATCTACACTAGAAAGCAGGAGGTCATGGGTTCAAGCCCCACCGGCACCGGAGTGATTTCTGCTCATAGTGAAAAGAATGTTGCAAACTGACGCCGTTTTTGCTTCTTCACATATTATCTCAATGAAGGACAATCAGTGCAGAAATGTTGAAAAGGCATGAATCAGGGACTGAGAAACATTTCCAATTTTGTTAGGAAACTTTTCTCGACTCTCTATAGACTTTGTACACAACCACTGAAGTAGCGTCAGGATACTACATTCTTCGACTCTCCATAGACTTTGTACACAACCGCTGAAGTAGTGTCAGGATACTACCTTCTTTGACTGTCATATAGACTTTGTACACAACCACTGAAGTAGCGTCAGGATACTACCTTCTTTGACTCTCATATAGACTTTGTACCAAAACCGCTGAAGACGGTGGTGTCAGGATGATACATTCTTTCCCTCATAATCTCTCGGGACAACTCTGAGTATACAGTGTTTATTTTTAAAAGGACAAAATCCTATAATTGAATAATTTAAATCGCCCGATGCAATTAATACCATCTTATGAATTGGATTGAGTATGAGTACCTGAGGTTGAAAATAATGTAGCAGCGGTGAGCAAAGTGTCTCGTTGTACACTAACATCTCCCATGTGGCATTTAAGACATTCCAACAGAAGGTTCAGGTCAGTTTTAACCTCTGCTCCCATTATTTCTAACGGAATAACGGAAGAAAGAAAAAAAGGAAGGAAAGAAAGAAAGAATGAATTGACAGATTTCAGAATCTTCAACTAGAAGTGGTCTCTGCATAGTCTGCATGCTGTTGATATCAACTAATTTCATGCAAATTCTGTGGGCAAAACAATTTCTCACAATCTTAATTAACGAACCAATGGTTCAACAATAAAAGGAGGCTTGAACATTTTTTGAATTGTTGTTCCATTTCCGAGATTATTTATCTGCTTATTTAATTCTTAACCATTTTAATTTCTTCCTTTTTTGCGTATTCCCTCCTTTAATTGCCGTTGTGAGACCCAAGGAATGGATTAAAGGTAGTATACACCATTGGTAATTGCTTGAATTATCAGAAATCAATAATGTCTAAAGTTGTACAATGTATGCCGAGAAAAAAGCAAGGAAGAAAGTATTCGTTTTCAACTGGCGATCATGTCCAAATGTAAAAAAAGCGATAACTATAGGGCCCAGTATAAACTCGGACTAGGGACATTGTTACTTCCAAATGTTGAACTTAGGATAGGCCCCGCTCCCTAAACATGCAGTAAGTAAACTTAATAAGATGTTTCATGGTAATATGCGCCATCTTGTTTAGTCCCGGGGCAAATTTACACGCGTTGCTGTGTACGCATCGCCGATCGAAACCTGAAGCAGAAAAAAACTGTTTAACTTATTAGAAAAAATAAATAGATAAAGAACATTTGAGCCACCGGCCCGGCCCGACCCGCCGGCCCGACCCCACCTGCTGCCCTGACCCGACCCGCTGGCCCGACCCAACTTGCCGGCCCGACCCCACCAGCCGACCCGACCCCATCCGGGGTTTAAATGATGAAATCAAAATCTCAATTTTCATTTTTGACTCAAAATGTCTCATTTACTCGTGCTGGGTCACATAAGGGTAAACCGCCCATATGGGCAATATGGGTAAACCGCCCATATGGGCAATATGGGCAAACCGCCCATATGGGCACTATGGGCAAACTGCCCATATGGGCAATATGGGCAAACTGCCCATATCATATGGGCAATATGGGCAGACTGCCCATATGGGCAATATCGGCAAGCCCGACCCGCCGGCTGACCCCACCTGCCGGCCTACCTGTCGAGTGGCAACCCGCCCATATGGGAAATATGGGCAAACCGCCCATATGGGCAAACCGCCCATATGGGCAATATGGGCAAACCGCCCATATGGGCAATATGGGCAAACCGCCCATATGGGCAATATGGGCAAACAATATGGGCAATATGGGCAAATCGCCCATTTTTATGGGCAATATGGGCAATATGGGCAAATCGCCCATTTTTATGGGCAATATGGGCAAATTACTGCCCATATCATGAATTATGGGCAAAATATGGGCAAACTGCCCATATGCAATATGGACAAGCCCGACCCGCCGGCCATACCCCACCTGCCGGCCCACCTGCCGACCACACCTGCGTTGCTGTGTACGCATCGTCGTCGATCAAAAACCTTTGCGCTTTCAAGTTATCGCATGCATTCATTCTAAAATTGTGCGGGCGTATAGCAGCAATGCGTGTTCATTTTTCCCCGTGAACAAGATGGCAAATATTACCGTGAAACACCTTATTGCACAGTTGAGTTAGTCTTGCATACGCACTGTGGACCTCCGAACAATATAGGTCCACACGATGCGGGAAGAGGTTACGGTGTGTGGACTTGCACACGTCCACAATCCGTTTTTCAGTTTCCGAAAAAGAGCGCTAGAGGAAAAACGGGTTAGGGTTATATATAGAAAAGATAGAAGGGACAGCTGAGAGGCCCATAATCCTAATTTGAGGGTAAATTTGTTTTGGGGAAGCGAGAAAAATGAGTATTTAGTCAAAGTTTGTTAACTACACGAATACAAAGGAATGTCCACAGTGCGTATGTAAGGTAAAGCTTAGTGCACCTGTCGTGCTTGTGCGATATGCTCCACATCCGCGTAACACATCCGCGTTCTAGGGGTAGCCATGCCTGTGTTGAAAAAATTACGCTGTGGCTATTCTTACGTGACCGTAACCCTACGTACTTTTTCTATTCTTACGTGATTTAACTGGTTCCCGACACAGACAAGGGAAGCGCGGAACGTATGAAGACCACCCAGGAAATTTGTTTTGGCAATAGTCGATGTTAAATTATGGTATAGTCCAAAATGCATGTATAGTCCATAATATGTAATTATTTAAACGATTTCGTGGTTGAATTTAGATTTTTGTGCAAACATAGTGAAAAATTCACATTACATTTCATTCGTATTCAAATTTTGACATTTTTCATAAAAAACTAGCTGTGTGACTTCGTCGTGAACAAAAAAGCGAGCTATAAAAGTAACAACGGCATTAGCTTATAGTTTGTAGTAAGAGTTCAGTAGGTAATAGGAATAGGTTATTAATGTACTGTGTAATTGCAATGTGTAATAAGTTAATTCCATTGTTTTGGGGTATTATTTCATTACGTAACCTTTTTTTATTTACTAAAATTATTGGTTAATAATCTCATCTAGATAGATCTTATAAAAAAATGTATAAAAGTCGTGTAAACAAAAAACTAGGGACTGTATACGAAAAACTAGGGACTGTATACGAAAAACTAGGGACTGTATACCAAAAACTAGGGACTGTATACAATTAACTAGGGACTGCGCATGTGCTACCGGAACTCACGTAAAATTAGAATAGAAAAAGTACGTAGGATTACGGTCACATACATGACGTAAGATAGCCACGGTGAAAAAAATTAATTCTAAAAATATTGTCGGTCTGGGCCTGGGGTTCTAAAAAGCATCGTTCCCAAGTCTTAATAAAATTTAGATCAGTCAGGGATACCTTTTTGAGAGATTTGGGCATTTTAAAAATAATTTCTGAGTGCAAGTAGGCTAACTAAATTTATTTGCCTAAACTACAGTACAGACATTGGTACAGTCAGACATGACAGAGCTCACTCGAACCACTGTTTTACTGCGTTCCAATTTATGTTACTGGGTTGGGGTCGTCGGGTTAACTTTTTGTTAAACTATGTTAAAGTACACTAATTACTCACCATGTCTACTGTTTTTCCCACTCGCACCCCGATGCATACTTTCCGTTTCTTCAGAAAACTAATTCAGATTCCCCAGTCATTTTCTTCTATGGAATTACAGGGCGCTGCTGTAGCCTAGCGCGGCGCTATACAACTTCACACCACCGGTCGATCTTTTCTATTCAGCGCGCTCTAGCCTAGCAGACGAAAACGACAATTTTGTTAGTAATCTCTTTCACTCATTTAAAATTTGTTATAATTTTAGGTCACAGAACAAACGAGAAAAGAAACTATTCTTTCGGAAGTAACAAATTAAAATTCCTTTATTTAATTTTTAAAGACAAATATTCATTGAATATGCGTTAATTATTTTCAATATGTTATCATTATAAAAATATCATAGTCGACGGTAGGTAATTTGCATATTTTGAGAAGTTACAAACTTTCTGGTGCGCGGGATCACTCATGCTGAATGTGGTGATACTAGCTTGACGATGATGCAGGTTGATGTGGTGAGTTTTTATTTTCTATTTTAATTTAAGCCTTTCCTGAACATTAAACAAAGTTAACATCACCTATAAGTAATTACAATCATGCTTTTCAAAAATCAATATAATCTGAATGTTTAAATTGTTTTTGTAGGGCCTACATCAGTTCAGTTCAGTTCAGTTAGTTAAGTTCATTTATTTCCACTTATTCAATTCATACGAATTGGGAGATGACAAACTAGTTACAACAACTATAAGTGGAGGAGGTCTCCAAAAAGCAAAGCTTGTAAACCGGAGATCCCCTTATGTGTACTTAATGACCTTTAAATTATAAATGTTCAAGTATGACATAAATAAACGTACACAATGTATATTCAATGAGTTAATTTGGGGTTGCATTGACGTCACGTGCGCTACGCGTACGCGCTAATCGCACGTACAACCATGCGGAGCGGTGAGGTCAAACAAAATGTGTTTGACCTCACCGCGCGCTCCGCCCGGTTGTACGTGCGATTAGCGCGTACGCGTAGCGCGTGTGACATCACATGCATTAACTTTATTAAGTTACTACATCTAAGGACATACATGTAGGACAAACACGACAACACAACATGAGGAGGTTAACAATTAATCAAGATGATGTACTTTCAACAATGTAAAGGCACCGTCCTGATGGTGTCTTACATTTTTTGAAGTATGATGTAGGCGGGCTATGTTTTCTTTGCAAATTGTAGTTGATTATCACTCTTTCTGTCATATCAAAGATACTACTCTAACGTTAGAGAGGGACTTGTGTCACTGCCACTAGCTAAGCACTTCCCTCGATGGCATCTACATCAAGCACAAGCAAGGGAGGGAACCCAAGATATGGTATGAAATTTAAATATTTGTTTTTTTTCGTTTAGCATCTTTTTGTTAACTTATTAAGTTGTTTCAATGAGATCCTTCTTACTAGTTGAATTTATTTTCAATCAATGACCAATGCGAGTAGCATGCTAAGTTTCTGTTTCTAACACAGTCTAGCCCCATAAATGTGGCTCAAATACTGGACTTTCTCTGTATTGTGAGCCACACAGCAGCCATATGTAAAAATGGCGGAAGGTTCCGAAAACATTCTGTTGCTATGGACATAGGGCATAGCGCTACCAACGGCGAGCTGTGCTTTGTGCCGTACAGAGACGGATCGGGCAAATCAGCTAAACTGAACGACGGAACGGCCACTTCAGGGAACAAACTTGATAGCCTTGGTCAAGTCTATGGCTATGGTTACAGGCAAAATCCAAGAAATCAGAAATAATTTTAGCTTTGTTAAAACATTAATTAATTATTCAAAATCCTAAAGTGATTATACCCCTAGATTGGGCTCCGGGCCTGCGGGCGAAGCCCCATAGTTCTAGGGATAAAGTGATCCTTAGCCTAGGAATTACTTCTCCATCATAGGATTTTTTTTTTTTTTTTCATTTTCCAGCCTTTGAGTTATCAGATAACACATCAAGCGAATCATCTAGTGGTCCACGGAGAACAAGTTATCTGAGAGATGCTCAAACAACCTCTGGACCTTCAACCCATCCCTTGACAAGTGTTGGCACATCTAGGCCTAATGCTTCCTCATCCTCTAAGCAAGTTATATACGCAGTGAAATTGAATATCCAGACTTATTGTCTAGGGAAGGGGTAATTTTCAAAAAAAGTCAAGTTGCAGAAGAGCCTCTTTTTGTTCTAACCCAAATTCCATAGACTTTGCACATTTTTGCTCTGTCCAGGCAATAAAATATTGGGTAAGAATGTATTATCATGACGCTACTTGTGTACAAAGGTTGTGTATAAAGTCTATGGAGAGTCGGGAACATTTTAAAAGTAATTTCTAACAAAAACTGTACGGAAGTATCTAGTCTTCACAGTGGTTTAGAGACAGAGAGGGTGGGCTGGTTCATGCTTAAGTGGACCGGCCCATCGGTATTCGTTTAGAACCTCCCGATGGCCAGTCCGCCTATGGTTGTAGGTGTGTTAATTAGTGCTGGGCGAGTAGTGATTTTTCCCACTCGAAAACTCGCAAGGAAATTACTCGCGATTAATCAAGTACTCGAGAAAAGTTGTCAAAATTTTCGCAAGAAATACAAAAATAAAAATTAAAAAAAATTATATATTTTTTTATGTATATATATATTTTGTTTAAACTTATTATTATCTTTAACTTCTGCAGCAATTTGGTTTCCTTCATCGCTCAAGTTCTAATTAAAAAACATCCAAGATTAAAATCCCTTCCGTATATTAAGTCAACTCTATGTTGTCTCAGTGATTACGTTGTCTGGAAAGAAACTTTATCACTGACTGAACTCACTACTGAATTATTTTACAATCCCACGGACCCAAACCATTAGCCTCTGTCATGAAATGACGAAAATCAACCGAAGAGGGCGTTTTGCGGAAATTTGTCAATATGGCTTCCGAGCTCTCGCGTAAGACTAACGTAATTAGCTATACCATGGAGGAAAGACAACAGATAGTTAGTGAATTGCGGGGAAATACTTAATAAAAAATGGCCAATCATAAAACTAGATTTTCTTTCCTGCACTTGAAAAGACCCGCCGTGTATTTATGCTCCTTATAAACCGGTTAGGCCCAACATTTAAACAAAACAAAAAATTCAGTGGCACCGAACTGAAGCTTTATTTAAAAGCATATTTGAATGCCATACAGTAAACAAATTCTTGGGCCAATTCATACAACTTGATACAAGCAATATTCTTTTTGCATTTTTAATAATTTTTTGACATCAAATATAAATTTGGGGCTTTACACACAAGCACTTGGTTCACATAATTACTATATGGACGTTAAACCTCAACATTCCTGATCCTGCACTGCAATGTTAATTTAAAAACCAGTTTTAAATACTGTCAAATTAAATTTACAGACGCCTGTGAAATCTAGTAATTTTTTACCCTTTTATTGACTGAAACCTGACATGGGTCATAAATGACATTTACTATTAAAAGAAGTTCGTAAATATTAAACTAGGATTTTCCAAGAATTATTCAATTGCGCCACCGTGACGACCAATTAGGGAACACTCGGTCGATTGTGTGCACAATTTCTGGACACCACCGTTTTGGGTTTTTTTTCGGACTAAGCTTACACCTAAATTGTTAACAGAGGGTAAAAAGCAAGCATTAATAACATTAACATGGTAAAGGTACATGTACAATGAATTTGCAGTTTGTCAACAAAGAAGTTTGGCAACATTGCATGAGGAAAGTCGGCCCAACATTAACTGTTTATAAACGATGTAAACGTCGAAGTACAGCTATAGCTACGCACGGGGGTCAGACAAGTCGACCGTTGAGACAACTCGACTCGGGACAAGTCGACCATTGAGACAACTCGCCCGTTGAGACAACTCGACCGTATGTCCGATAAATGGAAAGACAAGTCGACCGTTGAGACAAGTCGACTCGCATGCTTTTGGGATAGTAGTAGCGGGGATTTTGACGGCGGCTGATCGCCGTTTTGGAGTTATGGTTTTTTTTCCGGGCCGGGTTGTGATACACATGTAAGGCTGGTGGTTGCGTTAATATTATTTCATAATTTTTATATTTGTCCCGAGTCAAGTTGTCTCAACGGTCGACTTGTCTCGAGTCGAGTTGTCTCACAAAGGTCGAGTTGTCTCAAAGGTCGAGTTGTCTCAACGGGCGAGTTGTCTCAACGGGCGAGTTGTCTCAACGGTCGACTTGTCCCGAGTCGAGTTGTCTCAACGCCAACGGTCGACTTGTCTGACATCCGCTACGCACGTACGTATATAGCGCAGCACACTTTCACAAACTGACCATTTTTTCAGTCGCTGTTTCTTTCTCTTTCGTAATTTTACGGTTTTGGATGACATTTAGCCTTATGCCTACGGTTTATTCTTCCGAAATAACCACAGTCTTTAGAGCTCCGTCGTAAGCCATAAAGTTCTGACATCGACGACACACGTGTTGGTGTTGGTAAGCGCCGCCATTTTGACAATTTTCCGCGAGTTGACCTTTTAGAAAGGTCATGACAGAGGCTAATGGAACGTGGTCTGCAGGAGAGGTATTTTCTTCCATTGTATAAACTCTGCGGTCAGGAACATCTTTGGTCAGAAACATCTGCGGTGGGCGATTGTTGCTACATTTTGTGTGGCTCACTCAAAGGATTTAGTTCGTTGAACCTTATTGATTTTTGAAAAAGGCGTGCCATTGTAGGCGTGCAATTATGGGGAGCCTCAAGTCATTTATTTTGTGTCCTTGCATCTTTAACCACAACTTAATCGGTAGTGTCAACAATCATCGCTCGCTAACAATCACTACTCTCGAGTAATTATTGCTTATCGGGCTGGCACGAGTACTCGAATAGTTAAAAAAAAAATGCGAGTAGTGCTACGAGTAGTAAAAACAAATCACGAGTAGTGACATAGTCGAGTTAGTCGCCTAGTGTTAATAATCTGAACCGTTATCATCGTCATTTTTTCTTTCAGGTTCTCAACTCCCCGAACATCAACCAGTACATATGGTCCAACCCCTGGATCCAGGAGTTCTAGACAGACTTCTTATAGAGGCTGCAGTGTGAGCTCCAACACCCCTGCCACGGGACCCCAGTCTTCAATCTTAGTAGGTAAGTACAAAAGCTGGTTCATACTACTTCAACTTTACAGCAAGCGAAATAAACTACAATTTCTATTCCAGCAGTGCCAAATCCGTTTGTGTGAAATACTCTCTTGTGACGAAATAAAAGGGCCCAGTACTTCATATGTGACCTGCTCTGCAAAAATTAGTCTGATGTCAGAAAATACATTTTTAAGTAAAGGGCCGTTTATTGTCTCGGAGGTGATTTTTCTTTTAACAAATAATATTTTTGTTTTAAGGCATTTTGGTTTCTCCGACACCTATATTTTCAGATCTGATCGATTGAAAAGATTGTTTTGATCCCTAAATTAAACTTAATACAGGTTTTGTCATTCTCTTACCATAGCTTCTGATGAAGCACTACAATTGTAAATCTTCATTTCCTTACTAAGACATTTTGAATATAACTGAGAAAAAGCAAATTTCCCCAAATTGTAAAAGACCGATTTTACACTACAGAGTTGTGCCATATATCAAAGGAAAGCTTATTTCCTGCTTTTTCTGACCAACTGTAAAATTGAAAAAAACAAACATTTTTAACACATCAGACTCATTTTTGCAGAGTGGGTCACATAATGTGACTATCGTGGTGAAATGCTAGCCCACTGGTTCGTTTTAATTGTTTATTAAATTGTTTTAAATGGTTATTTTGCGAATTTAGCGCAATATACATGAAATTTACACCTGTAAAAGAACAGGCCAAGGCCCCTATTGTAACGTGGTGTCCAGCACCAGCAAGTTTTGAATTTTTACAGCTAGACAATTTCACACCTCTGCATAATCCCATGCTATGTTTCAGATTTTGAAGCAAGAAGTATTTTTTAATGACGTTATAGAAAGGTTTCTGTTTAAATGTAGGATACACCATTGGTAATTATCAGGAAAAGGTAGATTTAGGGGGTTGTACTTTAAAGTAAATACCGTTTAACTGACCTGTCTGAAGTTATACAGTCATTGATGCCGAGAAAAGCACGAAAAACAGCATTTGTTTTCAACTGGCGTCGAGCAGTTATTCTTATGTTATTTGTGTGTTTTTCGCGATCACCGTTTTTTCTTTATAAAATTCTATTTTTCAGAATAATTAAAGGATATCTAGCACAATCATTTTGCTGGATGCCTAGAATCATTATTTACTTTCAGATGAGTAAGATATTTCTTAATAATTCGGTAGTAATTTTTTTCGATATCTGCAAATGGTGTATACACAAGTCTTTTGGAATACCGTCTCCCCCTTGGTGCCATTTTCAGTAACAAGAAATAACTTTGTTCTACTTTCACAGCAATTGTTGAAGGCAGAGGTTTAGCGCAAGGTGAGATCGGAATGGCCAGTATTGATTTAAAACAACCAGAGCTGATCCTTTCACAGGTAAGCGCTCTCTTAAGATTTCAGTTTTAAAAATAGGATTAGTTGTTGAGCAACATCAGTCTCTATGAATCTAGCCAATTGGATCTAAAGTTAACTTTAGGTTTTCTGATCATTCTTAACCAGTTTGCGTTGGATGCCGTGTATTAAACTAGACAGAAAGGTTTTTTTCAGAATTCAAAACGAATGACGGATAAACACGTCACAAGCAACCCCAGCAGTGAGCGAGGCCGTAAGTATCAGGGTGTGCTATCCACAGATCATCAAGATCCTTCTGGGCTCGGCCAAATGTCCAAAAAATCTTGACTCGAAGCGGTTTTAAAAAAAAAAAAATTTCTCTTCACTTTCTTTTTTCCCTGCCATCTCCTTTTTTGTTTATGTACCATTTAATTGCAATATATTTAGGTTTGTTTTGTTAGTTTTGCAAAATATATTTAGTTAAAACAAAATTGTATCTAGTGTGTACATGTATGCAGGTTTATAATCTTTGTTATGGTTCATTTGGACACAAAAGTATCAGCAAAAGTATCAGCAAAAGTATCAGCAAAAGTATCAGCAAAAGTATCAGCAAAATAGAAGGATTCATCTTTGAAAATCAGCTATATTGAAAAACTAAATTTGGATGAAAAACTTTTTTTGTAACTTTGCCTTACATGTGATCAGTTGGACTTAATTTGCTGTACATTATAAGATCATTTGATTTCTCAGTTTTCAGACAGTCAGAGCTATGTCAAGGTCACTACAAAACTTCAAATCTACCAACCTATTGAGGTAATTGTGTAGACTGTTTGCATGGCAGCCAAAATGGATGCGCTAGATATCCTGTAATTGTTTAGAAAATTGAATTTTATAATCGGCGATCGCACAAAAAACCAAGAACAACATAAGAACCACTCCCTGACGCTGGTTGAAAACAAATGCCGATGTTCTTGCTTTTCTCAGCATTCCTCAGCATTCATGATTGTAAAACGATATTTACTATATATTACAACCCCCCTCCCCCTAAATCTACCCATTCATGATAATTAAAGCAATTACCAATGGTGTATCCTACCTTTAATCTTAAAAGAAATGCTGTATTTTGTAACAACTTCTCATTTTGAAAAAATGTATAATTTACCATTTCCATCATAAATCCATCTATACAGATCGTCATCATTGATTATTCGTCATAATTCATATTCCTAATCCATTTTTATTGATATAACGTCATTAGATTGTCATGCCGGTCACAGCTTGTGAAGGCATGACCAAACTCTTCAAGCTGATCAGCGATAACTTTCACAGCACCAGTATCGCCACTGTACAGAGGAAATATTTCAATGAGACAAAAGGTACCGTTGCCTCTGTCAAAATTCATTCATACAGCTAGACTGTGGTTATAATTGAAGAGCAGGGATGTAGTCAAGTTCATCACAAGTCCATGTAAGTCCCTGTGAGTCTCTGCAAGTCCATCACAAGTCCTCCAGTTCCACTTCAAATCACAAGCTATTCAAATGAGCTTTGACAAAAGCATTCCTTTGTCATTGTTCAACCAGTTATGACTGCAGCTTTATGACTGCAGCTTTATGACTGGACTTGTGACGGGACTTGTGACGGGACTTATGACGGGACTTGTGATGGGACTTGTGACGGGACTTGTGATGGGACTTATGAAAGGACTCGTGCAAAGACTTGCAGGGACTCAAATACAACTCTGCTGAAGAGTTTGTTTTTCAAAATGCAATAAAGACCATTTTATTACCTTTTAGAATCCTGCACCTTTTTGGCAGCCGAAAGTCGGTTTTTGACAACTTTCATAATGAGATTTGAAGGTTTGCATGGCGAAAAGGCAATAAGATAAGTAGTTTGCGGTAACACCACGGTAATGCTCTTTAGTGAGATGTGTGGTTCTAAAAAGAACTGGAGGGAACGGTCCCCTTCCTTCACACTGACACGCCTCAGCGATCGTCCAGCATCCTCCACATCCTGCATGCAATGAGTACCCATTGGCTTCATCGCCGCATTGATCATCTAGCATCCTCCACGTTCCGCATTATCGCCTTCAGGCTCCATATAACTTCTCTCATTAAAGGGATCGTATACGTTTGGTAATTACTCTAAAAATTATTGGCAATAAAAACTTACTTGGTAAGAATTAGTACAGCAGCTTTGGATAGTATAATGCATTTTTAGAAACTTTTCACTTTGAAGTACTGCGGTTATGGAAAATGATATCACTTTTTATCCCCCAAAATTTGAATCTGAGAAGCGTTACTGCAGTGACGTTTCTCAGATTGTGTATTCCAATGCAGATTATTCTTCCTGCGTGAACATAACCGCTCCAGTTTTGGGGCAATTTCTCAAAATCGCTACCACCTTTTGAAATTATATTTTTACAGGTTAGTTTTATGGTATCTATAACTTTATAGGATTGAAACAAACAATGGTTCCAATTACCAAACGTATACGATTTCTTCAAAAAGAATCACCACACGGTGTTCCTGCAAACTATTTATCTTATTGCATTTTCGTCATGCAAACCCGCAAATCTCATCACACTTTAAAGGGGTACTATGTCCTAGAATCACCCAATTGCACTACACAACGCGTTTTGAACGAAATTATGTTGATCGGAAAGAGCATTTAAAAGTAGGATATAAACATTCACACAACCATCCTTACAAAACTTGGCTTTTTTGTGTTGTTCTTGTGTAGAACGAGTTTTGGGGGCCACTTTTCGGACCCCAAAACTCAAGCTGTTTGGGTGTAGTCGCGATTCTATGACAACGTACTTGGCTGCGGCGATGCTACAATCTCGCAGACGCGTATTAAAGTGGCATGGAACCTCAATTAGCAGTGTGATATCGATTGTGTATTCAATGCGCTGTTTGCGACACCAGTCTGATGCTGGCATGCACCACGCTAATTACGACATACAGCCCTGAATTTAATGACAGCTGAAAATCCGTATACGAAGACTCCAAAATGTCAGTCGTGTTAAACGTAAATAATGTTTTGGTTTTTTTAAATGATAAGACATTATGTTGGTTTCCTTTCAACCATATGTTTGAAATTTGATAAGTAACCAATCCAAAACATGAAATTTTCGTGGATTTCAGGACATAGTGCCCCTTTAAGAATGCAAAATCGAAAAATAAAGTTTAGAAACAGTTGTAATACTGTTGTTATCCTGTAGCCATGCGCATATTCGTACTTTGGAAATAAACTCTTATTCAGTAAATTGTTTTACACCTGAATGTAAAATTTTTAGTTTTTACATTAAAATTAGGATTTTGGGGGATTTTTGACTTTCATGTGATGACAAAAAAGAAAGGGTGTGGTATAATGTGTGGTTGATACACAGAGATAGTAATGGCGTGATACTGTCTCATTTGTCTTGTGATTGTCATTGTTTTGTTAGGTCTACAGTACATTAAGCATCTGTGCGTTGCCGACTTCAGCTCTGTGGAAATGGAAATATCATCCAAGTGAGTTTATCATGGCTTCAATCAGTATAAGGTTTATCATTCTGTGAATCAGACTAACGTGTATTTCCCACTTCCAAACCCAGCCCCCACCTCCCATATGAAGCACGATATACAACAGAGAAAACTCCCCTCTTTCGTATTGGCCATTGTGTTTCCGGAATCTCAGGAATTCTTTTTAGGTTTTAAAGTGGGGGGGGGGGGGGGGGGGGGGGGGGGGGGGGGTTGGTAACAATAATGTGGAGCGTGTCATATGAAGAAATATATGGGACGGAGAGACCCCCCCCCCCCCCCCCCTCCTTTGTGGTGGTCATTGCGGTGGTCATAATTACCCGAGCCGAATATCAGCACCCAGACTCCAAGCGGTATTAAACAGAGTGATTAAAACCTCTCGAACACACATTTATTCCCTTAATAATAATAATAATGTTTGCGTTATCATGTTCCTGCTTTATATTTCATGTGTAGGTACTACTGTTTAGCTGCAGCTGCAGCTCTGCTGAAGTATGTTGAGTTCATTCAGAATGTCGTCTATGCTCCTAGCTCACTCAAAGTGGTGTTCAGAGGCAGTGAGCAGTCAACAATGATCGGTAAGCATTTTTGAAAATATTTTGTTGTGAAATTTTGAAAATATCTCAAGGAAACTTCAGGAAAAATTCTGGGAATTTTGGTTTTTTTACAAAGTGCTTATATAGAACCCTGATTAAAGGTCATAGAATGAATCACTTATCTAATTCCTAACCAGTTCAAGCCGAGATTAATTTGACATGGACCAGGCGCGGGATTGTTTTTCACGAACCTTTGATCCGAGACGGGTTCAGGCCGGCATCTGTGAGTAGCACACCCTGATATTTCAGCCTTTGCTCGCTGCGAACTGGTCGCGGACAGAAATTCCCGGATTTGCTTGAGACGTGTTTATTCGTCATCTGTTTTTTGAAATCCCGGAAAAACCTTGCGTGTATACACGGCATTTGAATTGAACTGTTTGAAACCATTTTCCAAATTTATATCAATTACTTTTTTATTTATTTTTTCCTTCCAGATGCAACAACAGCAAGGAACTTGGAGTTGGTCCAAAATATAAAAGATCCTAAAAGTCCACACACTTTCTTTGGGATCTTAAACTACACCAAGACATTGGCGGGAGGTAAAAAGGAAATAAAACCAATAGCCCTTTTATATTAGAAGAAATCAAGATACACCATTTGTAATTGCTTGAATTATCAGGAATTGTTATTTTTGGGGTTGTTGTATATTATAGTAAATATCGTTTAACTGACCTGTTCAAACATTTTAAATCATGGATGTTGGGAAAAAGAAAAGAAAAACGGCGATCGTTTTCAACTGCCGTCGGGCAGTTGTTCTTGTTTTTGTTTTTTTATAAAATTCAATTTTTGGGAACAATTACACTATATCTAGCGCAATCATTTTGCTGGATAGAATCATTATTTACTTTTAAATTTGTAAGATATTTCTTCATAATTCGTTATTAATATCTGCAAATGGTGTATCCTACCTTTAATCCTGAAAATCCTACCCACAAATTGTAAACAACAAACAATGTTTTCTATTCTCTTGATTATTTTATGCAGCACGTCTGCTCAGATCCAACATACTTCAACCACCATGCGGTAAGACTAATATTTTGAAACAGTTCTGTTGTATTGAGATTCAACTATAATTACAGAAACACATTTTTTTCAAACTGTGGACAAAACTAGCCTTTAGTCAAGGCGCACGTGGCTACCTGGATGCGTGACATGCTCAAATATACCCAGCACGATGTGAGACCGAGAGACTCCCCTCTTAGTCCCCCATACCTATGCACTCTCCATTGTTACCTAAGTTACCCCACCCCTCCCCCTCTAAAAACTTTTTTTTTAAATTCTGAGAAACCACAACATTCCACAAGCTCAATGACCACCACAAAGGAGGGGGGTGTCCCTCCGTCTCATATCTTGCTTAATATGTGCCCAAAATGCTGGAGCCAGTTTGTTTTTCACACTCGAACAATGAATTGCATTCCAAACTCTGGCTTTTTCGTATTTCCTTGTGGTATATTTGTGTATTATAAGATAAAAAGTTGTATCCTCATTGAGTCCACAATGTCGCTTCCCAGGTTGTATCTCAAAATTTGGCGTGATCCCTGGCCATACGGAATTCTGGTGTTTATGACTTTTAACTAACGCTCTCGAACAATACTGACAATTTGGGAGACCGCCCTATGGCCAACATAGGGCAAGATAGCTCAGTTGGTGAAGCGCCGGTCCGCGTATTCAGGAGGTCGCAGGTTCAAGTCCCGCTTTGCCGATTTCTTTGTTCACTTTGAAATTTATGCAAATTTGCCTATAGTCAGTTTCCCTTGTGGTTTATTTTTGTATTTTTCTTATTTGGTTTGTTTTTTGTGGGTAGCTTTGGATACCATTATGCTGCGGCAAGATGTCGTCACTGAACTGACCAAAAACGAGGAGTTATTTTATAACCTCCAGTCAGGTAGTTAGAATTGTTTTCATTTTTAGATAATGTTACTTGGCAGGGAATCATTTTTTCCTTGAGACAAAAAAAAGAAATGCACTATCCCAAAGTTATAAAATTCTATATTTGAGTGATTTTATATAAGTGAAGGCATTTCCTGCTAGTTGGGGGGGGGGGGGGGGGGAAATGTCCATTTCAACAACCAATTTGTATATTAAAATAATGTTAATATTATGTAGGTGATGCCTTGGATAAATCTTATTCGGCTTGGCTGGTAACATCCCCCAAAAATTGAGTGGGATAGGATTTTTAACCTCCTTTATTAAACTTTATTCACATCCTGAAAATTACCCTGTTCTCAAAAAGTTAGGGGAAAGTGGCCAGGAAATGGCTGAGATTGCACCAAAGAGCATCTAGAATCCAAAATTTCCCAGGGCCTTTTAGCGGGCCCCAGACCCCAGCCATAATGGATTTACACTCTACGCTTGCAGTTGCACCCCCCCCCCCCCCCCCCCCACCCCAACAAATTTAATTTCCCCCAACAAATGTTATTGCTCCCAAATTGCCCCCCAAGATTTGAGATTCTGGTGCCACCACTGATTATGCCTGCTTTTTTGTGTTTAAGTTTTATTTGTTAGCTTGTTTGTATAATTTTTGTTGACCATCCAGTCCTGGCCCGGTTCTTGGACGTAGACCATCTCCTGTCTCTCTGCGTTCAGATCCCCAAGCAAGAGACGGTCAAGACAGCCGAGGCTAAGATCACCAACATCATTCACCTCAAGCACAACCTGGAGCTAGTCCCTCCCCTCATGATGGCGCTGGAAGGCTCCAAGAATAAGCTCCTACAAGCATACTTCAAGGTAGTAATGGCAGAAATGTAGTGTTGTAGTCGAGTACTTTCCAAAATACTTTGTTTAATACCAAATATTGAGCTGTTTGTTGCGGACAAAGTGAGACAAGCAATGACAGTAGACAACAAATAAAGTCAGTATTTGAGAGAAAAAATTACTTTTCCTAAAAAAACAATTAGTAAAAATTAGTTTACAAACAATTAAGTTTTTAAAATCCACCATATAGTATTTTCTTTCAAACAGAATAACAGTCAGGTTGGCATAGCGGTTCTTTCCTCGCATTCCACCCGCTGTGACCCGGGTTCAAATCCCTCAAACGATAAAAATGCCAGATAGTCTATTGTACCTTTAACCAGTTCGCGCCGGAGGACGATAGACATGCAGAGCTTTCCCCAGATTCAAAACAGATGACGCATAAACACGTCACGGGCAAGGCCGGAAATGTCTGTCAGCAGCGAGCAAGGCCGGAAATGTCTGTCACCAGCGAGCAAGGCCGGAAATGAATGGGTGTGCTTTCCGGTACCATCGGCCTGAACCCGCCTCGGATCGAGTTTCGTTAAAAAATAATCCCGCGCCTCGGCTCAGTGATGTTAAAATAATCACGGCGCAAACTGGTTAAATTACCAGCCACATCAAAATGAATGGAAGTCTGAAAAATGAAAATGTGATTGTGATAAAAGTTGATATAAAATATGAAAAATTTAGCTTTTTATTTTTACCTGTAGTCTCTTGGCGATGAGAGATTCATTACAATGCTGGAGAATATCCACACGGTCATCAATGACGGCACTCGCTATCAGAAGGGCATCCTGAACATGCGCACCCAGAAATGCTTCGCGGTCAAGCCGAATATCAACGGTTAGTATCTCTCATTTTGAGATTCATGTCATTTCTGTCGTTACAGTCCCTAATGTTGTACAGAACACACAGTGTGAAACTTTTTGGCTTTTAGACCGTATTAGACCTTTTAGACCGAATACAGTGGCCCCGTGACGGGACATAATCGGTGGTGATTTGAAGGTCAGAAATTGTTCGCCAATATCACCGAAGCCCAGGAAGTTGATCTCGGGCACATATATGGAGGGCGATTTTAGGCAATTTGGAGGTATTTTGTTAAGTATTGTCATGGTTTTGGCGACTTTTGTGAGCTGCATATAAAGACATTTTGAATATTGTTCGTTGTTTTTTGTGGGGCTCTAGTAGGGCAAGCTAAATCAAAAATTAGAAAAAGAGGAGTTATAGGGCCCCCCTGTTTGTGGGTCTAATGGGCTTCCAACAAACTCGTACCCCTTCAGCAAAAAGAAAATAAGAGTTGTCGAGTCAATATCGAAGCCATCGTACTCGACTTCTGGTTCCCACTATAATATTCTTAGTGAGCAATTATTGAGAGTCGGTGAGCAGACCAAATCAATCCCACTGTTATTCGAGTGTCAAATAAACGAGGAACGCAGTGCGTACTACCAGCGAAATTGAATTCATACCACCCACAGGAATTACGGTTGCTAGGTGAAAAGCACCCTCCGGCGACTGCCCACAGAGCCCATAGCCTTAACGGTCCCGAAAGAAAAGAGTAACAGTCGAGTAGGGTAATGGGACCATGCAAGACGGTCTTTAGAAAACTCAGTATCACATAAATATTGTCAGTAACTCCCATATGTGACCTGGCACCACGAAATAAGCGGAAAGTCGCACATTGCCAAAGCGAGTTATTTGCCAAAACGTCAATTTTTCAAGTGGGAGGTCGGTTTCGAGTTTGTAACGTTTTTACATACATAAAACCATTCTTTATCATATCCCAAAATTGTATAGCTCAATAAAAAACTCTAAAACTCTGGTTTTTTGCGGCTGAATTGCACTGAGGGATAGTATAGTTGGCACGTTTCACAGACTTTGAACTTCAATTTTTCAAAACAAGAGAGCATGAATTCAGCAATTTTAAAAGAGTACAGCAGCGGCTAGGAATAAGCTACAGCAACACACAATACATCATTTGAAAGCTTAGGACTTCTTCTTTCTAGAAATATAATAATGTCAACTCTTTTATTTTGCAACTTTCCACCCATTTCGTGGTGCCAGGTCACATATTGTCAGACACCCCATCTATAATTTCATTTTCCAATCAAAACTGAGGCATCTTCTTTTTCATGGTTTATTGCATACAGGTTTGCTGGATGTCGCCAGACGTACCTACACAGAGATTGTGGACGATATTTCAAGTATTCTTAATTTAGCCTCTTCTTTTACTTTTGTTGTATTGGCTTACAGTGGGAAAATATGAATGGCAAGCATTTCAATTCCAATTCGTAACCTTTATTTTTTGGCCAGATTTTCCTAAATTTTGAATTAGTTTTATTCTGATTCTCGTATATATTTGTGTGTATTTCTTACAGGAATTTTACTTATTTTACTCTACATGTACTTTTATTTAATTCTGTGTTATATTGTTTAATTTTTGTTCTTGCTTCTTGTGTTTATTGTTTTACCATTTTATGTTTTGTGTACATTCTACTTTAAAGTATATTTAAAACTTTATTATTTTAGGTTTTATTATTTTAATTGTATTTTCCAGGGCCCCATGGAAGACCACAAGTTTATGTGAATGGGTCTCCCTGGTAAAATAAAGATAATAATAATAATAATAATTCAGTCTGTACTTGAATCAAATCGGATTTTCCGCTCCGAGCCAATGTGGCCCATCCGGCCAGCATTTATCTTTGGTTTCAGTAGCATTAAATTAATTTCTCCCATGAAACTTAGTAGCGTACAGTACAAGAAAGAACACTACGTCAAATGTGGGCATTTCTGGACTTTTGGGTTTTCCAAGAACTTCAAAATGTTTTGCCGATGATGGAATTTGGGGTTCAAAATCACTTTTTTTTTCTGTTCCCATTTAAATTTCCTAATTGTTGTCACTGTGTGAAAAATTAATAGCTTTCCTGAAACCTTTGGCCCCCAAAAAAATAATGAAAATAATGAAAATTCCCACCCCAGCACCTAATTGGGCTCATATCTCAAAATCAGAACGTTCTACATACAACTCTTTTTGCTTGATCACATCACAAATGATGACCACTGTTCTTTCTATATTTTTGACAAGACTTGGTGAGTCAGTTGGCAGAGCAGTACAGTCTTCCCTTAAGGACCAGCTACAGTAGCAACAGAGGTTTCTTCATTCAGCTCTACTGTGGGAACAAGAACCCCATCTCGCCGGACTCCCTGCCGCCAATATTCGCCAAGGTGGTGAAATCCAGGAACACTATCAGCTGCACCACACCATGCCTGGTGAGCGCTGCACTGACTTGAACTTTGACAACAGGTTGTTGTTGTTGTTACTGCCGCTGCTGGTGCTGTTGGTGTTGCTGCTTTAGCTCCTGTTGCTGCCGCTATACTGCCGTTGCTGGCGTTATGCTGCCCTACTGCCGTTATACTGCAGTTGCTGGCGTTATACTGCCATTATACTGCCGTTATACTGCCGTTATACTGACGTTATACTGCCGTTATACTGCCGTTATACTGCCGTTATACTGCCGTTATACTGCCGTTATACTGCCGTTATACTGCCGTTATACTGCCGTTATACTGCCGTTATACTGCCGTTATACTGCCGTTATACTGCCGTTATACTGACGTTATACTGACGTTATACTGCCGTTATACTGCCATATTGCCGTTATACTGCCGTTATATTGCCGTTATACTGCCGTTATATTGCCGTTATACTGCCGTTATACTGACGTTATACTGCCGTTATACTGCCGTTATACTGACGTTATACTGCCGTTATATTGCCGTTATACTGCCGTTATACTGCCATATTATATTGCCGTTATACTGACAGATTGACAAATTGTCATAATTTTGTCCGAAAAATTGTTTACTTCAGCATTTAATAGTACACACTTTGTTTTGATTTAACTTTAGTTTCACTATGCCTTAATTCCACTATCACAGTGATGCTGCTATGTTAATTATAAGTCCGACTCCCACTCAGTACTGTTAAAAACAGGAAGGTAATTCCTCAGTCAAAGGCATGTGTGTATATAATTACACTAAGGTTGTAATGGATTTGGGGGTTGTATTTTATAGTAAATATCATTTAACTGACCTGTTCGAAGTTTTACAATGTGTTCGTTTACAACCGGCATCAGGCAGTGGTTCTTATATGCTGCTGATGTCTTTTCGCGATCGTCATCTGTTGATCGTGATTTTTTTTTTTACAATTACAGGATATCTAGCCTAATCATTTTGCTGGATGCCTACAATCGTTATTTACTTTCAAATAAGTAAGACATTTCTTGATAAATCGGTACTAAACTTTCTCTGATATCTTCAAATTGTGTATCCTACCTTTAAGGGGCACCCATAATACATATGCATAAATTGCCGACTGTTAATGACCTATAGGCACAAAAAGGTGCTTATAGTCCATTTTAACCCAATAACAGCAAACTTATATTAATCTTACAGCCCACTCTTTCAACTTCATCCTTTTAATTTGCCCTTCATCCTTTGTAATACTGTATGTACTTATCAGATCTTTCTTTTTGTTCATTTTTTACACAGATCAAGTTGAACGGTGAGTGATGCAGTAGACGATACACCACAATTTCTGTAAAAAAAATTAATAATGAAGCTGATGTACGTTACAGTCGTCCATCCACTCTAATAAAAGAGATATTTGGTTTGAGAAGTTAATGTTCCATTGATTCTGCAACTGTTTATTCTTTCAATTTAGCCACTTCTAGCTGTATCAGATATCAAACCCTTCAAGGTGCTGTTCAAAAATGTTTGGTTTGTCGATAACTCTGAAATGCCAGCCAGAAGACACTATTGTAATGATCTGGGGGCCAATTTCAAAAAATGCGTAAGCAAACAAATCTGCTTAGCACAAGAAAGTATTGCTCAGTAGAAACAGGTTACCCGCCAAAACTCCATGTGCTTTTCATGCTAAGCAAAAAAAACAAAAAACACACTATTGTAGTGATCTGATGTGTCTTTTATCAAAGCTTTAAATGTATCAGAAGAAAGAAAGATATTAGTAAAAAGAGTGTTGTTTTTTATCTCCCATTATAGATGAGATTTAAAGGTTTACGTGGTGAAAAGGCAATAAGATAAAGTAGTTTACGGTATACACCACGATAATACTATTTAGTGAGAGGTGTGGCTCTGAAAAGAACCAGAGTTGTCACCGGTTCTTTTCAGAACTCCGGTTCTCTTTAGAACCACACATCTTACTAAAGAGTATTACCGTGGTGTTACCGCAAATTAATTATCTTATCTCTCATTATATTTATTGATAAGTTTTTATCAGTTTATTTTAAATATTTGTGGAATCCATGCATGCATTATACATAAATTATTGTTTTTGTTACTGGGTACTGTACTTTTCAGATCGAGTTCGAGAATCACTGAATGAGATCTACTTGATGACAAACATGTGAGTATATACAAACATGTGAGTATATACAAACACAGTTCAAACACAATAAATATTCCGAGGAAATTGTATCCAAAGAAAATCAAGCCTAACCCTAACTTTATACACAAATGGATTTGGGCGGGTTGTATTTTATAGTAAATTATTTTACTGACCTGTCCGAAGTTTTACAATCATGGATGCCAAGAAAAGTACCAAAAACCGGCGTTCGTTTTCAACCGACGTCTGGTAGTGGTTCTTATGCTGTTCTTGTTTTTTTCGCGATCGCCGTCTGGCGATCAGGATGTTTTTTTATAAAATTCAATTTTTGGGAACAATTACAGGATATCTAGCAAAATCATTTTGCTGGATGCCTAAAATCATTATTTACTTTCAAATAAGTAAGACATTTCTTAATAATTCGATAGTAATTTGTTTTGGATATCTGCAAATGGTGTATTCTACCTTTAATGATACTTGATTTAATAAATACAAAGCACCGAGGTAATTGCAGGTACACAATTAATGTCTCACTTTTGGATCCTAACTTTACGGCATGATTCATCCCCATCTTTTGCCCGACATCTAAACTTTATTTGCGATTTTCTCTATAGAGTTGTGAGCGAGTTGTTAAACGAGATTCGTGAGCACGTGGGCTGCCTGTACAAACTCGCTGAGTGCGTCGCTACATTAGACATGCTGGTGGCGTTCGCACACGCATGCACCTTGTCTGAATACGGTCAGAAAAATAAACTGCTTCTTACTAGAATTCCACATTAAATCTCGTGTGTTGATCCTATTGCCTTGTTAAAATTGAACTGTTAATATGTTTAGCAGTATCTCGCCAGTCACGTTCAATTCTCAAGTGCATGATTTATTTATTTATTTATTAATTACTTTTCTTTACCCAGGGTGTGCCCAAACAGTTTAACCCTTTAAACTCAGGCCTGTTTTCGAAGATTTTGTACGTGTTGCTAGTTTGTATATACAAATATCATTTACAGTGTACAAATCCCATATAATTATGTATAATTGGAAAGCTTACAAATAGGGCTATATTTTGGGGGAATATTTGGGGGGAATATTTGGACCCCCAGGAGCTTTTAAGAGACTTATAAGTCGGATGTAGTGCGGGGCTGAGTGCAAAGGGTTACAAACTGGTTTCCATTGGGGCCCTGTAGACAACATTAAATACAATTTGATAAAAACAATATATCAAAAGTTATCAACAATAATACATAGAAATACAGCAGGTAATTATAACTTTTACAATTAAGATCCCAATTCCTGTTTTCTTTCTCCGCCGTTTCTCAGTGAGACCTGAATTCACAGACACTCTGGCCATCAAAAATGGCAAGCATCCCATCCTGGACAAGATATCCTACGAGCCGCCTGTAGCCAATGACACTGTAAGTAAAACTATGGGCCTTTTCCGAACCCCAACTTGGGCTAAGTTCGTCTCAGGGCTTCATCACGATTGACAAAATGCATGAACGAAGCCAAAGATGGAGACGAATCTTGGGTTTGAAAAATTGCCTATACCCAGTAAACACAGCTCACTTTTCCGAACCCCAACTTAGGCTAAGTTCGCCTCAGGCTTCATAACGATTGACAAACTGCATGAATGAAGCCAATGATGGAGACGAAGCTAGGGTTTGAAAAATTGCCTATACCCAGTAAACACAGCTCACTTTTCCGAACCCCAACTTAGGCTAAGTTCGTCTCAGGGCTTCATCACGATTGACAAACTGCATGAATGAAGCCAATGATGGAGACGAATCTTGGGTTTGAAAAATTGCCTATACCCAGTAAACACAGCTCACTTTTCCGAACCCCAACTTAGGCTAAGTTCGTCCCCGGTTCCATCGCGATTGACAGACTGCATGAACGAAGCCAATGATGAAGACGAAGCTAGGGTTTAGAAAATTGCCTGTACCCAGTAAACACAGCTCTCTTTTCAGAACCCCAACTTGGGCTAAGTTCGTCTCAGGCTCCATTACAATTGACAAACTGCATGGACAAAGCCAAAGATGAAGACGAAGCTGGGGTTTGGAAAATTGCCTGTACCCACACTAAACACAGTTCACTTTTCCGAACCTCAACTTGGGCTAAGTATACTTCCCTGGCTCCATCACGATTGACAAACTGCATGAATGAAGCCAATGACGGAGACGAAGCTAGGGTTTGGAAAATTACCTGTACCCAGTAAACACAGCTCACTTTTCCGAACCCCAACTTAGGCTAAGTTCGTCTCAGGGCTTCATCACGATTGACAAACTGCATGAACGAAGCCAAAGATGGAGACGAATCTTGGGTTTGAAAAATTGCCTATACCCAGTAAACACAGCTCACTTTTCAGAACCCCAGCTTGGGCTAAGTTCGTCCCCGGCTCCATCACGATTGACAAACTACATGAACGAAGCCAATGATGGAGATGAAGCTGGGGTTTGGAAAATGGCCTGTACCCAGTAAACACAGCTCACTTTCCCTTTTATCCTTCGAGGAGTTGGATCAGTACTTGATAGAATGTCACCTCAATTGCCATTTACAAGAATACAAAACATTTACAGGAATACAAAACATTTACAGGAATGCAAAACATTTACAGGATTGGCGAAAATTCGCCAAAAAAAATAGTGTGGGAGAAAAAACAAGGGGAAATTTCCATCTGGCTCCACATTATAGTGGCAACCAAGTAATAACTCTGTAGATCAGCGCAATTGGCATAATATCTAACGGATGGCATTACATACGTACACGAAGCTCCGATTTACGGTAAATCTGCTTAAAGGGATCGTATACGTTTGGTAATGGGAACCCACGTTTTTTTCCAATCCTATATAGTTATAGATATATACCATAAAACTAACCTGTAAAAACTTCATTTTTAATTTCAAAAGGTGCTAGCGATTTTGAGATATTGCCGAAATTCTGGAGCGGTTTTGTCCACGCAGGAAGAATAATCTGCATTGGAATACACAATCTGAGAAACGTCACTGCAGTAACGCTTCTCAGATTCAAATTTTTGGGGATAAAAAGTGATATCTTTTTCCATAACCGTAGTACTTCGAAGTGAAAAGTTTCTAGAAATGCATTATACTATCCAAAGCTGCTGTACTTCTTACCAAGTAAGTTTCTATTGCCATCCATTTTTGGAGTAATTACCAAACGTATACGATCCCTTTAAGGAGTCTAATGTTCGCAATTGTTCGGGCAGATTATTCCAAATAATATTTGAATTATTCTTACCAGATTTCCTGTTTAAAAATGGAAAGAATTTAGATTTGTTTTCTTTTGTCGTATTTAAAGATTGTTACTACACTAGTGAACTATTGTGTATATTATTTGCACTTGAAATGTGAAATTATATTCCAAAGTCTAACGCTGTTTGCGTGGAATTTTCTAAATGTCACCGTTTTCTCACCCAATAGGCATTTTACAGTCTTGAATACTGTAGTGCCAGGGTGTGTATTCAAGAAATCTTCATATTCTTCACGAGAAATAATAATTAATAATTATTAAAATGAATTAGAATCCAAAGTTGGGTGATCAAATCCATTTCAAATCTTCTTTTCTTTCAGTACGTTAATCAAGAGAGCAACTTTATCGTCATTACTGGTCCCAACATGGTAAGTTTTACGAAATCCCCCAAATATGCAACAATCAGGGTTCTATACCTTCACAGGTACCCATTTATACTCCTAGGTCGAGAGAGGAAATTGTAATAGTCTTGCCTATAGACCATGTGCCCGTCAATATGCTCACGCATCGTGTTTTACATAAATTTGGTTAAGAGGCGACATCAGAGGTCACATAATTCAAAGGTGGTCTGACCTGTGGCGTCACTCCTCAACCAAATGTTATGCAAAACACGATGTGTGCGCATATTGACGGGCACATTTAAATACAGATGTAAACACGTGACGTCAGATGGCATATCGTCTGTATGACCACAAGTACCATAGATCTTAACTAGATGTAGCACTTTATGTAATGCAATGCAGTACAAATGCTTATCTGGCGATATGTGACCGGCTCTACAAAAAGGTGTCTTATGTTGCGAAAAAAGAAAATTGAGTTACATACATGGTTAGAAAGCCCACAATGTAAACTTTCATTTAGTATATAATATAGATCCACAGCCCCTTCCATTTTGGAGACACGACGTGTTTACATATTGATTACTTTCTCGGAGTTCAAATTACACAACTGAGAAAACAGGCTTTGAAATAGCCGGCTCTGTTGTACTACAACAGAACGATGCACACAAAATGGTTGTTTTTTCCACTTAATTCATCAAAATAAACATTTCTTTTAATGTCACCTTAAACTGTAGGTATTAAAGATTTTGTTCATGACAACAAATACAAATCATATTTTGATGAAATGTTTACCCTCTCAACGTTGAGCGGGCCATTACATGATAGTGCACAGCGCCACTTAATACACCTTTTTGTAGAGCCACAGTCACATATTGGCGTGCCTTTGCCATTTCTTGCCTTTGATATGTTTTTTTGTTGACTCCCCAGAGTGGCAAGTCGACCTATCTGAAGCAGCTAGCCCTGCTACAGGTCATGGCTCAGATTGGCAGCTTTGTCCCGGCTGACTGTGCTTTCTTCCGCGTCTGTGACCAGATCTTCTCTCGTATCGGCTGCGACGATGATATCGAGACCAACGCCTCCACTTTCATGCTGGAGGTAAACAAGACTCAATCTTTAGGAAGACTAACTCTTCCTAAAGGCCGGTTCATCCTGATGCGAATTTGACTTCAATTTGCATTCGCTGCGAACATTCATACGTACGTTCGCTGAAATTAAAATGTGTAAAGTTTTGCAAATTCTCAGCGCAAAAACTCGCCGTTTGACGTCACAAATTTCACTTGACATCCATGATTTTTTATGATTCCCAAGAGCACTCCTTTATGCAGTTGTGCCCTAAGCCCTTTTCACACTACACTAGACAAAGTTAAATCTCATGGTTGACACAGGGTTAAAAACATGCAATGTTTCACACTTGAACATTTTCAACCCTCCGTCAACCCCCAGATTTAACTCAACATTGCTCCATCAGACCAGGGTTGAGATTGATTTCAACCCGGATTATAACTCAACCTTACTCCAGACCAGGGTTAAGATTGATTTTAACCAGGGTTAAGATTGATTTTAACCAGGGTTAAGATTGATTTTAACCAGGGTTAAGATTGATTTTAACCAGGGTTGAACTCAACCTTGCTCCAGACAGGGGTTGAGATTGATTTCAACCCGGGTTGAACTCAACCCTGCTCCAGACCAGTGTTGAGATTGATTTTAACCCGGGTTGAAATTTTGAATCAAATTGAAAGGCATACAGTCCGGCTTACTCTATTTTAAGCCTTCAAAAATACAAAATGTAAATTTAAGTAAAAAATACAGCATTAAATTTGTGAATTATGAATTTTGGTTAGATTTGTTATAAGACCATCACCAAATCAAGCTTTACATCCCGCTTGTTGCTCGTTATGAGTAGTTGTTTGTTTATTTGGTGTTTTTTTAATTTTTAGATGAGAGAGATCAACTACATTGTGCAGAATTGTAGCAACAAGTCCCTAGTCATCATTGATGAACTTGGCAGAGGTTGGTGGCTATTTGGACTCCCTTGATTCAACCTTTGCTCCTCTTACAAACATTCAAATGTCACCAACTCTAATTACCACCAGTCACAGAGATCTATATGGATTTTATATTGGGACCCTTTGCTCAAGACACTACACTAGTATTAACCTGCTCACTGGGTCACTAAAATATCATTTACCATCTCGGCTCCCTGGGGAGTACACAGCTTGTTGCTGCCATTTCAGCACAAATGTCTACAACAATGTCAATGTCGCAGGTACCTATTCTCTTCTTGGTATAGAAGGAAGCAAATAGTGACAAAGTACCTTGCCCGAGAACACACGCACTTAAGGCTGGACATTTAAGCACAAAGCAGCTAAATCAATCACAATATCGCAGGTACCCATTTACTTTTGGGTAGAAGGAATATGCAAATAGTGACAAAGTACCTTGCCCAAGAACACACACGCACCCAAGGCTGGTCATTTCAGCACAAAGCAGCTAAATCAATCACAATATCGCAGGTACCCATTCACTCCTGGGTAGGAAGGAAGCAAATGGTGACAAAGTACCTTGCCTTAGAACACACGCACTCCAGGCTGAACTCGAACCCGCAACCTGCAGAATTAGTCCCCCATACCACGAATTCAATGCTCCAGACTACGAAGCCTTGGCATGCTCTCCACACCACCACTCCTTTCCAAAATTCGAAGAAAAAAACAACCCTTTTTGCATTTTGCATTGTTTAGATATAAACCTAAACATAGAGAGTGCTTCACTCCGGACAATTAGTATCTAAAGTGTGCACCTATAGACCCCATTTACACAACTTGTTATTATCCAGTTCGCGTCGGGTGCCGTGCATACACACAAAGTTTTTCCAGAATTTGAAACAGATAACAGATAAATACGTCACGACCAAGGCCTGTGTGATACCACTGATGCGGGCATGAACCCGCCTCGGATTGAGGTTCGTAAAAAACTATCCCACACCTGGGCCCGGTCAATGTCAAAATAATCCGGCGTGAACTGGTTAAAACCAGACTTCTCCTGTAGATTTATAGTTCCTATGCTGTATTTCCACTCCTCCAATTGTTATTTTTACCTGTGATCTCCCCCCCCCCCCAGGTACTAACAGCGAGGAAGGTATAGGCATCTGCCACGCCATCTGTGAATACCTCCTCAGTCTCAAAGCCTTCACCATCTTTGCCACCCACTTCATGGAGATTGCCAACTTGGACGTGCTCTACCCAAACGTGGAAAAGTATATAACCAGGACCCAATTTCATGACTCTGCTTAAACAAATCCCTGCTTAAACAAATCCCTGCTTACTGTAGCAGAAAATGATGTGCTTACGTCAAGTGTATTCCCAGTATAGCGCGGAATGTTGGCTTCTGCACGTACGTACATCCCGTAACTATTGTGCTTACAGGGTTAGCGCAGAATATTTTCTGCTAGCATGGCTAGTGCAAAATGGTAATCGTAAGCGCGGAATTCTGTGTTTAGCAGAGCCATGAAATTGGGCGCAGATTTATCTGAACACCACTAGTAAGTGGTAAAATACACATATCTTAGATTTCTTGCTCAGCAGCTGTATTTACGTTTGAATATATTCAGTTTTCTTGGTCAAATTGAAATTTGTTAAAAACATTATTATTTTTTACTCCCCCAATATACGATGGTTTTTACTGTACAAAATAACAGCAATAAGGTAACAGCCATGATTCAGTTGTTTGATCCCTTGTCGGGATCTTCTTTCTTGTTGTCTTGGTTGCAAAATGTCCTAATCGCGATGCGGGCGCCATTTAACATACGCCGTAGTAGACCACGCCATGACCTTCGAATGGCCGGACGCCTTGACTAACTGACATAACTGAGAATCGTGTCGCATTTCCATGCGCGTGTGACGTTGGGTGAATAATTATGTGACGTAACAGAAACTTGACCAATGAGTCGGCGATTATGCCTGTGATTATTATGCCAGCGATTATGCAATTTTCATGTTAAAAAAAGCCTTCCACTTTTGTTTTTGCAATTTTGTTTTAGAGACAAGCTTTATTTATGATGATTTGGATTCCCTTTCTTGTAGTTATCACTTTGAGGTGGAGCATGAAGGATCAACTCCCAGGGGCAATAAGAGATTGGCGTACACCCATGTACTGGCTAAAGGCCGCACCGATGAAAAACACTATGGTAACTTTGAGTAAAACAGTCGAATTAACCCACATTCTGACAGCCCAAGGTTCGAATGTTGTCAGAAACCCAGATTGTCCAAATGACGCACCAATGAAAAACACTATGGTAACTTTGAGTCAAACAGTCGAATTAACCCACATTCTGACAGTCCAAGGTTCGAATGTTGTCAGAAACCCAGTCTGTCCAAAGGATGCACAGATGAAAAACACTATGGTAACTTAAAGGTATACTTCAGCTTTAAAGGTAGGATACATCATTTGCAGATATCAAACATTTGTACTACCAAATTATTAGAAAATATCTTGCTTGTTTGAAAGTAAATAATGATTGTAGGCATCCATCAAAAAGATTGCGCTATAGATATCCTGTAATTCTGAAAAATTGAATTTTATAACATAAAAATCACGATCGCCAGACAGCGATCGTGAAAAAAACAGAACAACTTAATAACCACTGCCGTCGGTTGAAAACTAATGCTGTTTTTCTTGCTTTTCTCAGAATCCATGATTGTAAAACTCTGGACAGGTCATTTAACCAGTTCGCGCCGGCATTATTTTAACATCACCGAGCCGACGCGCGGGATTATTTTTAACGAAACTCGATCCGAAGCAGGTTCAGGCTGCCAGTACCGGGAAGCACACCCACGCATTTCCGGCCTTGCTCGTAGCGTTGTTTATGCGTCATCCGTTTTGATTCTGGGGAAAACTGCGTTTATATTCGTCATCCGGCGTGAACTGGTTAAACAATATTTAATATAAAATACAACCACCCAAATCCACTCATTCATGATAATTCAAGCAATTACCAATGGTGTATCCTACCTTTAAAACCGGCCATAGTGGTATTGCACATGTCGAAGTGAGCATATAATAATCAGGAGAGTGACCAAAAATAGAGAAAGGGAGTGCGATTTTCACAGGAGTCTGATTTTCATATCACACCCGGCATACTCTCGATCGTGTACATTTTTTTTCTTCATTTGACTGTAAGGAATCAAGCTTGCCGAGATCTCCAACCTCCCGGAATCTGTGTTGTCGGATGCCAGACAAATGTGTGCGACACTGTCTCAGCAGAAGAGAGTAAGTGTTTAACAATGACATCCTCCGTACAAGCCTTATGTGATCTCCCATTCAACAATGTAACTCTAGCGAATAGTTTGGGAGTTACAGCCAACATTAAGCTTAACAAAGGTTATAATGTGAAAATCATAGGAATGCGAAATCCTTCCAAAACCTCTTCACAAGTCCTTTCACAAGTCTAGTCACAAGTCCTTTTATTAAGCCAGTCGCAAGTAACTGGTTGAACAATGACAAAAAAATGCTTTTGTTAACGGTTCATTTGAATAGCTAGGAACTTGACTTGCGACTGAAGATCATGTGATAGGCTTGTAGGGACTTCTCGAATACAACTCTGCATTTAACTCGCAAATCCGATGTACCACTTCGTACTTCTAAAATGTCCACCTTTGTAATTGTTTTTTTCTATCCCACAGCAACAGCACGTAGCGGGCCCAAATGACAAGCGCCAGCGTGTGGTCTACCGACTGGCCAAGAGGCTGATACAGGCAGCACGTAACTCCAGACTAGACGAGCCCACCCTCAAGACATACCTCATCAGCCTCAAGGCACAGTACCTGAAGGAACTCCAGGCAGCCATTGAGGAGTGACCAATTTACTGGCCAAGAGGCTGATACAGGCAGCGCGTAACTTTAGACTAGACGAGCCCACCCTCAAGACGTACCTCATCAGCCTCAAGGCACAGTACCTGAAGGAACTCCAGGCAGCCATTGAGGAGTGACCAATTACTGGCCAAGAGGCTGATACAGGCAGCGCGTAACTCCAGACTAGACGAGCCTACCCTCAAGACATACCTCATCAGCCTCAAGGCACAGTACCTGAAGGAACTCCAGGCAGCCATTGAGTGACCAATTACTGGCCAAGAGGCTGATACAGGCAGCGCGTAACTTTAGACTAGACGAGCCCACCCTCAAGACGTACCTCATCAGCCTCAAGGCACAGTACCTGAAGGAACTCCAGGCAGCCATTGAGTGACCAATTACTGGCCAAGAGGCTGATACAGGCAGCCCGTAACTCCAGACTAGACGAGCCCACCCTCAAGACGTACCTCATCAGCCTCAAGGCACAGTACCTGAAGGAACTCCAGGCAGCCATTGAGGAGTGACCAATTACTGGCCAAGAGGCTGATACAAGTTTTTTGATCTGTGCACACTTTAATCAAAGTGCCAAAAAAAGGATACAGCATTATACGGTTTTTCAAATAGAAACTTGTTAATCCCAAAATTGACTTTTCAGTAAAAATCGTTTCCTTGACGCTTATTCTGTGTTGTCTAGTCGCAATTGATACTGCACTTTTCCATACAAAAAAGAAGTTAAAATTGGTTTCAAAAACTTGTTGCAGTTAAGTGTATTTATTGTTACAATTTGTGGGAAGTGTTATAGTTAAAGGATTTAAAGGGGGAAAACTTGTGTTTTGTGAAATTGGAACGCCTTTCTTCTATGGTAGAGTTGTAGGAAATATAAAAACACCAGACAAACTTTGTAATCTGTATTTTTTTTGTTTGTTATTTATTCCATGTCTCAGTATGTATAACTTAACTCAACTCCACATAGTGGGTTTCTCCTGGTAGAAATAGCAATGGCACAAACACCGGGATATAATTATTTATTATACACATAGGTTGCGTTTTAATAAGGCTTGAATAATACAATGTTTAACCATATTTACCGTATTCACTTTAAGACGACTTACCGCGCGTGTTAACTCCTTATGATTGTACAGCACTACAATATAAAAAAAGCCCAAAAATGTTAATTTGTTTCCCAAACAATAAATTTGTTACAGCCAATAGCAGTAATATCCACGATTTTGAGCATAATTATTTTAAAAACTTTGTACACACTCTGTTTAAACCCATAACCATAACTTACATTACTGCACTTGGAAAAAAGGGTTTATTTTTTTCAAGAAAGGCATCTATTCAAGCAGAATTCCTCAGTATACTCAAATCAGTAAATTTTAAAAAAGATTATAAAAAACACCCTCCCACATAAACCATAACAAGCCTTCCTTTACATGTACTTGACCTAGGCTTTAACAAATGGTTACATTTACAAAACAAGCTTTAATATGGAAATCACACACACAACAATGTATGCATGCTTGTTTAAGATTCAATACATTGTACTACAAAATTGGGTACCCATTCTGCGGTACCCATTCTGCGGTACCCATTCTGCGGTACCCATTCTGCGGTACCCATTCTGCGGTACCCCTGGCCTGCGTTGCATATCTAATTAGCGCTGCTTCACAAAGGAATTTTGTGCATGCGCGTAGTACGTTCTGCAATGACTGATTGGATCTCTCTAGGAAAGCGTGCAAAAAAATAAGGAAAAATATAAACTGATGGATGCAGTTTGCAAAGACAAATGCGCGAGTTAGAAAGCTGGTCTATAATTGTGTCGTAAGTCACCTTGTCATTTTAACCAAAATAAAAAAGGGTTTTTTTTAAAGGTAGAATACACCATTTGCACATATCGAAATTCTTTATCAAAAAAATGAATGTTATTTTTAAAAAATCCCGGACGTCAAACACGAAAAGCAAGAACAACTGCCCGACGCCGATTGAAAATGAATGCCATTTTTCTTTCCTTTTTCTCTTGGCATCCATGATTGTAAAACTTCGAACAAGTCAGTTTAACAATATTTACTAAAAAATACAACCCCCTAAGTCCACCCATTCCTGATAATTCAAGCAATTATCAATGGTGTATCCAACCTTTAATAAACATTTTAAAAAGGCTTGTTTTAAAACCTATATTCCCTTTCCATTAAAAGCATGTGAAACTTTGCCATTGTTTTTTTTGTCTTATGTACACTATTCCAGGCACCAGTAAATATTTGTATAATAAAAACACCAAGCAGAGTACTATTTCATTCATTATAAGCTAAGGCAGAACAAATTTGCATGTACAGGTAAAAACAAAACAAAAAATATCTAAACAAAATCATAAGGGGACAACATATTTCAATATGCAATGTCACAATGTTCAAAAATAACAAAGTCAATAATCGTTTATGATCAGAAAATGTTCATATTGAATTTTCAATTAAAAATACCAAAAAACAAAAAACAAAGGCGGATCGTGTGGAAAATAGATTATAAAAATATCAACCCCTTACCATACTTACGACAAAACAGGGGAAAGACAATTACGGAATGGAAGAAAAAATTATTGAGAACTGGGCCCAATTTCATGGTTTCTGCTTACCGCATAGCGCAAAAATCCCTGCTTTCTGTAGCACAAACATCTGTTCTTACGGTAAGCGTATTTCATGGGTTAGCAAGGAATTTTGACTTCTGCGCATGCGTATATCCCATAACTAGGGCTTACAGGGTTAGCGCAGAACTTTTATGTTAGTGTTAATAGTGCAAAATGGCAATCGTAAGCGCGGAACTATGTGGTTAGCAGAGCTGTGAAATAAGGCCCTGTTCTCAGGAAGAGCATATACAAAAAATAACTGAAAGGACCATTACTTACAAGCTAAAGTGAGAGGAAAAACAAATCAACCCCCTTTCCTCATGACCTCCTTAGAGTTCACCCCCGGGAGCCAACCACTTATAAAAGCACCAGGCTTATTATTAACCAAAGGTAATATGGCTTCCAGAATACAGGACACTATCCACTGCGGCTACCCACCGGCCTCTTTGTGGCTAGGGCCTGTGGCTAGTGCTGTGGCTAGGGCCTGTGGCTAGTGCTGTGGCTAGTGCTGTGGCTAGTGCTGTGGCTAGTGCTTGCACTGCACTCACCTAGCCAAATTGGGCCACACAATGCAATTGTCATTCACATCCGAGTTCCGGCCAACCTTCATTTAGCGTGTTCGATTATTCACCCGCGCTTACTCGTTCCTCTAAATCGGTTGTACATGTGCAGTACATGAGAGTAAACGAACGATCTTGGGTCACTCGACTCAACGAGTGACGTTCATACGTAAATAACACAGCCACATGCAAGAGCACTAACATATTTTCCTTCCTTGAAAACTTGTTCAATAGATTCATGTCGCCGCATCGTCCAGATTAATTTAGATAACAAAAGTTCCTTTTTTAATTTACCACCACTGGCACATCGTCGGACTGACGTGGCAGCCATGTTTTTGCATGGTCTTATGGGATACTTTCCCAAGTTATCGACTCGGCGGGTCGGTTACTCGCACTAGGCCCGAGTAAGTGCGAGAAGTCACGTGAGCTTCAAATCGAACGGTGTCGCACTTATCCAAATAAGCGCAAGGGAAGTAATCAAACACGAAAATAATAAACAGAATTATCTTCAGTGGCTGCCTTCAACTGTTTCCTGAAAAGCATGAATATGTCTTTTTGTCCAGATAGGAATGCCTTGCCTACTTTACAACTCAACTCCAGAATAAAAGTTTACGCATTTTTTACTTTTAAGAGGACTACTCATGTATGTTGATAAAACAAAAATTGTCAAACTTCACATTTACATGTATAAAAATAACCCAAAGTCTGACGAGGATTTAATTACATGTACCAAAAACATGCCCACATGCATACAACAAAATAGTTCTGCATGGATACTTTCCATCTATAACAATATTAAACGATTATTAGCTTTTTAAATTTCAACTGATGGTTTTTCTGTACCAATTGAACCTTCATAGGGATGCTTTGTGTACCGGAGTCTTAGAATCTTGTAAAAACATGCATGTTTAGGGAGAATTAGTCAAACTAACAGCCTTAATGTTGTACACAATAACGGTATACCACAACTTAGTTTTTGGAAACAAATATTAGTATGGATGATTTTCAAATTAGCACCAAATATCAAGGTCTTCAAATTACCCCTTTATAGCTTAACACTGGGAACCTTGGTTTTTTTATGCTTATTTGAAATTCATGTACAGCAGTGGAGATTTCTGATCACATCAATACTAAAAGAAAATGAAAGTTGGGTACTTGAAACATTTGAAGAAATGTGCTCTAAATTTGATCCAACTACAGTAATTCAGCAAGCTGCAATGACTGAGGTTTTTAGGGTCTGAAAGAGCTACAAATTTTTATTTTTTTTTACCTGGGAAACGTTAAAGGTAGTATACAACATTTTGATTGACTGTAGTTTTTGAAAATCGATGGGTAATAGGGGATTCCTATTTTATAATACATTGTAAATATCATGGCATTGACCTGTTTAAAGTTTTGTGTTCATAGAAGCTGGAAAAACTAAGAAAAATGTGCTGTTCTTGCAGTCTGGTTCCTTGACTTCCTACCGACGAATTCATTAAATTGAGGGCATTGTTTTAAAATAGTCAGGTTTTTACAATGATTGCCGGCGGGTAATCGTTTAATATTGTAACAAAATTCGACTTTTCTTTTGTTTCTTGATGTTTGCAAATGGTGTATACTGCCTTTAAGATGAAGCAATTAACATTTAAATAAATTAAATGCGGAATGGAAAAGCTGGTTTTTTTTTTCAGTTTTCATGAGGAATTCAACATCAAATACAATTTTTGCAGATAAAAAAAATTGCCCAGTTAAAAAAAAAAAAAAGGCCCTTATTTACATAATTTTCGTTTAAAAGCATCCGGTGGAGTTTGTATAAAGCACCTATAATTACTTCAGATAAAAAAAATTGTGCGTAAAAAAAAAAAAAAAAAAAATAGGAAAAAAAAAGTGACAAATTTCTAACGAAAACCCACTTTGTGCAAGAGCAATTGCAAGGCTCAAGACAAGTATTGTACTATTTAACCTGCTTAGGTCACAGCTTTTTTAGGGCTTTTGTCACTATATTCCCTTTTGGGTTGGTGGGCAAAAGATTACTGATCTAAACTGTTTGTTATTACTCATAGAGCATGACTTCTGCATTGCCGTATATCTACTTTGCAATTAAATATAAACAGAAAGAAAATAGTAACAATGACTGCTTAAAACAGAAAGCAGATTCGATTTTTTTTTTTTTTTTTTTTTACTATTCCACATCTAGCAGTTATTGCATTAAATTGTGGTTTTGCTGCAAAATATACAAACCTAAACAAACAATATGACGACAGCGTGACAAACTTCTTGTCCACAATCATGATAAACTGGGTCGTGTTTTGGCAGAGGCAACCAAGAACTGTCTCGGTCATCGGTCAAGCATTTTGGCGACCTCGGTTCCAACCAAAACACGACCCCGTTGACTGAACGTGTAAAAACTTGAATTGCCGGTGTGGAATCCTCATAAGGTTTGCGAGGAGCTCATAGGGGACTGTGGCTTGCGCGAGGACGAAGGCATGGGCCTCGTGGGTCTGACCGACGGCCTGGGCTTGACAGCTGGCGGGGGGTTCTTAGACTTTGGTGTGCCGGGCCCAGGGGTCCAGATATCCTTGACCAGGTCCGGGGTGGAGGCCGGGTTGCTGTCAACAGTACTAATGCTGGTCAGGGCTTGGGCCACGCTGGCCATCTTAGTTTCGATGTCATGGACTAGCGTATCGGTGCTGTCCGTCCGACTGACCTGTCGTTTAACGGGATGGCCCACTACGCCGTTCTCACTAAGGGGGAAAACAAAAGCAAGCGTTCTTTGAAGCAAAGAGTCCTTAAGCAGAAAACTAAAAATATGAAGCGTATAAATCTTATCGACAACTTAAACAATCCCTAATTGTTTTTTTGGCAGAACCACAAATGTGACCAGGCACCACGAAATGAGTGGAAAGTTGCACACGGCCAAAACGAGTTATTGGCCAAAACGTCCATTTTTTTCAAGTAGGAGGTCGATTTCGAGTTATTAACGTTTTTACATACAATAAAACCTATCTTGATCATATCCTAAAATTGTACAACTCGGTGTGTTTTTGGTGTCTGAATTGCACAGAGTGTTAGTATAGTTGGCACAGTTCACGGACTTTGAACTCAGTTTTTTCAAAACAAGGGAGCATGACTTCAGCTATTTCAAAAGAATATAGTGGCGGCTAGGAATTGGCTACAGCAACACACAATACATAATTTGAAAGCTAAGGACTTTTTCTTTCTAGACATGTAATAATGTCAATTTTTTTATTTTGCGACTTTTCACCCATTTCGTGGTGCCAGGTCACAAATGTCAAACAAAAACGCACCTTTTGATCATGGAATAAAGCAGCGAAGAAACCAAAAAAAAAGGTGAAACAAAAAAACTTACAAGGAACTTTAGTTGAGCAAAACAACACCCAATGGAGAGGAAACATTGGTTTATCCAAAATAAAAAATAAAATACAAAATAAAGTAATGTTTGTATGTATTAGCTATGTGTATCAGAAGCTGTGCGGCTTTTAGAAGTTATAAGTTTGCGGCTGCACTGCATGAACATGAAATCGCTTTGGTGAGTTTGTGTGGTTCTAATAACCAATGGAAACTTAGGGCTAAATTCATAAACGGTGATGATCACCGGATTATTTTAGTCACGTACAACTATTGTACAGTTGCTAAAACAGAGAAGTGCGCGTGTGGATAAACTCCTGAGATCATCGCAATTCAGTAAGAAAATAATCTGCTGTTTATCCAGCCGTGTACAAGTTTCTGCTTAGCCGATGTTTAGTGGTCTAGCCGTACATCATTTTATTCAAAGCGGATTGCGTAATATGTTGAATCAAAAGGGCATATCTATCTTCGAAAAAACGCCTATCGCTGTGCTCTGCTGATCAGCTCAGTTGACACTAGTGGGAGGGTCGCCATGTCAAAAAATCGCGCTGATAATTTTACTCATGACCAGAAAATTGGTCTCATTGAGTGTGTAAAAGGTAGGGAAACAGTTCTTCCTGTGCTATTGCAATGATACGCAGCAGGTCTGTGGCCATACGTCCGTCCCCACAAGCAAACCAACAGAAAAATGGTAACTTGTACACGAGATAAACAAGCCCCTTGGGACGATCAAAAATTCTGTTGTTACTTAGACGTATGTCACTAACCATGTACGTTTGATAAACAGCAGCTGATCTAAGCACTCTTTATGAATTCGGGCCTAGATTTGTACGTTCGATCATCAATTGTGTATACACAGTTTAGCCTAGTTAATCGTGATCAAGGGAAAATCACTGTTTATGAATTTGGCCCTTAATGTTTCAGATAGTGCACCAAACCAATCATTCAGGAGACGGTTTTCAGCAGTTCTTTTCATAAACCTCATAAACCCACGAAAGAGATTCCATGTTGCATGGTGCAACTGTTGTCCCTGCAAAGCTTCAAAGTTATATTACGATAGCTGACGATAGTCATGAAATAATATCACAAAAACGTATGAAGAGTTGATGAGCAAAATTAAGTCACTAAAAACCGTCAGTGCCTAGTATACAATAATATTATTTCACTGGTGTTTAGCGATGTTTGCACCTAAACTCCTCTACTACCTGGAAACTACGGGCCAAATTCATAAACGGTGATTTTCCCTTGAACACGATTAACTAGGCTAAACTGTGTATAAACAGTTGATAATCGAACATACAAATCTAGGCCCGAATTCATAAAGAGTGCTTAGATCAGCTGCTGTTTACCAAATGTACATAGTATAGTGACATGCGTCTAAGTAACAAAGGAAATGTTAAACATTCCAAAGGGCTTGTTTATCTCGTGTATAAGTTACCATTTTGCTTGTGGGACAGACATATTGCCATGGATCTGCTGCGTATCACTGAAATAGCACAGGAAGAACTTTTTCCCATCCTTTACACACTCAATGAGACCCATTTTCTTGTCATGAGTAAAATTATTAGCGCATTTTTTCGACATGGCGACCCTCCCACTAGTGTCAACTGAGCTGATCAGCAGAGCACAGCGATATGCGTGTTTTCGAAGATATATATGCCCTTTTATTCAACATATTACGTAATCCGCTGTGAATAGAATGATGTACGGCTAGACCACTAAACATCGGCTAAGCAGGAACTTGTACACGGCTGGGTAAACAGCCGATTATTTTCTTACTGAATTGCAAAGATCTCAGGAGTTTATCCACACGCGCACTTCTCTGTTTGTTGTACGTGACTAAAATAATCCGGTGATCATCACCGTTTATGAATTTGGCCCTACATGTATAATCTCACTCATATCAATCAACGATTACAAGTACACTCATTTCCTAAAATTGTCTTCCTCTATTAAAACACTCCATCTTGTTTAAGACGACCAACAACAATCAGGTTGTTTTTTTCAACTACTTTGGTCTATTCTGGCTTGACTGGAGCAAAGGTTGCGGCATCCTTCCAGCCGCACTCATATCAATCAACAATTACAAGTACATTTGTACACTCATTTCCTAGAATTGTCTTCCTCTATAAAACAGTCCATCTTGTTTAAAATCCACAACCAAATTTGAAGACGACCAACAAGAATCAGGTTGGTTTTTTTCAACTACTTTGGTCTATTCTGGCTTGACTGAAGCAAAGGTTGCGGCCTCCTTCCAGCCGAAGTGTGCGACCAAGTGCACCAGTATGTCAGACGTTAGGTCTGTACTAGGGGAATGGGGAGATTTCCAGCTAGATATATAAGAACACGTGAATCATAAACTTCAGTTTTTCTTCGCATCTCTCGGGAGCCTACTTTAACCCTTGCTCTATGAGAGTTGTTTATTGCATGTCGGTGGTATACATACCAATGCAATCCAGCTGTGTGCATTGGAGGATTACACAGGTTTTTTTTTTTTTTTTTTTTTGGGGGGGTGAATATTGAAGTGCAATGGAGAGGGAACAAGAGCAAGGGTTAAAGAAATCTGCACAGTTGGACAACTATCAAATACGTGTACTTAGTTTGTGAAGCACATATGGTGCTTCTATGTAGAAGAGGTGTGATGTGTATTAACCCTAACTCCCTACTGCCTCTGCAGGGTACTGGACCAAATCCTCCAAAATCCATCAGTCGATTTTCTTCTCATATACCGGTAAATGGGCTATAATGGAACCACCACCGAAGGGTTGGTTGATGTTGATGTAATTAGTACACATGACTTATATGACAACAACACTACTGGATTTTAGGCAAAATTCATCAATTGCACCAACACTGCTTCAGGCCTCCTAGACCATCTGTCAATATTGTTACAAAAAATATTGCCAAAATCCTAAAATCTTGGGGGGGGGGGGGATTTTGGGGGATTTGGGACGATTAGGGTTAAGGGGCATGAAATAGATTGAAAGCATGAGAATAGTGAAAATATCAGGTGTGATATTTGCAAAAATCTAATCATTTTTTAATTACTGTGAAACAGTTTACTTACATGTAGTTCAAGTATTTAGTTGGGTCTTGTATGATCTTGTTTTCAAGAAATAATTGTTTTTCCCATTTTTAAACATTTGCTCAACCAAACATTCTTTGGAAAAACAGTATTTTTTTTACTTCAAATACTACATCCCTTAACCAGTTCGCGCCGGATGACGTATATAAATGCAAAGTTTTCCCAAGATTCAAAATGGATGACGCATAAACACGACACGAGAAAGGCCGGAAATGTTTGTCAGCAGCAATCAAGGCTAGAAATGCATGGGTGGGCTTCCCGGTACTATTGGCCTGAACACGCCTCGGATCCAGTTTCGTTAAAAATAATCCCGCGCGTTGGCTCGGTGATGTTAAAATAATCACGGCGCGAACTGGTTAACAGCTCATCAAATGGATTTGATGAAAGACACAATCTGTGAGCTACACTGAGGGTTTAAAATAACAATTAATTCTTGGAGTCAGTAAAACAATATCTGCTACAAATTATTATAAACCACCTGAAAGAAAATCACTGTCGTCTGATTGGTGGATCACTGATCACCTTCAATTAATTATTTGTTACATCGCAAGGCAAGGGCACACCGCAAAACAAAAGAGTTATATTCAATGGTTCTATTCAATGGTAAATAGAACTTGCATTGCACGGTCGTGCTCTGACCAATCAGATGGCAAGGATTTAAACTTGCATTGCACGGTCATGCTCTGACCAATCAGATGGCGAGGATTTAAACTTGCATTGGACAGTCATGCTTTGACAAATCAAATGGCGAGGATTTAAACTTGCATTGCACGGTCGTGCTCTGACCAATCAGATGCAAGGTTTTAAACTTGCATTGCACGGTCATGCTCTGACCAATCAGATGGCGAGGATTTAAACTTGCATTGCACGATCGTGCTCTGACCAATTAGAGGACGAGAATTTAAACTTGCATTGCACGGTCATGCTCTGACCAATCAGATTGCGAGGATTTAAACTTGCATTGCACGGTCGTGCTCTGACCAATTAGAGGACGAGAATTTAAACTTGCATTGCACGGTCATGCTCTGACCAATCAGATCGCGAGGATTTAAACTTGCATTGCACGGTCATGCTCTGACCAATCAGATGGCGAGGATTTAAACTTGCATTGGACAGTCATGCTTTGACAAATCAAATGGCGAGGATTTAAACTTGCATTGCACGGTCATGCTCTGACCAATCGGATTGCGAGGATTTAAACTTGCATTGCACGGTCGTGCTCTGACCAATTAGAGGACGAGAATTTAAACTTGCATTGCACGGTCATGCTCTGACCAATCAGATCGCGAGGATTTAAACTTGCATTGCACGGTCATGCTCTGACCAATTAGAGGACGAGAATTTAAACTTGCATTGCACGGTCATGCTCTGACCAATCAGATCGCGAGGATTTAAACTTGCATTGCACGGTCGTGCTCTGACCAATTATTCAAGTGTTGTAAAAAACAAATAGTGAATGTTTCATGAAGAATTTCATTCGGTGACAGATGGAACGTTCTATTCCACGACGCGAACATTTCATCTACGTTACCTCATGAATTTTTTCTTACCATCACACTCACAAACATTTACTTTTATACTAGCCCCCAATTCGGTCTATTCTACAAAAATAGGACAAATGCCAATGTTCCTCAACACCTTCAATACTATGTAGACTCTTGCAAAGACCATTCCTTTAATAAAATAATGCTTCTTATACGTGTACTTGAATGTCTGTCATAACCCAAATTTTTTAACCAGTTCGCGCCGGGATTATTTTAACATTACCGAGGGGCGGGATTATTTTTAATGAAACTCTATCCGAAACGGGTTCAGGCCGGTAGTGCGGAGAAGCACACCCACGCATTTCTGGCCTTGCTCGCTGCTGACAGACATTTCCGGCCTTGCTTGTGGCGTGTTTATGCATCATCCGTTTTGGGGACAAATTTGCGTTTATATACGTCATCCGGCGCGAACTGGTTAATAGTTGTATTGTTTGATGCAGATGTAAAGGATGAATGTTACCCTCAACCCCAAAGTTAACTGCTGTGATGTGGAATATGCCCTTTAAAAAAAAATCATTGGCTACAAGAATATTAGTTATTCTGCGAGCGCGAGTGGAACACGAACTATTGTAGTGCCTCTGTATCATAATATATTGAACACAGACACACTACATTGTTTGTGTTCCACGAGCGCGAGCAGGTAAGCCTGCAAGTTTGCGGTTTAAAAATTATCCGTGTAACCTTAAGTTTTGCAGTTATGGTTAATGGTTAACCGTTAAGTTTGTTCATAATCTTATTTGTTACCACGTAAAGGGCAGAATTTTTATAAACATCGCTAATTAAAAGATTAGAATCACAAACAAAAATGATATACGTGTATCCAGACAGAAAAACAAATTCCCCTACCCCTATACAACGCCTACTAACAAAACTTTGTATTGTTTCGATTTACTTTTTTGTATGTCTTTTTCGTGTACTACTTGTATGCTCCAAAAATGAAAGAGTTGATTTAAAAAAATTGATTAATTGAAGCCGAAAAATGTAACCGTGTAACCGTTTAAACGGTCGGTTAACCGTGTAACCGTTTAACCGCTGCAGGCTTACGAGCAGGATAACGAATTTATCTTCAAGCAAACTTGACGCACGATAAAGATGGAACACGGAGGGCGCTGTAACCGAAACTAGAATGTGCCACATGCGCGTATCGATAACACTTCGCAGATTGTGACGATCCACATGGGATGCAAACGCGCAGTTTTTGAATTCCCGATGGTTTGTGCAGCACTGCGTTTTGCGTTATACATGGAATTTGTACATAGAATTTGTACATGGAGTTTAATATGGGCCGTGCAATATGGTGTCATATCACACGGGTTGTTGCCATGGATCGACCAATCAGAATCGAGGATTCAAGTTTGCTTGAAGATACATTTGTAATGTTATATACATGTACTGCACTTGCTGTAACATTATTACGACTTGTGCAATATTGTTAGAGGTTTATGGAATATATCCTTGTATCCCCTCAAAGGCATCCATTTATTATTCAAATAATGGTAGAGAGCAGAGAAAGGTGTTTAAAAAAAAAATGTAAATGGACCCCATGATAATGACAAATATGGATTAGATGAAAAACAGCTTTGTAAACTAAATATCATTTACACATTAGGAACAAAAAAGTGACAAATTTCTAACGAAAACCCACTTTTGTTTTGCATCAAACCCAAATGTCACCCCAAGAAGCATTTACACCCAGGTCACAGAAGGCGAAGACAAAGACAGTCTAAAACATACAAATAAAAACCAAAACAAATAACACACAAAATACCAAAACAAATACGTTTTTTGCACCAATGCGAATTCATTTCAACAATGTTTCAATGTAAATGTGAGTGCATCTACACTACTGTTTTCTGCCACCATACACCTCCTGTGCAGGCAGTAATGTTGAACCATAACGACCAAGGATACCCTTTTGTGTTTCCCTTTGTTCCTGTACTATAACCTTACCCCATAGACTTGCGTACACCAGTTCGCGCCGGAGGACGTATATAAACACGTCACAAGCAAGGCCGGAAATGTCTGTCAGCAGAGAGCTACATTGTAAATCAGAAGTGTCATGGGTGTGCTTCCCCGGTACAATCGGCATGAACCCGCCTCGGATCGAGTTTCGTAAAAAATAAGCCCGCGCCTCGGCTCGGTGAATGTTACAATAATACCGGTCCGAACTGGTTAACAGCCGAAGAACGCCATAGGACTGAAAGGATCTATTGTTGGCCTATTGTGCTTCTGTCCTTGAGGGTAATGTAGTACATGTACATGATTTTGATTGTTTATGAAGCCTCTGTAATTATCGATAGTGATTGTTGGGCGGGGAACCAGCCAACCTAACCCTGTTTGAGAATGCAAATTGGTGTTGGACCGCCAGTTATACAAAATTTGAAATATGTGACCTGGCAAAATGTCCAAAACGAGGTATTGGCCGAAACGTTCATTTTTCAAGTGGGAGGTCGGTTTTGAGTTGTTAACGTTTTTACATACAAAAAAAACTTCTTTATCATATCCCAACATTTTATAGCTAATTAAAACTCTAAAGTATGTGTTTTTTTTGGCTGAATTGCACTGATTGATAGTATAGTTGGCACGGTTCACGGTTGATCTCTGTTTTCTCAAAACAATGGAGCATGACTTCAGCAATTTCAAAAGAGTATAGCGGCGGCTAGGAATAAGCTACAGCAACACACAATACATCATTTAAAAGCTTAGGACTTCTTTCTGGAAATGTAATAATGTCAATTTTGTTATTTTGCGACTTTCCACCTATTTCGTGGTGCCAGGTCACATATAATAATTCAATAAGTAAACATAACCTATGTATGTAACTTTTCTATTTATTGCAAAAAAGACACCCCAGCAAGTGAGAAAAGGGATCTGATTTCAGATGGAACCACTATATGACAGGCACAATTTCAAAATTCATTGGTATCTTAATAAAAGGCCCGGGACTCTCGGAACATAACGTAAATATGCAAGAAAGCAAGCCGACTTACTTTTCCGGTGCGTCCACATACTGGATGGGTACGTAGCCCTTTTGGTCCCCCACCACACCCAACCACCAGTGCTCGTCTACTTTGTTCAGGAGGCGGATTTGGTCCCCTTTGTTGAAGGTCAACTCGCTGACAGACTTGCCGAGATAGTCTGTCTTGGCTGTCACTAGAAAACCTGCAAATTAAAACAAAAACAGATAGAGGACCTTTTGTGACCTGCTCCAACGAGACCCGGACAAAGTTGACCATTTTGGTTTTTGAGATTTAGCTTTATTTCAATTCTCTAGGTTTTCAGCTTTAAAATGTTGTATAATTTACCTATGTACTCCAACCCTATCTCTTCTGGGAAAAGATTTAGTGATAAAACCCCGACAACCTAATTATGAGATAAACAGCTTTTAAGGCCAGAAAAGCATATTTTTTCTATACACAATTGTTTCACAAAATCAACAGAAAAAAAGCTTCTGGGTGACGGTTTATGTTCAAATTTGGGAAGATTGTAGATTAATAGTTAGTGATTCAGAAAAACCCCAAAACCTCACAATGGTAAAATCTACCCCGAAATTACTTTACAAGTACAATGTAATAAAACACATTGAGCGAATTTGTCCAGGTTTTGTTGGAACATTTGGCAGCAAAAGTGCTCAAAATCTAAAGACAGGTGCCCAACCTGATAAAGTTTTATCTCTATAAATACTGTACAATGTACATTAAAAAAAAAACCAGTATTCTAAAATTCAGTTTTAATTCAACATTTGTCGACCATAATCGGCATTCGGGGTGCATTTCAGCCAAATACAGCTACGTGCGTGTCACGTACTGAACTGATCAACAATAACAACTACATACATGTGCAAGTGCTGAATGATAACACACAGCAGCCAATGAAAGGCTATGGAAGCCTGAAAGGCTAATTTTCACTGACAGAGGAGTACGTTACGACACGACCGGAGACAAGATGCCTAAAACAATCGAGCAGTGTACAATGTCCAAAAATGTTGGTCTTCACCGGTTCGTTTCAGAAACAGAACCACAAAGACTCACAAAATTGTAAGTTACAGGTGTACAATAACTCAAATCTTCTCTAAAAAAAACACCAGGGCATTAACCAGTTTGCATCGGAAGGGGTGTATACACGCATTTTTGTTTCCGGAATTCAAAACGGATGACTGATAAACACGTCACGAGCAAGGCCATATATGTCAGTGACCGGCTCGCAGCTATCAAGGTTCCAACTGATCAAACTGGTTAAACATTCAATGTTCAATGTCTCACCACTGCTGGAATCCTCATCTGTACCTCCTTCATGTATGGTCTCCAGGCTACCACTTGGACTAGGGCTGAAAACAAAATCGAAAATCTAATCGTAACTAGGAACAAAACAGGATTGGTTCTCGAACCATGCGTCTCGCCAACTTTCGCTATTACCCTATTTTACAACTTGACCTCAAAAAACCTAAATAACCTTTGATCTCAAATCATCTTTGATCTCAAAATATCTTTGTGACCGTTAATATCATTATCACATGCAAGTTTTCATATTGCATATATGACCAAAGTCTGATTCCAATTAGACTAAGGACATCTGTCGACTTGTGAGTACTTCTATAGACTAACATGAAATCATAATAGTGGGGCAGAAGTTGAAACAATAGAAGCCAAGGTTGGTTATAACTCGCCATTCAACTTCCCCTGCCCTTCCCCTGCTCTTCCCCTTCCCCTGCCCCTGCCCTTCCCCTGCTCTTCCCCTTCTCTCGCCATTCCCCTTCACCCGCCCTTCCCCTTGTCCTTCCCCAAGGTTCTCACCTTAGATTGGTGATAGACGGGTCCTCATACAGGGTCCCCGGCTCCTGAGGGAAGATATCTTCCTGAAAGACAATCATCGTCTGGACCAGGTCGTTGATGTGGCTCTGCCACGTCAGGATGTCGTCATCAGATTCCGGATGCTGGATCAGTGTCGGGCCGAAGCACACCGCCAGGTTGTGGGAATCCATCATGTTCTCATCGCTGTACTGGGCCAGCCTGTTAGAGTAGGTCCAAAAATAATTGCCTCGTTAAACAATGCTTATTTATAAAGTGCGCTATCCACCACCCTGACATGAGCACAAGGGCACTACAGCATTATTACCCTGTTCATTGGGCCAATCAAGCATTCCAAATACCATCTTAGCTCCCTTGGGAAGTATGAAGCTCGATGCTGCCATTATGGCGCAAGGCAGCTAGAATCAACCAAAATAAACATTACTGCCCTCAGAGGTACCCATTTACTTACTCCTGGGTGGAGAGTGAATACAGTGCCTTGCTCAAGTGCACAAGCACAAGAACAATAACCCTAGGATGGGCTCAAACTCACAACCTGCATAATTACCCTCAGACCGCAAATTTTAATGCTCCAGACCACACTAGTTCAGGTGAGATTGATTTGAAGGTTTGCAGGGCGAAAAAGGCAAAACGATAAGTAGTTTGCGGTATTAAACACCATGTGGTAATTATCTTTTAGTGAGATGTGTGGTTTTGAAAAGAACCGGAGGGAACTGAACGTTTCAGACAGTATGCTTCGCCCATCGTCAGGAGACTGAGGGATTTCAATGGTGAAGCGGGGTTATACGAAGCCTGGAAACGATAAGGTGTACGAAAGATGCAAGTCTTCAGGGACGATTTTTTGCCGGTCATATCTTACGTACTTGACCAACTGAGTGACCTCAGTCTCACTTCTGTAAGGATGGTAAAGGATTACCCAGGAGCACCAAGGAATGAGCAAAATCACAAAGTAATAACTTTACCACTAAAGCCGTGTTCGCACTGGACTTTTTTTTGGGAAGGTTTTACTGAGACGATGGTAAAATAAAAAATGGTCAAATGTTACCGCTGTTCGCACTTGGACTTTCGACACGGGAAAATCTTACCGAGACCGCGGGAGAAGTGGCCGAGCTGTCATTATAATGACTCGTGAGGGCGCTTTGCGAGAACTTTCTGCATTGACCCCAGTGTACCCATTCGCGCACGCGGCATCCGTTGTCGTGCTTTCTTTCGTCGTAAGACACGTTGACGTTCTTTATTACCATTTGGAAATGATGCACTGGTAGCACCAATCAAACTTCCGACTATCAATAATAATATCTGCCATAATATTGACCAAAGGAACCCCAACTCTACGTAATCTTTTTGCAGAACCACATGCGAATGTGATCACGATGCAATTTGCATGCATCAGCGTGCCCGCACGTAAACAATGCAAAGAGCGCATGCGCGGTGTCTTGTGTAGCATGACCTCGCTCACTGGGGGGCCGGATGAACGTTTTCCTGGGCCGCTTTTACCGACACGCGCTGTTCGCACTGGACTTATCGTCTAGGGAAAAGTGACCAGGGAAGTTTTCCCGGGCAGCAGTTGGCCGGTAGAAGTAACTACTGGACTCGGGAGAAGTACCTGAGAGGAAAACGTCCTAGGCTGTCGGCACTGGACTTAAAATGGGAAAAGTACCCATCGTCTCGGTATGTTTTATCATAATAAGTCCAGTGCGAACAGGGCTTAAGATAAGTAGTTTGCGGTAACACCACAGTAATACTCTTTAGTGAGATGTGTGGTTCTAAAAAGAACCGGAGGGAACTCAACGTTTTGGCAGTATGCTCTGCTTGTCGTCAGGAGACTCCCGACGACGACAGTATAAGGAGTATTACCGTTACCGCAAACTACTCAACTTAATCGCCTTCAAATCTCATCTTCACCATTGGCCAAGGACTGGCTTTACCATAAACAAGTTTGTAGCAAATTCTTAAGACTCGTTTTTTTTAATACTTTACCTTTTGAGGAATGCGAAGAGGTAGCGCATTACAATCATGACGCTGATGGGTAGCTCATTAACTAGTCTGTTCAACTCTGGTATTCTGTCTGCGTCCCGGTAATTTTCTGCGTTACCAAATTATGATGAAATTTGTTTTAGTACATTAAAATTGTAGATTTAGTCCTACACTATGGCATAAGTTACGAACATTTTCTTGAAATCGGCTGTGAAATCGGCATAATCAGCTACATCAGTTGAACCCTAACTTTATTATTTTGTATTACAACTCCAACCCTTAATCTGCAAAGATTTCTGAGCAGTGGCTCTATCAAACTGCATGGCTACAAAAAATGACTACTTACTGGCGCACTCCATGAACTGGTGGAAAAACGTGTTCGGAAAGAGCGGTTCGGGGAGCTCCCTGAAGTACAGCTTGAGGACGCTGGCTACAAGGTTGATGTCTGCCATATCGTCTAGACTCTCAAATGGATCCTCTCCTGTCAAATGGTCAATAGAGATGAATTAGGCATGGTTAACAATCAGCCATGGGTTAATATTGGTCTTGCCCTCCAGATTCTCAAATGGATCCTCTCCTGTCAAATGGTCAATAGAGATGAATTAGGCATGGTTAACAATCAGCCATGGGTTAATACAGGTCTTCTCGTCCAGATTCTCAAATGGGTCTTCTCGTCCAGATTCTCAAATGGGTCTTCTCCTGTCAAATGGCCAACAGAGATGAATTAGGCATGATGAAAGCCCAACCATGGGTTAATATTGTTTTTTTCGTCTAGACTCTCAAACGGGGTTTCCCTGTCAAATGGGCAACAGAGATGAATAAGTCATGGTTAACAATCGGTCATGGGTTAATATTGGTCTTCTCGTCCAGATTCTCAAATGGGTCCTCTCCTGTCAAATGGGCAATAGAGATGAATTAGTCATTGGTGAAAGATTGTTTTTTTTGTCTAGACTCTCAAACAGGTCATCCCTTGTCAAATGGGCAACAGTGATGAATTAGTCATGATCAACAATCGGCCATGGGTTAATATTGATCTTCTCGTCCGGATTCTCAAATGGGTCCTCTCCTATCAAATGGGGAAACAGAGGTGAATTAGTCATGGTCAACAATCGGCCATGTGTTAATATTGGTCTTCTCGTCCATATTCTCAAATGGGTTCGCTCCTGTCAAATGGGCAATAGAGATGGATTAGCTACGGTTAAAGATCGGCCTTGGGTTAATACTGACCTCGTCCAGATTCTCAAATGGGTACTCTCCTAGCCATGGTTTAAATCGGCCACAAACAATGACCTCTAATGACCACTGCATACCTTTGATCTCAGTAATCCAATGAAGAATTGTCACTTCCCACACAGGGGTCACTGCATTCGAGTTTCATCATTCATGAAAGCATGTAAAAGTTATTAAAAGAAATTCCCAACAAAATTTTACCTGAAACTTTAACATTTATACAGCCCGTTTTCAATCCAAAATTTGGATTACAGATTTGTTCTCACCTTTTTCAAAAGCTTCCCTCATTTCAGCAATTTCTTGGTGGGCTCCGGGCATTCTAAAGATACCCATGTGATGTAAACCTGTCAGGAAAGAAGTACACAAACAATAGAGTAGGTTATTTAACCAGTTTCACTTTGTTTACAAGCTTCTACGGAAAGGGAAAAGGTATTTGGTTTAGAAGACAGTGTCAACATATGCGAGGCGTCTTGCAAAATGAAACAGAACTGGGCACAAGTAGTATGAAGAAAACAAACCAAAAAAAACCCACCCAAAATTCAGGTAATTTTTCCCCAAATTTTCTGATTTGATATTTATAATCTTTGGTACATGTATGTCTGCTAGACTTCACAAGAAAAAACAATCAGCATCTTTCATTTTCAGGAATAAAAAAAGAGGAAATTTCATAGCCTTTTTGTCAATATTGCATTTGTTCAATTTGTCAACATAACTTGTCAAAAGGATGTCCGATTAAAGCGCATTAGACACTACTGTAAAGATATCTTTATTTTCTTTCATAATACAAACAAACACTCATTTGAACTTCTGCTCAGTTCTGTCAAATTTTGTACACGAATGTGACATCATTAATAAATCTATGGTTAGCTGGTCAAACATCCCGTTGAAAATAATACTGCTTTATAAAGAACTAAAATAACTTTCATATAATTTTAAGATTTTTTTTTTCTTCTGTCATAATATATTTGTGTACCTCATATTCTTTAACAATGGCCAGTTGAAAATCATCCTAGCGATAAAAAAGCCACCATCAGAAAATTAAATTATTAAATAAATAAACACCTCCAATTTGTTTTTTAAAAGATCAATGAGAAATGCATGTTCATGCATAAAAACTTTATTAAATTATTTAATTTTTTCAGCACCAAATGACACAAACAATTAATTAAAAAAATACAAACAATCTGAACTAATCTTGACAAGACCTTACCATATAAGGAAAGACACTCAACGCAGCTTTGTACAACAGTTGGAATGTCTCGCCCAGTAATCTGAAACCAAAAATTATCAGTTCTAAAACTTTTGTAATCTTACACTTTTTTAGAAATCGCACAGCAAGACTTAAAAAGGTAGGGTACATCATTTGCAGATATCAAACTTTTGTACTACCGATGTATTGAGAAATATCTTACTAATTTGAAAGTAAATAATGATTCTAGGCATCCAGCTAAATGATTGCGCTAGATGTCCTGTAATTGTTCCTGAAAAATAGATTTTTATAAAACAAATTCACGATCGCTATATGGCAATCGCAAAAAAACAAGAACAAGAAGAACTGCACGCCTTTTTTTTCTTGCTTTTTCTTGGCATCCACGATTGTAAAACTTCGGACAGGTCAGTTAAAACGATATTTACTATAAAATACAACCTCCCAAATTCACCCATTCATGATAATTCAAGCAATTACTAATAGTGTATCCTACTTTTAACTGTATTAATTTTTTTCATGGTGCTCCACTACAGAACAGGGACCAATTTGCTACATGGACTTACACAAAATTGCTTAGCATGAAAACTCTTCCTTGGCAAAAACAGGGTTACAAACCAAATGTTCAGGTCATGTGTAATTTTTGTGCGACTAGTATTCTGCTGGTTTTTGCTTAGCATAAAGAAGCATGAGGAGTTTTACTAAACCCGTTTTTACTGAGCAAGACTTTTTTGTGCTAAGCAAATTTGTGTGTTAGCAGCTTCATAAAATAAGCCATTTGCGCATGACCCCGAGTTAAATTTGAATAACATCTGGTACACTGACTTGCTCACACAGCTTGGCACAGTTTAACTTTAAATTCTCCAGACCAAAGACGCTGTTGCTATATCACGTGATTCGGGGCAAGCCTTACGCTAGCAACCCCCAGCTCTGGAATGGTCTGGTGTCTTTTTGCCATTCCCACCCATTGTAAACAATGTATTGGTGCTGAGCGTCTCTTACGTAACTATGCAAAAGCTTGCCCCGAATCACGTGATATACAGTAGCAACAGTGTCTTTGGTCTGGAGAATTTAAAGTTAAACTGTGCCAAGCTGTGTGAACAAGTCAGTGTACCAGATATTATTTAAATTTAACTTGGGGTCAAGCGCAAATGGCTTATTACCCCAAGGTGTCCAACCTAGAACCTCCCACTTACTGTGCAGATCTCTCGCCGCTTGATCATGCCATAACTTATATCTAATTCAAACCAGTCAGCCGACCCTAACAAGCTTGGTGGTCAAGTAGTAAGACGACTGCACTAGAAAGCAGAAGGGTTGTGGGTTCAAGTCCCACTCCAGTAACCTTGTGAATGTTTTGTTTTTTTTGCAAGCTCAAAGACGACACTCGGTATACAGTGAATTTCAAAATACATTTTGCAATCCCAAAATGCCAAAACCCAAATACCATCCTGTAAAGTTAACGTAATCGCTTTTCAGATTAAGTGAGTGAGTGAGTGAGTTTTGAGTTTAGCGCCGTCCCGGCATCAGTGGCTATATTCACGGCGGGAATGTGTACAAATATAAGACAATAGATAGTAATAAAAAAACAATCAAGTGAACTGTGGATAATATAAAAACTTGGAGTCAGAAGGAACAATTATCGCACAGGAAAAAAATGAGAAACATTTCAAAAGGATTGAAGAACTGATTCTGAATCGATAGACTGATTCTGGGCAGTTTTCCCAGGAGAATCCCATGGGAGGCGGGCTATGGAGGATCCCCCAGACACACAGCATCCTATCTAAATGGTTCCCGCAAGGCCACTTTTCTGATTGAAGAAAGAGATTAGGCTGAGACCACTTACATGCAGATACTCTTCTAGATTGCCTCCAAACAGACGAGCACTGTGCACCGACTTGGGCCGAGGCGTCTTCCTGTTTCGTTGTAAGGTAGTGGCTGGATAGCTGTTATCCAAACAAAAACAGAATGCCCAACATTGGGAATCAATCTTCCAGGTCAATTTGTCAAATCAATTCCCACCCACAAATGACCTAATGGGTGCGTTTGAGTAGCTCACCTGAATCGACTCACGTGATGATCGCAGCCACGGTCGTAGCCATTGACAAAACATAATTTTATGACCGAGGCCTGCTTTAAGGTTTACTGTTGGAGAGGGTATGAGCTGTGACCAACACCCTCCTCCCTCACCCCACCCCCCTCCTCCCTCACCCCACCCCCCTCCTCCCTCACCCCACCCCCCTCCTCCCTCACCCCACCCCCCTCCTCCCTCACCCCACCCCCCTCCTCCCTCACCCCACCCCCCTCCTCCCTCACCCCACCCCCCTCCTCCCTCACCCTCACCCCCCCTCCACCCCCTCACCGCCCCCCCGCCCTCACCACCCCCTCTCACCATGCCCTCCCTCCCTCACCACCACCCCCACCACACCCAACTTAAAATTTAACTCTTACCTTCGTTTCTCTAGATTAAAATCACCTGTAAAAAAACCAAAAAAACATGACATGAACATAAAAACCAATAAAAGGTTTTGTAATTTAAGAAAGTTAATATAAAATTTCAAAGTGAACAAATAAATTGGCAAGGCGGGCCTCGAACCGGCGACTTCCGGAATACCAGCGCGGCGCTCTACCGACTGAGCTATCTTTCCCTATGTTGGCGGTCTCCTAAATTGTCAGTATCTTAGTATCTTTGTTTGAGGGCACTAGTCATAAAGTCCTAAACACCAGAATTCCGTGTGGCCAGAAATCACAGCCAATTATACGATACAACCTGGGAAGCGACATTGTGGGGATCACTCAATGAGGATACGACTTGTTATCTTATAATACACAAATAAACCACAAGGGAAACTGACTAGGTAAATTAAAAAAGGTAATTTTAGACGATTGCATTAAAATGCATTAACCAGTTCACGTCGGGATTATTTTGACATTGACCAAACCCAGACACGGGATTGTTTTTTTGCAAACTTCGATCCAATAATTTGGTAGTAAAAATGTTGTTATATCTGCCAATGGTGTATCCTACCTTTAAGAAACTTGAAAACTACAGAATATTTTGTACGCCCCCCAAAAGAGGCCAACTCACTCAGTCCAAGTCCCTTCTGTATCAGGTCATGCCTGGCCGTCATGCGAGCTAGCCGATTGCTCTTCTGCAGATATTCTCGTTGTTTCTGAAAGAAAACAAAACAAACGATGCAAGATCATCATCAAATGCTCGTTAAATTGTTAATTACAAAGGAATCTGGCAAAGCTGCCTGTGTATAAACACCGACAAGTGTTTGTGACTTGGTATTTACGAAACATTCATTATTGGATGGTATGTGTATGGTACCCAGCTAAACTGCACTGTTCTTGCGCAGGCCTAGGTACCGGTACACGTGCTCGTACGTTTGTTTATGGTGTAAATCGAGGAGTTTCCTTTGTTCCTCTCGAAAATTTCCTTTGTTTGTACTCTAACTTTTTCCAACGGCTCTCATTGGTTTTGTACACGAATCTCAATCGAGGTCGTCCTCGATTCTAACCCTAACCCCAATTCACCTTTGCGTCGCCAGGTATGTGTCCTCCATTTACACCATAAACAAACGCTCGTATACACGCAGCCCTATGTAACACAATAGGTAACACAATAGGACAATAGGATAAATTTACCCCAGAGCAAAAATCCTTAGAAATCTATTTACCCTAGAGTGGAAATGCCATAGCGTTAAATATTACAATAGGACAAAGAAAAACAAAATAGGGTAACAAAGGTCTTTCCTACAAGTCTCCATAATTATGTGCTTATGTGCGGATGTGTGTACGTGCGACACGAAGGTGAATTGGGGTTAGGGTTAGAATCGAGGACGACCTCGATTGAGATTCGTGTACAAAACCAATGAGAGCCGTCGGAAAAAGTACAAACAAAGGACATTTTCGAGAGAAACAAAGGAAACTCCTCGATTTACACCATAAACAAACGTGCATGTACGTTTACGTGTACTACATGTACAAAACCCTCGAGGGCGTACGTTTATCTGGACGAGTTAATGACCCGAACCGAAGGCGAGGGTCAATAAACAATGTCCAGGCCAATGAGCCAATTTAAACAGACGTTTAATACCGGCCAACCACATATTTATTCCCATTCATAATTACCTTTTGGTAAAATACTTCAACAAAGTCAAAAATATAAGTTTTCAACAATTTTCTTAAACAATTATACTGCATCATTCTGTGAAACACTCCTCTAGCTATATTTATGGTATGATCCTTGCTGGCGTGATCAGTCCCACACGTAAACAACTCCTGAAATGGACATTGGAATGCGCGTCCCGCGTACTGTGCGATGTTACGTGGAACGCAAGAGGCCGGTACAGCGTGCAAACTGGGCTATGAAACACGCACTCGTTTGTGGTATTGCACATGCCTTGTGAGGTTTCAACCAATAAAAGGGTTAACCCTAACCCTGCCAGATCCAGCACAGTGCATCTGTGGTGACTGCTTGACCTTGCTGGACTCTGCACACAAGTCAAAGTGACAAAGTATGCAATCTGTTGCGTTTCTAGCCAAAATACCCTGGAGGGTTAGGGTTAATTAAGCGACCAGATGTAACTGGCGTCTAAATTTCATGTCACACTGGAAAAGTGTGGGAAACTAGCCCCGGTGTTTTATCGTCCATTTGAAACCGGCCACGTGACGGGCTCTAGACCAATAGGAATAGATAAACTGTCTGGTATTTATGAATGATAATTTCAAACTTCAAAATCCACAAACTTTGTTAATAATAAAATTCAAAGAAAAATGCAGAATTTCATTATCCCGATTTTGGACCAGCTGAAAACGGCAGTTCAAGACAAACCCACATCACAGGTTCACGGCCAATTGACCATTTGCGTGTGAAATTTAAATAATATCTGGTACACTGACTTGTTCACACAGCTTGGCACAGTTTGACTTTAAATTATCCAGACCAAATACACTGTTGCTATATCACGTAATTCAAGGCAAGCTCTTGCATAGTTATGTTAGAGACGCTCAGCACCAATACATTGTTCACAATGGTTGAGAATGGCACAAAGACACCAGACCATTCCAGAGCCGGGGGTGGCTAGCGTAAGGCTTGCCCCGAATCACGTGATATAGCAACAGTGTCTTTGGTCTGGAGAATTTAAATGTAAACTGTGCCAAGCTGTGTGAACAAGTCAGTGTACCAGATATTATTCAAATTCCACACGCAAATGGGCAATTAAGAATAGGTAAAAATATCTCAGGTATTTCATGAGCGATACAAATAAAAGACCGGCAGAATATAATGAGGAATGACATACATCCAGAAAGTACATCTCGGTTTCCTGTTTGAGCACCCGCTGTCTCTTCATGGAAGGGACCCGGTTGAGGTCCGGGGTGGATAGAGAATCCACCATTCTGCGCACCGACCTCAGCTGGGTCATGATCTCGTCTTCACTGGGATTACTCTCGTCCTCTACCCAGTTGCGCTCCACTTCCTTCAAGGTCTTCTGGATCTGGGGGTCAAAAAAACAATTCAGGAAGTTATTAGGTTGAATGGACGGTGGCTCTTTCTCGGACCTTCTACCTCGGGGGCCGGGGTTCAAATCCCGGCCAGTCTATGTAGATTAGATTGTTGTTACTTCACAATTCTAAAGGCATTTTTTACACTACAGTACACAAAATCTGTGTGTTGTACACAGGTCTGTCACTCGTAACTATTAAAACTGACCTTCACACACAACATTGTTACACGACACTGACTCTTGTCGAAACTAACCCTACTAGTACTAGAGAGGTGGGTTGAGAGCTTTTGAGAGCAAAAATTGCCAGTTGATTTTGGAGGATGCAATGGGTCAAAGTCATAGGCCTTACTAGTCCAGCATTCTTTATGTTCAGACATGCATAATGGAACCCAGCATTATGCTTGATATTATCCGCACTGCTTCTGAATGTCATCGGAACTGACTCAACCCATAGCAGTGATCAGCAGGGGATTTTTTAGGATTAAAGGCTTTGGTCACCTCCCCACTGAACAAATTCAAGAAATAAAAGATGACCTCGAGGATAGAGGATGAATCCAATTTTTACATGGTGGCAATTGGAGGATTTTGCAGAATTGAGGATGGTTCCTAGCCAGAGGGCCTAGGGGATTAGGGTTAATTAAGGAGACTTGTATAGTTTTTAATAACTTCAAGCGGACTAGGTTTGTCCAATGTGTTACTCATCAAAAGCTGGATGCCGCCAAGAGTGGATAGATAAAACTTTACCTCATCTGTTTCAATCTTGAGAGCTGCAATTGTGCGGTAGAGCAGCTCATAGCGGTGCTCCAAATCACTCTGCAGCTGGTGTTGGGCTGTTAGTGTGAGAGTCTGTCAAGAAAATGACGAGTTAACAGGGTTGTAATCAAGTCATTCGCGAGTCATTCGCGAGTCATTCGCGAGTCATTCGCGAGTCATTCGCGAGTCATTCGCGAGTCATTCGCGAGTCATTCGCGAGTCATTCGCGAGTCATTCGCGAGTCATTCGCGAGTCATTCGCGAGTCATTCGCGAGTCATTCGCGAGTCATTCGCGAGTCATTCGCGAGTCATTCGCGAGTCATTCGCGAGTCATTCGCGAGTCATTCGCGAGTCATTCGCGAGTCATTCGCGAGTCATTCGCGAGTCATTCGCGAGTCATTCGCGAGTCATTCCCGAGTCATTCGCGAGTCATTCCCGAGTCATTCCCGAGTCATTCCCGAGTCATTCCCGAGTCATTCCCGAGTCATTCCCGAGTCATTCCCGAGTCATTCCCGAGTCATTCCCGAGTCATTCCCGAGTCATTCCCGAGTCATTCCCGAGTCATTCCCGAGTCATTCCCGAGTCATTCCCAACTCATTCCCAACTCATTCCCAACTCATTCCCAACTCATTCCCAACTCATTCCCAACTCATTCCCAAGTCAGTCCCAATCACTGACTTGTGAACTGACTTGTTCACTCAATTACAACTGTGCGAGTTAATTAGAGAAATTCTAGCTGAGTAACGAGTCTGCTGTAAAAATCATCACTATCTTGACGAGCTAACATGCACAGTATAATGTGTGAATGCAGTTTGTTAATATGCGTGCATGATTATTTGGGTTTGTAGGAACTGAAACACGAGCACTGTGGCAAATTTACAATTCGGACAAAATGCTTGACATGATGGGCGTCAGCTAATAGTGGTGCTAAAAAAACATAGGCCAAAAACGACCAAACTCCAATGCAAATTTACATCTTCCTGATTGGAATTAGTTTCAAAAAGTCAGTCGTTGGAAGTTTGCCTTAAACCCAACTCCCCAGGGTGTGTGCAAAAATTGTATGCAAATCGAATAATTCAGGACGGTTTAAAGGTTAATGAGAATGAATGTGCTCCCAAACAAACAAACAACAAACCAATTTGCTACCTTGTCCCCACAGTGAGGCTGAAACTGGAATGACGGCGGCCCGACAAACGGTTGGAAGTTGACCTGAAGGAAGAGCTTCTTGTCGTCCTCGGAGTTGAGTTTACGCATGCAGAGCTCTAGCCGACGCAGCTCATCTTGCTGTATGTTCTGCACTTGAATCTCTGCTGTCTGGAAGGCCTTCAGAGACTTGCGAACGAGCTGGATGTACCTCAGATCCAAGCACTGGGAAACGACAAAATAAAGGATACGGGATTCTAACAAATTGCTACCGTGTGGAGACCTGAACACAGTGGAGACAAAGGAAGTGAATAGGTCACCACAGGGCAATTTGTATAGGTGTAAAGTTCTCCACAAAAATTTCACTAAATAGATATATAGATTTAACTCAAAAACTTGACATTTCCAAAGTATACTTATCCTTGCAAATACGGGACATTTGGTCGAAATATCAACCCAGGAAAGTAATTCTGGTTGAAATAGGAGCATTTCAAAAGAAGCTTTCGACCATGTAACCATTTTGTACACGAGAACAAAGCAATTTCTCCACAAGGATACACATTTGAGAATGGATGTGCAGCGGGTAAAGCTACAACAAAAGAACTAGAAATATGTCTGTTCTATGAACAGAGCATATGGCTTTTTCGCATTTTTTGTTCATTGTTCATTACCTTTATGATTCTTTTCATTTAATTTTCATTGTATACAAAATAAAAATTGAAAAAGAAAGTAATTGATTATACCTCTCGCGGTTGATTTTCAGGCACTTCCGGTTTGGACCGTAAGGAAGTGTCAAATTATTTTGCATGGTATACGAAATATGAAGGATTATTCTATCAATTACCGTAAAAATCAAAATCGGATCTCTTACAGTTTATTTGATTTTTGAAGATTAAATCCAGTAATTATTGGTTGCTTGTAGATACTGGATGACGTCATCGTGACGTCATTAACAGAACGCTCAAGAGCTGTCTTAACGTTGTTATTTGAAGCAAAAATCAGGATTATATCTATCGCAGTTGATTTTTTAGCAATTATTTAAGGTTTAAAGGTCATTCCATTGTAACTTCCGGTATTGTGACGTCATAATTTTTTCTTTCCCACAACCTGTTCCTAACATGAAAATGATTATATACACCAGTTATAAAGTGATTTGAGCAAACTTCGCCACACACATCAACTGGTTATTCATTTTTAACAGTTTTCAACCTGCCGCTAGAGGGCGCTGTAACATTTTATGACGTCACCGGCAATTTTTTTGAAAAGCACTTTCTAGCCAGAGACTAACATCGTTGACAGTAAGTTCATATTATTTTCCACTTTCAAATTATAAGGCATTTCCGGTTTCAACCGGAAGGGTCACGTGATTTTACGCACACAAGATAAATTGAAGATCCTTCATTATTCTATCAATTCCCCCAAATTTCAAGTTTAATACAAAACTGTAACTTTAAAGGTCTATTTCTCATTTTTAACATTTCAGACAATGTGATTTCAAATTGTATATCTTTACTTTGAAATATCAAAAAAATTGACTTAAATTGCCCAAAGGTGTCTGATTTTGACCTACAGATACAGTGTAAGATCAATGCAGAGTACTGCACCTGAATGCAATGATTGTACTTCAATCTCACTCTTTTAAAAAAGGTACAGTTGACCATTTGTTACTCGCTCCTCAAAAACAGGTATTATTTCACAAAAAAGTGAAATTTAGTTATACATGTATATGGATGGAAACCCCACAATTGATGCAAGCCTTTATTTGGTATATAAAAGCCTCTCCCATTCTGGAGATATGACATGTTTGCATTGATTACTTCCTTGAAGTTCAAGATACACTACTGAGGAAACATGCTTTGAATTAGCTGGCTCTGTTGTAAAACAACAGAGAGAAGCACAAACAATTGTGGTTAAAGGGGAACTCAAAGGTTTTGTTGTTCTTCGTTTTTTTTGGTGTTTTGTGGCAGAGTATAGATTAACCAGTTCGCGCCGGATGACGTACACACATGTATATAAACGCTCAAATTTTCCAAAATTCAAAACGGATGATGCATAAACACGCCAAGTTCAAGTTCGGAAATGTATGTCAGCAGCGAGCAAGGCCGGAAATGCGTGGGTGTGCTTCCCGGCACTATCAGCCTGAACCCGCTTCGGATAGAGTTTCGTTAAAAATAATCCCGCCCCTTGGCTCGGCGATGTTAAATAATCCCGGCGCGAACTGGTTTAATAATAACTAACACCAAAATTGGGTAAATTAAAGTAAGAAATATTTTGTGTGGGTGGAGCACTAAGAAGAACATTTCTATCATTGTTTCAGAATCGCTTGAAACATTCTTGCTTGTGTCTATTTATGTTAAGCTATTACCAGTACATGTATTCAAATGACTCACGTCTACGATCTTATCCAAGTCCGTCTGGAAGAATTTGTCCACGCTTGCGTTGGCTGCTCCAACGGCTATGATGTAGTCATTTCTAGACTTGGTTGCTCTGACGGAACTCTCGTGGTGCCTGAGTGAACACTGCACATGGACAGGGAACATAATCATAATGGTTCAACAATGTCAAATTACACATGTACCGTACATGTACATGTATAGTGTATACACATGTTGTACATACATGCACACAGTGTATACTTAACTTCTGATTATTTCCCATACATTTTCATATATAAAATCCTTCTCTAATATGTACCTTTTATACCATTTGCAAATAGTAAACATTTTTACTACCGATTTTTTTATAAATATCTCACTTATTTGAAAGTAAATGATGAATGCAGGCATGGATTGCGCTAGATATCCTGTAAATGTTTCGAAAAATTGAATTTTATAAAAGAAAAATCCCGATCGCCGAATGGCGATAGCGAAACAAAAAACACAACATTAGAACAACTGCCCGGCACCGGTTGAAAACGAAGGCCATGATTGTAAAACTTCGGACAGATCAGTTAACCAGTTCGCGCCGGATGACGAATATAAACGCAAAAATTTTCCCAAATTCAAAACGGATGACGAATATATACGCCAAGTTCAAGTTCGGAAATATATGTCAGCAGCGCGCAAGGCCGGAAATGCGTGGGTGTGCTACCCAGCACTATAGGCCTGAACACGCTTCGGATCGAGTTTCGTTAAAAATAATCCCGCCCGTCGGCTCGGCGATGTTAAAATAATCCCGGCGCGAACTGGTTAAACGATATTTACTATAAAATACAACCCCCAAAACCCACCCATTCATGATAATTCAAGCAATTACAAAGGGTGTATCCTATCGTTAAGTTTCCAGGTATAAAAGTTTTCACGGACAGTAAAAAGTACATTATTTGCTTCTCATGTTGGTTCCTGTATTTCACCGAGTTTGACATGTATACAGATGTTATATTAATAGGGGAAAAAGTTAATTTTTTTTCCCATTGAATTTGTGTATAGAATACTGCTAAAAGGCATGGGTACATACAATGTACATGTACACAACCTATTCTCTACAAGTACACATACATACATTGTACAATGTACATGTACCGTATCACTTTCATCATGAATACATGTATACTTCATAACATATGTATGGTGTCCATTGTAAACAATACCAATCAATGAATAAATGGCCTTGGTCAGCTGATTGTCATGTGATACTGAGATGAGCAATTGTTTTGGATTGTTAAATATGTAATTCAATGAGCTAATCCATTATTATCCTGCTGCGTCGTCGTCAGGGGAAATGGGTTTTCCTTCCTTTATTACTCAGCATGAGGTGGTGTTTGTCTGATGCAAACCTATAAATATTGTTCTCGGCGTTGTTCCTTGAATTACAAACTTAACACAAAGTATGTAGGGCTATACGGGGCATTCCGAGGTTCAATCACTTTCGCTGTTACATTTGACAGCGAAAGTCGAATTGAAAGCTGTTGCAATATGATTTTATAGTTCTAGACGGACTAAAATATTTGCATAGCAAACACTGCGCTATGCAATTTGTTTGTGTATAGCAATTACCCAATTTTGTGTAGTGCAAAATTGCTACACATGATATTGTATAGCAATTTAAATAACAGTTGTTTTTTTACGAAATGCAATTGCACGAAATCGTTTTATGTTTACAATATTTTAAAGGAATACAATAAAAAACGTCAACAAGTCTACAAAAAAGTAAAGTCTTTTAAAGGTAGGATACACCATTGGTAATTGCTTGAATTATCATGAATGGGTGGATTTTGGGGGTTGTATTTTATAGTAAATATCGTTCAACTATAAACCTGTCATGAATGCCGAGAAAAGCACGAAAAACAGCGTTTGTTTTCAATCCCGGCGTCGAGCAGTTATTCTTAAATGTTATTTGTGTTTCTAGCGATTTTTTTTATAAAATTTAATTTTTCAGAATAATTAAAGGATAACTAGCGCAATCATTTTGCTGGATGCCTAGAATCATTATTTACTTTTAGATGAGTAAGATATTTCTTAATAGTTCGGTAGTAAATTTTTTCGATATCTGCAAATGGTGTATCCTACCTTTAAAGGGATCGTATATGTTTGGTAATTACTCCAAAAATTATTGGCAATAAAAACTTACTTGGTAAGAAGTACAGCAGTTTTGGATAGTATAATGCATTTTTAGAAACTTTTCACTTCGAAGTACTGCGATTATGAAAACAAAATATCACTTCAGATTGTGTATTCCAATGCAGATTATTCTTCCTGCGTGGACATAACCGCTCCAGAATTTCGGCAATATCTCAAAATCGCTACCACCTTTTGAAATGAAATTTGTACAGGTTAGTTTTATGGTATATATCTATAACTAAATAGGATTGAAACAAACAGTGGGTTCCAATTACCAAACGTATACGATCCCTTTAAATCAAGTATACCGTATTTATTTGAAAACAAAATTCAAGCTTTTCTTATTGGGTCTTTACACTGGTTCTTGCAAGGGGGATCAAGGAGAGATCAAATTCAGCAAGGAGGATCATACATGTAAGTCCGCTTGACCGTCAAGTGTAAACGCAAGAGGGATCAAGGTCTTAGCTGGATCGGATCCCCATTTCTAGATCCCCTTTTTCGGGGAAAAGATCGGACCCCGCAATTGCGAGCTCTGATCCTGCAACTGTCAAGTGTAAACGCAATTTGGGCCTCGCAATTCGACACCCGGCCAGCATAAAAAAAGTCCCCAAAATATTTATTGCCGGCATCAGCTGAGCCGAGGTGGGTGAATGGTGTGCTGGTTCTCGGTGGGACAACTCGATCTATTCAATGGTTTCCATTCAACAGTGAATCAAACTTCCAATCAACGATCGTGCACGGACCAATCAGATGGCAAGGATTTATTCAGGCGTTGTACGTTTCACGTTTGTGCGATAGAAAGAATAATTTTATTCTGTGTTCCAGAATAAAATGTTCCATTCCACTAGGCTTCGCATCGTGGAATACAACATTCCAGCTGTCACCTCATGAGATTATTCTTACCACCGCACTTTATTACAAACTTTTATTATTTGTATAAAAAACACTTGTATTTTGTTGGCCTTCAAGCATGGTACAGCTTCTATTAAAGGGATCGTATACGTTTGGTAAATGGAACCCACTGTTTGTTTCAATCCTATATAGTTATAGATATATACCATAAAACTAACCTGTACAAATTTCATTTCAAAAGGTGGTGGCGATTTTGAGATATTTCCGAAAATCTGGAGCGGTTATGTCCACGCAGGAAAACAATAATCTGCATTTGAATACACAATCTGAGAAACGTCACTGCAGTAACGCTTCTCAGATTCAAATTTGTGGGGATAAAAAGTGATAACTTTTTCCATAATCGCAGTACTTCGAAGTGAAAAGTTTCTAAAAATGCATTATACTATCCAAAGCTGCTGTACTTCTTACCAAGTAAGTTTTTATTGTCATTAATGTTTGGAGTAATTACCAAACGTATACGATCCCTTTAAGCTCAGCTTGACTATTTGTTTTTACTCACCTTGTCAAAGTGTTTGTCCACCGTCTTGCTCCTTTTATGAGATCCCTTCTCCTCCATCTTGAGTTTCTCGTTCTCTGCCTGTTTGAGTTTAGCCTCGTTGACTTTCTGGTCGCTGTGCGAATTGTGGTACGATTTGATGTCCTGTTAAAAAAAAAAAATTAACAAAAAATAAAAAGACGTTAGGGATTAGCTAAAAAGGTAGGATACACCATTTGCAGGTATCAACATTTTTTACTACCGAATTATTAAGAAATATCTTACTTATTTGAAAGTAAATAATGATTGTAGGCCTACAGCAAAATGATCGCGCTAGATATCCTGTAATTGTTCCAAAAGATCACGAGCACCGGACAGCGATCGCGAAAAACTAAAACAAGAACAACATAAGAACCACTGCCCGACGCCGGTTGAAGATGAACGCTGCTTTTCTTGCTTTGCCCAGCATCCATAGTTGTAAAACTTCAGTCAAGTCAGTTATTAAATGATATTTACTATAAAATACAACCTCCCAAATCTACCCATTCGTGATCATTCAAGCAATTACCAATGGTGTATCCTACCTTTAAATACCCTTATATTTAAATACCCCTTATATTGGCCAAAGATGCACCCATCGATCTCAGACTCTAAAGTTTAGTACAGGCGGTCTATTGTTGACCTGCGAAACTTGTTCTTGCAAAACCCCGATGGATATGTGGTGTGTGTTCCTGTTCCGAGTGCAACATTTGTAGGTTACGTTCCCGCCATTCAAGTGCGAGAACGAGTTTCACGTGTCAATTAAGAACAGACCACCCGAACTCAGCCTAAATGTGTCAACAGAAATTTAAGCTGTTTTCTGACCAGGCTGTTAACTACATGTAGAACACCAAAGTACTCCAAAGTAACACCCCCCCAAAAAAAAAAAAAAAAAAAATTAAAATCCAATTTGCATACCAAGTTTGTATGTGTTTTGCAATGTACACAAATTATATTTGACAGTGTTTAACGTGCAAACATAACATATATCACTATTTAAGTGTGTTTGTCAGAAAATTGAAATGGCACTGTCAACTCCCACATTGCCGGAATAGCAAAGAAGGATGACATCTACAATTATTTAAAGTCCAGACTCACCGCATAAAGTTCATTCATAACTCTGAGCAGCTCTGTGTGCACTTCTGCCATCATCTCCCGGCTCTGCAAACAGAGAGAAACAGACATAAATGTTTAAAGTATCACTTGGAAAGACAATAGTTGATACAAAGTATTCACACAAGGTCACCTCCATCATGCCCTAACCCTCCAGGGTATTTTGGCTAGAAGCCCTGCCAAACCATGGAGGTACAGGTAGAATTAGTGGCCAAACGCATCAGATTGCATCATTTGTCAAAGTGACTTGGCTGCAGAGTGCAGCGAGATCCATCAGATCAGAAATCTCAAGGTCAAACTGCCTCAGAGTCTGTGGTCACAGAACGCAGCAGGATCCATTTCTGTTATTGTTCAATGGGGATTAAGCTCTCACAGTCTTGGACTGTGGTTGTTTATACGCTGTTGCTGACAGTGCACCAGCCTTTTTGACCTGATGCACCGCGCTGTGTTTGGCAGGGTTAGGGTCAAGGCATACCGGTACATGTACCAGTAACTTCAAGAACACCTGTACTATACTTGAGTATCTACCAGCACCGGTACTTGCACCCCATGTCTACATATGCACATGTACAAGTATTACGTACAAACTTATGTGTACTTAAAAAACATACCAGTATATGTACCATACATGTACATGTACTACGTATAATTGTCGTGTGTCGTGTACATGAAATGTAATCTTCTTGTATGTGTACATGTCCAAGCCCATCATAATGATTCTAGGCATCCGGAAAAATGACTGCGCTAAGTATCATGTAATTGCTTTAAAAAATTGAAGTTTATAAACAAAAATTGTGGTCGCCGGACGGCAAAAACGCCGGTTCAAAACGAAGGTCATTTTTCTTGCTTTTTTTCCTCGGCAGCCATGATTGTAAAACTTTGGACAGATTAGTTAAACGATATTTACTATAAAATTGAACCCCACAAATCCACCCATTCCTGATAATTCAAGCAATTACCAATGGTGTATCCTACGGTACCATGTACCGTACAATGTACATGATATATTTTTGTACAAGTACAAGTCTGTAGTCATGTACATTGTAAGTACACTTCTTGCAGACAGCACTGTAATTCTACATGTATGGGTTTTCAAGTTTGAGAAAAAACGCAGACCACAAATTCAGGAAACTTGACTCGATAAATAATTAAAAACATTTAAAGAACCGATTGGGAGGGGATGTATAATTTATATAAACTAAAACTATTTCTGCTCCACAAAATTTGGTCGTCGGGTAATTATGGCCAGACATCAGCTGATGAGGAAACCAGGGGCCAATTTCATGGAGCTGCTAAGCACAAAAAATTGCTTAGCACGACAATTTGTCCTTGGCAAAAACAAGGTTACAGACCAAATTTTCACCTGATCTTTATTGTTCTGGATTGATAATCGGCTGTTTTTTGCTTAGCATGAAAAACATGTATAATTTTGGCTGGTAACCTGTTTTTAATGAGCAAGACTTTTTTGTGCTAAGCAAATATTTTTGCTTAGCAGCTCTATGAAATTGGCCCCAGATCTTAGCCTTAAACCATGCCTACATAATGTACATAACATGCGGTCTTTCATGTTATTTGGCACACTAGTCTCAGTTCAAGTCACACATAATTGATGATGAATCAGAGCCCACTGGAAAATGTATTGACCTCATTTAAAAATACAGTTGACTCTGGCTAGACCTAGCCAGATGTTTGTTTAGAATTGTGTGTTAAGTGGAGCGTAGGTCCCATTAAATGCAGAGTCAGGACAGGGGCTTTTGGTTCACTTTAACCAGAAATGTGTATTAACAGTGTTTAAATGTATTCACTCATTTTACTGCGTTATTATTCTTAAAGGGATCGTACACGTTTGGTAATTGGAACCCATTGTTTGTTTCAATCCTATAGAGTTATAGATATATACCATAATACTATAGCGATTTTGAGATATTGCCGAAAATCTGAAGCGGTTATTTCCACCCAGGAAGAATAATCTGCATTGGAATACAGTCTGAGAAACGTCACTGCAGTAACGCTTCTCAGATTCAAATTTTTGGGCATAAAAAGTGATATCTTTTTCCATAACCGCAGTACCTCGAAGTGAAAAGTTTCTAAAAATGCATTATACTATCCAAAGCTGCTGTAGTTCTTACCAAGTAAGTTGTTATTGCCATTAATTTTTGGAGTAATTACCAAACGTATACGATCCCTTTAACCCTAACAATTCCAAACCCTCCAAGTTCAATACAATTTTGCACACACACTAGGGTTTTGTTGTTCAATGTGTCTAGATGGCCAATGAAATACATGTAATGAAATACATGTAATATATTAGTGCTGGGATTTAAAACCGAATTTTTAAATATTCGGTTTTAGTTCCACTATTAACCAGCCCAACAAAGTTTAGTCTTCCACTTTTGTCTGACACAAGCTGAAGAAGACAATTGTATTAAACATCTTCCAATTTGCTCCATGGTCTCCGATTGTACTAGTGGTTTCATTATTAGCCGGCCCATTTGACTTATTTGTGAGTTCCCATTCATTTACCACCACATCACAGCTCTGGGGTGTTTTTGTAAAGACCCAGTGGTCACTGAATCCTCCCCAATATAACCAGTCATTGAGAGGGCATTTCTTGTGGCACCTCACTCATTACTTTTTGCTGGCATGATTGTGAGCTGGATGAGAACTTTTGGTGAAATCAAATAATTGGTATTCGGTTCGGAAAAAATATTAGGATAACCGGATTTCAAAATCTCTCCCACAACTAATTCATGTATACCGGTATATATATTGATATAATAAAGTTACCGGTATGTACATGTACATTTTACAATTTAACTTCCAACACCTTTTTTAGAAATGTGTCAATCCATTTGGGGAAGTCATGTGTAAGAAAACTGTTTAAGTAAAAAAATAATAATAATAATTGGATAGCACTTTAATGTGATATCATCATCTATACATGTATATGCGGAAAAGTGGCCTGACTACATGTACATGTGTACATGCACTGGTACACACATTCGCATTTTTGTATCACTGTGGAGACATGGCTTTGTTCTCGTGTACAAAATGGTTAGAAAGTCGAGCACGTTTTTCAAAATGCTCCCATTTTAACCATAATTTTTTTCCTGGGTTGAAATTTCGACCCATTATACCCTATATTATACCCTAACCCAAACACTAACCCTAACCCACATCCTAACCCTAGTTTTTGAGTAATTTAAGTAAAATCAAAAAATCTAATTCGTGAAATTCCCAATGGAGACCTATTAATTCATCTATAGAAATTTACCCTCCGGAAACGTTTTGGCTCCATTGTACACATTGTGTTCATGTCTCCAGAGGGTACCGTATTTCAGAACACATACATGTATGTATGAACGTACATGTTTGTACATCAATTAATACAAAAAACTAGAAAGGACCCACAATTTCCTGGTTCTGCATTGTTTATGCATTACTGCACCCTTAAAGGCAGAGTAGACTATTTGTCATTTGTGGTTTTTTTTCTTCTTTCTTCGTTTGAAGTGCAAAAATGATCAAAATCTAAAGACTAGTGCTTCGCGCTTAACAACTAATTTATTGAAAATAAAATTCTGAGAAGCAAAATTCTGAGAACTCGATTTAAATTCAAAACTTCTCAAGTCATATTTAGAATATCACCCAAAATTATGCCCAGTATTTGGGACAATAATGTATTACTCTTTTGCACAATCAAATGCAAGATACGCGTAGCCACACATGCATTTTGTTATAATTGTTTTCACTTTTATTGCTCATTTTAAATGTTAAACCGTAATTCAAAAAGATGATAAATGTGCACTACATGAAACTCTAACTCCATTTGGTGATTTACTGGGAACCTTCCTCATCCTTGCAAATCCCAACACCCTGTGCTCTTAAAGGTAGGATACACCTAGGGCTAGATACACCATTGGTAATTGCTTGAATTATCATGAATGGGTTGATTTGGGGGGTTGTATTTTATAGCAAATATTGTTTAACTGACCTGTCAGAAGAATTACAATCATGGATGCCGAAAAAAACCAAGAAAAACGGCATTCGTTTTTTAACCGGCGTCGGGCAGTTGTTCTTGTTCTTGGTTTTTGTTGCGATCGCCGTCCGGCGATCAGAAATTGTTTAAATAAAATTTAATGTTTAGGAATAATTACAGGGTATCTAGCGCAATCAGTTTGCTGGATGCCTAGAATCATCATTTACATGTACTTTCAAATAAGTAAGATATTTCCTAATAATTTGGTAGTAAAAATGTTTGATATCTGCAAATGCTGTAACCTACAGTACCGTATCTTTTTTTTTTAAAGGGCATCCAGAATTATAAAATAATTATCAGATAAGGAAGTGACTTTAGTATTCAACAGACAAACTGTTTTGTTACGCATGGTAGCTTCAATAACAATGCCATTCTACTGGTAGTACAATGTAGTGTGGGAAAAACCCTTAGTAACAAAGAGGCCATCAATGTGTATGTGTACATGTACATTCCTTCTTGCATCATATTAGTCAAACCCATTGGAATCTTGAGACAAACAGGGGATTTACATATTAGGGCCAATTTCATGGAGCTGCTAAGCACACAAATTTGCTTATATGTGACCCGCTTCATTGTAATCAGGAATAAGTCGCTGGGGCCGTTTTACGCAATCGGTCGTTGAAGTGAACGCATGGGTGAAATTCGTGACCAAGTCGATTTTCTGAACATTGTATTTTTAGGAAGTGTAGTTATCACAGATTATTGTCATTAATGTCTTGTATGTAAAAACGATCAATAAAGATGAAAATGAAGAGGATTTGTGGGCGCTGTCCCTATGATTTTTGTCAATTTTGTTTATTTTAAAGCTGTTTTTCTCGGAATGTGGATTCGGCAATTAAATATACACCTGTCATCTTCATCAGACCATAACTCGTTAACCTAATTAGATACACACTTGTGATGGGTATCATTAGAAAGTTTATGAAATTCCCTTTCTCACCATGTGCATATCTCAAAAAGTCATTTCGAGACTTATTCCTGATTTCGATGGAGCGGGTCACATATATGTGCTTACGAATGGAAATATTTGACAATCGCTCAAACTTTGCAACATTCGCCGTGTCTTCGTAAGCGTTGGTAACAAATTCGGAACGTTCACAAGTCATTCTTCACCTCCTTACGAAGATCGGTCAATTTAGGAAGCGCTTCCTAAATTTCAGCAAATGTTGTGAAGATGGTCATTCGCCGTCGATTTTTGTAAGCATTGGTATAAAGCCATTGGTAACGTTGGTAAAGCGTGCGTAAGCATTGGCAACGTTCGTTAGCTATTCGTAAGGCATTGGCAAGCGTTGGTAAGCATTCGTAATATATTCGTAAGATATTTAAGGAGAGGTCGAGGGACGACCGACGGGTGACCAAGATGAAAATATTCACTATCCAATCGCAATTTTTGGGCGATTCACCGAGAAATTCAAATATTCATATTCACAAGAATATTCGCCACAGTGTGAGAGCAGCATTAGGGCTTGAGCGGAGTCTAGAAGATAGTGATGATCAGAGCCAAGATATTTGACGATCGCCCTCTTGGGTTAGCGCGCAATTATTTGACGATTTCCCTCTTGGTTCAACATAATACTTCAAATAAACCACTACAAACCAATGTTGCTTTTCATGCCAAGCAAAAACCAGCTGAATAACAGTCACAAACAATAATACCACCTGAAGAATTGGTTTCTAAACCCTATTTTTGCAATAGAAAAACTTCCATGCTTTGAAATTTATGTGCTTAGCAGCTTCATGATATTGGGCCCAGATCGGTAGAAGCACTGCAAGAATGGAAACTTGACTAGGAAATGGTGAACTGCGTTCTCTCGCAACAAGGAAATATTATACCGAGACAACATTTCTCAGAATGATCAGAATTCCCTTACATTATAGTTATAAATACTCACTACGGTACCATTTGACAAAAAAAGAACCCACGAAATGGATAAATTCCCTTAACTGTCCCTACATGTGTACAGGTATTTTTGTGTCATGTTTACTCCTGTTTTGTTTCTTTAAATATCAACAGCACGCCATGAAATTTAATGTATTGATGCACAACATTTGCAGACATTGACAAATTTTAATACAGAATTATTAAGAAATATCTTTCTTAATTTGAAAGTTTATAAGTTCTCTCGCAACAAGGAAATATTATACCGAGACAACATTTCTCAGAATGATCAGAATTCCCTTACATTATAGTTATAAATACTCACTACGGACATACATCAGCGTTCTCATCAGGATTTTTTCCAAGGGTGGGGGAAATCCATCGCCACAGCAGTTTTGAAATTAAGGAGTGGGGGGGTCCAAAAAGGAATTTATAAACCTTAGAATAGGAATAAATGACTATTTTTAAATAATAAAACAGAGAAAATCTGCATAAATATATTTAGGTGCAAATTATATCAAATTTACATCTAATTTTTATTAAAGTATAAAATAATATCAATTGGTAAAAAATGTATTACAAATTTACTGAAAGATCTACCGCAGCGAAGCGAAACACGTGACAATGCATTCTGACGTAGGCACTAATGTACACACAGAAAATAACTTGTACACAGCGCTAGCGAGTCTAGTCGTAGTCTTGGTGCAAGACGTTGTTGTTCATTATATCGCGCTACTATCGCGATTTAGCGCCCCTGCGCCTAACGACTATCAAACAATAGAGGGCGCTGTTGGGAAACTTCCAGATAACCACCACACATCGGCTCAGAACAGATTCGCGGCTTCCAGAATACGCCCTCTATCGGTGGAATAGTCGCGACGCGTTTAGTGTTGAGTGCATAGGCCATATGGTTTTATGGTTTTACTAACTCAACAAGAACGTCTTGCACCAAGACTAGTCTAGTCGCAGACGGCTGCATAGCAGCACACACATGATCACGCAAAGCTAGTACTGCATGCTATGCTACCGGCTGGCACGGCGCGGCGCACGACTCGCACGAGGTGAGTGTACTCGGTCCCAGCGCAGCGCGTCCCGCAGACCCGCACCGCGCCAAACCCAATGATAAGACCGATGGGGCCGAGCTGTGAGTGAGAACAATGTTGGATTGTACGATACGTCGAGTAAATTGGTATTTCGCATGGAAATAATCTGCCATTCAGCAGATTCTGCAAGTGCCAGGTGATAGTTAATAGCACACAAGTTATTTGTTGAAAAAAACAAGCAACAGAATAATATACACTCTTTATTTACACATTTGTTAAAACGTGGCGGGGAATTGTTAAGCCGTGGCGGGGACATTTTTAGTGTGGCGGGGACTGGCGGAGAAAGTTATAGCGTGGCGGGCTGAGCCCATTTTCGCAGCAAGCGTGGCGGGCCCGCCACGCCTTAGTATGCCTGGCGAGAACGCTGACTACGGTACCATTTGACAAAAAGAACCCACGAATTTGATAAATTTCCTTAACTGTCCCTAAAGGTATTTTTGTGTCATGTTTTCTCCTGTTTTGTTTCTTTAAAATTCAACGGCGCGCCATGAAATTTAATGTAAATTTAACATTGACAAATTTTAATACAGAATTATTAAGAAATATCTTTCTTAATTTGAAAGTTAATAATTATTCTACAGGCATCCAGCAAAAAGTTATTGCGCGAGGTATTCTGCCATTCATTGTTCTGAAAAATTGCAATTGCGAAAAATAACATAAATAAAGTTTGACAAAGAAAAACTACCCGACGGTTTGGACAACAAATCTGTGTTTCTTCCTCTTTTTTTTCTTGGCATCCATGATTGTAAAACTTTGGACAGGTCAGTTAAATAATATTTACTATAAAAATACAACCCGCAAATCCACCCATTCCTGATAATCCATTCCTGATAATTCAAGCAATTACCAATGGTGTATCGTATGTTTAATTGTACAGACTTTTCAAACGAACCCTATCAATTAATACAACTGCCATCCGTTTTGGTTCCAGAGTATCAAAAAATGATACATTTATAAACAGCAAAGCCTGCCTACAGATAGCTCACTAACCGACAACGCCCGCCGATAATGCCTCACAAGAACATTTCAACTTCTATTCATCTAAACATCCATCAATTTTAACCAACCCTGGCCAAACTCCACGCTTTCCTTACTCAAACCGGGCGGGGCAGCGATGAGTAGATAGCGCCAGGGGTCATTTCAGATATTAAGGGTCTGGTTCTTGTAATTTAAAACAACAAAAAAAGAGGACAAAATGACCGGTATCTTCTAAATAATGCGCTTTGATTACAAACAGTAGCTAGGCAATACGGGATGAGTCATTTCGGTATTTAAACTGGTGGGTGCATTACGCACGGTCTTTTTATACATCACTGAGTCATTTCAGGTTTTTTTTTTTACCCTTGCTACATTACGACGGTGCCACGCTGTCATCATGACGCTCGTGTGCGAGGGAATGCTGGTTGTCAAAAATAATCATGACGTGTTCGATTCAACAGGTTTGGGTGGGTAATATTTTTGTTGGTTAATGACGTATAGAAATAATAAAAACAAAAATATTAATAAAACTGTTCAACATGTTTCCACTTTAAATCATTAAATTATATAAATTATGTCTACAGGACACCTGTGACTCCACAAATGATATAAGCTGGCAAAGTTTGTCTGAACAAATTTTTAATCGCATGCTCTTTTTTTTTTTGAAAAAATGTATTCTCCTCTATTATGAGAATCTGCAAAACTCTTATAAAAAAAAATTTAAAATTAAAAATGTTTAAAAGGATTTAATTTGTGGTTATTTATTTACAAAACGATCCACAAGAAATACTTTTAATTGTGCACCAGAAAAATAATTATGCAAAGTAATCAATTCAAACAAAAGCATTATTTTTTTCTTCAAATTGTATAATTTTGTTTTGCTAGAAAAATAAAATCACCAAAGAAATGTCTATTTTTTCAGTGTCAAACTGGAACAAAAATATCCCTGGTAAAAAAAAAGCGCCACTATAGAAATTATTGTTTAAGGCATTTTCCCGCTAGACCCTTTGCAGTATTGATAGTGCCTCCTTATTCTTGTATCATTTCTCATCGACACGACCAAAGTTGGAGATTAAACAAAAATATCTAAAGGCTGCTGTTTTATGATGCAACAGTTTCCCGGGGTTGTTTACATTCAATAAAGATCATGTAGAATCCAGAACGAGTCAAAACACGGCTGGGTAAAAAAAAAAAAATGAATATGTGACCCGCTCCATCGTAATCAGGAATAAGTCACTGAGGCCGTTTTACTCAATCGGCCGTTGAAGTAAACGCATGGGTGAAAATCGTGACCAAGTCGATTTTCTGATCATTGTATTTTTAGGAAGTGCAGTTATCACAGATTATTGTCATAAATGTCTTGTATATAAAAACGATCAATAAAGATGAAAATGAAGAGGATTTGTGTGCGCTGTCCATATGATTTGGGTAAATTTTGTTTATTTCAAAGCTGTTTTTCTCGGAAAGTGGATTCGGCAAATAAATATACACCTGTCATCTTCATCAGACCATATCTCGTTTTAAAACCTAAACAGATACACACTTGTGATGGGTATCAAGCTTATGCAATTCCCTTTCTCACCATGTGCATACGGTATCTCAAAAAGTCATTTTGAGACTTATTCCTGATTTCGATGGAGCGGGTCACATATACCCTAAAGATGAAAATGGTGCCCCTTTCTCTACTTAAATTTTAAATTGAAGATTCAAGAGAATTGTTACCGCATACAGTATGGATTGTAATTTGGGACGCTACTGGTTACAGCCGCTACTATAGACTTGTGTTTAATTTGAAGCCGCAGCCAGCAATTTGGACACGACCCTAATCTCAAGAGAGGTACTTGTACCGAACGGTACCCTATGGGTTGCTCACATGATGGGAACAGTGGTATCCCACAAAACGGTACCCAAAGAAGGAACATTCTGAAGAAGACTTTAGAAGAGGGTTAATAGGAGAGCAAGGTAAGTATCCCATTAATCCCATCCATATTAAGGCTGAAAAGTGGGTGGAATGGGTTTTTGGTTTTGGTTAGGTCGGGCTGAGCTGGATTAGGTTGGGTGAAGGCAGGGTAGGGTGTGGATGTTATCAGGCCTTGTCAAGTCAGGTTGGGCTGGGCTGGGCTGGGCTGGGCTGGGCTGGGCTGGGCTGGGCTGGGCTGGGCTGGGCTGGGCTGGGCTGGGCTGGGCTGGGCTGGGCTGGGCTGGGCTGGGCTGGGCTGGGCTGGGCTGGGCTGGGCTGGGCTGGGCTGGGCTAGGCTGGGCTGGGCTGGGCTGGGCTGGGCTGGGCTGGGCTGGGCTGGGCTGGGCTGGGCTGGGCTGGGCTGGGCTGGGCTAGGCTAGGCTGGGCTAGGCTAGGCTGGAATGCATTTTGCGCAGATTGGGTTGGGCTTGGTACAGGTAGGAACGAGTAGAGTTGGTTTGGGATGGGTTGTCTTTGCTCATAGAGGGTCGGGGATAAGGCCTGTACTCACCTTTTTGTAGACATTATCCAAGCCATCTCTGATGGTCCCAAAGTTGTTGGTGAGATTGTAGTTTAGACACTGGCTGAGTGTAGAGTGTTGCTTGTACTGACTCTTGGTCATATCCACCAGCATGTTCCAGCACGCTGTGGTGGATGGGATACCACCCTCCCGGTCTTTCCTGTCAAAATAATACATAAACAAATACAGAGCCTCAATGTACATGTATGACTCAATTGTTAAGGCTGGTTCATTCTTCACACAAATACGAAAGCGAAAAGAATTTGTTTCGCAAAACATTTACTTAAAAAGTTCACCGGAGTTCAAATGCGTTCAAATTTTGCGAATTCTCAGCGCACAAATGTGCTCCGAACCAGCCTTTATACTGGCATAATTTTTAAATTAACACATACATGCATACATACATGTACAAGTATGTATAAGTTCTTTTCATACATGACGTTATGGGGACACTCCATATGATTCGTGTGCTGAGGAAAATCTCTCTAAACTCAAACTCTAGACCCCTTTACTGCGGCCCCAAAATGCTATGGGGACAGAAAAATGTCCCCACAACTCGGTCAGCTTTTTCAAAAAAACCAAAACTTGTCCCCACAACTACGGTAGGTGTATGCTACCGGTAGAACAGACCTGTATGACACTACAGTACATCTAAACATCCATTGTACCGGTACATGGATCATTCCATGTCAATTCAACACGCTTTTGGACCCGACGGCATTTAAGCCTGCAGCGGTAAAGTGGTTAAACGGTTACACCATTTCATCGACCATTCAAACGGTTACACGGTTACATGTTTCCGGTTCGGTTAACCTTAATCTAATTTAAAAAAATCAACCCTTCCATTTTTGTAGCATACATGTAGTACACGAAGAAGACATAAATCAAAACAATACAAAGCTTTGTTAGTCGGCGTTGTATAGGGGTAGGGGAATTTTGTTTACCTGTCTGGATACACGTATATCATTTTTGTTTGCAATTCTTATATCTTGATAAAATTAGAGATGTTTAAAAAATGTCTGCATTTTACGTGATAAAATTAGAGATGTTTAAAAAATGTCTGCATTTTACGTGGTAACAAATAAGATTATGAACAAAATTCTGAGAATTGTTTTTCTTTGGTTTTTTGTTCACGTTGATTTACTGTTAACCGTAACTGCAAAACATAAAACTGCAAACTTCCAGGCCTAACGGCGATCGCGAAAAACAACAAGAACAACTGCCCGACACCGGTTAAAAACAAATGCTGTTTTTCTTTCTTTTTTTCTCGGCATCCATGATTGTAAAACTTTGAACAGGTCAGTTAAACGATAATAACTATAAATACAACCCCAAAATTCCACCCATTCCTAGCATTTAAGAAAGAATTATGAAATCTGAAGCTAACTTTTTCTTAATTTATTTAAGGCCAAACGTTATTTCGATATGCATTTTCTCTACACTTTACATACTTTGTATGTTTTATTATATGACATGGCGGCTATTCAAAAAGCTTGACTTTGTAGGTGCGACATGTTTGTACAATGTTAATGTACATGTACAGTACTTCTGGATACAAGTACATGTACAGTACTTCAAGTTTGGACATCATGCTACCGGTATTTTGTCCAAAGTTTATTAACCCGTACCTCAAAAACTAACGAGCCAAATTACAAAACAAGTATTGTAAATTTTGGGGGTTTCCCACATGTTATATGTATACACCAACCATCACATTGAATATCGTGGTCAGGCTTAAAATCATGTTGAACTTATATGGAATGACGGAACAGAATCTCCTAATGAGCATTGTTTCGTGGAATAACGGGGCAGATATAAAAGTCCTTCGAAAAATTTAACCAGAAAAATCATGCTGAAGAGGACAATTTTCTGATAAGGTACCGGTACATACCGGTATACTGTGAGGGGTTCTGGCAAAATGAGACGGAACTGGGCAGAGGTTGAAATGAGGTTTTGTAAGCATTAAAAAAGGGGATACAATTCTCCTAATACAATGTTGTTTCTTGCATTTAAATCGGACATTCCATTAACAAGTAAAAGTAAAAGTAAAATGTTGAGAAAAAAAAACTTCGAAGTTTCTAGTTTTGTACAGGTGATATAGAAAAATGCCAATTGTTTTTCTATGGAAACACTTTTACTACACTGCTTCTATACTATTTCTTAACAAAATACAGTTTAATAGGCATGCCAAAGATTACAATTATCGATAAATTGAAAATTAAACAAATGTCCAACTATTCACTTCTCAGTTCCATCTCATTTTGCAAGAACGCCTCATATAGCGTAATCTATCCATTGCGACACCAATTTAAAATTTGCCTGCCAAGTTCCTAACCTTTCCGAGGCGGAGAGATTCCTAAACGCCCACGACACAAGCGTGAATGCTGAAAAACGCATGCCTGCTGAGCAAGGCCACTGCCAAGGGACTGCCAAACAGCACATAGAATCCAAGCCAGGGCAATGCTCCCAATTTCCACGAGATATCCCTTATACGGCTAATAATACCAAATTGGCCTTAGTGGGATACGAGAAACATGTACAGTTCAGTTTTGCAAATGTCAGTGTTTGGTACATGTACTTCATACACAATTACAATGTATACATGTAGCTAGCGGAGGCTAACTTGAAATGTTAAAGGTAGGATACACCATTTGCAATATCAAAAGAAATTACTACCGAATTATTAAGAAATATCATACTCATCTGAAAGTAAATACTGATTCTAGGCATCCAGCAAAATGATTGCGATAGATATCCTGTAATTATTCTAAAAAATACGCGGAAAAACACAAATAACATAAGAATAACTGCTCGACGCCGGATGAAAACAAACGCTGTTTTTCGTGCTTTTTTTGGCATCCATGATTGTAAAACTTTGGACAGGTCAGTTAAACGATATTTACTATGAAATACAACCCCCCAAATCTACCTACATGTATTCATGATAATTCAAGCAATTACCAATGGTGTATCCTACCTTTAATAAACTACATGTACAGATTTTAATACGAAACCGATTGTGTTGCTGGGAACAAATTTTCTCCTCATGTACCGGTAGAGCCTACTGTATAGCATTCCGGTACAGTTTAAACATGTATGCGTGTGTACCGGTATGTAATTGCAAGAGTATCGATGGTGCGAAATACGGTACCCTCTGAAGACGTGAACACAATGGGGACAATGGGAGTGAACAGGTCTCCAAAGGGCATTTTCTATGAATAGGTCTCCACCAGAAATTTCACGAATTAGATTTTTGAATTTTACTTAAATTACTCAAAAACTAGGGTTAGGATGTGGGTTAGTGTATATTATAGGGTATATTGGGTTGAAATTTCAACCCAGGAAAACAATTATGGTTAAAATGGGAGCATTTTGAAAAACGTGCTCGACTTTCTAACCATTTTGTACACGAGAACAAAGCCATGTCTCTACAGTGATACAAAAATGTTAATGCGTGTATTTGGGTCTTTCCATAAATAAGGGGGCCAAAGCGTGACATGGTGTTATTTCTCAAAACGTAATTTACTTTCTATATTCTTTGCATGTTCGTATGGTGGGGATAGCTCATACGTTTAATGTATAACTTCAATTTCTCGAATCAGATTTTTTGTTTTCATATACGATCCAAAACTATCCATCACACTGTAATGGAGACACCGGTGTCTCAGTTACAGTGTGAAGTGTGAAACTTGTGACTTGTTTTGCCATAAATTAGTAGGTTTTCATTGAAAATTTAAATTTCAAAGGGTAATATGTAAACATCATTGGTATACTGTAATTCAGCTATTTTCAATGAAAACCTTCAAACGTTGGCCAAGCAGTAAAGGCCGACAGTTTTACGCGTAACCGTGACACTGGTGTCTTTGTTACACCATGACTCAAAAAGTCCTGTCTCTCTTATTATGCATCATAAATGTCTGAATCGAGCAAAGTGCATAGTAATACATGCTACATGTACATGTATGATAGATTCAGACATTTATGATGTATAATAAGAGAGACAGGACTTTTTGAGTCACGGTGTAACAAAGACACCAGTGTCACGGTTACGCGTAAAACTGTCGGCCTTTACTGCTTGGCCAACGTTTGAAGGTTTTCATTGAAAATAGCTGAATTACAGTATACCAATAATGTTTACATATTACCCTTTGAAATTTAAATTTTCAATGAAAACCTACTAATTTATGGCAAAACAAGTCACAAGTTTCACACTTCACACTGTAACTGAGACACCGGTGTCTCCATTACAGTGTGATGGATAGTTTTGGATCGTATATGAAAACAAAAAATATGATTCGAGAAATTGAAGTTATACATTAAACGTATGAGCTATCCCCACCATACGAACATGCAAAGAATATAGAAAGTAAATTACATTTTGAGAAATAACACCATGTCACGCTTTGGCCCCCTTATTTATGGAAAGACCCATTTACACATGTACATCAACCGGAATTTGATAGACACCAAGAGGATTATCGATGCAAAATGTCAACTCTGAAAAAACAAATCAAGAACAAGACTTCAACCAAATAAACAAATGGCAACTTGTTGAATTTGCAATGAATTAAATAAAGTATTTTGGCACTTGAAATTTGCGCCAGGAAAACACATGAATTTTTCATGTATTTGTATGATTTTTTTTCTCAAGTTCTGTCTGCAGTTATATTAAGCAACAACAGAATTCTGATACTAGGCAAGACTTGTAAATGAAACCTTTATTCCCAGCTCCCCCTCCCCATAAAAGCCCAGGGGGCTGGTTGAGGCCAATTCCAGGAATGTCTGTATGTCTGTCTGTGTGTCTGTCTGTAATCTGATTATCTCCAGAACAGGGCACTGTATGAAGTTGAAAATCGGCAGGTGTATTGTTCAGGACTTAAGAATGTGCAGCGTCAAACTTGAAGTTGTTTGAATGAGCAGTTCTCAGAAAAGCTGCAAAACAGCGGCAAATATCACACCTGCAAACGTGGCAGTATAGACGTGGCAGTATAGTCGCCATGCACGGCTGCACAAATTAGACGCTTGCGTATAAGTGTTACCAAAACAGCTCTTCCCAAGAAACGTGGCATAAAAACAGTAATACAGCCAGGGCTTCTTTTAAAGAGGTACATGTAGGATACATCTTTGGTACATTTATGTAATTGAATGAATGAATGGACGGATTGGGGGGTTATATTTTATAGTAAATATCGTTTAACTGACCTGTTCAAAGTTTTACAATCCTGGATGCTGAGAAAAGCAAGAAAAACGGCGTTCGTTTTGAACCGGCGTCGCGCAGTTGTTCTTATGTTGTTTTTGTGTTGATCGTGATTTATAAAATTTGTTCGTAACAATTACAGAATATCTAGTACACTCATTATTTATTTCAAATAATTAAGATATTTCTTAATAATTTGGCCCGTTTTAGCCCGTTTCGAATAGACACAATTTTTGAACGGGCACTGCACTAGTTGGAGGACATTTTTTTGTTGAAAAGGTACAGTTGTGGCAATGGGACTTACTGTACAGCTTTCTGCCTTCTGGTTAGCCGTTCATGTAGTCTCTCAAGGTTCTTGGCATACTCCATCTCCACCTCTGCTCTCAGCTTCATGTACTCCTGCAGGTCTCCCAACTGCTCCCGTTGGGCATCGTAACGGTTGTCCAGACATTTCAGTTGATCAGTCAGTCGCTGTCGAATATCTGCAGAGAACAAGGGAGAAAGACCAATGACCCGTTAATACTTTGCCAGTGAAATTAACTACCTTAACCAGTTCGCGCCGGAAATATTTTAACATCACCAAGCCGAGGGGCGGGATTATTTTTTAACGAAACTCGACTCCGAAGCGGGTTCAGGCCGATAGTGCTTGGAAGCACACCCACGCATTTCTGGCCTTGCTCGCTGCTGACAGACATTTGCGGCCTTGCTCGTGGCGTGTTTTTGCGTCATTCGTTTTGAATCTGGGGAAAACTTTGCGTTTATATACATGTACATGTACGTCATCCGGCGCAAACTGGTTAAAGGTAGGATAAACAATTTGTAGATATCAAAAATGTTTAATACTAAATTTTAAAGAAATATCTTAATTATTTGAAAGTAATAAATGATTCTAGGCATCCAGCAAAAGGATTGTGCTAGATATTCTGTAAATGTTCCCAAAGAGTAAATTTCATTAAAAAAAATTCCTGGCGATCGTGAAAAAAAAGAAGAGAACGGCACGAACTGCCCGACGCCGGTTGAAAACAAACGTTCCTCATAACATTTTGGGTCTCCAGTAAAGGGGTCTAGTCTAGAGGTAAAATTGGGTTAGGGTACATGTACAATGTACCTTTGTAATGATTTTTAACATTTTTGGTAGTTTTAGAATGTCCTTTAAAAATGTCCCCATAACGTCATGTAATGACAGAATGGGTGTGTGCACGCAGCAAGATACAAGAGTGCGTTACTTTAACCGACGGTGCTTTACGAAAGAGGCCACATTTACTTGCAAAAAAATCAAAAAAATCAGGGATCTATGCTATATAAATTAGTTGGTGATCATCCCCTCCCGACTCTCCGAACGGGCCCCGACCCGATTTTTTTTTTTTTTTCAAAAAACCGAAGAAAACGCCCCAAAAACGAGAAATCCCATTCAAATTTTGCGGGCTAGGTTTGACCCACACCACCAACGTGCTTCTAGCGAGTACGCGCATGCGCTGTAGCCACACTTGCTAATCGCCATTGTTACTGCGCCATTGTGTGGGCCAGGCATTCCTGCAGTTCTCGGCTTTTGTTCGTTTTGAGGACGTGCAGTGATTATCATGTCGTTGATCGTGGTGTCAATACTAACTAATATATTGTGCGTACAACATATCTTTGGTTTTCTAGTTCATTCATTTTGTTGAAGAAAAAAAAAGCCTCCTCACTTTTTCACGACAATACAAAAAACAAAACAAAACCCCTTTCCCCCTTTTTACTTTTCCCCCCCCCCCCCCGAAAATGATGATTACCAACTAATTTTGTTGTATTTGGCCTAACTGTTTACGTACACGTGTAGCGTACTGTCAGTACAACTCTAGACTGCTCCCCAAAAAAGGTAATTCAAGCATTACAGACTTCACTCACCCACTGTGCACACTAGGAAAATGATAATTTACAAATTCTATAAATACCAGGCAAATTCTCTTGCGCAAAATTTGTAACCAAACCTTTGGGGCAGTCTTATTTTATCAATAAACATTTTGTTACTAATGAAGTGTGTAATGGCATTGGAAGACTCCCTGTGGAGTCATGTGCATTGGAGGGGTTCAGTAATAGTGACAAGACTGTTGATGGATTGGCAGATTGGCCAATCAGTCTACATGTATCTGTCATCTCTTCCAGTTTAGGTACTGATTAGAAAAAGAAATTTGTTTTATGTCAAATAACATTTGCTATATTTCTACTTGCAGATTACAGACATAGTGTACTGGCGTTTGTTTACAATAGAGGACACATCCCTGACGCCAGCTAGTGAATCAGGGTTAGGTGTGTATTAATCGAGGACGTCCTCATTTGAGAGATCCGTGTACAAAACTAAGGAGAGCCGTCAACAAAAGTACAAACAAAGGAAATCGTCCAAAGGAACACAAGAAAACCTTGATTTACACCACAAACAAACGTGTGTGTGTACACGTATACCGGTACATGTACATTATGTACAATGAAAATACATTCTCATTATTCAACAATGTATGTTTTTTATACTGGGCACATTTTATTAAAGGTACATAAAACATACATGGACCCATAGCTCTACATTGTGTACTGTACACGTAGAGCTCCATGATGTAAACATGTACCAGTACCATACCTGCACATACCGTAGTGTGGGCAGTTCTTTTTAGAATCTATGTACCATTAAATTAAGCTACAAAATCATTGTACAATTTACCTTACATGTACATTGTACAGGGTCCAATGTGTGACCTTTTCCATTTGTATAATTGTTCATTCAAGTAGGGCTTACAGTGTATTATTATTGTTTTTCATCCTGTGGTACCGGTACATGTACATGTACTTGGTAGTTTGCTATTCATAATCACTTTCAAACAATTACCATGTAAAAAGAACTCCTCACATTGCAGGACATGCACAAAAGTGTCTCCCAAATTGACACATTTTATTGAGTGAGTGAGTGAGTGAGTGAGTGAGTGAGTTTTTAGGGTTTAACGGTGTACCAGCATCAATGGCCATATTCACGGCGGGAACAAATTTCATTCAACAATTTTTTATTTCATTCAACAATTAATGTGAAGAAGTTACAGTTTTAGAGGTGGGAGGAAAACCCAAGAAGAATATCCTGGGGAAAAACCCACGGAGTCAGGCAGGGACTGAAAACCCAATCCACATATTGGCCCAGGCCGGATTCGAACCCGGGTCAAAGTGGTGGAAGGCGAGGAAAGAACCGCTACACCAACCCGACTCCCCCACATTTTATTGACACAACAGAGTACTAGTACCGGTATTGTGCATGCTTCATTTCAAGCCGAGACAGACACGACCAACAGACCGGTGCAACTTGATTTACCGTACATCAAGTCGTGTTTAACTGTAACAACCGAGGATACCCTATTGTGTTTCCCTTTGTTCCTGAACTACGATGCATAACCTAACCCCCTAGACTCAGCGTACACTTTAACGCTTGAGGACAAAATTCAACAAAAGATGAATGCCGAAGAGTGAACAGATCTATTCCTATTGTGTGCCTATTGTGCTTCTGTCCTCGGGGGTTATGTATGGTAGTACGGTACATAATCAGACACGTATTTATGTACCAGTACATACATGTACTGTTTTGTGTACAGTACATGTACATGTACGTAACATTGTACATTGTATTGTACCTAAACTGTGCATGTACCGGTATTTAATTCACGCAATTTTCCTAATATTAACCAGTTCGCGCCGGATGACGTATATAAACGCAAATATTTCCCCAGATTCAAAACGGATGACGCATAAACACGCCAAGTTCAAGTTCGGAAATGCATGTCAGCAGCGGGCAAGGCCGGAAATGCGTGGGTGTGCTTCCCGGCACTATCAGCCTGAACACGCTTCGGATTGAGTTTCGTTAAAAATAATCCCGCCCGTGGGCTCGGCGATGTTAAAATAATCCCGGCGCGAACTGGTTAAACAATTTTGACACAAGTCATAACAAATATTCAGTGAAATTACTAATCACATACAAAATAAATAAAATGTTTATGTCATCGCACCACTTACGTGTACCATCCGTGTCCAAACATTGAATATCACAATAAACTACAGAAATATAATTTATAGATGACATGTTGGCACATGAAATTAGGATTAAATACATGTCCCGGTTGATGAAAACAACGTACAATGTACATTGTCCAGTACACGCACAGACCACATGTGTACACATATGTACGGTACAGCACTGCTAAAAAAAATATTTTTTTAACAAGAACAAAAATTATTTCAAGAAACATTTTCTTGCCCAACTCCCTAGAAAAAAATTAAAGGAAGTGAGACAAGAAAATATTTCCTGAAACAAGAATTGTTTTCATTTATCAAGAAATGTAAGAAAATCATTTTTGGCAAATTACACGAACATTGTTTTCCCTTTTTCATGCAAATACCTAAATTTCACTGCATACATTAAACAACAACAATCACAATCACTGAATCTGTACGGTACCTTGGCATATCGCTCTCGTTGACTCCAAGCTGGAGGTTTTCATTATGGTGTCTCGGACTGTTATAAGGGAGTTAAATCAGACAACACTGTGTGCAGTAAGGATGTGTTCCGGTTTGATGAAGCAATTGTGTCCTACTGTACAGTTCTACCATGAACTTGTTACACATCTCTCTCGTGTGAGGCCACAACATCGAATGATGCACTGTGCATCATCCCCGCCAAGACCCCCTTACACTGGCTACTGTATTAATTGTGCTCGCTCTCCGTACGCCGCCGTATGAATGAACTGCGTCAGCCCAGCCCCAGGCTATTCTAAATATTATCACCCATGACGGATGGAGGGAGGTGCGAGTCTGCTGCCACACGGGGCTCACGGGCAAAACCCTGCTGTAACAACAGGGCTGCTACGGAGCTACATTGTATCTGCACAGCACCTTGTTTTTTGTTTGCTTTGGCGATGAGACACAAGAGCTCAAGGTGTCACCGTCTAAACCACAACAATTATCAGTTTTCCAATAACCCCCAAAAAGAAGGGGAGGGGGAAGAGAGAGGTGGAATCTCACTTTCATTGTCATTTGAGGAAAAGCCTCGGGGATATTTCATTATTCAGCTTTGTTTGGATTTGGCAGAGTTGAGTGTTCTGTAGGGTGGTCTGCAACGTACTGTACATGTACGGTCTCAATTTAGGGTTAAATTCTTACTAATCGTGAAGACGTTGCCTCAAGCAGTGGGAATCCAATTTAGTTTTGAATTCGGGAAGGCCCTATTCAGATGCTAATCATGTCTTTCTTTCAGGATCAGGTTACGTTACTATTCTATTCTATTCTAATCAGCCAACACAGAAAAAAACTGCTGTAAGGCAGCATAATAAAAACCTCAAATTGCGACTGGGGCTCTTGTTCGTAATTTTTTTTTTTTTTTTTTTTTTTCAAGGAATATAATGCTTTATAACCTTTCCTCTATGGGAGTTCTTTATACTGCAAGTTAGTTCATGCCAATTTATTCCAGCTGCATTAACCGTAATCATCCCAAATCGTCCAAAACCTAATTTGTAAATTGCAGGATTTTGCAGGATTGAGGTCACTTGGAAGTTGATGCATCGGAGGAATTTGCAGGATTGAGGGCGATTGAGGTTTTTTTGCCAATGGAGGATAATGCAGGATCCAGGTCATAAGGCCTTAGAAAGTAAATAATGCTGGATGATTTTGCAGGATTGAGGTTACTTGAGAGTTTATCCAAATGAGGATTTTGGAGGATTGAGGTTATTTGTGTTACTTTGTACTTTCACACTGCTCATGCTCTATGAACATTCTTCATAGAGGTGCGAAATAGGGTACCCTCTGGAGACGTGAACACAATGGGGACAAGGGGAGTGAAAAGGTCTCCAAAGGGTAATTTCTATAGTATGAATACAGTAGGTCTCCACTAGGAATTTCACGAATTAGATTTTTGAATTTTACTTAAATTACTCAAAAACTAGGGTTTGGATGTGGGTTAGGGCATAGAGAAAGGAAGGGTTAGTGTTTGGGACGGGTATAATATAGGGTATATTGGGTTGAAATTTCAACCCAGGAAAATAATTGTGGTTAAAATGGGAGCATTTTGAAAAATGTGCTCGACTTTATAACCATTTTGTACACGAGAACAAAGCCACGTCTCCACAGTGATACAAAAATGCGAATGTACATTATGCTCCAGTCACAGTGTAAGTTACGTGTCAAATATAGGACATACATGTACCAAGGGTCCATAACAATCTGCGTTATGGGCGCGTTCGATCCGATTGTACAGGTAGCTGCTTGCGTGTCATGCACTAAACAAAACAATAATAGTGCCCATGCGCGTGCTGCAGGTCATGCGAATACGAAAATTTCAAAAAGTGTGCCGCTGAAGTACGCATCTTTTTGTAAAAACATGTTTTTGTTATTCTTCAACATTTCTTTAAAATGACAGCATACCCAATTACCAAAAGGAATCATTTCACAGGGAGTTGGAATCATTAATACATGTACATGTATCTCTACAACAAGTAAGCTTTTCGACAGTATTTTGGTTGGTGATTTGTTGGATAGCTGCCAAAAAGGTACCAGTACATGTATATACTGGTACCATTGCGCAACACTGACCTTCCATTTTGAGCCAACTATGGGCTGTCCAAAAAAGGTCTACAAATATAATAGATAACAAGGGACAAATACAATGACAACTGGCCTTCCAATTTAATAGGGACCTTTAACAATAGAGGATACCCTGAATGAGAAAGGTCCTCTATTGAGATTCATGTACAAAACATAATTACAGGAGGTCATCTGAAACAGTTAGAGTGCAAACAAAAGAGGACAATAGGGGTTAGGGTCACTGATTGAAGGTGTTTACAAACTTGTCTTGAGTTGTCTGGGTGAGTATGTAAACACAGGCAATCCTGGACTAGGGACAATTGGGTAAGGGCATAAACAAAGGTTCCAGGCATGATTGATTGAACCCTATGAGAGGCAAACAAAAGAGAGACAATAGGGTCCACAATGGGCAGTGTTTACATGTGACCTGTCACCACAAAATGAGAGTAAAGTCGCACAATGTGATTCGGAGATATGGCCATCTAAAGTCAACATATGAAGGGGTGGTCAATTTTGAGATTTTGTGTAATTTGGAAAGCCGAAGTCCTCCTCTACATATTCCCATTTTTTGATTGAGATCAGATGATCGAAAACCTCTTAAATTACGCGATTTTGCGAAGTGTTTACGTAGTTAGAGTTTGGATTAAAGTCCATTATTGGTCTAATTAACACGGTAATTGCAAATCAGGTCCTCGTAAGTATCCCACGTTTTCGAAATTTTGATATTTTGTTGTTTATACAAAAGTTGTATCTGTGGAAAATTTAAAGAAGAAATAATGATTAGAACATAGCCGTTGCTATGCTTATCCGTACCTTACCTGTCCTGTTTTTACGTGTTTTGTTTAAGATGTTCAAAGTAAGTTTTCTCACAACACGTTTTGTGAAACCCATAACTTTCTAGAGCGCTGTATAAAGTATTTAACGCAAAACCCCAAGTGTTATGTACCATTGGAAAGCTCTCTTTCTCAAGAATTTGAAAATACCATTATCTCAATTTTCAATAATTCTGACTTTACTCTCATTTTGTGGTGACAGGTCACATATGGGTTATGGGTGTGGTGGAGGGGAATTCAATAACTGGTGGATTTAAGGAGATCAATAATTAATCTATAGTGGCCAAGTCATCATATATCAGCATTGATTGAAATGCCCATGCTGCATGGTCACTACCTTTTATGGTTGTGGAAAAAAGTCACTAAACAAAGACGTGTATTGTAAGTATTTTCAAGACTACATGTAGTCCGTATGCTACTAATTTGTTTCCTGGTTGTTATTGGGCCACTACCCACAACCGAAACTATGGGGATTTGATGTACAAAATGCCCATGTACCGGTACATGTACATGTACACTATGTGTACATAAAAATGGCTATAATGTACAATGTACAAATGTACCCTTGGATATTGGCTGCATTTGAATTTGTTTTTTTTAAATGTGCCTAGAATTGAAAAGAAAAAAAGTTCACTTTGACAAAGTTGTACACGTACCGATACAATGTGCATTGTAATTTGCAAAGCAATCATATCGGTGTTTGTGTGTCCAAAATAACCCACGGTCTGCATACCCGGTAAATTGCTACATCATACAATGTACAAATGTACCCTTGGGAATTGGCTGCATTTGAAAATGTTTTTTTCAAATCTGCCTAGAATTGAAAAGAAAAAAAGTTCACTTTGACAACATTGTACACGTACCGGTACAATGTGCATTGTATATTGCAAAGCAATCATATCGGTGTTTGTGTGTACAAAATAACCCACGTTCTACATCTCTTTTATAGACGTTTGTGTACTGCATACCCTGAAATCTACAGACTGGTACATGTACGGTATCTCTCTATACTTTACCCATCTGCATTTAACCCAATTCTTTTTTCGATTGAAGGTTTTGGGTTCAAAAAGACAAGAGAAACACAAAGTTATCATCAGCGATCAACATAAATTATATAGATACAGGAAAATGCTCAAAAGTACAAAATCTTTTGAAATGCTAGCGGTATGTTGTAGTACCGGTATGTGTTTGCAATACAGTACATGTAACTGAATTAGTCTTGGTTTCAAGACGTCCTAATCGTGTGTTGCTTGGTAAGTACCGCTGGAATAAATTGCATAATTTGCCACAACAGGATTAAACCATGATTAAACTACATGTATCCTAATTAACCCTAACTCCCTCACGGCTTTTACTAGAAAGTATCCTGAATCCGCCACATTCCACCAATTTTGGTTTGCAAAAACTGCTGGTGTCCTGAGTCCATCAGACTCCACCAGTACGTATGCATTCTGGAGAGATCCTGATGTCCATCATAATCCACCAGCAAAAGTTTGATGGACTGTGACGGATTCAGGATACTTAGGTGGCATACAAAAAATTGCAGTGCGTTTCTCCATAGAGTCCATCACAGTCCATCACCTGAATTTCTGTATCCTGAATCCATCAAACTCCTGCAGTAACGCTAGGCTTAAAATCCTCAATCCATCACACTCCTCCAGTTGTTCAATATTGAGGTATCCTGAATCCGCTAAAATCCTCCAAAACAGGAAATGGATTTTGATGGACTCAGGGTGGTTAGGGATAGACTGATATTCATGTAGAGCATTCATATTAACTCTATATCTACATGTACCTTATACTGCACTGTCTTTGTTTATAAATCTTCTTGACATTCCCGCGATCTGAATGGGGCTGCCGTTAAAGTCACACGAGTTCAACGGCAATTCTCATTTTCGAGATTTGTTTTGGTATTTAACGGGAAAAAGGATGTCGTGATCCGAGTATCGGGTGTGTCATTTACATATTCATTACCATTTCATGCATATATTCTTGACCATTTCAACTCCAAACAGCCGCATTTTGATTGGCAAGTACAGTGCCTTTTCGTACCAAAGCCATTTGTTTGTGTACACTTTTAATTCTAAGCGCATGTGATCGAGTTTGACTTAGCTAATGGCGGACCACGCCTGTAGCAACCGTTGCTAAGTTACCTGATCAAAACTCGTAATCTTATTGGTCAATGCGCGCCGTTTGATTGACAGGCAGGATCGGTCTATCGCGTGACGTACTGTAATTGGTCAAACTTCTGTTACGTCACATAATTATGCACGCGGCGTGACACATCCATGCAAATGAAACACAATTCTGCTCACATTATCCGAGCGATTATATCACCTAGCCAAGACATCCTATTCGAAGGTCATGGCGTGGTCTACGGCGTACATGTAGAGTATGTTAGAGGGCGTCCGTATCGACGGCCTACATGTACGTGTGCTGCATACTACGATTAGGACTTTATAACTGAAAATAAGGACTTTTCAAGTCTAAGTTTCATTTGCAGAAAAAAATCTTATAATAGGGCTGCATTACGGTGAAAGGCCTTTTTTATTCAAATATTTGAAAAATAAGAGGCAGTCTTGAAGGCCGAATAAAAAAACAACATGTTTCTCGTCCGGGTTTTCAAAAAAAAGGAAGAAGAGGGGCTTTTTATTTTTCATTTTTCAAGATGGCCGCCATTAGAGATTTCCAACAATCCCTGATGTGTTTGCTATAAATGAAATGTAAATAAATAAAAGGGACAATTGTTGGCCACACAAGAACTGAACCTAGTCCCCCCGGGCCTCCCAGACTGCACGCATACTGTGGACCGGTAACCTGCGGACTATGATAATATTCATTATCGGATTCGTCAGATTCAAAATTGATTTGGATTTGATTTTACAATTTATTTATTAAGGTTAAAATCGACTCAACAACAATGTGATAGAAAACAAAAACAGTAGATTTAACCAGGGATAGCACGGCCCTTCTCGAAAGATAGCCCATGCCAAGAAAGCCAATTTTACAGGCTTGAATTTAAGCTGAATGGCGAAGCCGATGTTTGAGTAACGCCTTTTTTTTAAACGAACCACATGAGGGCGCCATAAAGGGCAGCCGTAAGCGCGGTACGAGTAGAATTTTGCAGTAATTGGAAATGATTCTGTGTCGATCTCTCCAACGTTAATTCACGTTTTTATGACAATACCAGCGCAGTTATAAATGATTTGACATGGTGCCGTCTAACGTTACAACAGTCTGAATTAATAAGTTTTGCGGGGTTTATTGTTTTCAAGTTGTAAACGAACATGACAAAGTGGCGAATCCTGGCCTTTCACTCACGCGAACGTTGCCAACGTTTGCCAACTACGCAAACAATTATCAATTTAGAAGACTTCGAATTTATTCTTATTTATTTTACGATGGATTTGTTGTAGATTTTAATATTTTTTGGGAAATAAAAAATACAAAATAAATCCAGGCGGCCTCAAAAAAGGAAGCGAGCGGGGACGCGAAAAAATGTTTTTGTTTCGCCTAATACGGTATGATGACAAATACTTTGATCATATTTGCATGGTTTGTCACACATTTGAGAGCTACATGTATGAGGAAGCTTAAATTGCAAAAATAATATTATTATGCTAATTGTTCTTAAAATATTTAATAATGTCTGAATTTTTGACAAGCACGTGCACACACGAATCCTATATACGTATAGCCAGTTTACGCTGATTTACCGATATAAATGTCAAAGTTGACAATTAAGTGCATTTTAAATTGAATATTCAAATATTCAATCATTTGAGTATCAAATCATTTGATACTACCAATAAATGTATTTAAAAATGCACAACCCTACCCGGAAATTAAAGGTAGCCTTGCACCATAAAACCACAACCATGGTCCAGCAGGGAGGGTTAGGCCCTGTCAAATACAAGCAACCGCCTACGTACATGTACTTGTGTTTGTATGCAGGCCTTTCAAACAGCCACACAATTGAACAGGTACAATGCATTTTCTTGCAGGTTGTGCACTGACACATAACAGAGTTCCACAAAGACTACTTGTGCAAATCGATGACTCATTAATAAAAAAAGAGGGTCTTAAAAAAGTATGGGTATCCACCCGTGGCTTCAAAATGGGTTTTCGCATTTAAGAAAGAGGATTTAAATACAATGTGTACAAGATTTGGGATAATGATCACTAAGCATTTGGTGCAATTCTTTAATGAAAAACATGCTATAAAATGACGTTAAAATGTGTCACTCTGCTTTCAATTCAAGTGGTCAAAAACAGCTTAGAATGCACCACAGAACATCTAGAATTCAAAACTTTATAGGGGCCCTAAGGCGGCCCCCAAACCCGCTACGAGCTTGGAGTTTCATAACTCATTGCTTCTTTTTTCACGCCCCCCGTTTAAAACAAATCCACCTGGATACCCCTGGGTACCCGGTGCATGTACATCTATGCACTTTTAACAACACTATAAATTCATCCATTTTTGAAAATTACAACTAAAGCGAATGGTGTATTATAAAAAGGTAAGATACACCATTTGCAAATATCGAAGAAAAAAATTATTACCGAATTATTAAGAAATATCTTACTTACCGTATTTGAAAGTAAATAATGACTGCATGGCATCCAGCAAAATTATTGCGCTAGATATCCTTAATTTTGTTCAGAAAAATTTAATTTAATTTTTCTAAAGTCAGGCGATCGCGGAAAAAACAATAACAACTTGTATACAACCACTGCCTGATGCCGGTTGAAAACTAACGCCATTTCTCTCGCTTTTCTCGGCCCCCCAAATGCACCCATTCCTAATGATTTAAGCAATTACAATGGTGTTTATCCTACCTCTAAAAGACAAAATGTGTACTAATTGTGACCTGCTCCAACAAAACCCGGACAAAGTTGACAAATGTCTAGGTACTCAGCTTTAAAATGATGTACATGTATCATTTACGTATGTACATGTACATGTACATGTACCCCCACCCTACCTGTATCTCCTGTGGGGAAAGGATTGAGTGTGTATAATGAGATAAACAGCTTTAAAGTTCAGAAAAGAGTATTATTTCTATACACAGTTCTAGGTGAGGGATTAATACATAGTTCGTGATTCAGAAAAACCAAGACCTCAAAATGGTAAAATCCACCCTGAAATGACTTCGCAAATTGTACATTGTAATAAAATACATTCTGCCACTTTATTTGTCTGGGTTTCATTGGAACATGTCCCAATTGGCTATAGTCTTACAGTACAGTATTTTGTAACCACATCTACCGTACAATGTAGCGCTCAGCTCATTACCAACAAGCCATGCATGCACAGCATTTCATCAAGTCACAGTCCAAATTAATTCTCAGGGAAATCATCGGAGGGTAGTGAGGGTGCAGTGCAGTTGTATACATAAAACAGACAGGTCTACAAGTACATGTACTGATGCAATGCACAATTATCTTGCCTTCTGGGACTCTGCCCAGCCCTACTGGGAATTACTGGCAAGCCCAGATTGCCACAGTCTTGTTATGGTTATGATTGTCTAGCAGGGGCTATATTTCATGATTTTCTCAGGATGCTGGTAAACTGCTTCTGGTTTTGATAAGGTGTTTGGGGAGGGTGTAATCTGCACACTCAGTCCTTTCCTTTGCAGACTTTAAGCTGGCATAATAGCTGGCATAATTTCAAACGTGCTGAAATACGAGTACATTTAACTTGTTATACTGTAGTACAAATGTTCATGTTTTATTGTTGTGCAAGCTACGGTACGGTAAATACAAGAGACTACAAAGAAGACAAAAAGCACGAACATTAATTTACATTGTACACAACATTTATTTTGCATTATGCACAATTATTTTTTAATATAATTTTTTTTTTTTTTTTTGGTAACAGGTATTAACACTACCGTAACTCCCTACCCCATTTTTCTTACACTATAAATGTAACCTGAATCCTGCAAAATCCTGAATCCTGCAAAATCCTGAATCCTGCAGAATCCTGCAGTGGGTTTACCCTTGAGCCATTAAGAAGCCAAATTATGGAACTAACAGCTGCTAAGTGCCCTATTACAAGAAGGGTCTGCACACATGAACATTTATGTGCAAATGTTTTACCTTGACACATACATGTAACATACCTGTACACCTTGACTGAAGCTCTAAGGAGAATGTGTATAGAGCATGAGCAGTGTGAAAGTACAAAGTAACAAATAACCTCAATCCTCTTAAAACCTCATTTGGATAAACACCCAAGTAACCTCCATCCTATACAAAATCATCCAGCATTAGTTTAGGCCTTATGACCGGAATCCTGCATTATCCTCCAGTGGCAAAAACCCCAAACGCTCTCAATCCTGCAAATTCCTCTGATGCATCAACTTTCAAGTGACCTCAATCCTGCAAAATGCTGCAATTTAGACGATTTTGGAGGAATTGTGGTGGCTAGGGTTAAACCATTCCTTCTTATTCCTCCATGGTTAAACATACTGTTTAGAACCGGCCAACCACACTTGTATTTCCTTAATTTGTTTTTAAGTATTAACCCTAAATCCCTACTGCCTCTCCTGCAGACGTACATGTAACGATAGGTACATGTACCAGTACAAGACAAAATTCATCAGTCACTTTTCCTTCGATATTGGAACTGTACCGGTACATGACTTTTGGCACCACTGATGTGTTGATGTTGATGACTAAATAGTATTGTACGGCAACAACACTACTGAATTCTATGTATTGTATGCACAATTCATAAACTGCACTGGCACTGTTTCAGGCCTCCTTGGCCAATTTCATCATAATCCATCATTTGGCCTTTAGGATCAGGCCTTCAAAAAACAATTTTGGCTGTTTAGGGGCAGTAAGGATTTGAATTTTAAAAAATTTAAAAAAAAATTATAAAAAATCCAGAACTGGTCTATATTTGTTGTCTTCTACATGTAATGCACTGAACTTAATAATTCTCCATATCTACATTGCAACAAAAAATAATCCAACAAGCGTGGTCTGAAGTGTCTTCATCTTTTTATGATAAGGATGAAGGCGCCATTAGTGCAGTGAGTGAACACAGACAGATGGTGAACTGTTTACATGGGTCATATATTAAATGTGAGCACTCTGGCTGTGCCCACTCAGCAGCACTAATGAGCAGTTATCTGAACTGTGGCTAATTTCAAGGAGGTACTAAGCACACAAATTTGCTTAGCGCCGAAAAAGCTTGCTCAATAAAATACGGGTTGTCAGCCAAAACTCAATGTGCTTTTCATGCCAGGCAAAAACCAGGTGAAACAATACACATTACCTGAAAATTTGGTCTGTAACACTGTTTTTAACAAGGAAATGTTTCCATGCTAAGCACATTTGTGTGCTTAGAAGCTCCGTAAAATTGGCCCCTGGCTGCAATGCTCCAATACAGCCCAACAGCCAAAGCAAATACACGTACACATGTACTTCACACTTGACAAGGCAAGATGACAGGGTGTACAGTACAAACAAAAAAGGGTTTGCATCCTCCTACACGTATCTACCACAATAGGAAATTTACATGGTGTAAATGATTCACCAATGTCTCGTTAATATTAGGAGAATGCTGCAGTCACAGTATACATTTGTACAAATTTAGTATAGAAAATGTGAATAATTGGCTTTGGGGCCTCCATCTCATAACTTACTTCAAATGTTTGTTTATAAGTTGTACATGTAACCATCACAGACAAGAGACAAAAAAAATAAACACAGCGTGTGGACAGATTTTATGAATGAATACAACAAATGCATATTGTACCGGTATGTACACAATGTACAGTATACACCTTATTCACGGGTCGGTCATCTTATCAAATTGAAAGTGTAATCTTCATGTTTGGAACTAGCAAATGAAATGAAAGTAATGAAATCAAGTTAATGACAAATTAATACCAGTATGCTCTGATGAATAATTAAAAATGTGCGATTAATGATACGCTAACGTTTTAAAGGTACTTAGGATACACCATTTGCAGATATATCAAAAATATTTACTACCGAATTATTAAGAAATATCTTACACATTTGAAAGTAAATAATGATTTTAGGCATCCAGTAAAATGATTGCGCTAGATATCCTGTAATTATTCTGAAAAATATAATTTTATAAAGACAAATTCGCGATTGCCAGACGGCGATCACGAGAAAACAAAGATAACATAAGAATACCTGCTCGACGCCGGTTGAAAACATTCGCGGTTTTTCGTGCTTTTATCGGCATACATGATTGTAAAACTTTGGACAGTTCATTTAAACGATATTTACTATAAATACAACCCCCCAAATCTACCCATTCGTGATAATTCAAGCAATTACCAATGGTGTATCCTACCTTTAAGCCACATTTTAAAAAGAAAATTGAAAGCGAGGATTAGACCGCATAAATAGTCTGGCACCATCAAATTCAACTGTTTACAAGGCCTTAATTTTGTTTCAATGTAAGCGAATAAAATAGTACGCGACAGTTGCGCGACTTTTATATTTATTAGCTCGATAAGGCACATGACTTTGTAAAAGCTCATTGATTTGTGTGTGTATTGCAAGTCTATAGTATACCAAAATTTATCGCTCCAAAAAAATAGAGGGAGCACGATCAACAATTGACCGAAATGATCTTGAACAATGGGAATAAAAATGTGGTTGGTCAGTATACGTACAGGTACTGCATCATAACCTCAGTATTTTAAAATTCATATTGTATTATAACAAAGCACTTGTATTGAACACCCCCCCCCCCCCCCCCCCCCCCTCCCTCCCCCAACCCTGTAGTTTCACTAGTATAGTCCATGACTGCCAACAGCCCCCACAACTTTTACAAGATTCAAAACTGAAAGTGCAACTACCGGTAGTACCGTACATGTATGGTACAAGTGTATACTGTACACGGGAATTGTAGACATTCTTTGCTCGGAACAGTCTGTCTGAAATTCTGTCAAGAATATAGAAATGAAATTTCCAACCGGTGTTCTAATTTCTATAGAAAGCCATGACTCAGGCACTGTGGGCTGCTAATATCTTCAACACATGTCCTGATGAGAAAGTATTTGAAGATTCTCGTTTATCAGCCGCAGTAATGCAATATCATATAACGAGTCAAGGCTCAAGATGAGATGGATACATTCGGTACCACCTTTTGTTGATTTATCAGATCCTACATGTACATGTACACATACATGTAGAATAGGGAAAGAGACTCAATTATTGAAACAAGGTACATAAACATGTACGTTGTAAACCGCTGATATTGGCGGGTTCCGAAGCTACAATTAGCCTATGTAAAATCCAGGTCCCTTCTGGTAAAGAGAATGTAAACAAAAAATACCGAGTACAATGAGGCTACAATGTAAATGCACTACCAGTGTGGCTTATTGACGGCACCGCACAATGCCGCATTATGAACTAGAGAGTATCCTGTATCCATTCTTTAGCCGTGTTCGCACTGGACTTTTTTGGAGGTTTTACTGAGACGATGGTAAAATAAAAAATGGTCAAAAGTTACCACTGTTCGCACTTGGACTTTCGACACGGGAAAATTTAACCGAGACCGTGGGAGAAGTAGCCGAGCTGTCATTATAATGACTCGTGAGGGCGCTTTGCGTGACCTTTTTGCATTGACCCCGGTGTACCCATTCGCGCGCGCGTAGGTACGGTATTGCATCCGTTGTCGTGCTTTCTTTCGTCGTAAGACACGTTGACGTTCTCATTTGGAAATGATGCACTGGTAGCACCAATCAAACCTCTGACTGTATCAATAATAATATCTGCCATAATATTGACCAAAGGAACCCCAACTCTACGTAATCTTTTTGCAGAACCACGTGCGAATGTGATCACGATGCGATTTGCATGCGTGCCCGCACGTAAACAATGCAAAGAGCGCATGCGCAGTGTCTTGTGTAGCATGATCTTGCACTGGAGGGCCGGCCGAGCGTTTTCCTGGGCCGCTTTTACCGACACGCGCTGTTCGCACTGGACTTATCGTCTAGGGAAAAGTGACCAGGGAAGTTTTCCCGGGCAGCAGTTGGCCGGTAGAAGTACCCACTGGACTCGGGAGAAGTACCTGAGAGGAAAACGTCCTAGGCTGTCCGCACTGGACTTAAAATGGGAGAAGTACCCATCGTCTAGGTATGTTTTTGATATACATTGTGTTCTGTTTGGTTGACGCAGTAATACAGTACTGTTGTGTTTGTTTACTTGATAATAGACAGCAATTGTGTTCAATATCATTGTGTTGGTAACGATGAGTTATTGTGTTGGTAACGATGAGTTATTGTGTTGGTAACGATACGTTATTGTAGTGGTAACGATACGTTATTGTAGTGGTAACGATACGTTATTGTAGTGGTAACGATACGTTATTGTAGTGGTAACGATACGTTATTGTAGTGGTAACGATACGTTATTGTAGTGGTAACGATACGTTATTGTAGTGGCAACGATACGTTATTGTAGTGGTAACGATACGTTATTGTAGTGGTAACGATACGTTATTGTAGTGGTAACGATACGTTATTGTATTGTGCCGGTAATGATGAGTTTCTGTCTAACAAGCCATTACCGGCTAGTATTGTCGTGCAGGAACAATAAGAATACGTCACACCTGGATTTTACTACAGAATGTAGATACTGACAGCAGTAGATCCGGATTACTACAAAATACCACTTGTACACGTGCTTATAGTACATTATGTAATACAGGTAAGCAATTACTGGCTAATACCATAGGGTGTACAATGTAGTATTCTTTAGCATTATGTCTGTTTGCTTGTTGAGTGTGTTTGGTTGAGAAAATTTACCAGTACAGGCACAAGTTTAGCAACCTTAGTACTATGGGGTAGTAAAGGCAATGCTTCTACCAAGTTTTTGTAGGATTCTGTGACGTTAAGGTTGATGTACCGGTACTCAGTAGTGTTTTGTACAAGTACCAGTACAACATGTGTTTTCATAATTGCAAAAACGTAGGGAGTTAATATCTAAGTACCGGTACACTACCAGTACATGTACATGTACATTGTACAACCAGGCTCTAACATTTACACTGCGAATGTGAAACTAAATGAATTTTGATGTAAAAATAATTTCCGCTATCGATTATGTGCCCTCTGTTTACATGTGGCAGAAGGTAAAGCATACTTGTACACAATGCATCGTGTTTTGCATAATTTTTGGTTAAGGAGTGACGCCGCGGTTCAGACCGCCTGTGAGTTGTGCGATCTTGGATATTATATCTTAACCAAATTTATGCAAGAACACTCTCTGTTTGCTATTTCCCCGGTTTGTAACACTGCTTGCAATACATGTAGCTAACATCATGACTTTGGGTGGAGTGCTCCACAGGTTTTGATATTGAACAAAGATAAAGTCCTGCCAACATATGGCTTTTTAGCTCAGTTGGTAGCGCACCAGGTGCCAATTTCATAGAGCTGCTAAGCGCACAAATTTGCTTAGCACAAAAAAAGGCTTGCTCATTAAAAACAGGTTACCAGCCAAATATCAACGTGTTTTTCATGCTAAGCAAAAAACCAGCTGATTATTAATCCAAAACAATAAAGATCACGTGAAAATTTGGTCTGTAACCTTGTTTTTGCCAAGGGCAAATTTTCACAAAAATTTGCTTAGCAGCTCTATGAAATTGGCCCCAGAACAACAATCCAGAGGTTGCAGGTTCAAAGCCCCCTCAGGTCAATTTAAACAAAAATTAAAAATCAACTTAAAATTAACTAATTTTAATACAAAATATGTTATTATGACTACAGTGTGTATCATTTGCAATAAAGTGAATTGCCTTCATCAGACTTGTGTTTGTTTGCAAACAATACAGTGTTTGTTTGCAAACAATACATGTAGCCCAGCCTAAAGGATATCCCATTCTTCTATCAACAACCAGCCAAAACAGTCCCACACTGTGTGCACAATGATCAAACAGAATCAACACCACCAACACCCACTGGAGGTAATATTAAATTGACACTACAAGGACAATGCAGGAAGCAAACCTAATATAAAGATCCTCATCAGAATATTGCAATTTCAAAAAGGACAGCGACAGGAGAGAGAAAAGACAGAAGGGAATGGGATATCTTCTATCCTGGTCATGGGTTTGTATTTCATAGCCCAGGGGAGTTGATCCCACAATTTCCTACGAGTCGGTGGTCTTCGTTACGCTTTACACTGTGAGCACGCTGCAAGTCACTGTCACAAAGAAATTGGCCCGTCTAGACAGCTCAGAGGACCAGCAGTGTTTACTTTTGGTCATGTGGGTGGTGTTTAAGTGTGTTGATTCCCGTATGCAAATTCTGAGATATTTATTTCGGTGATTTTCCCAATTTTCTCATCTTTTCATTCAGTGAACTCTGATGATATTTTCAATAAACATATTCATGATTATCAGCTCATTTTGGCTCATACTAAGGCCGTGCCGGGTACCCGGGTACCCGTAACCCGACCGCTGATTGCGGGTACCCGGCTCAGATTTATCGATTTTATTACCCGAAACTGCCTTTGTAAATGTTGACACATTATTTCAGAAAGGCAAGCGTCTTTTATGTTCATTGCATGCCGATAAATTGTTAGAAAACATCTGAGTAAAACGTCTTTACTGACAATTTCCCGATGTCTAGATAGCAGCCTAACGGATGATTGTGCTTTCTTTGTAGTCATTGTGATAAAAAAATGCCTTTGAAGTCTATTTACCTACAATTCTGACAGCTGCTATAACTTGCGGCCGACATTGTATCAGTGTTTTGTTGCAGTTGTCCTTTGAGTCAGTTTTTCCGAGGTTTACTTTTTGGAAAATGTGCTGAATTAATTCACGATCCCAGGACCCGTACCTGGAATGTGGTTTTGAAACCTTATACTGCAGGAGAGGGATTTGGTTCTATTGTATCAACTCTGCGGCCAGCCAGGAACTGTGGTCAGCTTTTTTGCTACATTAGTTCATTGAACCTTATTTATTTTGGAAAAAGACGTGCCACTGTAGAAGTGCAATTATGGGGGGCGGCAAGTCAATTCATTTACAAACATTTATTAAGCTGAGAGTAAACTCCACGCAATACGGGATCGCTGTTGACAATCTGGCTCTGAAAACTGCGCCTGTTTTTTTTTTTTCACTGGACCGCCGGACTACTTAGAAAAATGTTTTGACTATGCCGCCGCTGTTTTGAGTGACTATAATTTGTTTGCGTCGAACCCCGAGTTGCAAAGTAGGCCCCTGCATTTGTTTAGTTGCGGAATGCAGGGGAAGTAAGCATGCCATGCCAGCGCGCGCTGCAGCTTGCTAGTGGATCGAGCGGGGATGTACATGCACGTGCCGACGCGGTGTATACTTGACTTCCGGGTTTTTGTTATGATTATAATAATAGTCACGGGTACCCGGGTACCCGACCGTGACGGGAATAGGGTACCCGGGTCCCGTACTACCCGTAAACGCACACCCTTAGCTCATACATGTACATGTACCCTGTGGCTTATACAATGTACAATGTATATTACATTAAAATTGTCAAAGTGAACAAAGAAATTGGCAAGGTGGGACCTAAACCTGCGACCTCCGGGATACGGGACCGGTTTATTTGTGTATAAACGTCATAGTCTCATTGAGTGATCCCCACGTCACTTCCCAGGTTGTATCGTAAAATCGGGCGTGATCTCTGGCCACACGGCATTCTGGTGTTTATGACTTCTGACTAGTGCCCTCGAACAGATACTGACAATTTGGGAGACCGCCACTATAGGGCAAGATAGCTCAGTTGGTAGAGCATCGGTTCGGTAATCCGGAGGCCGCAGGTTCAAGTCCTGCCTTGCCTATTTCTTTGTTCACTTTGAAATTTATGCAAATTTACCTAGTCAATTTTCTTTGTGGTTTATTTGTGTAATAATATTGTAAAACAAAATTTAATCAAAATTAGTCTGGACAATGCGGCGACATGAATCATTTAGAGAGTATTCAAGGAAAATAAATACACTTGCATGTGGCCGTGTAATTTACGTTTGAACATCACTCGTTGAGTCGAGTGAACCGAGATCGTTCGTTTACTCTCATGTACCGCACATGTACTGGTACAACCGTCCCCCGATTTAGAGGAACGAGTAAGCGTGGGTAAGTAATCGAACACGCTGATGGTAAGAATATTTGTAGAGTCTAGAAACTAGAAACTAGGCTATTCAGGTGATTCGGCACTAATTCAATAAATTTGTTATATGGTGTGTTTGGATACTGTAATTTCATTGATCAAGATTGACAAAGTGCCCCAGTGCCAGGTCTAAAAAAAATGCACAATGGCTACTTGTACATGTACCTTCTCACAATATGTGCGTTATGCGTGCGCATGTTTCTAAATTCGGTACACTGTGGAGATCTTAACACAATGGGGACGATGGGATTCGAAAGGTTTCCACTGGGTATATTTCATCTTAACAAGGTTTTCACCAAATAGAATCATGGATTTTACACAAACAATAAGTGTTTGGGTTAGGGTATAATATAGGGTATGTTATTTATCCAAATTTCAACCCAGAAAGTTAATCGTGGGTGAATTAGGAGCATTTTGAAGCCATTTTTTACAGTCCAAAAATTGTGTATAACATACAGAAAGAAATGCATCTACAACGATACAAATTAGTTGATGTGTGTAGAAGCTGCACATGCAACCACAGCTAGTAAATAACCTCAGACATTAATAAAACCCACTTTGACGCATATCACCCTCAGCCATGTCTCAAGATATGCATCCCTCCATCTGATGTTAAAATCGTCATCCATATGAAGCAAGATACCGGTACAAGAACACCCCCCCCCCCCCCCCCCCATTCTTTGTGGGGATATTGTGCTTGCGGAATATTGTGGTTTCTCAGGAATTTCTTTTTAGGTTATGAGGGGGTGCGTTAGGTAACAATAGTCTAAAGAGTGTACAGGTATGGGGTACTAAGGAGGGAGTCCCTTGGTCTCATATCATGCTGGGCATACCTAAACCACAGCAGTCAACAATTGTTGAATGCTACACTGCATCTACGTAGCCTTTCTTCTAGAATAATACAATGTGCAATACATGTAATGACAAATGTACACCTACAGTGTATCATTATTATCTGACAAAGCTGCATCATATTAACTCACTTTAAATTTTCAACATTCTTTGTCTAGCTAATCATTGATAAATTCCCTGCCTGGATACCTCTTAAAGGAAGTCCTCTACCTTATCACTACAGTGTTGGCGCCAATGCAAGACTGAAGACTGAGATAGAAATATTAACGAGTTTGGCAATGACAAAAACAGTGGGAGAAGGGTTCACCATGAGGTCAGCTTGACCACAAAAAATGTTGGTGTCAGTTGTTCTTTGATGTCAACAGTGTAGGGCCTACTGGGTACTTTGGTCAATAAAGAATTGTTTTTCCACAGGAAGCAGTGGTTTGAGGATGACTGATAACCTTTGGATGACATCACATGACTTTCGAAAACAAAATGACTCAATTATGAACTACAATCACAAAATCCAAGAATCTCTTGAAATCTCTGGGTTTTTCCATCAGAAATCTCTCAGAACATTTCATACATTTCAAATTCCATAAAAATGTTAGAGAGTAGACACAACATACTGTACATGTATGTAGTTAAGTCCACAACAAGGTGTTTAGCCCAAACCAAGTGTACATTTGAAATAATACATTTTCAGAAAAATCCAAGATTCTTATTGTAGTGTGATGTCCTTTCTATTTTAGCAGTTTGTAAATGTCACCCTACACTGTTCAGAATCATAGACTACAATGTAAAACTGCATATTGCAATACGTTGTGTATACAAATTACCATCATGAATTGTATGACGTGCAAGTCAATGGGGCAGTACCTGAAGAATGGGTAAGAAATTGGTCTAAAAATACACTTTATTGAAGAATTCAGAGTAGTGCTGGGCGAGTAACTCAAGTACTCGCCTACTCCTGATCAGTTTTTGCTACTTGTAGCACTACTCATTTTTTTTTTAACTATTCGCATTTTCCACTGTTGGCTCGGAGCTGCGTGCCACGAGGTGCATGATGTTCGTGCGATGACCGTGCTATCACATTATCGTGTTTATACATGGGACTGATGTAATCTCGGACGGCCGATTCCAAAATCACCGCACAGTGATGATCCGCTTTCACGATGTCATTTCAATTAGTTTATTTTAAAGCAATGTCTGGGAGTTGAAGAAAACTCTTGGGTAAAAACTAAAAACACAAGGTAGGCCTCAATTACATGAAAACGCAACACAACACAATTACTAGCCCTAGTCTACAGCAGGCTCGTACGCAGGGGGGGGGGGGGGGGGGGGGGGGGGGGGGGGGGGGGGGGGGGGGGGGGGGGGGGGGGGGGGGGGGGGAGGTGGGTGCAACGGGTGCAACGGCGTACGCACCCCCCCCCCCTTAAATTACGTAGAAATAACTGTACTGGCACACACAAAACTTTGGTCCCAGTTTTGGTCTCATCAAGACAAATTTGCCCCCCAAATTACGGAAAGGTCCAATTTTCCGAGGTAAATAATGGTATTTTGATGTAGAAATAACGGTACTGGCACACACAAAAATGTTGGTTCCATTTTTGGTCTCATCAGTACAAATTCGCACCCCTCCTCTTCAAAAATCCTGCGTACGGGCCTGTATGGCCCTGCAATAGAGTACACTCTGTGCTGTAGGCCATCATAGGAAATCATATGGTCTCAAACTCGGCATGCAGGTTCATTTATTATACTAGCGCATAGATATTTCGCTAAACTTACAAGTAGGACTTTTCCGTGGTCCCGTCTGGTGTAATTTGTCTATAAATCTGCGTTATAAAGTTTTAAAAACATTTGCGATAAACGCAAAACAATATGGCGGAACAAGTCTGCGCAGGCGTGCACAGCTCGTCGCACCGAACAACAGAGGGCGCTCTGCTAGTGCCGTCTGTTATTCGGTGCGACAAGCTTTGCACACCATGCCTGCGCAGACTTGTTCCACCATATTGTTTTACGTTTATCGCAAATGTTTTTAAAACTTTATAATGCAGATTTAGAGACAAGTTACACCAGACGGAACAACGGAAAAGTTCAAATTTTGGCGAAATATCGATGCGCTATAATAAATGAACCTGCATGCATGCCGGGTTTGAAACCGAATGATTTTTATAAAATAAGTGAGAAAAAAATCACGTTTTTTTGCACTGATGGACGTATGGCCTACAGCACAGAGTGTACTCTAGCTAGTGCGGGGCCATAGACTTAAGCCGTGTTCCCATTGGACTTTTTCTTCCGCGGCCACGCGGAAACTTACCGCGGCATTCCTTAGCGTGAATCTACCACGCGTTCCCACCTGGACTTATATTCCGCTACGAAACGGTTCTTTCGCTGTTCGAGACTGGTAAAATGTCACACATTGCGGGCGCTGTGCACAGTCACCTTTGACCTATGCGGGATATGACGTGCCTGTGACGTATTTTTCGCGCGCTGGATTTGTCGGCCACAAAATCGATAAAATCTGCCATGTTTCTAACTAGTCAAGTAGCGAAACTGCAGCAACTGGACGAGATTGAAAAAAGCGCTGACCGTATTGCATCCTACACACGCTGGGTACGGTACGATGATATACCACACCACCATCAATGCAAACGAGACAGGGAACCATACTACCATTTTCCCGCGAGTTCTGTGTATAGTTGTGACGTATAAAGGAAGTGTTGTTGTTTGCATAGCGTTTTACAGCGTGGTCGCGGTAGGTTTACAGCGCGGAGCGTTCCCATTGGACTTTTTAGCGGCCCTGATAAATTACCGTGGCTGCGCGGAAGTCTTCCGCGACCTCTTTCGGCCTGTTTATTTTACATCACGGTCGCAGTAAATTGACAGGGAGGTCAGTCTACCGTCATGACCGTGCGTCCCCAGGCATTGGATTTAATTTTGTCATTCTAAAGAAAAGTCGCGGTACTCTAACAAAATTAAGTCCAACAATGGGAACATGGCTTAAGGCTCCATTTCCAATTAGACATTTTCAATTTATATATAAAAATAACAAAAATAACAAAAATGTTCTGGACTATCCATATTTGTCACACCCACTGAAGTGGCAGCAGAACCCCGGCCGGCCGGCTACCGCCGTCTGGCTGCCATACAGTCCCACTGACCGCAACCAATTGTAACGTACCGCTATACAGCCGGTACGTACCGCCCCTGGTGGTACACGACGACTGATACAGTGCTAGAGCCGGTTCACCCTAGAGCCGCGCGCTGTACCCTACGGTCGTGACATGCATCGAAAATCATGTACGAAGGCCCAGCCTACCTTTCACTTGTGAATCAAATTCCTGTAAAATTTCCCTTTCCTGCCTTCTATCAGATCCAGACATGTTGGCGCAAGTGCAATGTTCTGTTGAAAACCTTCATCACATGGAAAAAATACTGACTGTTTCAGACTCAGAGCTATTAAATTTTAGTTCACCGACACAGACGTGAAGAAAGTAGCACAGTCGGCCGCCATTTTTAAGGAAATACACTCGTATGAGGATGGCCTTCTGGGAAATAATTCTTTTGTAGTACCGAGGACGTTCATTGGCCAGAGGATGTCGAGGTGACGTTATGCTCTGATAAATCAACCACTCAAAACTGTTGTTGCTCTGAAGGCCACCAACGCCATAAATAATCAGTAGGAAGGGTATTTAAATTTTCCACTACAAACAGTACAGTACCACTACAACTACAACAAATACAAAATACAACGAATTTCTGTGTTTGTTTTTTGGCAAGTGTAGCAATTTAGTCGTTATAATGCACCCCAGTTTTAGAAAAAAACATGTTATCAAACTTTTGTGCCGGTTTTGTGATTCCTACGTGTGTAGAAGAGGAATGAAAGCGGTTTTGTTGGCCGACACAGCAGTGGAATTGTATTCGACAGATTCGCCAATTTCTGGGTATGGTATTGTCTATTGATGGTAATGTAAATGGAGTGGTAGGATACGGCGTGTATGGTATAGCGGCTGACTTGCTAGAGCATGCACTGACTGAGCATAGAGCATGAAGGACAAAGTGACAAATATAAGCAATGTGACATGATTGGTGAAAATCTGTTTATTGTGCAAATATATTTCTGGGGACGACTTTATTGTGTGTCATTTTTCCAGTGCTGGTCCGCGTAACTAGGACCCAAATATCGGTTTTTTTTACATCTGGACATGATCTTACTATCGCAAGATCATGTCCAGATGTTAAAAAAGCGATATTTGGGTCCTAGTTACTCGGACTTAGTTTTCCCCCATATTCTCTGCAGTAATAATATTGGAAACATGATTTAATAAACCAGCCTTATAATTATATACATTCTCAAAGCATCATGGGTTTGGATGACAAACAAACCTGAAACCATGTGCACAAACCTATGGAGCCGAGTACCAGTTACACATTTTATTTTATTCTTTCTCGTATTTTAAGAATTAACTGATAATCTTTTTACACATTGTTTCACTGGTAATTTAAACTAGTATATTTATTTTAAAATCCAAATGTAAAGCTTTAGAATTAAGAAAGATCAGGAAAATCCGTTTTAGAGACTAGGCCGAGCTGCGTTTCACTCATGCGAACATTTGCCAACATTTGCCAGCAACGCGAACCTTCATGATTAGAAGTACACAAAACAAAATATCTAACATCGCCGAACGTTTGCATTGTTCGCGACGCAGCCCGTTTCATTTATTCATGAATATTAATATTATGATGCTGCTAATATTGACCAATCAGAATCAGACTCAGAGATTCAAGCCTACGCCTCCAACACATCCCCAACATACACTGACCAATCAGAACTACATGTACATGTATTCCTGGTCAGTACAATGTACATAACGCACATGCGAGGGGTATCACTACCATGAAATAATTTAAATATTTGCAAGATTGGTTCTTATTTTTATTTCTAAAGTGGTAATTGTTTGAATTATGATGAATGGGTGGATTTGGAGGGTTGTATTTTATAGTAAATATCATTTAACTGACATGCCCTATGTTTTAAAATCATGGATACTGAGAAAAGCAAGAAAAAATGCGTTCGTTTGCAACCGGCGTCGGGCAGTGGTTCTTATGTTGTTTTGGGGGGGTTTTTGCGATCGTCGTCCGGCTTTCAAGATTTTTCTTTTATAAAATTCAATTTTTCTGAACATTTACTAGATATCTAGTGCAATCATTTTGCTGGATGCCTACAATCTTTATTTATTTACTTGTAGTACATTTTTTTGATATCTGCAAATAGTGTATCCTACCTTTAACAAATTATTTTCATTTACAAATTATAATCCTTAAATTATATGTATACTTTATAATGTGAATTGATGATGACCTAATCTTGAAAAGATATTAAATACAAAAATGTTTCAAGGCTTGACTGGTCTCATACATGTACCCCCATAGGTTTGTGCATAAACAATGTTTATTTGTCATCCAATCCCATACATTGGGAATGTTGGTTTAACCAGTTCACGCCAGGATTATTTTAACATCGCCGAGCCGAGGGGCGGTATTCTTTTTAACGAAACTCGATCCCTTGCTCGCTGACATACATTTCTGAACTTGAACTTGGCGTGTTTATGCGTCATCCGTTTTGAATTTGTTGGAAATGTTTGCGTTTATATACGTCATCTGACGCTAACTGGTTAAGGTTATTAGTATTGGCAAATAAATCATTTTACAGTGATTGCACATTTTTATTAACCCTAACTTGATCTTTTTGTTATTTACTAGAAAACTTCCCCATTCTTATTTATAGTATACCGTTGACCTAAATTACAACACAAACTTGTAAATCCAAGTCACCAAGTTGTTGGGTACCAAAATGACTTGCCTGCTAAATCGAACAGAGTCCAACTGATGAACTTGTTTGACTTTACTGCTCAATTAAACACAGTTCAACTCGCCAAGTTGTTGGGTACTAAAAAGGACTTGTCTGCTAAATCCAACAGGATACTTGTAACTGTGTCTTTTCCAACAGGGTCCAACTTGGTGTTATTATACAAGTAACCATGGTAACCCAACAGAATGCGATTCTGAATGCATTCCAGAATATATCAAATTAATTGTCTGCTCAATCCAAGAGGTTCCAACGGAAATGTCAACTGGTTGGGTCCTGTTGGGTTAACACTGTATTGTGTACCCTAGCGTGACTTGCATTTTGCAGATATCGACAAAATTTACTACTGAATTATTAAACAATATTTTACTTAAATTAATCAAATAAAAAATAAAAAAATCTCAATCGCCGTATGGCAATTGCGAAAAAAACAAGAACAACATAAGAACTATTGCCCAATGCTAGTTGGAAATGAGCGCTGTTTTTCTTGCTTTCCTTAGGATTCATGGTTGAAAAACTTTGAACAGGTCAGGTAAAGGGATCGTATACGTTTGGTAATTGAAACCCACTGTTTGTTCCAATCCTATAAAACTAACCTGTACAAATTTCATTTCATTTCATTTTTGGGTAGCGATTTTAAAATATTGCCGAAGATCTGGAGCGGTTATGTCCACGCAGGAAGAATAATCTGCATTGGAATACACAATCTGAAAAACGTCACTGCAGTAACGCTTCTCAGATTTAAATTTTGGGGGATAAAAAGTGATATCTTTTTCCATAAACCGGAGTACTTTGAAGCGAAAAGTTCTAAAAATGCATTATACTATCCAAAACTGCTGTACTTCTTACCAATTAAGTTTGTATTGCCATTAATTTTTGGAGTAATTACCAAACGTATACGATCCTTTTAAACAATACTTACTATTAACCAGTTCGCGCCGGGATTATTTTAACATCGCCGAGCCGACGGACGGGATTATTTTTAACGAAACTCGATCCGAAGCGTGTTCAGGCTGATAGTGCCGGGAAGCACACCCACGCATTTCCGGCCTTGCGCGCTGCTGACATACATTTCCGAACTTGAACTTGGCGTGTTTATGCGTCATCCGTTTTGAATTTGGGGGAATTTTTGCGTTTACAAAATGTATATACGTCATCCGGCGCGAACTGGTTAAATACAACCTCCCAAATCCACCCATTCATGATATTTCAAGCGATTACCAATGGTGTATCCTACCTTTAACCAGTTCGCGCCGGATGACGTATATAGACGCAAACATTTCCCCAAATTCAAAACGGATGACGCATAAACACGCCAAGTTCAAGTTCGGAAATGTATGTCAGCAGCGAGCAAGGCCGGAAATGCGTGGGTGTGCTTCCCGGCACTATCAGCCTGAACCCGCTGCGGATCGAGTTTCGTTAAAAATAATCCCGCCCGTGGGATCGGCAATGTTAAAATAATCCCGGCGCGAACTGGTTAAAGAGTCAATGAGCGAAAGTCCTGTCTTTTTTTATCCCACAGCAAAGTCAGCAGTGTTGGTAAAGGTTACTCAACCAAAAAGTGCACCTGCAAAATCAGTGATGTCGCCTGTACAAGTTGGTAAGTAGAACTTGCTTTATATGTATCATAGGCCATGTTCAAATTGCTGGCTTTGGCTGTGACTTCGGCCGTCGCTATGCTGTTGCTAAAGGCGGACTATGACCGCCCATAGCAACAGCACAGTACAGAACAAAGTCACAGCCACAGCCAAAGATTGACTGTGAAAGGGTTTGAACCTGTGACCTCCAATGTTCTAGCAACTGTGCTATCCCAGCCGTGCACAGGAAGTTAAAATAATCGTCAGAGCTGTAACATTTCTTCTTATTCTAACAAAAGTCTTTACATTTAGTTTCTGGCATTTTCTTTTACCAGTAATAAATATTTAAGGATTTTTGCAGGATTAAGGTTACGTGGATTTTGAAGGAAATACAGGTTATGTGTAAGAAGAATTAGGTAGGGACTAGGGAGTTAGGGTTAACGAGTACCCGTTAACAAAAAATCTTTTAACCCTAACCCCCTAGGCCTTACTTTGGGCTAAAGAACTGCATACTACATAATACTACTTAGTATTTTGTAGCATTAGGTCTCTCCGTGACTGATGATTGGGTGTGTACTGACAGAGTACAGATACTGCCAACTACAAAATACTAATAGTGGCAATACAGGTCAGTAATACTTACCTGGCAAAAAATGCAGTAGTCCAGCCTTGACCCATTGTGTCCCAAGTGACAATATTTGCTGTAGAGTTTAGAACACCTTACACAGCATACATGGGCCATGCACACTAAGCAAGCAGAGGTACCCAATGCTAACAAGTACTATGAGTGCAATAAGGGGTGAAGTACCCAATACTAAAAATTACTACAGGCATTGCACACAAGTCAGTGAGAGTACTGCATACTACTTTTTACTACTAGTAGTAAAAAGTAGCATTAGGTAGGGTTAGGGTTAATCTTGTACCTAAACGTTAATGCACACCCCTATTTGATTATTTAAATATTTCTTTCTTTTGTTTCCTTTTTTTTTGCACAGTGGTAATATTTTAGGGTACCATGTTATGTTGCCTTGCACCTCATGCCTTCAGTCCTGCAATAACGGCCATCTCTGGATCTTCAACAGCAACACAGTATGGGCGGAGAGCAGACTAAATCAATCAGGTATTTTATTTATTTTATTTATTACTTATACGTGGGTAGCCCATTCAGTGGAATCCACTTTGAAGAAATTACAGTTTTAGAGGTGGGAGGAAAACCCAAGGAGAAAACCCAATCCACATATTGGCCCAGGCTGGGTCATTCATACCCGGGTCATATTTAACCCTGTGTCACTTACTTAAGCCCCTTTCACACTAGACGATTTCCCCGGCAATTCCCCGGGAAATTGCCGGGAAATTCCGGTCGGTTTGTTCACACTACCAAAGAAATCCCCGCGAAACTGCTTTTCCCCGGGAAATATTTACCCCTGCTCGGGAGTAGGGTTAAAGGAGAAATCCCCGGGGTTTAACGTTTTTCCCGGGGAAAAGCAACTAGTGTGAACGTTGCAGGGTTTGAACTTACATGTAACCCACCTTTTTGCGTCCACGGGTAATCTCGAAAGGTCACAGGGTCACAAATAGCGCGCCAAATAATTCGCGCGGTGACTTAGTATTGTAATGCAGTACCTTTCAAACTTTTGGTAAATATATTTACAGTTAAGTACAAAAGACAATTAATAACGTTTGAAAATTATACAAATAATTTAATTTTAAAGAATATGAGCAAAATGAATGGTTTTAATATTTAATAAAAGAAGTGCGCGGCATTGTGGGATTGGACTTCCGCCCACAATTCATTTGGGAACTTCCTGATGGGCGCCCTCAGTTTACACATTTCCCGGGGTTTGATGGCCAGTGTGAAACGACCGTGCATATTCCCGGGAAATATTGTCCCCGGGAGTTACCAAATGGGTCTAGTGTGAACGGTTGCTGGGGTGTTGGTGGGGTAAAAAATTCCCGGGAATTTCCCGGGGATTTATTTCCCGGGGATTGGCTCTGCAGTGTGAAAAGGGCTTTATTTGAAAGTAAATAATGATTGTAGGCATCCAGCAAAATTATCGCGCTAGATATTCTATAGTTGTTTCAAAAAATTGTGTTTTTTTTTTAAATTCATTGCGAAAAAACGATAATAACAAAACTACTTCCCGACGCCGGTGGAAAAACGAACGCCGTTTATCTTGCTTTGTATTAAAAAACTTTGAACAGGTCAGTTAAACGATATTTACTATAAAACACCCAAAATCTACCAATTCATGATAATTCAAGCAATTACCAATGGTGTATCCTACCTTTAAAAACTGGGCGTTTTTGTGTTACTCTTGTGTAGAACGAGTTTTTTGGGGTCGCAAAAGTGGACCTCGAGTTGTTTCGTTGTAGTCGCGATTCTAGCTGTAAAGTGTTAGCCTTTTTCGGACGTAATTTTGCAGTGTCATTTTATGTGACGCACACAACGTGTATCGTACGTTAAATTCTGACCGTCTTGTACGATGTAAACAGCCGTTTTCTTTTCTTCTTTTGGGGGGAACGGTAAAACATTAGGTTGGTTTTCTTTTTCCAGCCAGATGGTTGAAATAGGATAACATTAACCTAACATAACATTTTCGTGGAGTTCAGTACCTAGTGCCCTTTTAATTTAACTAATAACCCAAATGTGAACATTTAAGGTTGACAGTGACAGTCGGTTTCATCATTAAAGGGATCGTATACGTTTGGTAACTGGAACCCACTGTGTCAATCCTATAAATTTCATTTCAAAAGGTGGTAGCGATTCTGAGATATTGCTGAAAATCTGAAGTAGTTATGTCCATGCAGGAAGAATAATCTGCATTGGAATACACAATCTGAGAAATGCCACTGCAGTAATGCTTCTCAGATTCAAATTTTAGGGGATAAAAAGTGATATCTTTTTCCATAACCGCAGTACTTCGAAGTGAAAAGTTTCTAAAAATGCATTATACTATCCAAAGCTGCTGTACTTCTTATCAAGTAAGTTTTTACTGCCATTCATTTTTGGAGTAATTACCAAACGTATACGATCCATTTAAGTATAATACTATCATAGTCGTCTTCTTTTTTTCATTTTTTTTTTTTTCAGCCACAGAGATGCTGAAATGGGACAGCTTGCCGGACGCTGCATTAGAGCAAGATTCGGAGCTTAACGAGTGGGACACCTACTTTCAAGAGATGGAGTGCTGTCGATGACACAGGGATAGAATCTTATCTTTTTTTTGCTTTTTGTTTCTACAATAAAACCTTTTCTAAATGATATAAAAAAATTAAATAAAATGCCTATATATATACACATTTTACTACTAGTAGTATTTTGTAGTATTTGGTGACGTTAGGGTTAACCCTAACTCCTGTGTGTGCAAAATTGTATTGATTTTAGAGGATTTGGGAGGTTGATCCGTAACATAACTTTTCCCTGCACACCTTCCCCGCGTCTCTATTCAAGCACTAGTTCTTCACAAAACTTCTTGGTACCGGCACCCTGCTGATGTGCATTATGATGTGCATGGTTAACGGTAACCAGTGATGTAACACTGAGGCCTGGAGATGTGAAAACCTAATTAACCAGTTCGCGCCGGGATTATTTTTTACGAAACTCAAACTGAGGCGGGTTCAGGCCGTTAGTACCGGGAAGCACACCCACACCCACGCCTATCCGGCCTTGCTCGCTGCTGACAGACATTTTAGCCTTGCTCGCTGCTTACAGACATTTCCGGCCTTGCTCGTGATGTGTTTATGCGTCATTCGTTTATAATTTTGGGAAAACTTTGCGTGTATATACGTCGTCTGGTGCGAACTGGTTAAATGCCCATTATCACTTTTTGTAAGACGTGAAAAGGGCCAAATTGTTCCAACAAGAGGAGTTCGCGTCTTTAGGCCTCACAGTGATAAGCCTGCCTTGTGTTCCATTTCCAAATAGTTGTCCAACCATCCAACATTCGAGTTAAGTCAGTCGAATTATGGTGAACCATAGCGCTCGCACTCGCACTAATTTTGTATTTATTTGATCAACTGGGGTATTTTTATATAAATATGTACAAACAACCCTATTAATTCAGGAATGTCATATCTAAAAAAAAAAAAAACTTGTGTGAGTTTTGTTACTTATTATTACTTCCGTATATGTTGGCTTATTTGTAAAAAAAACTTTAAAAAAACATACATTTTGTAATATATTGCATGTTTTGTATCTACTAGATTAGCAAGTTTAAGTTTGTTTTATTAAGCTACTGTTATATTTTAGCATTAACCTGATTTTGTACACAATTTTTAATTGCATTTATTTTGGGTTTGAGCAGGGTCTTTCTGGAAGGTTTGTATTTGTATCGAATATGATAAAAAATGAATTGGTTGATACAAACATTCTACAAGTTGGCATATTTCTTTCAAAGTTTGCCACCTGCCAACATAACAAAAATGAACTCAATTTTGTTTCAGAATCCTTTTTTAAAATGCGAGTTTATTGGGTTTTTTTGTTTTTTGGTAAATAATTTGTAATGAATTTCTGCAAATATACAAAAAGTGTTGATGCTCTATTCAAAACGAAACCTGTATTTGATGTATCTGTGATGAAGACTTTTTAATTTGTTTTGTATGTTTACCCGTCGGTGCTCAAATAATGAGAGAAACCAACAAAAAAGGAAAATATACCTAATTTTTCTATTCATTTCCTAGCCATCTTTTCAATTCCAACAAATTATAAACCTAATTCAATAACCTTCGAGCTCATATTAATAATCTGATGTATTTGAAATTGCACTCATTTTTTTGGTTTAAGAACGTGTACATTTTCAGAGAAATATTAATTTTATTTAATGTCGATACTTTAGCCAATGAGTTATGAAATATTTAAAGAAACAATATTTTTAGTTTGTTAGAGTTAACATTTATTATAATTCCAAGTAATACTTTTGTCTTTAATTTCAAATAAGATTCATTTAGGTGAATGCCAAGAACTGTAGTTATTTCAAATTATATTGAAATTATTTTCCCTCTCTAAAAGCCTCGGATCATTTCATGAAACTGTCCGAAAAAAAAAGTAACTTTTTTACTAGTTTTGTTTTTTGAAAAATGTGTATTTAAAATAATATATTGGAGAAGTTCATAGTCAGTTAGTAAAACAAGATACCAGTTTGGATAGATTGTAATTTTTGTCATTTATTTTCAAAACTCGTACAGGGTTCCGAAAAATAACAAACAAGTTCAGACAGTTTTTATATCATTTGATATATTGTCATGACAACTTAAAGGTAGTATACACCATTGGTAATTTGTTGAATTATCAGGAATGGGTGGATTTGGGGGGTTGTATTTTATAGTAAATATCGTTTAACTGACCTGTCCGGATTTTTACATTCATGGATGCCGAGAAAAGCATGAAAAACAGCGTTTGTTTTCCACCGGAGTCGAGCAGTTATTCTTATGTTATCTTTGTTTTTTCGCGCTCGCCGGACGGCGAGAATTAATTTTGGTTTATACAATTCAATTTTTTGGAACAATTACAGGATATCTAGGGCCCTTATTTTGCTGGATGCCTACAATCATTATTTACTTTTAAATAAGTAAGATATTTCTTAATAATTTGGTAGTAAATTTTTTCGATATCTGCAAATGGTGTATACTACCTTTAAAGGTAGTATACACCACTTGCAAACATCCAAAAACAAAACTACTGAATTATAAAATACTCTACTGTGAATAACAGTCTCAAGCATTCTGTGAAATCACAGCATCTGGTGTGCTGTGGTTTTCAAGAAAAGTGAAATTTGGTATCAATTTCTAACTATTGCTGGCCGGCAAACATTGGAAAAACCATACTATTTTTAAACACTCCCCAATTTTGTTTTCAATACTGTTACACATCCATGAATAGGTTCTAGATTAAGCCGCGTTCGCATTGGACTTGATATTGTCAAAGTTCATGGTGTTAAAAGCTTGGGCCTGTAGATCTTACTGTTGCGGAGGGTAAAATGGACAATTTGACAATGTTACCATGATGTCCGCATTGGTTAAAGTTGACAACAGTCACCTTAGGTTTTACCAAAAAAGTCCAATGCGAACGCGGCTTTAGCTAGTTTCCTAACCTGATAATCCCCCAGACGTCTATAAATTGCTCCTATTTCATCGAAAGAAAGTCGTGCAGCATTAAATTCCTTGTTTTTTCTGGCATATATGAGCACGAAACAAACAAAAACCAGCATCACAATATTTACTATAAATAGTAACCCCCTGAACCCATCCATTTTCAAAAATTACAGCAAAAGCAAATGGTGTATATCACCTTTCAAATATCATTTTGAACCACATTAGTCAGAATGTTCAAAAACAAAAATCTGGACCATGAAAAATGGCAAGGTTATGAAATTCCCGAAAGATATAAAATCAGACTTTTGCAATTCTTGTAAAAACGATTGCTGCATTTCCTCATAAAAGACCAAGTTTGGTTGAATACATAGAAAGAGGTGGTTAAAAAAAAACACCAACCAAACCAAAAAAACATGGAATGACCTATTTTTTGTACCCTCCAACCATAAAAACTAGTTTGGATGGTCGGGAATCGTTCCAGGTACCAAATTTACCAGATTCAGTCCAGTAGTTTTCTAATGGCCTTTTTCACCGAATCATTTTTCATCTAGAAAGATTCCTCGTCCATCCAAACTAGTTTTTCTGGTCAAAGGGTACAAAAAAATAGGCCATTCTGTTTTTGTGTGTATTTTTTTACTTTCCTGTATATGCCTGTGTTCTATTTTAAATAACTTTATATACCTATATACATATACATGTACTTGTAAATAAATACAATTTAATGTTAATATTTCTCTTTTTATAAAACCCATTGATTTTCAAAATTCACGTTGGAAAAAAGCTAGCATGTATTGTTTTAAGGAACACCTGTTTTAGTTCTACACGAAAATTGTCGTACCAGCGAAGCAATTCTTCACGGCGTTGGGAAATTTCCTGTGGACTTTTCCTCGATTCCTGTCTCAGTAACTCAGGAAGCTGGTTCCAATCCGAGAGGAAAATAAAGGGAGCTTTGAATCGTTTCAGGAGGCGGAGGGGTTCGCGTGCACATTTTGTTGAGGTTTGTACGTCTTCTACAACCGGGACGGATCCGTACGAGCACGCCTCATAGATGCGATAACACTCGGTGTTCACACCGACTGGGCTGAGCGTCAAGTCGCTCTGGGCAAGGATTCTCTCGTATTCCAGCCTTGTTTCCTCTTTTTCGGCCGGCAACCAACTAAATATAAACCAAACACAAAGGTAGCTTTGAAATTATGTAAAAGTGTCATGGTCTAGTGGTCTGTGAGTAATTCTGCAGGTTGTGGGTTCGAACCCAGCCTGTGCTATGACACTTCTGTGCCAAGTATAAATAAAGTTGCAGTGGACCTAACCAGTTCGCATCGGATGACATGTATACACGCAAAGTTTTTCAAGAATTCAAAACGGACGACGGATAAACACGTAACGAGCGAGCCGGAAATATCTGTCAGCGACCGGCTTAAAAGCGAGCGAGGCCGGCCTGAACCCGTTTTGGATCGAGGTTCGTGAAAAATAATCCTGCGCCTGAGCCTGGCCAATGTCAAAATAATCCTGACACGAACTGGTTAATTACCCATCCCGACCCTAAGAGATCAGATTATCTCGTCTTTTTTCAGTGTGAGAGGCTGGTTCTTCCACACTTTCCTCTGTAGCCCACAGTACTCCTCGAGTGACCTTTGGCCTTGTGATATGCGATTCTCATTAAAAACAAATTTGAAAGTATTCTTGTATCTTTTGAAAATTGTATTGGTGGCTATGCACCATGAAAATGTTGCAAAACGTACGTCGATGTACAAAATGCAGTCCTTGTGCTATTTTTAGAGTTCCACCTTGAAAGATTTAAAATTTGTTTTTTTCCTTTCAGCAAAATTAAAGTATTAAGTGCCCTGTTTTCTGATAGAAGCATACATTTTCAAGAATTTCTTTGACCAGGCTCAGGCGTTGTCTTTGGATTGCACAACAAATTACAGAATGCAGATTTGGTTACCACGTGTCTTAACCAGTTCGCGCCGGATGACGAATATACACGCAGTTTTCCTCAGATTCAAAACGAATGACGCATAACACGCCACGAGCAAGGCCAGGAAATGTCTGTCAGCAGCGAGAAAGGCCGGAAATGCGTGGGTGTGCTTCCCGGTACTATTGGCCTGAACCCGCCTCGGATCGAGTTTCGTTAAAAATAATCCCGCCCGTCGGCTCGGTGATGTTAAAATAATCCCGGCGCGAACTGGTTAAAGGTAGGATACACCATTTGCAGATATCGAAAAAATTTACTACCGAATTATTAAGAAATATCTTACTCATCTAAAAGTAAACAATGATTCTAGGCATCCATCAAAATTGACGGCGATCGCGAAAAAAACGGAAAATAACATAAGAATAACTGCTCGACGCTGGTTGAAAACAAACGCTGTTTTTCAAGATTTTCTCGGCATCCATGATTGTAAAACTTCGGACAGGTCAGTTAACCCTTAGCACGCTACCATTCATATACACATGTATTCCCATGGCGCTGGATTCTCTGTGCAAGTCACTAAGTAATGCACACTAATATGTTCCGAAGATTCTATGATGGGTGTGTTTTACAGGAAAATGCAACATAAACTATTTGTTCAGTATGAAATTTCCTTTCCATTTGTGGCCCTGAGGATGGCTAAAATTGATCAGCCAGTTGTGGTGGTAAGCCTTCCGAAATGCATCATTACGAGCTGCGATCCGAGCCGCGTTAGGAGCCGCATAACCTCCCGCTTGCTAGCGAACTTCACCGGGACCATCGTCGCGTTGTGCCCCATCACTACTATCGTCATCAATGGAACCTTCACCATGTTCTCGTACACACTGGCATACTCGTTGTCGACACTATCGTTGACATAATCGTCCTGAAAAAGGCCTTCAAAGTCCGAATCTCCGGAGTCTGAGTCCCCAAAAATCTCCTGAAATGCAGCTCCGGCGTCCATTGAACACTCGAACAGCGGAACGGACAGATTTTCAATCGAAAATAGCAGAGAATTTTGTAAGAAACGAGTGTGAATTTATGATTGAACAACGTTAGCCTCGTAATCATCTATCCAATGGTACCCGGGTGAGGGTCAGGGGTCAATGGTTTGTCATATTCATTCATTTATAAATAGAACGTTGTCGCGGGCGACTGTAGTCGCCCGTAGCAGTGTGGGAATAAATGCGCTGGGCGACTGGAGTCGCCGATAGCGTGCAAAGGGTTAAACGATATTTACTATAAAATACAACCCCCCAAATCCACCCAATCATGATAATTCAAACAATTACCAATGGTGTATCCTACCTTTAATACTGATTTGGGTTTTATAGATCTCTCTCAAAGACAGCCATCTTTGTAGGAAAACTGCAACTGCATATTCTACTGAATCAATACGCATTGCGCTGTGTGGAAAATGTTCCAAACACGCACGCTTGTTACTCGAAATGTGTTTGCAATACGCTCAAAATGCAGATGCACGTGGCTGATCTGTAGGAAATGACGCCATTTAAGAGAGAGAGATCTGTTAAACGGCCACAAAAAAATGACTGCCAAATCGAGAATTTGAGTGGGAAAAATACTAGAATTGCAGTCGTTTGATATCTGACCTTTCTCTGGTTTTCACATAGCAGTAAGAGCCCAGGTTGTGCTCCTTGATGACACGTAACAGCGTTTCGCGAGAAGAGTTTGGGTAAATTGTGCCTAGGAAGTTGCAGCGGTACGGACGACTGGCCCATGGATTCAAGCTGGCTGAGTCCACAACTGGAAACCCACGATACCTGCAAAGCCCAATTTCCTGTTAATGTTCGATATTCCCTTGATGTTTATTTTTACAGGGAGTTCTAATACGGTAAACAATGTAACAAATGTCCACAATAGCTTTATTATTTGTTGATATAATATCCTTGTGTAATTGAATTATAAATGCGAGACGTTCTGGCAAAATAAGAAGAAACTGAGCACAGTGGAGAAAACTGCAAAATAATGAATAATGGGATTATTTTTTTTATTTTCGGATTTATTGATATTTTTGTTTATATTTGGTAAGCCTACTAACTATATTTTGTGAGGCATAATTGCCGGGCATAATTTCACAGGGCGCCCTTGTTTGCCAAGCATTGTGCGCATGCACATACTTTATAGGTATTAATAATAATAATAATTTGAACATAAACATGTATGTCCTTACCACTGCCAGCAGCGTATTTGTTTCGTTATCAGTGATGTCAGTGTATTCAATTTACAATACAAAAACCTTTCATTTTCTACGTGTGTACTCGTAGTGGCAGAATCCGGTACATCTGTTACTACGACTATACTCGTAGTCGACAGTCAACGTGTAAACCTGGAAATAACCTGCAAACTCGTGTAGCCTGGTTTCAATTTGAAAATTCCTCAACAAATAATTTCCAAACCCTTCGTTTTCCATCCTGAGCCACGCAGGGTTTTTACGCGCTTTCTACTAATAGCGCTCAAAGCCCTGCGGGCATACGGCAAGATCCGTGGTTATTAGCGCAAAAAAACATGCGCCCAATCAGAGCCTCCGTTACAAACAGACCAAGGCCATTTCCCAAACCCTGGCTTTGGATCCGTCTCTGGCTACAGTCTATTGCTAAACTGTATGAATAAAGCCTGAGACGAAGACAAAGCTGGGGTTTGAAAAACAGCCAAAGGCATGCGAACCAACGCGCATTTCTATTGGTCCATTAGCTTGGACATCTGAGGTATTCTCACAAATGTTTATCCTCCCACGTAAAAAAATTAATTAATTGGAAAAATTGTCAAAATTAACGTACATAACGTATTATATATTATACAGAATAAGAAACATACAAGACTGAAAAGCTACGTAAACGCCAAAAATATTAAGTATAGTGGTAGAAATTGTCATTTTACCAGGGGCAGACGTTCATATCATGCATTGGCCAACTTGTTTAATGATTGTTGCGAATGTCCGCAGGGGTTGGAGCACTATTAGTAGAAAGCGCGTAAAAGCGCTGTGTGGCTCAGGATGTTCGTTTTCATGATAAGAAAAGTTACAAATGTAGTTTGTCAAGTTAGCTATGGGTACTCGATTCCATAATTTGTAACCGGTTCCTGACATTGGTTACTCGAGTACCCGGTTCCGAAGCACAGACCTACTTACGTTGCCACTCCCAGAGGCCACTGGTAAATCTCCACATCATCCACCAGAGGGGTGTCGTAAACGACAAACGCAAACCTCAGCGGTCCCCCGCGCGAGGCCATGTATGGCAGCACCCAGTCGTCCTTGCACTGCTCGTTGCCGATCAGCATCAGCGCCACGTTGCGCAGCCGGGGAAACGCGTCCAGGTAGTCCAGCCACGTGCGGGCGAATTCCACCTTGTCTGGCGCCCTTCCGTTCAGAACGAGCAGGAGGTTCTCCACCTCCGTCGGGACTTTATGGGGTAACACACCAGGCCCCATTCTGAACCTAAAGGGGGGGGGGGGTTAACATTTTTTTTTAAAGGGATCGTATACGTTTGGTAATTGAAACCCACTGTTTGTTTCAATCCTATATAGTTATAGATATATAGCGATTTTGAGATATTGACGAAAATCTGGAGTGGTTATGTCCACGCAGGAAGAATAATCTGCATTGGAATACACAATCTGAGAAACGTCACTGCAGTAACGCTTCTCAGATTCAAATTTTTTTGGGATAAAAAGTGATATCTTTTTCCATAACCGCAGTACTTTGAAGTAAAAAGTTTCAAAAAATGCATTATACTATCTAAAACTGCTGTACTTCTTACCAAGTAAGTTTTTATTGCTATATTTGTTGGAGTAATTACCAAACATATACGATCCCTTTAAACTATGCAAATCATAAATGTTAGTGAGCCTGGTGCCAATTTCACGAAAAATTAAGATCAGTTTTCTGCATTGAATCTATTGCAAGTTGTCCTATAACTCTCTCACAGGAAAATTCCCAAAGTCCTTTCAGAAAGATACTCATGTCTTAGGCCTAATCTGAAAGAGTCAATTACCAGGGCTAATTTGATAGCCCAGCAAAAATTATGTTTGACAGTTTTACAAAAAATCTGGGATGTAGTCGAGTTCATCACAAGTCCCTGTAAGTTATCACAAGTCCTCGGGTCTAAAAACCACTGTGTCACTGTGTAATTCCCTAAGTTTACCTTATTCTCCACCCCCCCCCCCCCCCCCCCAGTTTTCCCTGATGATAGTCGTGATGATGCCATATCACACATCTATCACCTGAATATCATTCACGCGTCTATCTTCATATAAGTCCATGTGCGTGAGGCACATACCATTATTAAAAATAGCTGGAGGAATCTTCCTCAAAACATGATGTAAAATTGTGGTTTTTTTTTAATCTTTGGAAAAATGTACAGAATGTTTGCTTGTTTTGACTTTTTGAACAAAAGGTATTTATAAATGAGAATAAAAATGTGGTTGGCTGGTATTAAACAAGTATGTTTAAAACCGGTTCATGGGACTGAACATTGTTATTGCCCTCGCCTTAACGCGTCCAGGCTATAAGCTAGTTTTAAACATACATGTACTTGTTTAATTAAAACCGGCTAACCACATATTCCTTTAGGATTACGTTGTGTTAGAGAGCACGCATTTAGACAGACCGAACATCAATCTTACGTAAATGTTATATTGCCTTCTGTCTTACGTCCATAGCTCCATACACCCCCTAGTCTGGGTTCCAGCGAAGCACCTAAAATATGCTCCCACGTGTATCGACCTAAAAAACAACAACATTTAATAATTGGAAATAAATACAACACGATGAGTATCCTTTAAAGCCAAAAAATAATAAAAAATAACAGGACTACAAATAGAACTTGCCAACAAGCTTCAAGAGGGAAAATTATTTAACAAATAAAAAAATAAGTTATATATTTTGGGAATCAAGCCATGATTTTGATCTGTTGTAAAGTAAGAGGAAATCAAAATCAGGACAATTTCTTAACTCTCAATTCCAAAGTGTTAAAACTCTATGTAACCTAAATCCTGCAAAATCCTGCAGTTGGTTTACCATTGAGCTATAAAGCAGCCAAATATCGAACAAACAGCTCCCAAGTGCCTTATTACACCAAGGGTCTGCACACATGACCCTTGGTATGCAAATGTTTCCTATCCTTGACACATAACTTACACCTTGACTGAAGCTCTTTGGAGAATGTGCATAGAGCATGAGCAGTGTGAAAGTACAAAGTAACAAATAACCTCAATCCTCCAAAATCCTCATTTTGATAAATACTCAAGTAACCTCAATCCTGCAAAATCAGCATTAGTTTAGGCCTTATGACCTGGATCCTGCATTATCCTCCAGTGGCGAAAACCCTAAACGCCCTCAATCCTACAAAATCCTGTGATGCATCAACTTCCAAGTGACCTCAATCCTGCAAAATTCTGCATTTTGCAATGAGGAATTTGGAGGATTTGGGATGCAACCTGGAAGGCGGCATTGTGGGGATCACTCAATGTGAATATAACTTTTTATCTTACAATACACAAATAAGCCAAAAGTGAAACTGACTAGGTAAATTTGCATAACATTTAAAGTGAACGAAAAAATTGGCAAGGCGGGACTCAAACCTGCTACCTCCGGAATACCGGACCAGCGCTCTTTCAACTGAGGGGTTAGCTACTCACCAACTCCAGCTCTGCTCCAGATCTCTAAGGCATTTTCTTTTTTTGAGCCACATTATGGAGTTAGCTACTCACCAACTCCAGCTCTGCTCCAGATCTCTATGGTATTTTCCTTTTTTGGAGCCACATTATGGGGTTAGCTACTCACCAACTCCAGCTCTGCTCCAGATCTCTATGGCATTTTCCTTTTTGGAGCCACATTATGGGGTTAGCTACTCACCAACTCCAGCTCTGCTCCAGATCTCTATGGCATTTTCCTTTTTTTTTGAGCCACCTTATAGAGTTAGCTACTCACCAACTCCAGCTCTGCTCCAGATCTCTAAGGCATTTTCCTTTTTGGAGCCACATTATGGGGTTAGCTACTCACCAACTCCAGCTCTGCTCCAGATCTCTATGGCATTTTCCTTTTTTTTGAGCCACCTTATAGAGTTAGCTACTCACTAACTCCAGCTCTGCTCCAGATCTCTAAGGCATTTCCCTGTTTTTGGAGCCACATTATGGGGTTAGCTACTCACCAACTCCAGCTCTGCTCCAGATCTCTATGGCATTTTCCTTTTTTTTTGAGCCACCTTATAGAGTTAGCTACTCACCAACTCCAGCTCTGCTCCAGATCTCTATCGCATTTTCCTGTTTTTGGAGCCACATTATGGGGTTAGCTACTCACCAACTCCAGCTCTGCTCCAGATCTCTATGGCATTTTCCTTTTTGGAGCCGATGTCAATATGTTCGCCATGGTTGTCTTTGGTGTCCCTCCAGTTCTGTCTTACTTCCGCCTCTTTCTTAAGCTGTACCGTTAATTTTTGATGTGGGACAGGTTCAGGTACTGGTACAACCTTGTCTTCTAACTTGTCTGAGAGGACTTCAGCTAATGGCAGAAAAAAGAAAATACAAATTACAAAGTAACTTAGGGCAAACATGTAGCCTTAGGCCTAACACAATTGACAATTTTAAAGGTAGTGGATATTTAGCCTTTAGCTTTCTTGTATTAGTAAATTTTGTTAAGCAATATTAAGTATATTACACAATACATTTTCGGTATGTAGTTGTTTTTTTTCTGTGTTTTCTGGTATTTAGTGTTTTTTTGTTTCCCCCGGTATTTAGTGGTTTTTTTTGTGTGTGTTTTTCAGAAGGCCTTTACAGGTTTTTTTGGGGGTGTGTTTTCCAGTATTTATTATGTTTTTTGGGGGTGTTTTCCAGTAGGATTATTTAATTTTCTGGTAGGCCTATTTAGTGTTTTTGTTTGCGTGTTTTCCAGGTTTGTTTCCGGTATTTATTTATATATTTATTTATTTTTGAGATTGTTTTGGGGTGGGGGCAACTTCCAGTATAGTGAGGTTGTTTTGGGGGTTTTTTTGCGGTAGTTTTTTTTGTTTTTTCCGGGTTTTTTAGGGGTGTTTTTTCGTTTTTTTTCGTTTCTGGTGTTTTCTGGTATTTAGTGCATTTTCTGGTAGTTTTCTGGCATTTTCCAGTAGTTTTTTGGGTTTTTTCCGGGAACAACCAAAATGACAACTAAAGCTAAAGGACGATGTGACGTAACCAAAGCCGCACGACAGTGTCGTTTTAGGGGTTGTAACTCAAACATTGCCTTCTGAACATTATCAAATGGACATTCTGCGGTATTGTTGTGTATTTGAACTAGATCAATACACAACAATGCGGCTCGTGCACGTATTTGCATTTGCTTAAAAAAAAATAAAAAATGAAAAATGACATTCTCGTAAACACCATGTCACAATGGTAATTAAAACCAGATAATAAATAAATAAAAAAATAAATAAATAAATAAATAAAAATAAAAATAAAACACCAAAAATATTAAAAATCCCCCTGAACCAAATCATAAACAGTTTCGGAAAGATTGCACTCGGCCTAGACCTTTTCTGTTGCTCTTTCCAGATCGAGAGGTCTCACTGGCTTTCTGGGAGAACAAAACATATGCACCGTAACAAGTTAAAAGAAGATATACACTCAAAATTAGCCAAGATAGTCTTTTCAGTGACAGTGTCAACCGCATGCCGCACATCTTGTGTTGTTGCTTTACAGCGCAGGGCGCCCTCGATAGTTTGAATTAAGCGGTCGCTCTAGGCCGTTTTCTAAGCTTTAGTTCGGTATTGGCTCCATGACCATTGCAAAACTGCATGAAAGAAGCCGAGAAGAGACGAAGCTAGAGTTTAGAAAACGACCCTAGTTCGCGCGAATAGGAAGCTATAGAGGGCGATATTTTCAGCAACAAAATTATTTTCCTTTCTCAGCTCAGCTCACTAAATCTCAGTTTGGAACGAGTAATTTTCCGAATTCTAAAGTAAGCAAAACTTCACCAAAATGACGGAGTACAAGGGAGCAGCAAGTGAGGCAGGCCGAGCACTGCAGTTGATTAAGAAGAGAGACAAACAAAAGGAAAATATGGAAAAATTGAAACAAAAAATCGAACAGGTAAAGTAAAAGTAAAACGAAGATCTTTGTTTATTTTGTCGGTTACACTACTTAGCATGTTACACATAGACCATGGGCCAATTTCACGGAGCTGCTAAGCACAAAAATTTGCTTAGCATGAAAATTTGTCCTTGGTAAAAACAAGGTTACAGAACAAATTTTCATGTGATCTTTATTGTTTTTGATTGATAATCAGCTAGTTTTTTGCTTAGCATGAATTGTTTGTCTTTATTACTAGGAGCGCCCTAGGAGGACGCAACTTTCAGGTCACTTTCTGTTTAGTAAGGTGAAAAACATCGCGAGGTGAACGCATTATCGACTTGTACAGCTACGGAGCTTTACATTTGTTTTTACCTTGCATTGACCCGAGGTCACGCAAAGTTGTGTTCTATTGTGTTCAGTTGAATTTTTATTTATTTGCAGAATTTGTTTTCCCGACTCATTAAAAAAAAAAAAAAGTTAAGAGGGCCTAATATTTCGATCTTAACAAGATTTTTTTTTTATTAGGAAATAAAGTTGGCAATGGCAGTTGGTTTGATGTCCATCTCATGAATGCAAATCACAATGACAATAATAATAAGTTCTTATATAGCGCACGTATCTACCAAGACTGATTTTAAAAGACATATGAGACCTATTGGCACCTTTGTTGTAAGAGTTTTTACAAGGTGCAGCCACTGCCAGAAACACTTGGGCAAACCCCTCCTCTTACTCTTAGCGATAAGTGTTACTGGGTTCTTTTTTCATGCATTACACAACATACAGGACCTACAGCTTTAAATTTCATCCGAAGGACGAAGCAATAGTGGTTAAGTGCCTTGCTTAACCCTAACTCCCTCACCATTGTTATTGAACAATACAATTCCTTCAAAATCCTCCAACTTCCTTTGTTGTGTAAGGAGTTAGGGTTAAGGACACACGTGTCAAGACCGGGACTCGAACCCACACTCTGCTGATCAGAAATACCAGAGCTTGAGTCCGCGCGCTCTTAACTGCTCGGCCATAACACGCCAGGGCCTATGGTCATTCCGTGTCAACGATGAATTCATCCCACTCAGATTGACATGAAACAGTACAGTACAAAACTACAGGGCCACTTCAGTAATGGCATTTTCTATTTGTGATTTGTTTCTTGAAGGATAACTTTGGCAAGGTCGCACCAATCAGTGCCAAGTTCACAGCCCACTATGATGCCGTGGAACAACAACTCAAGAGCAGTACAATAGGTGAGGGAAAAGCCAGCTTGACTATATAATGCAGGGCCCATGCAGGGCCCACTGACAACTCTCGGTTTTATTTACCCTATGACATAGAATGGAGTGGCCCTGTATTCTATTGCTGCGTTCCAATCGCGTCGTGTTTATCTTGTTCACGAGTTCACGAGTCGTATAATGGCGTTCTAATCGCCTGGTAACTCGTGTTCACCAGTGGTGAACTCGAGGTGGATTTTTTTTCTCCATGTTCACGACTTCATAAACGAATGAAATACTCACGCATGCGTGTTCGTTCACGTACAAGACTTGTGCGATAAAGAATGTCCTTACCGCACGACTAACTCGACTGTGCGCGTGCCTTTTGGTGGGTAGCGTTTGGAATGCAACCCACTCGTGAACATGGAGAAATTCACGGTGAACACGATAAACACGACGCGATTGGAACGCAGCATTTGGGTATTGGGGTATACAGGGTGATGGTTAGGGTCAGTCAATTCTATGTCCTAGGGTAAATAAAGTTGAGAGTTGTCAGTGGGCCCTGCATTCTATAATTCCCCCCGAAAAGCCAAAGGAAAGTCTGTCCTGAGCCAATACGACTAATCAGGCATCAGGCTGGTGTTTATCTTTTAGATTTTTAGATTTTTAGATTTTGCCAGAACTATGATTTTGCCAGAACGATTTGGATGAAGGCCTCGTCAAAATGTTTCTTTTTGACTATAAACAGGTCTGGTGACTTTGGATGAGATGAAAGCACGGAGGGACGTCCTCGTCCAAGAACATGAAAAAGAACTCGCCAAGGCCAACAGCGCCCTGGAAAAAGGGTAAGATTCATAATAAACTTGTATAAATTTATGATACTATGGGGAATTAAAATGAGGGCTATGCATCGGAACCATGCATCGGATGTCAGGAACCGGTTTCAGACTAACCCTATACCACCCCTAGCCTATTAAACTCCAACTGCAGGTTTTGCTAGGTTTTGGCAGGTTTGGTACCAAACATTAGACTTGGATTAGTTGGACTTTGTTTGACTCAGTACAAATGGCCCAGGGAGACACTGTTGAATTATGTGAGGTTCAGGGCAGAAAAGCACAAGACTTGTAAACATGTTGGAGTTTGGGGGAATGCACAGGCATTTATTCGTGGGTGAGCTCAGGCATTTATTCGTGGGTGAGCTCAGGCTGGTCACAGCAGAGTTCCTGGTCAACTGCAAGTATGATGTGTACACCCTGTGTGTCCCCACTCAAACATAGCCCAACACACACAGTCGTGAACCACATAACGACCGAGGATCGATATTGTGTTTTCCTTTCTTCCTTTACTTAACCCAATCCCCATTGCTTTGCCATTGCACCGTCGATCGAGGACAGAATTCGGACAAGCAAACCGTCGATCGAGGATCCTTTGTTCCCTTTGTTCTCTTTTGTGTTTCGATCCTCGATCGTAATGCAAGACAAGAACACAGAACGAATAGGCAGCCAACACAGTCCTGATGAACACTAAACAATGCATATGTACCAAGTTAATCCAACTTCAACAAGTTGGAGTTTGGCAGGTTTAGTACTGTTAGGTTCTCGCACTAGAAAGCATACCAAACCTTACAAACTTTAACAACTGCACACAGGTTCAGTAATTATTGGTACTGAACCTATCAGTACTAAAACCTACCGAACTCCCAACTTGTTGAAGTTTCACGCAATTTTGCCCTGAACCTCGCAGAGTTCAACAGGATCTCCCAGGGCCTTTTTTTGTACTGAGTCAAACAAAGTCCAACAACAAGTTGCTATGGTTTGGTACCAAACCATATTAGTGATATATCATAGCCACTATTTTTAACGGCAGTTCATAAATGTTTCTGACATGAACGAGGCATTCTGGCAAAATTAGACGGAACTGGGCACAGGGCATAGTGGAGAAAACAGCAAAATAATGACTAATGAGTGATTTGTAATCTCTGGTATGCCTTCTAACTATATTTTGCAAAGTAATAGCAAGGAAGTAGTAGAATAAGTGTTTTTAAGGAAAAACATTCACATTTGTCCATATCACATGTACAAAACTTAAAACTTCAAGAGCCTTTTTTTCTCAATATTTTACTTTAAGCGATAAATTGGAACTTTAAACAGCCATCACTTGTTAACCCTAACCCCCTAGGCCTTACTTTGAGCTAAAGAACTGCCTACTACAGAATACTACTTAGTATTTTGTAGCACTAGGTCTTTCTGTGACTGATGATTGGGTGTGTACTGACAGAGTACAGATACTGCCAACTACAAAATACTAATAGTGGCAATACAGGTCAGTAATACTTACCTGGCAAAAAATGCAGTAGTCCAGCCTTGACCCATTGCTGTGTCCCAAGTGACAATTTTTGCTGTAGAGTTTAGAACACTCTACATAGCATACATGGGCCATGCACACTCAGCAAGCAGAGGGACCCAATGCTAAAAAGTACTATGAGCGCAATTAGGGGTGAGGTACCCAATACTAAAAATTACTACAGGCATTGCACACAAGTCAGTGAGAGTACTGCATACTACTTTTTACTACTAGTAGTAAAAAGTAGCATTAGGTAGGGTTAGGGTTAATGGAATGTTCAATTGAAGCGCAACAAACAGCATTGTAAGAAGAATTGTATACTCTTTTCTAATACCCGAGAACCCTCATTTCAACCTTAGCCTAATTCCGTCTCATTTTGCCAGAACCCCTTACATTTATGGAATTTGCCCTCTTGTTACGTTACAGAGAAAAAGAAAAAAAGAAGAAGAAGAAGAACAAAGTTACGAGTACGCTGTCTTTCAACCTCGATGAAGAAGGAGAGGAGAATGAGGGAGAGGAAGCAGGTATGCATGCTGTCCGTCACAGTTGAGGAGTTGATCTAAATGACTGACCGACTGACTGACTGTCACTAGTGAACCGGGCAGTGCTATCCAATAGGATCCCCTTTTAATACTAATGAATGTCCGATTCATTGTGTGCATGTTACGTCCAAACTGTGGCCGTGTCCAAACTGTGCTTCTAGAGCTACGGCTACGTCTATTTTTGTAATGGGCAAAGACCTAGACGATAGCCTGAGACAAGAGATTTCGGACGCGGCCTTGTGTCAACTGCCCCAACTGTGTCCTTGCCAAACTCGGGGATTGCTCATCTGTGTCAACTGGGGTACTACGTAATAGAAGCTACTTGATGCCATTCGCTAGATATTTCTGCCATTATTTCTGCCATGTTTAGTCCTAATCTCACCTGCCCTACAAAATATTACGAGAAGTAAACTGTAGTATACATGCAGTACTCTTACTACTCTAACATATCAGTAGTATTGTTTAGTAGTAGTAGTATTATTTAGTATTGTGTACTACATCTAATAATTTATGTAGTTCTTTGTAGTATGTGGTGCTTTATCCCTAACATTTAAATTGCGGAGGTTAGGGTTAAAACCTGCTCGAACCGACAGCAAGGCGTATTATTCCAATTTATATTAAATTTGTTCTGCAAATAGTAAATAAAATATATCAAATTTTCAACAAATTACAAAAAGGTGTTTATACTTTTTTGTGTGAATTGTATTTTGGGGAGTGCTGACAAATCTCCCTATATGGAAATAGGCGAATATACAGCACTGTGTCGTGACAAGCTGTCGTCCAACACTAATTGATACATCATTCCACTCGTGATCTTTATAATTTTGAAAGTTGCGCAATGTCACATTTTGCTGAAATGCCACAGAACGTAGGTTAGGTTAAATGCTGTCTTTCTTATTTCTCTCTTTCACTTTTGTCTGATATTCAGATTGCCAACCTATCATCAAGAAAAAGAAGTTGGGAAAGAATCCCGACGTGGACACCAGCTTCCTGCCAGATAGAGAAAGAGAGGTCAGTGGTCTTGCAGGGCAGGGGTCCTGCAGGACAGGGGTCCTGCACAACAGGGATTGTGCAGGGCAGGGGCCCTGCAGGACAGGGTTCGTGCAGGGCAGTACTCAAAATTTAAAGAATATAACTTTACAAGCTAAAACCTTGTAAAGTTTTAGCTCTGTAAATGATGCATATTCCTAGAAAACAATATTCTAAGACTTCAATTTCAATTTTCCGAGTTGCAATTTGAAATTCCGACCACAATAGACTGATTGCGCCCTCTAAGTCACGTGACCTATAGTGGGTATCGAACATCAACAAACATGCCGTCTTCCATAGGAAAGTGCCGCTGTTGCTAAGTACATAATGATTGTTGCATTTGTTTCTTTGATCGAGGCTTTACTTTCTCTAAATCTCTGAGGAAGATTCCGGAGTTTGTACCCGAGACCTTACCGGATTGGCTGAATAACGCCAGTAAGGACAGTTCCAGCAAGTCTTGGAAATTCTACAAGGAACGTTATGTTAACGATGTGGTACTGGCACGGAACGTTTGGACCGGCACTAGCACCAGCGATTTTGAGAAAGAAAAGCCTCGATCGAAGGAACAAATGCAACAATCATCATGTACTTTGCAACAGCGGCACTTTGCTATGGAGGACGCCATGTTTGTTGATGTTTGATACCCACTATGGGTCACGTGACGTAGAGGGCGCAATCGGTCTATTGGAAATTACTTTCTTTTGTTATTTTCTTCAAAATGACAGCATACAAGCATACAATTTTACAGGGAGTTTACAATCATTGATATCTTTACATCAAGTAAGCTTTTCAACAATATTTTGGTTGGTTACTCTTTGGATAGCTGCAAAAGGTATATTCCACCTTTAACTGAATTAGCCAAGTCAGATGAAGTTTACCTAATATTATAGATGTTCATTTTAGTATAAATCAAAGCTTGAGGTTCACTTGTTTAATTTCTTGTCCGTTTTGAGTAGGAAGAAGACAACAGAGAAAGGGAAAAACTGAGACAGGAATGGCAGGATAAACAAGAAACGATTAAAAGTAAGACTCTGTGTTGGTTGGCGAAACAACTATTGGTCCAATTTTTGTTAACCAGTTCGCGCCGGATGACGTATATAAACGCAAAGTTTTCCCCAGATTCAAAACGGATGACGCATAAACACGCCACGAGCAAAGCCGGTAATGTCTGTCAGCAGCGAGCAAGACCGAAAATGTCTGTCAGCAGCGAGCAAGGCCGGAAATGCGTGGGTGTGCTTCCCAGTACTATCGGCCTGAACCCGCCTCGGATCAAGTTTCGTTAAAAATAAGTTTGCTTGTCGGCTCGGTGATGTTAAAATAATCCCGGCGCAAACTGGTTAAAGGGCATATAATGTAATTTGTATTAGTTTAAATGAAATATTATATTTAATTGAGTGATTTCCAGTATATCAACGTTTTTATTTTGGGGTAATAAACATGAAGTGTTTTGGGGAAACGGCCCTATCCGGCGTCCGTATGGATGTTAAAGATTCACCATTTGGTTTTGCTGTAGTTTAAAAAAATGGATGGGTTAGGGGGTTTAAATGTTATAGTAAATTGTATTCATAAATGCTGTTCTTGTAGTCTGGTTCCTTGACTTCTCCCAGACGAAACAGAGACTGAGCTCCCTGGGGAGTATACAGCTCAATTCAGCCATTTCTGCACAAAGCAGCTAAATCAAACACAATTGACCATCTCTGCCCCTCACAGGTACCCATTTACTCCTGGGTGGATAGAAGCAAAGAGTGACAAAGTGCCTTGCCCAAGAGCACACGCACCATAACCCCAGGCTGGGCTCGAACCCACAACCATCAGAATTAACGGCAGACCACGTGTTCAATGCTCCAAACCACCAATTGATAGGTGTAATACTCGTACGTGCGCCCACTAATTATTCAACCCACAGAAATAAACAGACGGATATAACAAGATAACAAACTGGAGTACTCGGTATTTTTGTTTGTCTTCTTCAGATGATGATATTGAAATAACCTACAGCTATTGGGATGGCTCAGGACACAGGCGGAGTGTTAAGGTAAACATATGGCAATTTTTTTTACATTTTTTTTACTTGGATTACAGATTGTTTGTGTCCCCGAGGTCATCGGCATCTTTAAAAAAAATTCAAACAATGCGTCTATATGGTGCGTCTAGTGAGTGTTATTTAAGATTGGAAGCCCTTGAAAAATGACCCAAGGCTTGGCTAAATGTACACAAATGCGTATGTGAATGGCTTTGTACAGCGCCCCCATGCGTCAAATGAGGTTCTCCCTCCCCCCCCCAACACTATTTGAATTGAATACGGATACAAACTCAAGTGTTGAAAACCTTGACCACATAAATCAAAGTCTAGAAAAAATGAATGCGTGTATGAGTTGTTTTGCTATCTTTGATGAGAATGCAGTTGTGCTTGGAGTCATCAAGCAGTTTTGATCGCAGGAGCAGTCTGTTAAAAAGAATGAGATATCTTAAGACGTGATCTGAGTATTGATTCATTCCCCGGGTTGCCATTGCGTTCACAGATGAAGAAAGGGGACACCATGCAGAGATTTTTACAGCGATGTCTGGAGATGCTAAAGAAAGATTTCCACGAGTTAAAGTAAGACTAAAGCCCTGTTCGCACTGGACTTATTATGATAAAACATACCTAGACGATGGGTACGTTTCCCATTTTAAGTCCAGTGCGGACAGCCTAGGACGTTTTCCTCTCAGGTACTTCTCCCGAGTCCAGTGGGTACTTCTACCGGCCAACTGCTGCCCGGGAAAACTTCCCTGGTCACTTTTCCCTAGACAATAAGTCGGTAAAAGCGGCCCAGAAAAACGTTCGGCCGGCCCTCCAGCGCAAGGTCATGCTACGCAAGACACCGCGCATGCTTTCTTTGCATTGTATACGTGCGGGCACGCTGATGCATGCAAATCGCATTCGTGATCACATTCGCACGTGGTTCTGCAAAAATATTACGTAGAGTTGGGGTTCCTTTGGTCAATATTATGGCAGATATTATTATTGATACAGTCGGAAGTTTGATTGGTGCTACCAGTGCATCATTTCCAAATGATAATAAAGAACGTCAACGTGTCTTACGACAAAAGAAAGCACGACAACGGATGCAATATCGTACCTACGATGGCATGGCGTCAATGATGCGATCTAAAAAAAAAAGGGCGCGCGCGCGAATGGGTACACCGGGGTCAATGCAGAAAGGTCACGCAAAGCGCCCTCACGAGTCATTATAATGACAGCTCGGCTTCTTCTCCCACGGTCTCGGTAAAATTTTCCCGTGTCGAAAGTCCAAGTGCGAACAGTGGTAACATTTGACCATTTTTTATTTTACCATCGTCTCAGTAAAACCTTCCCCCCAAAAAGTCCAGTGCGAACACGGCTTAAGAGGACCCCACACTGATCTAGCAATCATCTCTCTCTCCTTTTTTTCAATCTAACTTGTCAAGATGTGCACAATTTCACAGTCTAGAGTATAGTGGCCCATAAGATGAGCTATACAGTTTCCACTGGAATTGCACGCAGTTCAACTTGCCTAATGACAGTTTGAAAATGTTCACGCTAACACCCTGTTAATTTCAACTTGTATTAAGATTACCACATAATTATTCTTTATAAAAGTTCTCCTGTTATTAAAGGAGAACTGAGCTTTAAAATAACCCCTGGTGCCAATTTCCTAGAGCTACTTAAGCACAAAAGCCCTTACTAAAACCCTTACTGCGAAATTCCATGTGATTGTTAACATGCTAAGCTAACAACAGCTAAATACCAATAACAAACAATATACATCACATGGAGCTGTGGGTGGTAAGTGGGTTTGACTAAGCAGGTTTTGTTGAGTTAGTCTTGCATACGCACTGTGGACCTCCGAACATTATAGGTCTGAACGATGCGGGAAGAGGTTACGGTTTGTGGACTTGGCCAGGTCCACAATCCGTTTTTCAGTTTCCGAAAAAGAGCGCTAGAGGAAAAACGGGTTAGGGTTATATATAGAAAAGATAGAAGGAACAGCTGGGAGGCCCAGAATCAAAATTTGAGGGTAAATTTGTTTTGGAAAGCTAGAAAAATGAGTATTTAGTCAACGTTTTTTAACTACACGAAGACAAAGGAATGTCCACAGTACGTATGTAAAGTAAAGCTGTGTGTGTGCTTACATATACCTTCCACCACACAAAGCCTCTTATTTCTAACTAATAGCAGTTATGAGCTATCTGGCTTCCTTTCCATGTCATATTCCGTTTCGCCCAATCTCACATTTTTCGACATTGTTTTATCGGCAGGGCAGTGACAGTAGAGCAGATGATGTACATCAAAGAGGACTTGATCATACCCCATGTGAGTGATTCGTTTTATCCAAACACAAATTCTAAAAAATAAGCCCTCAAAAGCACTGGTTAATGGAATAGCCACTGTGATATGTAAGCAGATTCTGCAACAGAAGACTGTGTTGCACAGTACAAAGTGGGACTCAAACCCCCCAACCTCTGGTGCTCCACTCACTAAATCTGCCTTTCATATGTGACCGTTCACCACGAATGGGCTCTAAAGTCGCACATGTTAAGTTTGCAGGAGGAACCAATTGTCGAAAAATCGATATAATGTTTTATAATGGCTTGGCAACTTTGATAAACTATAACTTTGAATAGAAATGTCGGAAAATATTAGTTTCGGTATCATTTTTAAGCTGATGACGTACCCTTTCCAAATTTACATCAACCTCCAAAAGTGAAAAATTTGACTTTACAGCCCTTTTGTGGTGGATGGTCACATATATCCCATCGTCCAATGCGTAGGTAGGGCTATAGTTAAGCATAGGCCTCAATATATGTGACCCAGCACGAGTAAATGAGACACTTTGCGGCAAAAATAAAATTTGAGATTTTGATTTCGTAATTTAAAGCTAAACAAGCTTTAAATGATGAAATCAAAATCTCAATTTTTATTGTTGCCGCAAAGTGTCTCATTTACTCGTGCTGGGTCACATATAGGGTATATTGATATCGGCTAGTAGTTTTAGCTCCATAATCTATTTTGTCAAGTGAAGTCGGTGTTTTTTTTGCACCGACAAATAACTAAAGCTCGATTTAGTTATTTTTTGGTGCGCAAGGACCCCTGACTAGAGCTAAAACTACTAGCTAAAATCGATAGATAAATTTGATAGATAAAACCAATATCTTGGTTTCATTTTCTTCTAGAAAGATTCTCCATCTATTGGTATAGGTAGTTTTGGCCTCAGAGTGGTGGAAGTATAATTGTTCGGTTTTTTATGGGCCACCCTGTATAACACAAAACAAATCCCAGACAAACACAAATTGCAGTTTTAGAACGATGTTGCCAAACCACCGTGTCTTTTTTTTTCAGGTGGTCATTCAACAGCCATTAGTTTGGAAAGCTCAGTTAGTAAAATGAAAGCCACACTTTGTTCTGCTTTTTTAAAGCGATCCTAGTCAGTTTCCAGTTTGGGTTGGTGGGACGAATTCAGCAAAATACTAGAAAACGCCCTGGAATTTACCATATGTGACCCACTCCACAATAATGGGTATTATGCCACAAAACAGTGAAATTGAGTTATATTCATGGTTGGAAAGCCCACAGCGTAAGCTTTCATTTGGTATATAATTGAGCTCCATCGCCCCTCCCGTTCTAGATATATGACATGTTTACATACTGATTACTTCCTTGGAGTTCAAATTACACAACTGAGAAAACAGGCTTTGAAAAAGCCGGCTCTATTGTAGTACAACAGAACGATGCACATAAAATTGTATTTCTGTTCAAATTGATTCTTTAAAATCAACATTTTGGTGAATGAAACCTGAAACTGTAGGTATTAAAAATGTCATTCATGACAAAAAATGTAAATCACATTTTGATGAAATGTTTACCCTCTCAACTTTGAGTAGGCCATTACATGATAATGCACAGCGCGACTTAATACCCTTTATTGCAGAGCCGGTCACATATTCACGTGGCTAACCACACTTGTATTCCCTTATTGAGCACCCTGAACCGTTATCTATAACTATCTCTATGCCATATTTTTATATTCCGCAGCATTATTCATTCTACGATTTCATTGTCACAAAAGCAAGAGGCAAAAGTGGTAAGAACTGAATATGTTTTTTTCAATTCACTTGAAAACAGTACATGTCAATGTTACTGAGGCCCCAAATTACTTGTGCCAAATTGTTTAGAGGTAGGATACACCATTTGCAGATATCAGAAGATTTTACTACCGAATTATTAAGAAATATCTTACTTATTTAGAAAGTAAATAATGATTGTAGGCATCCAGCAAAATGATTGAGCTGCTAGATATTCTGGGATTGTTTCGAAAAAATTGAATTTTATAAAATAAAATCACTTGAAAAAAACCCAACAACAACATAAGAACCACTGCCAGACGCCGGTTGAAAACGAACGATGTCTTTCTTGCTTTCCTCGGCATCAATGATTGTAAAACTTCGGACAGGTCAGTTAAACAATATTTACTATAAAATACAACCCCGAAATCCACCTATTCATGATAATTCAAGCAATTACCAATGGTGTGTCCTACCTTTACATCCACCCATTCCTGATAATTCAAGTAATTACCAATGGTGTATTCTACCTTTTGAATCCACCCATTCATGATAATTCAAGCAATTACCAATGGTGTATCCTACCTTTGAATTTTGAAGGATTTGTGTTGTTGTAACACTTTCTTTTTGCACCTGTGCTTTTGCACACAGGTCCTCTCTTCAGTTTTGACGTTCACGATGACATTAGACTGACAAACGATGCATCAGTTGAGAAGGATGAGGTACGAGTTCAGTCAGAATTGGATGGATAAGTTGAACGTGGAAAGATAGATTATTTTGATTGGCTGTTCTTAGAGCGTAGTGCGAAATAAGGTACCCTCTGAAGACGTGAACACAATGGGGACAATGGGAGTAAAAAGGTCTCCAAAGGGTAATTTCTATAGATGAATAGGTCTCCACTAGGAATTTCACTAATTAGATTTTTTTTTATTGTACTTAAATTACTCAAAAACTAGGTTTAGGATATGGGTTAGGGTTAGTGTTTGGGTTAGGGTATAATATAGAGTATATTGAGTCGAAACTTCAACCCAGGAAAATAATTGGGTTAAAATGGGAGCATTTTGAAAAACGTGCTTGACTTTCTAACCACTTTGTGAACGAGAACAAAGCCATGTCTCCACAGTGATACAAAAATGCAAATTAATGCGGCCAACTTGTTGTGGGCTCTGCTTATTATGTACTTACGGTAAGCGTATTTCACGGGTTGGTGAGGAATTTGGCCTGAACTCTTTTTGAAAAATAGCCAAGTAAACTCGACATTGGTAAGGAAAGGGTTAACTAAGGATTCTGTTTGTGCTTACAGGGTTAAGTATTCTATGCTCACCGAATGTTTCTGCTCGTGCTGTAAGCACAAAATGTTTGTGTTGTTGAATTTAGTGGTTAGCAGAGCCATGATAATCGGGCAATTATGGGCTCAATTGCATAGCTCTGCTAACCAGAGTATTCCGCGCTTACGATCACCATTGTTTGCTAACCACGTTAACCCTGCAAACACAGAATGCTTAGAATGTGCAGAAGCCCAAATTCTCCGTTATACGCTTACCGTATGTACAACATTTTCTGCTACAGTAAGTAGGGATTTTTTTCTGACGGTAAGCAGAGCTAGGAAATTGGGCCATGTGGCCAATTTTATAAAACGTGTAAGCACAAAAATTTGCTTATCATGCAAATTCTTCCTTGGGAAAAAAACAGGGTTATAAACCAACATTTCAGTTGTTGTTTATTGTTTGTGACTGGTATTCAGCTGGATTTTTCTTTGAAAGAAAAGCACGTGGAGTTTTGGCCGATAACCTGTTTTTACCGAGCAAGACATTTTTTGTGCTTGGCACATTTTTGTGCTTACATGTTTTATAAAATTGGCCCCTGGTTTATCCCAGCCCTTCAGTTCACTTTATTTTCCATACCATATAATTGACACATTCGTAAAATACAGATAGGTACATGTAATAGAGGGATCCCATCAAAAGCAATGCTTGTCTAGTATGGGAGTCCACATTTTAACAAAATACGTGTATCAGTATATGTGACCTGGCACCACGAAATGAGCGGAAAGTCGCACATGGCCAAAACTAGTTATTGCCCGAAACGTTCATTTTTCAAGTGGGAGGTCGGTTTTGAGTTGTTAACGTTTTTACGTACAAAATAAACTTCTTTATCATATCATAAACTTCTTTATCAAAATTGTATAGCTCAGTTAAAACTCTAAAGTGTGTTTTTTGGTGGCTGAATTGCACTGATTGATAGTATAGTCGGTTCACAGACTTTGAACTCCGTTTTCGAGAAACAAGGGAGCATGACTTCAGCAATTTCAAAAGAGTATAGCGGCGGCTAGGAATAAGCTACAGCAACACACAATACATCATTTGAAAGCTTAGGACTTATTCTTTCTAGAAATGTAATAATGTCAATTTTGTTATTTTGCGACTTTCCACCGATTTCGTGGTGCCAGGACACATATTTATACAGTATGCAAAATACTTGTTCAGTATGCAAAATACTTTTTCAAAATACTTTAGCGTTTTCTCCAATCCAGTCCCATGCAGGTAAAGTGGTTCTGCGGCACTGGTTTGAGCGCAATAAACACATCTTCCCGGCCAGCCGCTGGGAACCATACGATCCAGAGAAAAAGTGGGACAAGTACACGGTGAGTTAAAGTATAGGAGGCAAGAAGACACCGAACTTAACCAAAAAAAGAATTAACAAAAATTGGGTGGTTTTTTAAAGATGGACTACAACGGAATAATGATAAAGGCTTTGTTGCCTTTTTTTGTTCGAGAAATGTATAATGATTACTAATATATCATTAGTATTCAATAAATCTTGTTCCTTCATGCAAAAAAAACCCAAAATTGATCGGCGTTCTACGACCCAGAAAAACTCAGTTTCAGCAAAAGCCCTTAACTCATGAATAATTCATACGTTGTGTGTGACGTACTACCCATGACGATTTACTCGGGTCGATCGTGTGCGTGCATTTTTACCGTACAATGCAATGCGGAATAACAGCGGACAAGCTAGGCTATATTTTGGTACAACTATTTTCGACCGAAAAACAGCGAAAAATGTCCGATAGCAGCGAGTATTGGGAAGACCACAGTATAGATGAGGAAGAGGCATTTCGTGGAGGTACTTCTGAGGACAGTGATGGCAGCTCTAGCGATGAGGGGAGCTCACCAGACGAGAGAGAAGGCGATGACTCTGCGGCCACGGCAGACCCGGCGGTTGCCGATGACTCGGCCGACGTAGAAGCAGTAGGCCTGGTGGTAGTAGTACGAATTCTCTCGATGTTTGGCGCTTTCAATGTGGGGATCGATCCAGGCTTTAAACGAAACTTTGTTGTCAATCCCAGTGAATTTTTCAAAGCACTTGAAGGTTCAACACAGTCCTCTGAAAAATGTGCTGAACAAATCAAAGGCCTACTTCTTGCCGAGAAGGTTAGAAGGTGAAATCCTTTCGTGTAATATTTACGAACTTCACCCATTCCTTTGATAACGCAGGATCCCGCGGAAATTGCACAAAATGAATCTCTGGATTCTTCGAACAATTTCTCGTGCATCCAGTCCACCAACAACACATGAAGTTGGCATTATTGTAGCTGATAGTGATACACTATAAAAAAAAGATTCGTAAAAACTTCATGCCTCTGCATGAAAACGCATACATAATACACACGGAATAACATGGCGTCTTTTGTTTACTCTCGGTTGCTCATGGGTAGGACGTCATCACTTTTCGCTGGTTTACAAGTCCGCTGGTACTATATCGTGGATTTCATTGTAGTTTTCAGTGGATCTTTGCCGGGAACCAGTAGTCCAGTTCAATATGTACAGATACAACTTTTCGTTCAATTTTTTTGGAGATTTGCAAAACTATACATTTTTGGAAAGTTTAGGACCTACTGAACCTAAAAAGTAATGTTTACATTTTTTCTAAACACTTTATGGCGGCCATCTTGGATTTTCAAAATGGCGACTATTTTTTGCTCACATCTTGCAATAACTCGGCTTCTAAGCATCTTAGGCTTTTGATTTTTGTGTCTAAACATACATTTTCTGAGACAAAGAATCTAATGGGACAACTTATAATGAGCTATATATAATGCATGACACTATTTTGGAAAAAATACATATATTCTAACTAACAACATGACAACAAAATTAGCTAAAAAAACATGACAATTTCAGTGGGTATTACAATGTCACTACCAAGGGGTATAGCCAATATGAACAGTTTATTGGGCTGGCATGTTGAATTTTGACACAAGCATGCAGTAATGTCTATATTTGGAACTGCTGGGGAAATCCCGAACTGCTGTGGAAATCCCCTACTGCCTAGAAATGGCACCACACAAACAGATGCAGGGTTGTTGCAACAGGCTGCATACACGTAGTACATGGACTGCACACAGGTGGTCTACTCATATTCAGCAAACAGCAGATTCCTTCTCTGAACAGTGGTCTACATGCGTGGACTAGGCCTAAGGCTCAAATGGTAAATATTAGCCAACTTTTCGAGCATTGCAAGTAGTCTAGTTATTCAAATCATTGTTGTCTAGTATAATAATTACATGTATTAACACAATCATTGTAGTCTAGAATCATCTGAGTCCAGTGTCCCATTGTTGTTGTTTCAGGCTCTAAGAGACATGGAGTCGACCACGAATGAGGTCCCCAAACTTACTGGTGGACGGCCGTGCCAAACCACTGACTATAAACTGTGTGTTGTGTGTCAAAAAGAAGCCGGACCTTTAGTGTTGCACCCAAGGTTAACGTCATAACGTTAATCGTATACACTTTCATGTACAGAGCGCCAGTTCGGCAGCACTGTCTCTCTGCTTTATATTGCTCTATATTCTTTGTCCAGCAGCTATGGGCATACTTAGGTTAACTAAGGGGAAATTGACGTCCAGTGCCTCTTCCTGATCATTTCGGGTTCGATTCCTGGACCTGGTTTGCAGTGATTTTGACTGGAAAATTGTCTCGTTGTGCGACGCTTATGGCTTCAATACGGTGGACTGCTTCACGCAGTGTGCCTATGCACAATCAGTGGCTAGGCTTGACTGCCCTGCTAGTGTCCATCTCCATCCAGTTGACTGTCGTCCACTATATCAACACAATGAACTTTTCACGGAGTGAACTAATCCAGTTGAACAGTTCTATTGTTCGGCACCCAAGACTCCCCACCGATGTGTACAACAACATACGCATACTTGGCATCAATCGCAAGCCTCCTACTCGTCGAGGGAAACGTGCGGGGAGGATAGCTTCAACCACCCTGGTAACCGGTAAATCCATTAGTGACCCAACCATTGATGTTCCTGTAATTTCTTCCCAATCCCCTCCAACTCGTAACTGTCACAACACATGTTCCAGAGGTATAAACCTTAGTCTCTGGAATGCCCAGTCCATAAGAAATAAAACTGACATACTTTGTGAAATGATAATTGAACATAATACTGATATCATGGTTTTAACTGAGACTTGGTTGAGACATGATGATCAGGTTGAGATGGGGAGCATGTGCCCACCTGGTTACTCGGTATTGAGTGTACCTCGTCAGGCTGCTACCAGGGGTGGGGGCATAGGACTTGTCTCAAGGAGTCAACTGAATCTACAGCTGAGAAATAGTGTGCTGCCCGAAACAAGCACATTTGAACATGCACTTGTCACCTACCGTCACAACAACATTAACTTGGCCATAATCTACAGAACCCCATCCTCGTCTGTCACTGAGTTCCTTGTGGAATTTGAGGAGTTCCTCTGTGCTTTAGAACATCTTCCTGGTAGGACACTGGTTCTTGGAGATTTCAATCTTCATTATGATTGTCCATCCAAGCCTGAGGTCAGATCGTTTACTACCATCATCTCCTCTTTGAACTATCGTCAAATAATTGAAGGTCCAACCCACACAGCTGGTCACACTCTTGACTTGGTTCTTGTCAAGAGTGATGACACCTTGCTCAAATCACACACTCTGGATAAACCTCAAGTTTCTGACCACCTTGTCATCAACTGTATCCTGGATCTCAATGAACCCTGTGGCTTGCAAACAACTTACTCATCACGGAACTTCAGATCCATTGACTCTGATGCCTTTCATCATGATCTTGAAGGCAAAATGGAGTGTATTCGCTTGAGTGGCTGTGATGACATCGATGACCTTGTCAAATGCTACAACTGCGCCTGCCGGGAAGTGCTTGATGATCACGCTGCTGCTACCATCCGTTCCCGTGTCGTCCGTCGCAAGCCCAGATGGTTTAACAAATCTGTGGAAGCCGCTCGTCGTGCACGGCGCCGTTCTGAACGGAAATGGAGGACGACCCATGCAGAGATGGATCATCGAGCCTACGTCCAGTCGCAACGTCATGTGTCTGATGCCATCACCCAAGCCAAGACAGAATACTTCAATGGACGGTTTTCTAATTGTAACTCTAAAGATATGTATAAAACCATACATGAATTACTTAATACTAATCATTGTCATTTACCCGATTCTACCTCCTCAGATAGACTGGCTAATATGTTTGGTGATTTCTTTGTATGTAAGATTGACAAGATACGTTCTGAAGTAGAGAACGTTACTAGTGCTGGTTCACCCTATGAACATGTGGATAGTAACCGATTGTGTTGCACTATGTCTTGCTTTGAACCTGTTACTGTAGATGATCTCACTAGCCTTGTCATGAAATGTCCATCCAAATCCTGTAATCTTGACCCCATGCCCACATGGTTAGTTAAAAACCACTTACCGGCTCTTATCCAGATTCTATGTCGCATTGTGAACGGCTCTTTGTCTGCAGGTGTGTTTCCTGCAGAACTCCGTAGAGCTTTGATAACCCCTGTCCTGAAAAAACCTTCGCTTGACACTCAGCAACTGCAAAGTTACCGACCCGTGTCAAACTTACCCTTTTTAGGTAAACTTATTGAAAAGGTCGTTTCCTCACAGGTTTCATCTTTCGTCCATTCCAATAACTTGTCCGAACCTTTGCAGTCTGCTTACCGGCCCACACACAGCACTGAAACTGCTCTCCTCACAGTTCAAGATGTTGTCCTTCGAGCTATTGACTCCAAGCGGGGCGTCTTCCTCATCATGATTGACTTGTCGGCTGCATTTGATACAGTTGATCACAGTATCCTCTTACAACGTCTCCGTCACGACTTTGGTCTGGAGGGTACTGTATTGAGCTGGTTTCGTTCGTACTTGAGGGGTAGAACGAGTCAGGTCCGTGTGAGGGAGGCGCTCTCTGTTGAAGCCAATCTCAAATATGGTGTTCCTCAAGGATCTGTCATTGGTCCACAGCTCTTCACTTACTACACCCACTCTATTGGTCAAATAGCTCGGCAACATTCCATACAATACCACATTTATGCAGATGATGTCCAGCTGTTCTTGACCTTTGACCCCATCCAGCCTGGAGATGCTGTCTGTGCTCTGTTTCGACTGTCCAAGTGTGTCCAAGAGCTTCAATCTTGGTTGATCTCTAATAAACTCCGGATGAATCCAGACAAGACAGAGTTCTTCATTGCGTCTTCTCCTGCTCACTTCAAACATCTCCAACATCTTACTTTCAACCTCAATGGCATTAACATTCACCCTTCTCTCTCGGTCAGAAATTTAGGTGTTGTGTTTGACCACGACATGAAAATGTCTGACCACATAACACAACTCTGTCGCTCTCTCAACTGGCACATACGTAACCTTAGCCGGATCAGGAAATTTCTTGACTTTAATGCCTGTCACAATGCCGGCCGTGCCCTGATTCTATCAAAACTGGATTATTGCAGCTGCCTTGTTAATGGAGTCTCCAAGAAAGAAATATCTCGTCTTCAGAGACTTCAAAACAGATGTGCAAGGCTTATCTTTCAGACCCCCAAACACACCCATACCTCTCCTCTGCTCAAACAACTACACTGGCTCCCAGTCGCCGAACGCATTCAGTTTCGCACACTGGTTCACACTTACAAGTCACTTAATCACTCTGCACCAGATTATCTCTCCTCTCTTCTCAAAATCCATAAGAGTCCTTACTCCCTTCGTTCTTCTGCTTGTGAGTCTCTTGTTATCCCTAAGTCACATAAATTGGCTGGTGACAGGGCCTTCTCTGTTGCCGCCCCCCGGCTATGGAACAACCTGCCTATCTCCATCAGAAACTCAGGCAGTGTCTTTTCCTTCAAAAAAGCTCTCAAAACCTACCTTTTCCCCCAAACGTAGCTGCATGTCCTTTTTTTCTTTGTTGTTTTTTGTCTTCTATTCCTCTTTCTTCTTTTCTAGCGCCTTGTATCCTTTGGTAATTTGGCGCTATACAAATCCAGTTATTATTATTATTATTATTACCACAACCTCCTAGAGGCATTGAAGGAGCGAGCCAGCTTGCATGATGCCGATTGTGTTCCAGTGCAGAAACTGCTTAAAGACTGCACAGCAGAAACACTGCAAAGAGAGAATGCTGTTTGGCATCGTACTTGCTACTCCAGGATGACAAACACAGTCCAGAGGGAGCGTGCAAGAGACCGACAGCAACACTCCATGTCTACTGGGTCACACACTCCCAGGGTGAAAGGTCGCAGATCAAGAAGTGCTGATGACGTGAATGTGGCTGACTCAGCTGGACCATATACCCGATCATCAACACGACCTTTGAACAAGGACATGTGTTTCTTTTGCTAGACAGACAATGACCAGAAACTCTTCAGTGTCAGAACAGGGAATGCCGGACAATCACTAAAGCAAGCAGTGCAAGCGTCTTCAGATCCAGAACTGAAAACTAGATACAGTACTTGCATTGCTGATGGTGATGCCCATGCTATGGATGTCCAGTATCACAAAGCTTGCTGGACCAAACACGTGTTCCATGTTCTGCGGGATGACACCAACGAAGCACCCAAGACAAAGCAAAGTCCCACACAAGTGTCCAGCTTCGTTGAACTGCTGAACATCATAGATACACAGACCAGAGATGGAGAATACCTTTCAATCCAAGACATCGAGAACACATATGTCAGCATGGTACATGTGGGTGGAACAGAGGCCATGGAAAATCATTCACCTGCCTTCACCAGGCAATGGTTAAAAGACAGAATCCTTTCTGAATTACCACACGTAAAATCAGTCCGACAGAGAAACATGCGAAGTCCCGCGGTCTTGTACTGCCCAGAGGCCTGTGATACAGACATGGTCCAGACTGCTATTAGAACTGCAGATGACACTGACAGCATGAAAAACCTCTACCAATCAGCCCTACTCCTTCGCCAAAGAATTGAGCAGTTCACCAAGACAGTGAAGACGCCCAGTTCCATAGTAGTAGCCAGTACCCTGGAAGATGTACCGGTGGAACTGTATACCATGATCCGCTGGATAATGGCGGGACCTGCAGACAAACTGCAAACAGAAGTGCGGACAACTATTGTTGACAGGGGTGCACTAACCCTGAGCCAAAACCTGATGTTTGGTTTCAAATCCCAGAGGCAAGTCACGTACAAGCCGAGTGACGAGGGTGCTGGATTCCGGTCTCAACAAGCTAGGAAAACCCCCAAGTACTAGGATTGGCCCTGACCGTCCACCACGACACAAGAAACAAGAAACTCGTGAATTTCCTCAATGCCCAGGGTCACTGTGCGTCCTACAGCCGTGCCCTCATTATGGAAACAACCCTTGCCAATGCTGTAGTGGAGAACACAAAGCAGTTCCAGGGGCTGTATGTGCCACCTTTCTTGAAGAAGGGCACGTTTGTGTTATTTGCCTCAGACAACACAGACTTTGCTGAGGACACTGCTGATGGCAAGGATACAACACATGGGACAGTCACTGCCATCTACCAGAAGGCTGATGCACCTGGTGAACCAATCACACCCCCTCTACGCATTGGTGACACAAAGTCAAAGAGTCTCTCGGTGACTCCATACCATACAGCCATGCTACCGTGTGAGAAGCCAAAAGCAGAAGCGGGCGAGGAAGTTTAGCATCAACAACTCTGGTGTAGCAGATAGCTATCAACTTACACAACTTGGATGGGTTGTCGCCTCAACTCTTTCCAGGATGAAGGATGAAGGGTCAAGCCAAATTCCAGGTTGGGCTGGCTATAACTCCTTGCTGTCAACAAGCAAGCCGCTGACCGAGGTTGGTGCCCTGCCCCTACTCCCAGAAGTGGCACACGAGTGGTCAACTCTGCTAACAGTGATGAAGCAGGCACATCGGTTAAAGGAGTTGACAGTTGGAGAAGAGTACATCACTGTCATAACCTATGACATGGCCCTCTACGAGAAAGCAGTTCAGCTGGTGGATGCCAGGCCAGATTTGAAAGGCAAAGTGATGCCAAGACTCGGTGAACTACACGTCGTCATGTGTGCCTTGAGAGCCCTGGGTTCATCAATTGAAAACTCTGGAATAGATGACGCCTGGATGGAAGCTGATGTGTATGGCTCTGCAACCACCAGGCAGATTATCAAATGCACCCACTGCAAGCGCTCCCTGCGTGCCCACATATACTCATACATGGCTCTTTATGAGCTGGCGATCGATCAGTTCTTGAAGGACAACCCTGACCTAAAGGATGTGTGCCTAGAAGCTACCGCTGAGATAGAGGAGGCCTGCTCTGTGGCAAACAAGAACACAAAAGCTGAATCTGTGAAGCACGCCAATGCCCATCTACTGCAAACGCTGACTCAGGAGAATGTGATGAATAGTCTGCATGATTGGGAAGAACAGAAGGCCAAGAACGCAATGTTCCGTTCCATGATGAATTACCTGCACCGGGTGGAGACGATTCTCTACTTTGTAGCAGCATCTCGGAATGCTGATCTTCACCTTCATCTTGAAGCTGGAGAAGCGCTCAGCAAGCTGTTCTTTGCAATGGATAGGATCAAATACAAGCGACTCTGGCCACGCTACATAGCAGACATGCATGCACTCAAGATTGACCACCCAGAAACATGGAGAGAACTGGAAGAGAGCAACATTTCTGTGACCAAGAACGCCATCCCCTTTGTGTCCATCGGCGCTGATCATGCATGCGAACACCTCAACAAACTCATGAAGGTTCATGCTGGTCTGATTGGGATCTCCAACAACCCCAATGCAAGACAACGATTCTTTTTGGCTGCTCCAGAACTGTCCTGCCTAGCAAAGGAATTCAAGGACCAGTTCCTTGATGTTGGAAGCAAAGCAGTGGAACATCACGACCTTTCCCCAAGCCAAATCAAGCGGGAGCATGGAACCATCAGCAGGATTAAGGATGCCATACAGAGTCACGGGAATCCATTTGCTGTTGAGGGCAACATGATCTACAACATCATAACCCATGCATACATCCCAGATGAGTACGTGCCACAGATCCTGAACATAGATAACACGGGCCAGAAGCTCTATGAAGACTACGTGACTGAGCGGATCAATGGGGATGTCAGCCTCTGGGCCCCTGTGAAGAAGCAAAACAACAAAATGTACATGTCTGGCAACAAGACGCATACAGTCAAGATTCGCGACAAGATCGTAGACCTGAATAAAACAAAAGACCTGTACGGGAGGATGATGGTTCTTGCCCGCTCAAACAGAGACATTGACCAGAAGCAGGCAGTTGGAACCTACGAGTTCACACTAACACCAAGGGCACTCTTTTCCCCAAATGGCTCGGTGTTGCCATGCAATGACAAGTCCAAGCTTATCCATGTACTTGAGAAGTTGACAACACAAGAAACAACAGAAGCAGACCAAGAGTCAGATGAAGACGCCACAGAGACTGATGCAGATCCCCCTGATCACCGTCGGAAGATTTAGTGGTGGATGGCATGGTCCTTGTCCAGAAAATGACAACGAAACCAGCAACTGTAGTGACAGTAAAGGATCTCAGTGTATGCTTTAATGAGAGACTGATAAACCTCACGAGAAGCTTTGATGAGGTCATCCTCGTTTTTGACAGATACAAGGCTGATTCTTTAAAGAGCACAACCAGGCAAAAAAGGCGAAAAGGAAAGGATCCAGTCCAGTACCAAGTCCGAGATGAGACCAGCATCAGGCACATCACAATGAGTCGATTTCTGTCACATGAACAGACAAAGGCTGATCTGACAGAATATTTGGCTGAGAAAACCTTGGACTACAACAAAGATTCATCCAATTTGGTCATCACCTCAGCTGCGGGCCACACCAGGAGCAACAAGGATGTGGGCTCCTTTCCAGATAACAACCACGAGGAAGCAGACACCTTGATGATATGCTTGGGGGTGTCTGCAACAGAGCGAAACTCAAGGGATGCAGAAATGACATTCTTTTCTCCTGATACTGATGTCCTCGTTTTGATAATAGCCAGTTATGATTTGTTGCCAAAGAACACCTCAATCTCGATGGTTTCTGGTGTCCAGCAGATCAAGCCATTATGGACAGCACTGGGCCCGGAGAAAGCAAAGGCCTTACCAGCATTCCATGCATTCTCTGGGGCAGACAACATTGGAAGGTTTGCACGAATAGGCAAGGCAACCTGGTTCAAGCTGTTCCTGTAGTCTGACGATGATGTCATCAGGGCCCTGTGCATGCTTTATGATGACACGGATGTGACGGAGGACTTCCCGCTATCAACCTTGGCCAGGTTTGTGTGCCCTGCATACTGTCCAAAGGGCATCAAGATCTCAAGCATTCCTGATCTACGTTGGTACCTATTTTGCAAATACATGGCAGAAAGTGAAAAGCTACCACCTACCATGGGTGCCCTCAAGCAGCACATTTTGAGGACGCATGTGCAAGCTAGAGTCTGGGGCCAGGCTGCCCATCCCCAGCAGGTTCCGTTGGACCCACTGCAGAATGGCTATCACAAGGACCGCGATGACGGCCAGCTCAACCCAACCACCACTGATGTGCCACCAGCACCGAAGGCTATCATTGAGATGGTCAGGTGTCAGTGCAAGGGGAACTGCACATCTAATCGCTGCTCGTGCAAGTCAAATAACTTACCTTGCACCGATCTATGCATGTGCGACACACATTGTGAAAATGACGAAGACACATACTACGAGAATAGTGATTCAGATGATGACAGTGATGACTAATGTCATTTGCTTGATATATATTAATGTCTAGAACCTAGGGGGACTATTCATTGTTTTAATGTGACGATCATGTGACGCATATTATAATTAGACTATTGCGTTGAAACATTTGTTTCTATCAGGTACACAAGCAGTACATTTTGGTCATTTTTTTAGTAAACATTGTGATTTATACTGTCTTGCATTAAATGTAGTGCACTGTAAGTTGTCCCATTAGATTCATTGTCTCTGAAAATGTATATTTAGACACCAAAATCAAAAGCCTAAGATGCTTAGAAGCCGAGATATTGCAAAATGTGAGCAACAAATAGTCGCAGTTTTGAAAATCCAAGATGGCCGCCATGGAGTGCTCATAACAAATGTAAACATTAATTTTCAGGTTCAGTAGGACCTACAGTTTTCAAAAATGTATAGTTTTGCAAATCTCCAAAAAAACTGAACGAAATTACACAAGAAACTGGACAGGGCGGGAAATTTCAAAATCGAAGAATCGAGGTCTAATTTTTTCGGTCAAATTGCAACAAAATTATTTAGAGAAAAACATGACCGTAACAATAAAGTGTTACCTGAACACAACATAAACAAGGTCCGATAATAAATTTAATGTGTGAGTTTTCGTTGTAGTCCATCTTTAATATATTTTTTTTAATTTATTGATATTTGAATGTTTGATATGTCTACTACACATACTTTGAAGAAATGGTATACAAATAATAAGGAATACAAACGTTTTCATGATAAACAATTAGAAGCTTAAATTTTATTTTCAAATGGGTATATCAAATTATTTCTTCAAATATGAAGTTTGTTTGAATGTTTGCATTATTTAAAATGGTTGAATAGGAAGATATTATAATTGTTTCACTCAGTTCAACATTTAAAGGTTGGATACACCATCTGAAGATATTTTTAAAAATGACTACGGAATTATTAAGAAATATTTTACTTATTTGAAAGTAATCCAAAGTAAAGGCATACAGCAAAATGATTGAGTTATGAAATGATGAAATATTATGAAATGAAATGAAATGAAATGATTTAATTTTATATTAAAAAAATCCTGATCAAAAACAAGAACATAAGAATCACTGCCCGACGCCAGTTAAAAAGGAAAGTCGTTTTTCTTGCTTTTTCGTTTGTATCCATGATTGTAAAACTTCGTACTGGTTAAACTATATTTACTATGAAATACAATCACCCATTCCTGATAATTCGAGCAATTACCAATGGTGTATCCTACCTCTAAATCCACCCATTCCTGATAATTCAAGCAATTACCAATGGTGTATCCTACCTTTAAATCCACCCATTCCTGATAATTCAAGCAATTACCAATGGTGTATCCTACCTCTAAATCCACCCATTTATGATAATTCAAGCAATTGCCAATGGTGTATCCTACCTCTAAATCCACCCATTCCTGATAATTCAAGCAATTACCAATGGTGTATCCTACCTCTAAATCCACCCATTTATGATAATTCAAGCAATTACCAATGGTGTATCCTACCTCTAAATCCACCCATTCCTGATAATTCAAGCAATTACCAATGGTGTATCCTACCTTTAAATCCACCCATTCCTGATAATTCAAGCAATTACCAATGGTGTATCCTACCTTTAAATCTACCCATTCCTGATAATTCAAGCAATTACCAATGGTGTATCCTACCTCTAAGTCCACCCATTCCTGATAATTCAAGCAATTACCAATGGTGTATGCTACCTTCTAATTTGAGATATGTTCTATGATTAACTTACAGATCAAGTGAGTTTAAGTAAGATGGGATCATTCCAGATCAGGATCTGATCACCCTGGAACGATTTTGTTCCTCCAAGATGAAGGCTCAACAGCTAGATACTCCACTGCAGTTTACTCTGAACAATTGCCTCGCTTAGTAATAGCATCTGCCAAAAGGCGACAAATTGATTCAACAAAATGAGCATTTTAGGCCCGCCTCCCATGGGATTCTCCTGGAAAACTGCCCAAAATCGGTCTATCGTAATACTTCTATACAATGGTTCTTCAATCCTCGCTTAGTAATAGCATCTGCCAGAAGGCGACAAATTGATTCAACAAAATGAGCATTTTAGGCTACATTTTAGGCCCGCCTCCCATGGGATTCTCCTCGAAAACTGCCCAGAATCAGTGTATCGTAATACTTCTATACAATGGTTCTTCAATCCTTTTGAAATGTTTCTTTTTTTTTACTTTCTGTGTGGTACTTGTTTCTTCCGACTCCAAGTTTTTATATTCTCCACAGTTTACTTGATTGTTTTGTATAACTACCTATTGTCTTATATTTGTACACATTCCGGCCGTAAATATGGCCACTGATGCCGGCATGGCGTTAAACCCAAAACTCACTCACTCACTCGGTGAATTGACCCGGACGCAAAGTGGTACAGATGTCTAGCGAAGTTTTCGCGGCCAGTTTCAAAACGTAAGATGTCCAACTCGTGCCACAGTGTACGCCGACGTTGGGAAGCTAATAACATTTAAATTAATAGCTAATTAAATGTGGTTTATTCGTGTATTATAAGATATAAAGTCATATCCTCGTTGAGTGATCCCCACAATGTCGCTTCCCAGGTTGTATCGTAAAATCAAGCGTGATCCTTTGCCCCACGGCATTCTGGTGTTTATGACTTCTGACTAGCGCCCCTCGAACAAAGATACTGACAATTTAGGAGACCGCCAACATAGGGCAAGATAGCTCAGTTGGTAGAGCGCTGGGCCGGTATTCCTGAGGTCGGAGTCCCGCCTTGCCAATTTCTTTGTTCACTTTGAATTCATGCAAATTTACCTAGTCAGTTTCCCCTGAAGTTTTTTGTTGTCTCTTTGTTAGACAATGGTCGTGTTCCTTTAAATTGTCTCTTTCCTATCCAGCCCTGACCAGTTGCAATTAGCTCAACTCAGAATTCACCTGACCCCCTTAGTTGTCTCCTGTCCCCCTTAGTTGTCTCCTGTGCAGTCGTGCATGCAAACTAATCCAGTGAAATGTCACCAAAAGAAGCAGGGAAGGGTTACTCTATAAAAGTACATATGAAAATATCTCATCTATATTGTACAGAATAAAACTAGAAAATTATCAATTCAATTCGAAAATTTATTTTTCAGAGCACAACCCCCTAAAAGCATATAAACAGTATTGAGAATCCAAGCTCTTTTGGGGGCTCTTTTACCCAGCAAAGCCTCAGTAATTGTTTGATAAATAGTTTTTGTTAAAGGGGGGAGAGGAGTTTAACCAGTTTCCGCCGGGATTATTTTTAACGAAACTCGATCCGAGGCGGGTTCAGGCCAAAGCTTTTCAGGCCTTGCTCGTTACGTGTTTATGCGTCTTCCGTTTTGAATCTGGGGAAAACGTTGCGTGTATATACGTCTTCCGGCGCGAACTGGTTAAAGAGACAAGTTTAAAAGTTTCAAAAATTGTCATTGATTTGAAAAGAATCTCCAATGTTGACAAGATTTTGGTTTGTGAGACGTATCAGGTACAACACAAGGCATACCGAGCAGCATAGACTTGCAAGTTAATTTGTACAAAGTTTCTACAGAACAGTTTTATTATTAAAAATGTAAATACCGTGTACATGTAGCAACACAATGTTTTGATGCGTTATTTGTGGTAGTAATTATACATGTGACCAGCTCCACAAAAATGGGTATTATGGGACGATTTTTTAAAATGAGTTACATACACAGCTGGATTGGTTACACTATAAGCTTTAATTTGGTATAGGTTTGAACCCTGTGGCATGTTGCATTCTGGAGTGCCTCCACATAGAACAGCTCTTACGTGAAATAGCATAGCGTCCCTTAATACCCTTTTTCGCAGAGCGGGTCACATATGGAATGTGATACGATACAGACTGGGTAAAGCACTATGGTCAAACATTGTTTTTAAATATAACTAAAAAGCAGAAATCAATATTTTTCAGGTCAGATTAAAAAAAAAAAATTAACCACCAAATCAACTGTTTATAATTAAAAAAAAATAAAAACCCAGATTTGCCATTTTCTCAATGTTCAACATAATAAGGCTCCTCACAAATCATTTCTCAACTTTTGGGTACTGAGAACGCTGCAAGTCCTGTGAAATTCCAAGTATGGCATCCTATTACATATTCATGAGCCTGTCACATGATACCACACAACCAATCAGCGAGAGCCAAAATGACCGGAGGTTGCGTGCTATTGCTTGTACACACACTGCATGACTGGAGCAATGTAGCATGCGCTGATTAGATTAATGACGTCTTCATGAAAAATGAACAGTGATATGCCATATGTGACCCGCTCTGCAATAATAGGTATTATGTCACAAAATAGTGAAATTGAGTTATATACATGGTTGGAAAGCCCACAGCGTAAGCTTCCAGTTGGTATATAATAGAGCTCCATAGCTACTTCTGTTCTGGAGTTATGACATGTTTGCTTTTGATTACTTCCTTGGAGTTCAAATTACACAACTGAGAAAACAGGCTTTGAAAAAGCCGGCTTTGTTGTAGAACAACAGAACGATGAACACAAAATGGGCGTGTTTTCCACTTTAATCATCCAAATCAACATTTTTTTGAATAAAACCTGAAAATATTGGTGTTAAAGATGTCATTAATGGCAAAATATGTAAATCACATTTTGATGAAATGTTTATCCTCTCAACGTTGAGTAGTCCATTACATGATAGTGCACAGCGCGACTTAATACCCTTTATTGCAGAGCCGGTCACATATTTGTAATTACACCGGAATGAACTGATGCCCTGTTTTAAACACTGGAATCTTTCTAAATGAAAAAAGAAAATCACAATTTAGGAGCAGATACAGAATTAAAATAAAGATGGAAATTTATTGACAAACGGGCATGAAATGAGATCAATTTCCTGTACGACAAGTAAAAGTACCATTTTACTGGAAGAAAAAAAAGAAAACAGTCAGCACTTGGCTGCAGACATGAATTAAAACAGAAAATTCATCAACAGTTAATTTGATCAACTACTTTTGGGGTACTTTTTGATACTTGATACCCAGACCAAATGATAAATCCTGCTTTCCATAATTATAGATGTGCTTTAGATTAGAAAAAAACACGTTTCAATAGCGTAATCTACTGTTCTTGCAAGGATGACACTAGATTATTTATTACAAATGGGTAGCAAATCAATAATGATTCTAAATTATATTCTAAGAAAAAACAAATTTAAAATCTTGTCCCAAAGATGGCTTAGATTTCACCACATTTGAATCTACATTTCGACAATTTCCCTGGGACCCAACTTCGTTAACCAGTTTGCGCCGGAGGACATATATACTGTATATACATGCAAAGTTTTCCCCAGATTCAAAACGGATGACACATAAACATGTCCTGGGCAAGGCCAAAATGCGTGGGTGTGCTTTCCGGTACCATCGGCTTGAACCCGCCTCGAATAGAGTTTCGTTAAAAATAATCTCGGCGCGAACTCTTTCCGGGAACGTTTCCTAAGTTTTCATGCATACTGTACAAAGAGACAAATACATTTACTACAATTATTGGAGAAAAAAAATTAACCCATACGTGTAAAGCTTTTATTTATACATTTCATAAACACGTGCGTTGAGTAAAGTTACAAGAACTATTCCTTTGAACAGAAGACGGACAATAAAGCTACATGCATTGAAAACAAAAGACTAAATTCTATGTAGACTAGCTTGGAAATGTAAAAAGAAACAAATTTATTCATGTACATGTAGCTTTCTTTGCTATTAATGTCTTTCCCAGGTTCAAAAATATCTTCATGGCATTCTTTACACAATAAGTAATATATATCAGATTTGTTGTGTTTTATTTATTTTTTGCTTTTTTTTTTATTTGAAAGTGTTTTCTATATTTAAAGTGTTTGCTTGTGCCAATTAATTTGATGTGGGAAAGACATGTTAAAACACTTGGTACAAAACACCATGAAAACTCATTTGATGGATTGAGAGCAGGCAATCGTAAAGAAATACACACAACCCCCCCCCCCCCTGACACCCCCCCCCCCTTCAAATTTTTTTAAACATTATAACAATAAACAGAAATCTTGTACACAAATGATTCCATAAGTACACAAATGATTCCATAAGTATACAATAAATACAAGTAAATTCAAAAACTGAAGGGTTTTGAACATAGATATTAAAATAAGACCAACAAATACCCCATGCTGTACTACACTAATGAACAGTACAAATAGCTAAAGTTTGATATCTTTAAACCACAAGGGAAACTGACTAGGTACATTTGCATACATTTCAAAGTGAACAAAGAAATCGGCAAGGCAGGACTTGAACCTTCGACCTCCGGAATATTGGTGTAGTATAAGATAAAAAGTCCTATCCTCATTGAGTGATCCCCACAATGTCGCTTCCCAGGTTGTATCGTAAAATTGGGCGTGATCCCTGGCCACACGGCATTATGGTGTTTACGACTTCTGACTTGCGCCCTTTTAACAAAGATACTGACAATTCGGGAGACCGCCAACAGAGGGCAAGATAGCTCAGTTGGTAGAGCGCCATTCCAGATGTCGCAGGTTCAAGTCCCACCTTCTCGATTTCTTTATTCACTTTGAGTTTTATATCTTAGTTTTTTTGGGGAGCATGTTATCCTCTTGGAAGTTATACTGTACACAATATACATACATGTACTATTGGGTTTTTATCCTGCATAGTGGTTGATTTTGATGGATTTCGTAAAGTTCAGGATGGTTGCTGGCAAAAATTCAAATTTTCTTGCTTTTAATTTTTGTTTTTGCTTCTGTATGCAAAATCTTTGTTATTCAATTGAAATTCGCATCTCAATAAGTTTATGCCACAAAAGTAGAAAAATCTTTCGAAAGCAAGATCTGGAGCAGCAAATCTTTGTATTTAAATAATTTATGATAATTGCTGTAAATTTCAGTGATGCAAATCACGTTGTGGCTAATTACTGCAATTTATTTTCTCTTTTTTCTGGAAGTTAATCAACTAATAGCCTCTGTGCAGCATCTATAGAGGGCGGTATGCCAGGGCTCTTTTTAAGGGCACATGTAGCTCACACTGTTTGTGCGCAACACAAAACCAACAAAACTACATAAAGATTTGTGGGCAAATTACGCAGATGACTGGTTGCTGAGCATGGCACACAGAATTCCGGGATTCAAAACGAATGACAGATAAACGCGTTATGAGCAAGTAAAGGCCAGAAATATCCGTTAACGATTTCTTCGTAACGAGCGAAGACCGGGAAATATCAGGGTGTGTTACCCACAGATTCCAGCCTGAACCCACTTCGGGTCTTGCGCCTGGACCCAGTCAACGTCAAAATAAACCCGGCGCCAAGTGGTTTAAGAGTGATTATTCATTAAACCTCAAGATCTTTAAGTCGTGCATGGAGCCTGACCATTAACCAGTTCGCGCCGGATGACGAATATAAACGCAAAGTTTTCCCTAGATTCAAAATGGATGACGCATAAACACACCACGAGCAAGGCCAGAAATGTCTGTCAGCAGCGAGCAAGGCCGGAAATGCGTGGGTGTGCTTCCCAGTACTGGCGGCCTGAACCTGCTTCGGATTGAGTTTTGGTAAAAATAATCCCGCGTGTCGGTTCGGTGATGTTAAAATAATCCAGGCACGAACTGGTTAAACGATATTCATAAATACCTTAGACGGTTTACCCATTCCTATTGGTCTACAGCCTGTCACGTGGCAGGTTTTAAACAGATGATCAAACACTGGGGCCAGTTTTAAACACTTTCTTTGTCACATGAAATTTGGACGCTCGTAAAATCTGGTCGCCTTACACTTTTATTGGTTGAGACCTCACAAGCCATGCGCAATACCACAAACGAGTCCGTATTTTAGAATCCTAAATTCACGCTGTACCGGCAGCTTGCGATCTGCGTAACATCGCACAGTACGCGGGACGCGTGTGCCAATGTCCATATTAGGAATTACACCTGTAGTTTACCTCCTGGACCGATCATGCGAGCGAGGATATTTGAAGAACATACCATAAACTTAGCTAAAGGGGTGTTGAAATATGAAATATAATTGTTTAACCAAATCAATGGAAACATATTTTGACATTGTTTTGTTATGTTTTACTGAAAGGTCTTGACGAATGGGAATAAATATGTGGTTGACCGGTATTAAACGTACGTTTAAATTAAAATCGTTTTAATAGGCCTGGACATTGTTGATAACCCTTGCTTTCAGCTCAGGTCATTAACTCTTCCAGGCCCAATGAGCCAACCACCTGGCACCACAAAATGGGTGGAAAGTCGCAAAATAACAAAATTGACATTATTACATTTCTCGAAAGAAGAAGTCCTAAGCTTTCAAATGATGTATTGTGTGTTGTTGTAGCTTATTCCTAGCCGCCGCTATACTTTTTTGAATTGCTGAAGTCATGCTCCCTTGTTTTGGGAAAACAGAGTTTAAAGTCTGTGAACCGTGCAATTCAGCCACCAAAAAACACACTTTAGAGTTTGAATTGAGCTATAAAATGTTATGAATGGGATATGATAAAGAACTTTTTTTTGTATGTAAAAACGTTAACAACTCAAAACCGACTTCCCACTTGATAAATTGACGTTTCGGCAAATAACTTGTTTTGGCCATGTGCGACTTCCCGCTCATTTCGTGGTGCCAGGTCACATTTATTCCCTTAACCCTAACCCTCCAGGGTTTTTTGACTAGAAACCCTGCCAGACGCAGCAGATTGCATACTTTGTCACATTGACTTGTGTGCAGAGTACAGCAAGGTCAAGCAGTCACCACAGATGGACTGTGCTGGATCTGGCAGGGTTAGGGTTAATACAATGAATATGACCGCTGACCTACACACTCAAAACAAACAAAGACAGAAACACTGGAAGGCCCCCACGAATTAAAACATCTTTGTACATAGGTGAGCTTTACAGAGATTAATAATAACACTTTGGGGACAGGTCACGGTAGACCCGAAGCGCGGAGACTAGAGTTCAGGGAAGTTTAACCAGCTCTGCCGATAACCAGTCTAAACCTTCGTAGAGGCCTATTCCTTCCGTCCCTGTTGCTGCTTGGATATACCACTATTGTCAAGACGATGGGGGAAAACAAAAGGAAACAGTATACAATTGAAAACAGTGTTCAGGAAGACTTTAAACATTTTACCATATAAAATACTAGGATTCGCCACCTGAGGATTCGCCACTTTGTGGGCACGGCGGCCAGAGGCAGCTTTGCTGCCCCACCCTCTTTGCGGGAGGATCGAGGCGGCTTTGCCATTTCATCTTCTCTGACCCGTCCGCTTCGTGATGGGACGGGGTAGGCTACAGCATAGTACTGTGAATTTTTTCACAGCTCTTCAAGTGCTGTTTTTTCCCCACCGATGCGCATGCTGTTGCATGAACAACTTGCGAACACACACAATTGTACATTGAAGTCCTTGTGTGGACATTCCCTTGAATTCGTATAGCTTATGAATCCTCAATAGAGTTTCACCAAAATAATAATTGTCCTCACACCATGAAAAATCTGTCAACCCACATTTGTGACTGCGATACCCTTAAGTGTTCCTCTTTCACGTTTCCAAATATAACCCTAACCTATTTTTACCTCCAGAGCTCTTTATAATTTTTTTTTTTTTAAAGTGTGGACAAGGGCAAGTCCACACAAGGTTTTTCATTTGTGTATTGTGTGGACATCTTTTGTTTGCAAGTCCACACAGCGTTTGCAAGGTTGGCACACACATATGTGACCCACTCTGCAAAAATGAGTCTGATGTCGGAAAATACATTTTCACGTAAAGGGCCGTTTATTGTCTCGGAGGTGATTTTTCTTTCAACAAATTTTGTTTTGTTTTAAGGCATTTTGGTTTCTCCGCCACCTATATTTTCAGATCTGATCGATTGAAAAGATTGTTTTGATCCCTAAATCAAATTTAATACAGGTTTTGTCATTCTCTTACCATAGCATCCGATGAAGCACTACAATTGTAAATCTTCATTTCTTTTCAAAGACATTTTGAAAATAACTGAGAAAAAGCAAATCTCCCAAAATTGTAAAAGACCAATGCATTACACTACAGAGTTGTGCCATATATCAAATGAAAGCATATTTCCTGCTTTTTCTGACCAACTGTAAAATTGAAAAAAAACACATTTTTAACACATCAGACTCATTTTTGCAGAGTGGGTCACATATACACATTCTTAAATTTGTATCCTAGTGGAGACATCTCTTTGTTCTCATGTAAACAATTTCTGTAACATCGAGGGGACTTTTTAAAGTGGTCCTATTTCAACTAGAGTTAATTTCTTGGGCTAGACCCCAAAGATTATTTTGCGACAGATAACCATAACTTATTCAACTATAGAAATTAGCCTATGAAGACATTTTACTCCCACTGTGTTAAGGGCCAATTTCATAAAACATGTGAGCACACAAATTTGCTTAGCACAACAAAAGTCTTATTCAGTAAAAACAGGTTACCAGCCAAAACTCCACGTGCTTTTCTTGATAAAGAAAAACCAGCAGAATACCAGTCACAAACAATAAACATCACCTACAAATGTGGTTTGTAACCCTGTTTTTGCCAAGAAAGAATGGTTATGCTAAGCAGATTGTTTCTATAGGTCTCTATAGCTGATGTGCCCTATGATGTCACGTGTTTACATCTGTATTCAAATGTGCCCGGCAATATGCGCACACGTCGTGTTTTGCATCAAATTTGGTTGAGGAGTGACGCCACAGGTCAGACCACCTTTGAATTATGTGACCTCTGATGTCGCCTCTTAACCAAATTTATGTAAAACACGATGCGTGCGCATATTGACGGGCACATTTGAATATAGATGTAAACAGAGGGCACATGGTCTATAGGGTAACTAATTTAGAATCACAGTCGTACCTTCCATTCTTACTTTGGACACTTTTTTGTCTTTGTGTAGTCAAAAAAACGTTAGCTAAATACTTATTTTTCTCACTTCTAGACAAATTTATTTAGGGCCCGGCAGGTGTTTGATCCCCTTTTTGACACAGATAACCCTAACCCTATTTTTTCTTTAAAGCTCTTTTTTTTCGGAAAAGGGGTGAAATGAATTACAAACCTTTCTGTTCCTCAGACTATTCAATCCCAGCTTTTCTGTCAAATCGGGGGGAGACAGTGCGTTTGGTAAGTCCTGTTTGTTGGCAAACACGAGCAGAACAGTATCCCTGAGCTCCTCCTCCCCCAACTGCGTAATTCAAGAACACAAAAGTTACTGGTCAGAACTTAATTTCGGTCTGCCCTCCACCGACAATATACTCAAATTTTACACAAATTTAAAGGTGAGTGTCTGCACTGTCTAAATCGCGGAGAGTAGTGGCCAAACAACAAGAATGTGCCACGAATTGTCAAGGCACGACAGTCAGGACACTGGCAAGATGCCAACAGTACTCCTACGACTTTGCTACGACCTAAAAACGATCATCCTACGACCCTCTACGATGTTGTGACGACTTTTGTTACGACCCAAAAAAACCAATGTGACAACACTCTACAAATGGCGACGACTACCTAGCCATATTACTAGCAAGATGGCAACACGGTGCCCCACGATTTTAAACGGATGGTAAAACACTGACACGAAGCTCCCAAGAATCCATCACAAATTGCCACAACCTCCGGCAATCCCCGCTACGACTTTGTCATGACGTCATCACAACCTCCCTGACTGCAAGTCTGGCTGTCGCAGCGGCAGTACTAAAGTCATAGCGATATGTCATGATATTTCGTGACAATTCGTAACATGTCGTGGCCATTTTCAACTCTACAAATGTCTACTAACTCTCCCGCAATTATTACGACTTCACTGCAACTTCACTGCGACTTTTTATTCAAGAATAAAATTTTGAGGATTTGAAAAATCCTGGGGCAAGTAAATTAAGATTACCCCCGCCAGAATTTGGCGAGAGAAGGAATTCTTCGGAAGACACTTCGAGCTCTGACAATGACAATTCTTACTAAATTGTTGAATTTGCAGTTTGTGTGTCACTGTTGTGGGGTGCTGCGATCCAGTGTTTACATTGTTTGACTTCTGTATGGTGGTACATGTACATGGGTTCTAACCCTGACTGGCAGGGAACATGGTGCTTGTTTTCTTGGGCAAGACACTTTGCTACAATTGCCTCTCTCCACCCAGGAGTAATGGGTACCTGTGAGGGTAGAGACCACATGCGCTGATCTTGAACTGCTGCAGAAATGGTCTCGTTCCTGGTGAACAGGGATAATAATTGTAAAGCGCTTTGAAACACTACATTGTAGGGGTATAAAGCGCTATATAAGCACCAACATTATTAGGGAAGGGATAAAGAAGACTCGTACCATTCTGGAAAGTTCTTCTCTTGCCTCCGCCACCCTTTCCCTGTCATTGCTGTCTACGACAAAGATTAATCCCTGGAAGAAGGAAAAAAAATAATACATACATTCACAAATCACAACACCTCTCCTTTATTCATACACAACTAAACCACAAGGGAACCACAAGGGAAACTGACTAGGTAAATTTGGCAAATTAGTGAACAAAGATTTTAGCAAGGCAGAACTCGAACCTGCGACTTCCGGAATACCGGACTGGCGTCTCTACCAACTGAGCTCTCTTGCCGTGAAACGTTACGTGAAAATCTGGCAGGCCTAATGTTATTTTTTTTGTTTTATATGCATGGGAGAATAGTGCCAATACCCATCTTATTCATGTCGCAAATGTAAACAAAGTGGTTGCCATCTTTTCAACAATAGTTCGACTAGAGCCGTTCGAGCGAACTGCATTTGAGCATGCGCATTGGTAAAGCAGAGACTGACTAATGGTTGACTATAGTTTGCGCCCGAACTTGCTCTTAGCTGCAGCCACACAGAATTTAGGCTCCTAATCTGATTTACCAAGCAAGAGTTATTGTGCTTAACCCTAACCCCTTAGGCTCTCGCACTAGAATGCATGTACCTAACAAACTTCTACAGCTTCACACAGGTTCAGTATTTATTGGTACACGTTACTGAACCTAACTCTACTAAACCTGCCAAACTCCAACAGTTGGAGTTTGATTGACTTGGTACAGATGGGCCAATGCATTGTTCAGTATCGGTGCAGTGGTGACTGGCTAGTGGTATATGTGCTTGAATAGGGACACACAGGGTGTACACGTAAACTTACAGTTGACTAGGAACTGTGCTGTGACCAGCCGTGGGTCACCCAAATACAGTGGCGTAACTCCGATGCTAGGGGGGGGGGGGGGGGGGGGGGGAGAGGGGGGGGGGAGCACCCGGCGCAGGTGCAATGGACTTTTAGAAGTGGGAACCTTTCTCAACCTGGCATAGAATTACACTTTTGACCATACCTATCAAAATCTTGAGAAGACATCAAGCTGTCTGATCATAGCTTTTGATATCTATTAGTACCGGTACTAGTATCGAAATATCTACCTTAGACCGAATGTTCATGTTGTAAATAGGTTGAGCGCCCTCCCTCCACCAAGCCAAATGGGTAAACGGGGAGTTATAATATGCGTTTTAACTTCTACCTGGTATTCGAGCCGACTTCATAACAAGGGAAAATGTAGGGCCCCGCAAAGACGAAAAAGCTGAAAGAGTCATTCAGCAATTGTGGTACAGACTCATTCCTCCTATAATTACAGTATATTTTAGCAACTAGTCACCCAACTTTCGAACTATAGGCCTATACGAACATCATTCTCCCACTGAATATGACGACCCGTCATCTTTAACATGATTAGTTATTTAAAACATAAATACTACAAATTGATTGGAAGGTAAGTATTATTTGTAAGTGCACGTGGCTTTCAAAACTGAATTTGCTCTGCTGCATCATGCGCACATGTCATTTGGTCAGGGGGCACCCAACCCATTCTTTCCCCCGGGCACCCTGAACCAAAGTTAAGCCACTGCCGAAATATAAATGCCTGCGCATTTCCTCCAAACTCCAACATTTTTACAAGTCTCATGCCTTTCTGCCCTGAACCTCACAGAGTTTAACAAAACCTAGCAAAACCTACAGTTGGAGTTTTGATGGGTTTAGAGTAGTTAGGGTTAACAATTGTGTGTGCTTCAAGCAGTTTTCTGAAATTGGACACTATTAAAAGTGCCAAAGTTCTAAATACATGCTCGTGAATGGACCCATCTCATGCATACCTGTGTGTTCTGGAAGTAGTGTCTCCATAGAGGTCTGATTTTGTCTTGGCCGCCGACGTCCCAGACGGTAAAACTGATATTCTTGTAATCCACTGATTCAACATTAAAACCTGTAGAGAGAAACAGTCAAATGTTTAACCCCCTAGGAACAAATCCTCAATTCTTCAAAATCCTCATATTACAAGTATGTAATCATTAAATGTATGACATGATGAGTATGGCCTCATAATAGGCTTACATGTATACGTTACACGTAGTATGCCAAAATAATGAATTAAATATTTTGGACTAAGTTGGCCTTCATGCTCCTTCAGTGGGCCTCTGTGTCCTTTTAAATATTAGTGTTGATAAGGCCGAAGTGGCCTGCCCCTTTTTTCCCAAGGGCAAGGCCTGCTATACTCACCAATGGTGGGTATCGTTGTGACAACTTCCCCGAGTTTGAGTTTGTAAAGAATAGTCGTCTTTCCTGCAGCATCAAGTCCAACTGGAAGAGAAAATTACCTAGTACAGATTAGTATTAATTAACCACCCTGAGTCCATCAAAATCCATTTCCTGTTTTGGAGGATTTTAGCGGATTCAGGATACCTCCATATTGAACAACTGGAGGAGTGTGATGGATTGAGGATTTTGAGCCTAGCGTTACTGCAGGAGTGTGATGGATTCAGGATACAGACATTCAGGTGATGGACTGTGATGGACTCTATGGAGAAACACACTGCAATTTTTTGTATGCCACCTAGGTATCCTGAATCCGTCACAGTCCATCAAACTTTTGCTGGTGGAGAATGATGGACTCAGGATCTCTCCAGAATGTATACTGGTTGAGTCTGATGGACTCAGGACACCAGCAGTTTTTGCAAACCAAAATTGGTGGACTGTGGCGGATTCAGGATACTTTCTGGTAAAAGGGGTGAGGGAGTTAGGGTTAATAACCATAGTTAGAGAGGGTTTTTACAGGTTAACCGCCGTTAAACTATAGAAACCATGCACAAACTGCACACAAATACTCCCATTCTGCTGCATGGTCTACCTCCAAACACATTTTTTATGAATACTTTATCAACTCACCCAGCCGGCACTTCAATAAAACCGGTCGAGTCTTGCCCAATTTCTATAAAAAAGTGTAAACTATCCCCGTTACGCAAACGCGACTGTTACAAGATGGCGGATTATGTCGTTCAATGAACTGTTCGTATCGTTACCCCGGCCGGGGTCAGTGCGGATCAATCACATGGTTTCTGTCAGTGTCAACGATGACAGGGCTGTTTTCCAAACCTTGGCTTCGATCTATTGTGGCTCTGGTGCATTGCTAAACTGTATGAATAAGGCCTCGCAAGATGAAGCTTGTTTTTGGAAAATGGCCAATGCAATAAGCCAGTTCGATATTCCCGCTGCGCGTGTGCACATGGAGATTTGACGATTTTTTCTTTGAGATAAACATTTCAGCGATTGCGTGCAAAAGCATAGCGGGGTACCAGCGAATTTAAAGAGATCGTGGCCAAACTTTTGTTCGAACAAATATTTTTTTTCTTTTTCGATTTCACAAGAAAATGTAAAAAATGCAGATTCGGTTACCACGTCCCCCATAGCCTTGTGTGCATTTGTCTGCCGTGTTTATCTTAAGAGAACAATTGTTGAATCTTGTTGTGCACATGCGCAGTTGGAATGTCGAAGTGGCTTATGCGGTCGGCTGCGGCAGCGGCCTGAAATTACGCATGAGTAGTCCACCATGATACTAGTGGTTATTTTAAACCTCATTTAAGACATTTTGCCTGATGCATGTTGCCCGACCTCGAGCTCTAGTATCGCCAGATCATGTCAAAATGTTTAAAAAGCGATAACTAGTACAGTACATGTAGTAGGGCCCAGTAATAACTCGGACTATTTCTTACCCATTAATATCCGCATACTTTTCTTGCCGAAAATGCTACTGAAAAGACCTGATATCGTAAGTCCCATTTTGAAGTGCTTTCTTTTCGCTGTTCGCGTGAGACTTCAGCCGTGGGTGTTGATAAAAACAACAGGCCACTTCAAATGATCGCCTCTGTTACCGCTCGTAATGCCCAAGCTTCGAGTAAAAACCAGCAATTTCCACTGGTTTTTCAGAACGGTAAGCAGTGCTAGTGCCACGTAATCTCGGATGGCTCACGTTGGCCCTTGTGACGTCACATCTGCAATGTGAACCAAAGGAGGGCGCTATTTTTGTCGACCAGACCCACATCCAACACAGACCCTGACCAAACCACAGACATTTTTATGATTTTCTTGATCCACTTACAAAAAAGGGGAGGGAGTAATGAAAGGGTTACTTCAAAATGTTATTGAAATATTACAACAGTGAAATATAGCCGACTACAGCTATAGACTTGCGTTGTCGTAAGGTGTGAAGAAAAGTGTCCTATGCTGGTACAATATACGCTTTCTTTATGTCTTTATTTACAGTTCAACAAGTAGAATCAATTGCAGAAATGAGGTTTTGATGTACAGATGTAAAATGGAAGTACGGAAGTACGGTTTAAGGAAGAAAGTACGGAAGGAAGGTTTTGTACGCTGGGGTTGTTGCCAAAATCGGGTGTCTAACTGTGTGCAAATCTAACGGTGTGTAAAACTAACGGTGTATAAAAACAGGTGTTGTAGGTTTGAACACTAGCAACAGAATGATGGGAAAATGGGCTAAAACTATGGTCAATGTACAGACAGTGTCCCAACAGGGTGAAATTATGGCACCTTAGGGAATGTTTTGCTCTGGAGTTGGGGGAGGTTGCTATGGGAACCGCCACCCAGGCCTGGCAGAGTTGGGCAAAACAAGGTCGTGTAGGGATCGGGGACTGTGGTCAAGGGATCTTACACTAAATTGTACATCTAAAGTACATGTACATGATCTAAGCTAGATAATGAGAATAAAATAATTTATAAACCTAGAGATGATTAAATTGTATTAATAAAGACAAAATAATAAGAAAAGGTAAATAGTACACAACGTCCGCTACACCGACCCCGATGACATATCTGATTGTGTCATCCACGAAAGTCAAGGACAGTTGTGCCCTAAATCTCCCTATAAAATACTAAGCAGATTTAAGATGAAGAAGACTAGTTCCTAAATGTAAGGAAACTTTAAAAGCTGATTAGCTTCCACTAATAACTAAGTGTTATCATTATCGTCCTCATCCTGGCCGGTATCAGTCGTCGCAGTTGGTGGTGTCAACTCGGCTTCAAGAAGACAGATCTTGTCAGTCGGTCTAACATACACTCCGGCTTGGGTTTTGACACGCACGGAGCGGACATATCCATCTTTCCCTGGGTGCGTGGCCATAAGACCCAAAGGCCATTTGCTGCGTGGGGTGCTCTCGTGACGGATCAAAACAAGGTCTCCAATCTGAAGATTTCTCTGAGGGTGTAGCCATTTCTGGCGGTGCTGCAGTGATGGGAGGTATTCCTTCAACCATCGGGTCCAGAAGACATCAGCGAGGTACTAGACCTGGCGCCAGCGTCTCTTATAGAGATCCTTGGTATCGAAGTGTCTAGGTGGTAGGGTCTGACCAGATCGAAGGAGTAACAGGTGGTTGGGTGTCAGAGGTGAGGCATCTTTGGGATCCTTAACTGACAGAGACTTGCCAGCTAGGGTGGTTGTGTCAGTCAGCTTGAGAGCTCTCATGTGAACAACTGTTTCATACGGAGGACCCAAGCCACTGCTCTCCAGTCAGAGCGTACCAGGATGAGTAGCGACCAATCAAGTCATCCATATGATCGGACATTGGTGTGGTGTTGGTATTGGTCGCGTATATCAGTGGTTCTTTCTTAACCTCAGCCTCTTCTTGCAGCTGAAGGGACTTGAGGTCTGGTTGAACTGGCCAAGCATCTTCCTCTTTCAGTAGAAATGCTGGACCATTCAACCAGCGTTCACAGTCGATAAGTTGTTGGGCTGCCATTCCCCTTGATACGTCATCTGCTGGATTTGAGGCAGAATCAACATGTCTCCACTGGTTTGGAGAGGATTGATCTTGGATCATGGCGATTCGATTGGCGACATAGGTCTGAAACTGTTTATCTTCATTGCTAAGGTATTGGAGGACAATCATGCTATCAGACCAGAAGATAGACTCTGCAAATTGTAATTGCATATGGAGTTTGATCATTCTGTCAAGCTTCACAGACACGACTGCCGCGGCCAGCTCCAGTCTAGGTATAGTAGCCGTCTTAAGCGGCGCAAGTTTAGCTTTAGCCATCACGAATGAGCAATGATTTCGACCGTCGGAGTCAGTAAGACGTAGGAAGCTGACGGCACCGTAACCTCGTTCGGACGCATCTGCGAAATGATGTAACTGTGCCTTGACAATGGCTTCACTGTGGACAGGTTTTACACATCTTGGTACCTTCATTTCTTCTATCAACGGCAGATCTGTTAACCACCGTTTCCACTGCTCGATAATGGTGCTGGGAATAGGGTCACCCCACCCTATCTTAAGGCGGCAGAGTGTCTGGAAGATCATCTTTGCCTTTAGGACGAAGGGGCTGACAAATCCAAGTGGGTCGTATATTGAGCTTGTGCAATCAGCAATCCTCTTCTGGTATCGGGTTTCTCTTTTAGGTTGGTGTCAAATCCAAAGGTGTCAGTCTCGATCTTCCAAAGTACTCCCAATGCTCGCTCGGTAGGAAGTAGATCCTTATCTAGGTCCATAGACATGACAGCGTTTGCACACTCGGCCTGGGGTAGTGACTTCAACACGGTGCGAGAGTTACTTAACCACTTGATCAGTCGGAATCCTCCACGGGCTAGCAACTCACGTAACTGACTGACTAGTCGAGTGGCTTCATCTTCGGAGGAAACAGATTTGAGGCAGTCGTCAACATATACATTTTTATTTATGTTCTCAATGGTGGCGGTGTCGTACAACTCACGGTAATCTTGTGCTACACGCTTCGAGGTGAAGTTAGCACAGCTTGGACTCCAAACTCCTCCGAACAAGTGAGCTGTCATCCGGTACATCAGTGGTTGGGACTCGATATCGTCTCCCTTCCACCAAAGGAAACGAAGGGCGTCTCGGTCAGCCATGCGAACCTTGTCTGGTTTACGCGGGTTGATCACAGGATGATGTGGGAGGTACCAGACACAGCCATCTCTTCGATCAATGTCCTCCGCAGGAACTGGCTCTGCATATCCCTTCTGACGAAGATCATGGATGCCGCTGGTGTACTTCTCCTTGAGTGAGGGGTCCTTGAAAAGACGCTTACCCAACAATTTAAGTCGGTGTTCTGCCATCAACCTGTCATTAGGAAAATGCGGTGGTCTTTCCTTGAATGAAATGTCCATGGTGTAGTTTACTCCGTCACGGTGCAGTGAGTTCTCCCAAATTGAAAGAACTTTCTTTTGGCTGGCAGACATCGTCTCGTTGTCACTGCCCATAGTTTGCACGTCATCAATCCTCCAAAATCTTTCAACCTGGCGCTGAAGATCCATGTCTGGTTTAACAAAGTAGGAGGATGAAGACTTGGGCCTCTTCTGCAGTGTTACTGGACCATTTAGGGTCCATCCCAAAGTGGTCTTGGTAGCATAAGGTTCGCCTTTTGAGCCAGCGCGAACCTCCCTAGGTATCATTATGTCTGGGACGTCTTGTCCGGCCAATAAGAAGGTGTACATCGTCAATGTCGACATCTGGTATCGGTAAATCACTGAGGTGTGGCCAGACACTCAAGTCTTCCTGCACTGCAAGACTGTGGAGGCCAATGTTCAGCTGGGGCCTTGTAAGAACACCTGGCAACGAAAAAAGGTTAAGTGAGTGTCGTCAAGGTCAGCCACTTCGAGGTGGACAACATTGGTGCATACTTGGACCTCTGTCTGGTCGAGTGTGGTAAGACGGATGGTATCCTCCTTCCCACAGACACCTAGGCGGCGCGTCAGGTCCTCAGAGCAGAAGCTCTGCGTTGAACCGGTATCTAGCAGGGCGTATGTTTTCACAAAGTGATGTTCTCCTTGACTCCTGACCTTGACAGGAACGATGGGTAATGCGACCTTTCCAGGGCCGACCCCGGTGGAATTACAGACGACCGTGGGATTATCTGCGGGTTGTACCTGGGATGAGCTTGAAGACCCACTCGTCATAGATTGGCCATAGTCGGCAGCAGTCCCTGTGGACGGGATGTTGTTCTGTGGGCGCGGTAGGTGCAGGTACTTGTTGTGTTTTTTGCCGCATCCTTGGATTGAGCACACATAGGGTCGTGGGCAGCTCCTTACCCAAGTGTCAGCTGGCTTGTAGCAGTTTACACACAGTTTCTTGCTCTGCACAAAGGTCAGCCGATCCTTAACTCTGAGCGTCTTAAATGCATCACATTGGTTAAGGTGATGCGATTGTCCGCAACTGGGGCAGGGATCATTAAGGAGATGATGTGGCTGGCCTTGTTCTGGGTTTGCCGTAAGGATTTGTTGCCGCAGGAAGGAAGTACGGAAGGAAGGTTTTGTACGCTGGGGTTGTTGCCAAAATCGGGTGTCTAACTGTGTGCAAATCTAACGGTGTGTAAAACTAACGGTGTATAAAAACAGGTGTTGTAGGTTTGGACACTAGCAACAGAATGATGGGAAAATGGGCTAAAACTATGGTCAATGTACAGACAGTGTCCCAACAGGGTGAAATTATGGCACCTTAGGGAATGTTTTGCTCTGGAGTTGGGGGAGGTTGCTATGGGAACCGCCACCCAGGCCTGGCAGAGTTGGGCAAAACAAGGTCGTTCAGGGATCGGGGACTGTGGTCAAAGGATCTTACACTAAATTGTACATCTAAATTGTACATGTACATGATCTAAGCTAGATAATGAGGATAAAATAATTTCTAAACCTAGAGATGATTAAATTGTATTAATAAAGACAAAATAATAAGAAAAGGTAAATAGTACACAACGTCCGCTACAGTGAAATAATAAGCTGAGCCGCGCCTACAATCGGCGTTAATATTGTAATACAATCACGCTTTTATTGGTCAGACAAATAGACAAATTGGCCTAATTTTAGTCTGCAGTAATTACAGGACGCGCGGCTGGCGAAAGTGGTTACCATGGTGAAAATTCTTACCCAAATAAGACAATTATATTTAAAACACAAGGCTAACTCCTCACAATGTTTAAATTTCAAATGGAAAACATATACATTGCCACCCTACTCCCGAGTGTCGCGAGGCAGCGCCGTCTGTGATTTTGGGTTGTTTCCTTTCAGCCCGCGTTTTGTTGGCGACTGCTATAATTTTGTGTGCTATTTTGTGTAGAACAGAGATTAATACGATTTTTAAATTTCTTGAACTTTCTATGCGTAGTTTTCTTTAGCCTTGTATTGGTCAAGGCGTCATTACCCGTCCGTACGCACATGTACGTACCAGGTACGTCGATGCCACGATGCTCTAAATTTCGTAGGACTGTCTTGCGACGACCCGATGACCTGAAGGGAAACAATTATCGCCAGATTCGTAGATTTCATCCACTATAGTGGATGAAATCTACGAATCTGGCGATAATTAAGGGCGCCCTCAATAAGCCCAGATAATACGGACGGCGCGCCGCGGAACAAATGAACGGGCTAGCTTGGTAGTGACCAAGACTAACGATTTGCCCAAATTGTATGTCGTGTCTTGAAACAAATGCGTCGTGGGTTCGTTGTGACCAGGCCTTTAATACTACGACAACATTTCGTACGATTTTTTGGTGGGTTGACCGAAGATTTTTTTGGAAAAATTCTTACCCAATGCAAACAAGACAATTTTATTTAAATTTCTAAATTTCCAATGAAAAATATATACATTGCCAACCTACTCCCGAGTGTCGCGAGGCAGCGCCGTTTGTCTGATTTTGTGTTGTTTCCTTTGAGCCCGCGTTTTGCTGGTGACTTCTATTTGTGTGGCGCGCCCTCTATCGACATAAAATAAGTCGAATTTTCGGACAATTAATGCGTGGGCGGCTCATTAACCCTCACAACACAGTTTCTCCTTCTTCCTTTGAGCAGATGTAGGATATAGAGCTATTACTCCAGCTTCCAAACCTATTAAGTCACATCGATTTCAGACAGTGTTGACTGGTAGTCGAATGGCCGAGTGGTTAGGCTCCTCGTCTGCGGGGTTCCATCGCCGGGGTTCGAGTCCCGGTTCTGCCCGACGTCATTTTTTCCTCAGTTTTAACGCGCGCGATTTCTCAATCTTATCTATAAAAGAATTAATTGATCGTCTTCAATCACCAACCGGAGTTAGCTCAGCGGCTTAATTCGTCAGGCTGGTACTGTCCGCGGAGTTCAGGTGCGCACCTTAGTATAGGGACGGAGCTCGTTTGCTTGCATAGGCGGCAAGAGCTAGGGCCTCGCTCCGTCAGTCCTCCCTTTACGGTTGCGCGGCCTACGGGTTACATGAACATGGACAGGGAAGGATGTGTGGTGGGCCGGGAATCCTAGAACCCAAAAGAGTCCTATATGGGTGGTCGTTCAATGAGTAAAGTCATGGGTTCGATCCCCTGAATGCTTGGTCAACACCAGATAACTTTTTTTTCTTCATTCTAGTACTGGAGCTAATACTCCAGTTTTCAAACATAAGTCACATCGATTTCAGACAGTGTTGACTGGTAGTCGAATGGCCGAGTGGTTAGGCTCCTCGTTTGCGGAGTTTCATCGCCTGGGTTCGAGTCCTCGTCCTGGCCGATCTTTTTTTTCTTTTTTCCCGCAGTTTTAACGCGCGCAATTTGGCAATCTTATCTTTAAAAGAATTAAATTATAGTCTTCAAATACCAACCGGAGTTAGCTCAACGGCTTAATTCGCCAGGGTGAAGAGTCCTATATGGGAGTCGGTCAATGTACGCAAGCTGGGTGTGTTGGCTCTGATGTGTCGCTCGACGTTACAATACATTTGAATGCTATGTTTGTGAAAGTGCAAACGTACAATGTAGTCCCCTCCGCTTGCAAATCGACTTGTAATTTCTAAATCCATTTCGATGCCACCCTTGGACTTTCACAAGATGTGGAATACAGAATAATACGATTTTTAAATTTCTTGAACTTTCTATGCATAGTTTTCTTTAGCCTTGATCAAGGCGTCATTACCCGTCCGTACGTACATGTACGTACATCGATGCCACGATGCTCGAAATTTCGTAGGACTGCCTTGCGACGACCCCCGATGACCCACGATCTGCCCAAATTTTATGTCGTGTCGAGTGGAACAAATGCGTCGTGGGTTCGTTGTGACCAGGCCTTACCACGACAACATTTCGTACGATCCGTTGTGACCGGGGTTTATTAACACAGAGCCCTTTGGGTGAAACGGAGCAAATCAATTCCCATAGACCTAAGGGCTAAAACGCCTATACTTTCACGATCTAATTAAAATACTTAGAACTCGCGCGTGTTCAGGGACTACAGAAACATGACGACCAGCATGTCATATTCTTTTCAACTTTTGGTGGGTTGACCGAAGTTTTTTTTTGGAAAAATTCTTACCCAATGCAAACAAGACAATGTTATTTAAATTTCTAAATTTCCAATGAAAAATATATACATTGCCAACCTACTCCCGAGTGTCGCGAGGCAGCGCCGTTTGTCTGATTTTGTGTTGTTTCCTTTGAGCCCGCGTTTTGCTGGTGACTTCTATTTGTGTGGCGCGCCCTCTATCGACATAAAATAAGTCGAATTTTCGGACAATTAATGCGTGGGCGGCTCATTAACCCTGAAAACACAGTTTCTCCTTCTTCCTTTGAGCAGATGTAGGATAGAGCTATTACTCCAGCTTCCAAACCTATTAAGTCACATCGATTTCAGACAGTGTTGACTGGTAGTCGAATGGCCGAGTGGTTAGGCTCCTCGTCTGCGGGGTTCCATCGCCTGGGTTCGAGTCCCGGTTCTGCCCGACGTCATTTTTTCCTCAGTTTTAACGCGCGCGATTTCTCAATCTTATCTATAAAAGAATTAATTGATCGTCTTCAATCACCAACCGGAGTTAGCTCAGCGGCTTAATTCGTCAGGCTGGTACTGTCCGCAGAGTTCAGGTGCGCACCTTAGTATAGGGACGGAGCTCGTTTGCTTGCATAGGCGGCAAGAGCTAGGGCCTCGCTCCGTCAGTCCTCCCTTTACGGTTGCGCGGCCTACGGGTTACATGAACATGGACAGGGAAGGATGTGTGGTGGGCCGGGAATCCTAGAACCCAAAAGAGTCCTATATGGGTGGTCGTTCAATGAGTAAAGTCATGGGTTCGATCCCCTGAATGCTTGGTCAACACCAGATAACTTTTTTTTGTTCATTCTAGTACTGGAGCTAATACTCCAGTTTTAAAACATAAGTCACATCGATTTCAGACAGTGTTGACTGGTAGTCGAATGGCCGAGTGGTTAGGCTCCTCGTTTGCGGAGTTTCATCGCCTGGGTTCGAGTCCTCGTTCTGGCCGATGTTTTATTTCTTTTTTTCCGCAGTTTTAACGAGCGCAATTTGGCAATCTTATCTTTAAAAGAATTAAATTATAGTCTTCAAATACCAACCGGAGTTAGCTCAACGGCTTAATTCGCCAGGGTGAAGAGTCCTATATGGGAGTCGGTCAATGTACGCAAGCTGGGTGTAACTGCTGGTGAGCGAGTCTAAGCTTGCCTCATGGTGGCGCTCTTCACCACTCTTGAGGGCGCCCTTCGTTGCTACCGTAGATACATTAGCCTCTGTCATGAAATGACGAAAATCAACCGAAGAGGGCGTTTTGAGGAAATTTGTCAATATGGCTTCCGAGCTCGCGCGTAAAACTAACGTAAGTAGCTATACCATGGAGGAAAGACAACAGATAGTTAGTGAATTGCGGGGAAATACTTAATAAAAAATGGCCAATCATAAAACTAGATTTTCTTTCCTGCACTTGAAAAGACCCGCCGTATATTTATGCTCCTTAGAAAACCGGTTAGGCCCAATTAACATTTAAACAAAACAAAAAATTCAGTGGCACTGAACTGAAGCTTTATTTGAAAGCCATATTTGAATGCCAAACAGTAAACAAATTCTGGGGCCAATTCATACAACTTGATACATGTACAAGCAATATTATTTTTGTATTTTTAATTATTTTTTGACATCAAATATAAATTTGGGGCTTTACACACAAGCACTTGGTTCACATAATTACTATATGGACGTTAAACCTCAACATTCCTAATCCTGCAATGTTAATTTAAAAACCAGTTTTAAATACTGTCACATTAAATGTACAGACGCCTGTGAAATCTAGTAATATTTTACCCTTTTATTGACTGAAACCTGACATTAAAAGAACTTCGTAAATATTAAACTTGAATTTTTCAAGAATTATTCAATTGCGCCACGACCAATTAGGGAGCACTCGGTCGATTGTGTGCACAATTTCTGGACGCCACCGTTTTGGTGTTTTTTTCGGACTAAGCTTACACCTAAATTGTTAACAGAGGATAAATAGCAAGCATTAATAACATTAACATGGTAAAGGTACAATGAATTCGCAGTTTGTCAACAAAGAAGTATGGCAACATTGCATGAGGAAAGTCGGCCCAACATTAACTGTTTATAAACAATGTAAACGTCGAAGTACAGCTATAGCTCTCCCAAAGGTCGAGTTGTCTCAACGGGCGAGTTGTCTCAACGGGCGAGTTGTCTCAACGGTCGACTTGTCTGACATCTGCTAGCTACGCACGTACGTATATAGCGCAGCACGCTTTCACAAACTGACCATTTTTTCAGTCGCTGTTTCTTTCTCTTTCGTAATTTTACGGTTTTGGATGACATTTAGCCTTATGCCTACGATTTATCCTTTCGAAATAACCACAGCCTTTAGAGCTCCGTCGTAAGCCATAAAGTTCTGACATCGACGACACACGTGTTGCTGTTGGTAAGCGCCGCCATTTTGACAATTTTCCTCGCGTTGACCTTTTAGAAAGGTCATGACAGAGGCTAATGGTCCTTGCTGATGACACAGTTAATTTGTTCTAAATTCTTGACTCATACTCTTGCCATAATAATTTGATCATCCCTCCACCCCAGGACCCGAGGACAGAGGTAAAGAAAGTTTGATTATTGGAGAACTTTATATGATTGCAGTTGTTGTGCTACATAAGTGCGATTTAGGTGAATTTAGGGCCAGATTTTCATGACATTATTTGCATGAGATTATTGTTGTTGCGTGCACTTTCACTGTTCAGATGACCTTTGACCTTACATTTTCTAGGGTTTATTGCTACTATTTCTGATGCACATTATAGATCAGTGATTTGCCTTTATTATACATCTTGTTCTCTAATTAGATTAGTTGTTTGTATTCTTCTAAGCGTTAGTTTTGTTCTGCTTTATTGCAGTTTTTAAGTGATCTGTGATACGTGACATGTGATCTGTGATTTGTGATCCATGAACCTATGAACCTGTGATTCTGTGAATACATGAACCAGAATTAACAGAATAAACCAAGGGAGCAGCTACAATGAGCAAAGTGCATAGACAGAGTGGACATTACCAAGTTACTGATTGAACATTCTGAGTAAAGCACACTTTGTAAATTAAATACGAACTGCAACCGCCACAGTAAAAACTCTTCTTGGGACAAGATGTCATTCATGGATGAAATACGGGTGATTCGGCTTCAGTTCTCAGCCATGGCAGTAGACGATCTCGCAGTTCAAGAGCCAGCTCAAGACACTCAAACACAGAGCTGCTTCGTATAACAGAAGAACAGAAGAGAGCAGAGCTTGCTGCTCGGTCTGCAGCTATCAATGAAGCACATGAGTTAGAAATATCAAGGCGAACATTAGAAATGGAAAAACAACGACTCATGCAGCAGATAGAGATGTCACGACTGGAACTTGAAAGACAAGCGAATCAGCTGAGACTCCAGACAGAGATTAAGGTGAGCAGCGCAAGACTTGAAGTTTTGGACAAGTTTGATGGTGAGTCCCCTCAGCAGCATAAGCCGGAGTTATATGATGTAAATGACCTCCCCCCAACAATTGATGGGCCATTTACCGAGGCAGTAGCTGAGAACGCACCACACGATAGTCCCCAACATTCTGTTTGCAAACCAGAACATGGGATCTCGAATACCTTTCGAGACACAGAGAATGATGGTGCCAATTTCCCTAAAACCTCAACCCCTGCGTCTACTCCACCTGCTGGAATGTCGGATTCATCTGACGCAGTTCTCCCCCCACAGACCAGTGATGTACCGCGCAACGATGTGGCAAGTGCCATCACAGCACTGGCAGATGTGCTAACACACAGGGAGGAGAAATTGCCCAAGAAAGAACCAGAAGTCTTCAAGGGCAGTGTATTCGACTTCCCCGTGTGGATGAATTCGTTTTCTGTACTGGTAGAGCAGCGCTACACATCACCAATCGACCGCCTCTACTATTTAGGCAGATACACGTCTGGTGAGGCCCGAGAGTGTATTAAAGGACTTCTCGCCCTAAACAGTGAGAACGCATACCAGAAAGCGAAGAAACTCCTGACTGAGCGGTACGGTAACAAGATGCTAGCTGCAAGCACGTATCGTGAGAAAATTAGCGAATGGCCGACCGTGAAACAAGACGACGGAAAGGGACTGCGTAATCTCTCAGACTTCCTTTTCCAGTGCGAGACAGCCATGTCAACTCTGAGCCAGTTAAAGGTTCTAGACGACCCAGCCGAACACAAGAATATTATAGAGAAGCTACCGAGGCATGTGCAGGGTCGTTGGCTCCGTTTCGTCGACCAGTGCATGTATGGCCACAAGGATGCAGGGGAAGGTGACTACCCGCCCTTTGCCGAGCTGTGCAAATTCATCGCAAAGGAGGCTCGCATTGCCTGTAGCCCCTTTCACCAAAAACCAACAGACGAGAAGAGGGAGACAAAATTTGTCAAACCTACCAGGTCGGGAACAGCCACGACATTTGCCTCAAAGGCAGATGAGCTCACGAAGAAGAGGAAGACTAGCCCCCAAAAGAGCAACACCCCCCCTTCACCCAACGCAAACAGAGCATCAACATGTCCCCTCTGCAAGAGCCAACATCAACTCGATTCCTGTAGCAGTTTTGCAGCCATGAGCCTTAGTGAAAGGCACAACATCATCATGAAGAGTGGCCTTTGCTTTGGATGCCTCAAATGGGGTCACAGGAGACGCGAGTGTCGCAATAAGAAGCAGTGTGCAAACTGTGGGCGTTTACACCCTACTTTGCTGCACGACTACTCCAAGTCCACTCCAGATGTGCAGATCAAAGATGACACCGATGACAAAAAAGTGGTTGTTGTTCAATCTACCACACATCGAGTGCAGACACTTGACGTCGGAGAAAATTGCTCGCACACTCTCATCGTTCTTGTTGTCGTTCATCACATCAAAGAACCGTCTGCGAAGGTGATAGTATACGCCCTGTTAGATGAACATTCCGATTCTTGCTTCGTCTCAGATTGGACGCTAGAAAGGCTCGGAATCGATGGAGAAGCAGTCCAGCTGAGTCTATCTACGATATTAGCGAAGGGCACCATATCATCCAGAAAGGTGCATGGCCTAACTGTCAAGGGATTGTCCGAGGACACCGAGATAGAATTACCAGGTGCCTACTCCAGAGAATCTATCAATGCAAACCGTGAGCAGATTCCGAAGTTGGACACCGTGAAGGAGTGGCCTCACTTGAAACGAGTCGCTAACCTGCTACCTCCATACCTGAGTGAAACCGAGATCGGACTTTTAATTGGTTGCAACGCAACTCGCGCAATCAAGCCGAGAGATGTTGTCCATGGAGAGGAAGATGCCCCGTATGCAGTCAGAACAGCCCTTGGATGGGGAGTGATAGGAATGATGCGTCACGACAACGGCAGCAGAATTTTGAATGCATCAAAGAAGCAACAAGGCCACTTCGCTTTTCGCACCCAAGTCAAAGAAGTCAGCCCCCTCCAAGTCACCAAAATGTTCGAGATTGACTTCATTGAGAAAAACACCGATGAAATGGTTTCCCGCGATGACCGAAACTTCATGCAGAAGATGAAGGATGGTATCCACAGACGTGATGATGGCCACTTTGAGATGCCCCTCCCACTCAAAACAGATAATGTCCAGCTCCCCAACAACAAGCCAGTGGTTCTGAAACGACTCAACAAGCAAAAAATGAAGATGTTAAGCAACCCAAAATATCGAGATGATTACAAGGCCTTCATGGAGAACATCATCGAAAAGGGCTATGCAGAGAAGGTTCCGGACGAGGAACTTAACCTGGACAACAAGGCCGTGTGGTACATACCTCATCACGGGGTATACCATCCCAAAAAACCGAACAAGATCAGAGTCGTCTTCGACTGCAGTGCTGAATACGAGGGTGAAGTGTTGAATCGACACCTACTGCAGGGACCCGATATGATCAACAATCTTGTTGGAGTTCTTTGCCGATTTCGGAAGGACCACGTCGCCTTCACCTGCGACATCGAAGGCATGTTTCATCAAGTTGGCGTCAACGTGGAAGATCGCAACTATCTGAGGTTCTTGTGGTGGCCGGGAGGTGACATGAACCGGTCCCCAAATGAATATCGAATGACGGTTCACTTGTTTGGTGCTACCTCTTCCCCAGCTTGTGCAAATTTTGCACTGAAGAGTGCTGCTGATGCATACGAAGATAGTTGCGGGACGGCGGCAGCCGACTTCGTAAGGAAGGACTTCTACGTCGATGATGGACTAAAGTCAGTCCCAACTTCCGATGAAGCCCTGAAGTTGATAGAAGACAGCAGACGGCTGTGTCAGAAAAGTGGATTCCGCCTTCATAAGTATATCTCCAATGACAAGGTGGTTCTGAATTCCATACCCCCTAGTGAACGAGCCAAGGATGTTCAGAACGTCGACGTGTTCTCAGAAGGCCTTCCCACCGAGCGTACTCTAGGTGTACAGTGGTGTGTTGAATCTGATACTTTCCAGTTCAGAGTCCACTTCAACGACAAACCACCCACTCGTCGCGGCATTATGTCGAGCGTCAGCTCCATATTTGACCCACTTGGTCTGGTAGCACCAGTCTTGCTGGTTGGAAAACGCATTCTTCAAACCTTGTGTCGTGATGGGTATGCATGGGACGACCCAATCTCAGAAGAAATCAGTTCAGCGTGGGAGAAATGGAGGAACGACATCCTGCACTTGGCATCACTGAAAATCCCAAGATGCTACAAGCCTGAGAACGTTGATGCCATCAAATCCGCCGAACTTCATCACTTCTCTGATGCTAGTACCGAAGGCTATGGTCAGTGTAGCTACTTGCGACTGATAGACGACAAAGGAAGTGCATGTACAACTCTGGTCATGGGAAAGTCCCGAGTAGCTCCTTCAAAACCAGTTACCATCCCTTGACTGGAACTCACAGCAGCCGTCATCTCAGTGAAAGTCAGTACTTTCCTCATGAAGGAACTGGAGTATAACGATGTGACTCAGTTCTACTACACTGATAGCAGAGTTGTACTCGGGTATATTGCCAATGACAGCAAGAGGTTCCACATCTACGTCGCCAACCGCGTGCAGAAGATCCGAGATCACACCACACCTGAAGATTGGCAACATGTTGACACTAAAACTAACCCAGCAGATGCAGCTTCCCGAGGTCTCTCTGCTGAGTCGCTCATCAAGAGCAAACTCTGGTGGAGTGGACCAGATTTCCTGCAAAAAAGAGAAACCCCTCCGCCTGACACTGAGTATGTGGAGCCAAGTTCAAATGACCCAGAGGTGAAAAAGGCATCTACATTCAATGTCCAAACTGAGGCCTCCAACTACCCGAGCATGCTTGAAAGATTCCAGTCCTACTCAAACTGGTTTCGCCTGAAACGTGCAGTAGCAATGTGCCAACGCTACATGAAGAAGCTTAGAGATCGCTGCCTCAAAACACCTACCACTGCACCTGATGCCAACACCCCTCTCACTGTAGATGAACTCCAGCATGCAGAACGACTGATCCTGAGGCTGACTCAAGAGGAAGCATTCCCGAAGGAAATTCGAGCCCTCAGCAAACGCGACGGTCTTCCTAATGGCGAGCAGCAAGGCCCAGGGAACCCCCTGAACACGAGCAGTCCTCTGTATATGCTTGACCCAATCATAGATGAAACGAAGCTGTTGAGAGTCGGTGGACGCATCAAGCAAGCCACAGCACCTAAAGAGTTCAAGCATCCCATCTTGCTCCCACGTCATGGCCACGTGACTGACCTTGTGATCGAACACTACCATGTTCAGAGTTGTCACTCAGGCCGTGGCATGACACTGAATAGCATTCGCCAAGCCGGCTTTTGGATTCTGGGTGCAAGATCAGCTGTTACCAGCCATATTTGGAAGTGCGTGACCTGCCGCAAACTCAGACGTGCACCCTGTGGGCAGAAGATGGCAGAACTACCCAAGGACAGATTGGATCCATCCCCACCCTTCACCTTCAGCGCCGTAGACTACTTTGGTCCCTTCATGATTAAAGAAGGACGAAAGGAGCTGAAAAGATGGGGAGTTATCTTCACCTGTATGGCATCGCGAGCAGTCCATATCGAGACAGCTAATTCGCTGAACACCGACTCATTCTTGAATGCCTACCGCAGATTCACATGTAGAAGGGGTCCGGTGAGACAACTCCGCTCCGATAGAGGCACAAACTTCATCGGTGGAAAGAATGAACTTGATGCTGCCCTTGCCGAGATAAATCAACCCAAGATTTCGCAAGAGCTACTAAAGGACAGTTGCGACTGGGTGACATTCAATATGAACGTTCCCACTGCCAGCCACATGGGAGGCACGTGGGAAAGGCTCATCCGATCAATCAGACAGACGCTCTCAACATTGCTGCAGAAACATGGGCAACAGCTGGATGATGAGCTCTTGAGGACCCTCATGACAGAGGCCGAAGCGATCGTGAACAGCCGACCTCTCACCTACGTTGACATGGTGGCCCCAGATGCAGAAGAGCCCCTCACGCCAAGCCAACTGCTGACGCTGAAAAGCAAGGTAGTTCTTCCTCCACCAGGAGTCTTCATCCAACAAGATCTCTATTGCCGACGCCGATGGCGCAGAGTCCAGTACCTGGCCAACCAGTTCTGGTCGCGTTGGAAGAACGAGTATTTGTCGACCCTACAAGAGCGGAAGAAGTGGCAGAAGGCTCAGCAGAATCTAAAGAGAGGCAACATTGTCATGATGGTCGACGACTCCACTCCCCGATGCCAGTGGCAACTCGCTCGCGTGGTTGAGACGTACCCAAGCTCAGATGGTCACATCAGGAAGGTCAAGCTCCAAACTAGTCGATCCGTCTTTGAGAGGCCTATCCATAAGGTTGTCCTGCTGTTGGACCGGGGACGCCCCGACGAAGAGCCAAAGGCCTGAACTTGAGCCGATACATGAACTGTACTTAAAGGAACCACGTAGTGTTCACATTCTCAGTAGTATAGTAGTTAATATTTCCAGTTTTGCATTCTTTAGTCATGTTACTGTTGTTAGGTAATTTGAAAGGTCAAATTAGAGGAGCCATGTAACTGCTGGTGAGCGAGTCTAAGCTTGCCTCATGGTGGCGCTCTTCACAACTCTTGAGGGCGCCCTTCGTTGCTACCGTAGATACATGGTCCTTGCTGATGACACAGTGAATTTGTTCTAAATTCTTGACTCATACTCTTGCCATAATAATTTGATCATCCCTCCACCCCAGGACCCGAGGACAGAGGTAAAGAAAGTTTGATTATTGGAGAACTTTATATGATTGCAGTTGTTGTGCTACATAAGTGCGATTTAGGTGAATTTAGGGCCAGATTTTCAAGACATTATTTGCATGAGATTATTGTTGTTGCGTGCACTTTCACTGTTCAGATGACCTTTGACCTTACATTTTCTAGGGTTTATTGCTACTATTTCTGATGCACATTATAGATCAGTGATTTGCCTTTATTATACATCTTGTTCTCTAATTAGATTAGTTGTTTGTATTCTTCTAAGCGTTAGTTTTGTTCTGCTTTATTGCAGTTTTTAAGTGATCTGTGATACGTGACATGTGATCTGTGATTTGTGATCCATGAACCTATGAACCTGTGATTCTGTGAATACATGAACCAGAATTAACAGAATAAACCAAGGGAGCAGCTACAATGAGCAAAGTGCATAGACAGAGTGGACATTACCAAGTTACTGATTGAACATTCTGAGTAAAGCACACTTTGTAAATTAAATACGAACTGCAACCGCCACACTGGGTGTGTTGGCTATGATGTGTCGCTCGACGTTACAATACATTTGAATGCTATGTTTGTGAAAGTGCAAACGTACAATGTAGTCCCCCCCCCCCCCCCCTCCGCTTGCAAATCGACTTGTAATTTTTAAATCCATTTCGATGCCACCCTTGGACTTTCACAAGATGTGGAATACAGAATAATACGATTTTTAAATTTCATGAACTTTCTATGCATAGTTTTCTTTAGCCTTGATCAAGGCGTCATTACCCGTCCGTACGTACATGTACGTACATCGATGCCACGATGCTCGAAATTTCGTAGGACTGCCTTGCGACGACCCCCGATGACCCACGATCTGCCCAAATTTTATGTCGTGTCGTGGAACAAATGCGTCGTGGGTTCGTTGTGACCAGGCCTTACCACGACAACATTTCGTACGATCCGTTGTGACCGGGGTTTATTAACACAGAGCCCTTTGGGTGAAACGGAGCAAATCAATTCCCATAGACCTAAGGGCTAAAACGCCTATACTTTCACGATCTAATTAAAATACTTAGAACTCGCGCGTGTTCAGGGACTACAGAAACATGACGACCAGCATGTCATATTCTTTTCAACTTTTGGTGGGTTGACCGAAGATTTTTTTGGAAAAATTCTTACCCAATGCAAACAAGACAATTTTATTTAAATTTCTAAATTTCCAATGAAAAATATATACATTGCCAACCTACTCCCGAGTGTCGCGAGGCAGCGCCGTTTGTCTGATTTTGTGTTGTTTCCTTTGAGCCCGCGTTTTGCTGGTGACTTCTATTTGTGTGGCGCGCCCTCTATCGACATAAAATAAGTCGAATTTTCGGACAATTAATGCGTGGGCGGCACATTAACCCTGAAAACACAGTTTCTCCTTCTTCCTTTGAGCAGATGTAGGATAGAGCTATTACTCCAGCTTCCAAACCTATTAAGTCACATCGATTTCAGACAGTGTTGACTGGTAGTCGAATGGCCGAGTGGTTAGGCTCCTCGTCTGCGGGGTTCCATCGCCTGGGTTCGAGTCCCCGTTCTGCCCGGCGTCATTTTTTCCTCAGTTTTAACGCGCGCGATTTCTCAATCTTATCTATAAAAGAATTAATTGATCGTCTTCAATCACCAACCGGAGTTAGCTCAGCGGCTTAATTCGTCAGGCTGGTACTGTCCGCGGAGTTCAGGTGCGCACCTTAGTATAGGGACGGAGCTCGTTTGCTTGCATAGGCGGCAAGAGCTAGGGCCTCGCTCCGTCAGTCCTCCCTTTACGGTTGCGCGGCCTACGGGTTACATGAACATGGACAGGGAAGGATGTGTGGTGGGCCGGGAATCCTAGAACCCAAAAGAGTCCTATATGGGTGGTCGTTCAATGAGTAAAGTCATGGGTTCGATCCCCTGAATGCTTGGTCAACACCAGATAACTTTTTTTTCTTCATTCTAGTACTGGAGCTAATACTCCAGTTTTCAAACATAAGTCACATCGATTTCAGACAGTGTTGACTGGTAGTCGAATGGCCGAGTGGTTAGGCTCCTCGTTTGCGGAGTTTCATCGCCTGGGTTCGAGTCCTCGTCCTGGCCGATGTTTTTTTCTTTTTTTCCGCAGTTTTAACGCGCGCAATTTCGCAATCTTATCTTTAAAAGAATTAAATTATAGTCTTCAAATACCAACCGGAGTTAGCTCAACGGCTTAATTCGCCAGGGTGAAGAGTCCTATATGGGAGTCGGTCAATGTACGCAAGCTGGGTGTGTTGGCTCTGATGTGTCGCTCGACGTTACAATACATTTGAATGCTATGTTTGTGAAAGTGCAAACGTACAATGTAGTCCCCCCCCCCCCCCGCTTGCAAATCGACTTGTAATTTCTAAATCCATTTCGATGCCACCCTTGGACTTTCACAAGATGTGGAATACAGAATAATACGATTTTTAAATTTCTTGAACTTTCTATGCATAGTTTTCTTTAGCCTTGATCAAGGCGTCATTACCCGTCCGTACGTACATGTACGTACATCGATGCCACGATGCTCGAAATTTTGTAGGACTGCCTTGCGACGACCCCCGATGACCCACGATCTGCCCCAAATTTTATGTCGTGTCGTGGAACAAATGCGTCGTGGGTTCGTTGTGACCAGGCCTTACCACGACAACATTTCGTACGATCCGTTGTGACCGGGGTTTATTAACACAGAGCCCTTTGGGTGAAACGGAGCAAATCAATTCCCATAGACCTAAGGGCTAAAACGCCTATACTTTCACGATCTAATTAAAATACTTAGAACTCGCGCGTGTTCAGGGACTACAGAAACATGACGACCAGCATGTCATATTCTTTTCAACTTTTGGTGGGTTGACCGAAGATTTTTTTGGAAAAATTCTTACCCAATGCAAACAAGACAATTTTATTTAAATTTCTAAATTTCCAATGAAAAATATATACATTGCCAACCTACTCCCGAGTGTCGCGAGGCAGCGCCGTTTGTCTGATTTTGTGTTGTTTCCTTTGAGCCCGCGTTTTGCTGGTGACTTCTGTTTGTGTGGCGCGCCCTCTATCGACATAAAATAAGTCGAATTTTCGGACAATTAATGCGTGGGCGGCTCGCATAATTTTTTTTCCTATGAGGGTTAGGGGTAATTATCATAAATGGGCGTATCTACACCACACTGAGTGGAAGACACTTAGGTTCTCAGATCCTTATTTTCCCTTAAATTAAACTCACTCCAACAACAAACTTGCAGACCAAAATAGTCAATGAAAAATATACAGAGAGCGAATTCGAACCCCAGTCGAACGATCTATAACCTAACCCATTATCCACTATAGCTACTGGGAGAGGTCGACAGAAGCCGTTTTTCAAAGTGCTTTGATGTACCTCTGGGCTATGTGTAACTAGTTGATTGAGCAATAACAATGTATTAGCGTCATTGTTAAAACTACTGAATAATCATGACGTGAGGGGTTAGAGCCGCCCATTTATGATAATTACCCCTAACCCTCCAAGGAAAAAAAAAATTACGCGGGCGGCTCATTAACCCTGAAAACACAGTTTCTCCTTCCTTTGAGCAGATGTAGGATAGAGCTATTACTCCAGCTTCCAAACCTAAGTCACAACGATTTCAGACAGTGTTGACTGGTAGTCGAATGGCCGAGTGGTTAGGCTCCTCGTCTGCGGGGTTCCATCGCCTGGGTTCGAGTCCCCGTTCTGCCCGACGTCATTTTTTCCTCAGTTTTAACGCGCGCGATTTCGCAATCTTATCTATAAAAGAATTAATTGATCGTCTTCAATCACCAACCGGAGTTAGCTCAGCGGCTTAATTCGTCAGGCTGGTACTGTCCGCGGAGTTCAGGTGCGCACCTTAGTATAGGGACGGAGCTCGTTTGCTTGCATAGGCGGCAAGAGCTAGGGCCTCGCTCCGTCAGTCCTCCCTTTACGGTTGCGCGGCCTACGGGTTACATGAACATGGACAGGGAAGGATGTGTGGTGGGCCGGGAATCCTAGAACCCAAAAGAGTCCTATATGGGTGGTCGTTCAATGAGTAAAGTCATGGGTTCGATCCCCTGAATGCTTGGTCAACACCAGATAACTTTTTTTTCTTCATTCTATAATGGCGCTAATACTCCAGTTTTCAAACATAAGTCACATCGATTTCAGACAGTGTTGACTGGTAGTCGAATGGCCGAGTGGTTAGGCTCCTCGTTTGCGGAGTTTCATCGCCTGGGTTCGAGTCCTCGTCCTGTCCGATGTTTTTTTTTTTTTTTTCGCAGTTTTAACGCGCGCAATTTCGCAATCTTATCTTTAAAAGAATTAAATTATAGTCTTCAAATACAACCGGAGTTAGCTCAACGGCTTAATTCGCCAGGGTGAAGAGTCCTATATGGGAGTCGGTCAATGTACGCAAGCTGGGTGTGTTGGCTCTGATGTGTCGCTCGACGTTACAATACATTTGAATGCTGTGTTTGTGAAAGTGCAAACGTACAATGTAGTCCCCCCCCCCTCCGCTTGCAAATCGACTTGTAATTTCTAAATCCATTTCGATGCCACCCTTGGACTTTCACAAGATGTGGAATACAGAATAATACGATTTTTAAATTTCTTGAACTTTCTATGCATAGTTTTCTTTAGCCTTGATCAAGGCGTCATTACCCGTCCGTACGTACATGTACGTACATCGATGCCACGATGCTCGAAATTTCGTAGGACTGCCTTGCGACGACCCCCGATGACCCACGATCTGCCCAAATTTTATGTCGTGTCGTGGAACAAATGCGTCGTGGGTTCGTTGTGACCAGGGTTACCACGACAACATTTCATACGATCCGTTGTGACCGGGGTTTATTAACACAGAGCCCTTTGGGTGAAACGGAGCAAATCAATTCCCATAGACCTAAGGGCTAAAACGCCTATACTTTCACGATCTAATTAAAATACTTAGAACTCGCGCGTGTTCAGGGACTACAGAAACATGACGACCAGCATGTCATATTCTTTTCAACTTTTGGTGGGTTGACCGAAGATTTTTTTGGAAAAATTCTTACCCAATGCAAACAAGACAATTTTATTTAAATTTCTAAATTTCCAATGAAAAATATATACATTGCCAACCTACTCCCGAGTGTCGCGAGGCAGCGCCGTTTGTCTGATTTTGTGTTGTTTCCTTTGAGCCCGCGTTTTGCTGGTGACTTCTGTTTGTGTGGCGCGCCCTCTATCGACATAAAATAAGTCGAATTTTCGGACAATTAATGCGTGGGCGGCTCGCGTAATTTTTTTTCCTATGAGGGTTAGGGGTAATTATCATAAATGGGCGTATCTACACCACACTGAGTGGAAGACACTTAGGTTCTCAGATCCTTATTTTCCCTTAAATTAAACTCACTCCAACAACAAACTTGCAGACCAAAATAGTCAATGAAAAATATACAGAGAGCGAATTCGAACCCCAGTCGAACGATCTATAACCTAACCCATTATCCACTATAGCTACTGGGAGAGGTCGACAGAAGCCGTTTTTCAAAGTGCTTTGATGTACCTCTGGGCTATGTGTAACTAGTTGATTGAGCAATAACAATGTATTAGCGTCATTGTTAAAACTACTGAATAATCATGACGTGAGGGGTTAGAGCCGCCTATTTATGATAATTACCCCTAACCCTCCAAGGAAAAAAAAAATTACGCGGGCGGCTCATTAACCCTGAAAACACAGTTTCTCCTTCCTTTGAGCAGATGTAGGATAGAGCTATTACTCCAGCTTCCAAACCTATTAAGTCACATCGATTTCAGACAGTGTTGACTGGTAGTCGAATGGCCGAGTGGTTAGGCTCCTCGTCTGCGGGGTTCCATCGCCTGGGTTCGAGTCCCCGTTCTGCCCGACGTCATTTTTTCCTCAGTTTTAACGCGCGCGATTTCGCAATCTTATCTATAAAAGAATTAATTGATCGTCTTCAATCACCAACCGGAGTTAGCTCAGCGGCTTAATTCGTCAGGCTGGTACTGTCCGCGGAGTTCAGGTGCGCACCTTAGTATAGGGACGGAGCTCGTTTGCTTGCATAGGCGGCAAGAGCTAGGGCCTCGCTCCGTCAGTCCTCCCTTTACGGTTGCGCGGCCTACGGGTTACATGAACATGGACAGGGAAGGATGTGTGGTGGGCCGGGAATCCTAGAACCCAAAAGAGTCCTATATGGGTGGTCGTTCAATGAGTAAAGTCATGGGTTCGATCCCCTGAATGCTTGGTCAACACCAGATAACTTTTTTTTCTTCATTCTATAATGGCGCTAATACTCCAGTTTTCAAACATAAGTCACATCGATTTCAGACAGTGTTGACTGGTAGTCGAATGGCCGAGTGGTTAGGCTCCTCGTTTGCGGAGTTTCATCGCCTGGGTTCGAGTCCTCGTCCTGTCCGATGTTTTTTAATTTTTTTTCGCAGTTTTAACGCGCGCAATTTGGCAATCTTATCTTTAAAAGAATTAAATTATAGTCTTCAAATACAACCGGAGTTAGCTCAACGGCTTAATTCGCCAGGGTGAAGAGTCCTATATGGGAGTCGGTCAATGTACGCAAGCTGGGTGTGTTGGCTCTGATGTGTCGCTCGACGTTACAATACATTTGAATGCTATGTTTGTGAAAGTGCAAACGTACAATGTAGTCCCCCCCCCCTCCGCTTGCAAATCGACTTGTAATTTCTAAATCCATTTCGATGCCACCCTTGGACTTTCACAAGATGTGGAATACAGAATAATACGATTTTTAAATTTCTTGAACTTTCTATGCATAGTTTTCTTTAGCCTTGATCAAGGCGTCATTACCCGTCCGTACGTACATGTACGTACATCGATGCCACGATGCTCGAAATTTCGTAGGACTGCCTTGCGACGACCCCCGATGACCCACGATCTGCCCAAATTTTATGTCGTGTCGTGGAACAAATGCGTCGTGGGTTCGTTGTGACCAGGGTTACCACGACAACATTTCATACGATCCGTTGTGACCGGGGTTTATTAACACAGAGCCCTTTGGGTGAAACGGAGCAAATCAATTCCCATAGACCTAAGGGCTAAAACGCCTATACTTTCACGATCTAATTAAAATACTTAGAACTCGCGCGTGTTCAGGGACTACAGAAACATGACGACCAGCATGTCATATTCTTTTCAACTTTTGGTGGGTTGACCGAAGATTTTTTTGGAAAAATTCTTACCCAATGCAAACAAGACAATTTTATTTAAATTTCTAAATTTCCAATGAAAAATATATACATTGCCAACCTACTCCCGAGTGTCGCGAGGCAGCGCCGTTTGTCTGATTTTGTGTTGTTTCCTTTGAGCCCGCGTTTTGCTGGTGACTTCTGTTTGTGTGGCGCGCCCTCTATCGACATAAAATAAGTCGAATTTTCGGACAATTAATGCGTGGGCGGCTCGCGTAATTTTTTTTCCTATGAGGGTTAGGGGTAATTATCATAAATGGGCGTATCTACACCACACTGAGTGGAAGACACTTAGGTTCTCAGATCCTTATTTTCCCTTAAATTAAACTCACTCCAACAACAAACTTGCAGACCAAAATAGTCAATGAAAAATATACAGAGAGCGAATTCGAACCCCAGTCGAACGATCTATAACCTAACCCATTATCCACTATAGCTACTGGGAGAGGTCGACAGAAGCCGTTTTTCAAAGTGCTTTGATGTACCTCTGGGCTATGTGTAACTAGTTGATTGAGCAATAACAATGTATTAGCGTCATTGTTAAAACTACTGAATAATCATGACGTGAGGGGTTAGAGCCGCCCATTTATGATAATTACCCCTAACCCTCCAAGGAAAAAAAAAAATTACGCGGGCGGCTCATTAACCCTGAAAACACAGTTTCTCCTTCCTTTGAGCAGATGTAGGATAGAGCTATTACTCCAGCTTCCAAACCTATTAAGTCACATCGATTTCAGACAGTGTTGACTGGTAGTCGAATGGCCGAGTGGTTAGGCTCCTCGTCTGCGGGGTTCCATCGCCTGGGTTCGAGTCCCCGTTCTGCCCGACGTCATTTTTTCCTCAGTTTTAACGCGCGCGATTTCGCAATCTTATCTATAAAAGAATTAATTGATCGTCTTCAATCACCAACCGGAGTTAGCTCAGCGGCTTAATTCGTCAGGCTGGTACTGTCCGCGGAGTTCAGGTGCGCACCTTAGTATAGGGACGGAGCTCGTTTGCTTGCATAGGCGGCAAGAGCTAGGGCCTCGCTCCGTCAGTCCTCCCTTTACGGTTGCGCGGCCTACGGGTTACATGAACATGGACAGGGAAGGATGTGTGGTGGGCCGGGAATCCTAGAACCCAAAAGAGTCCTATATGGGTGGTCGTTCAATGAGTAAAGTCATGGGTTCGATCCCCTGAATGCTTGGTCAACACCAGATAACTTTTTTTTCTTCATTCTATAATGGCGCTAATACTCCAGTTTTCAAACATAAGTCACATCGATTTCAGACAGTGTTGACTGGTAGTCGAATGGCCGAGTGGTTAGGCTCCTCGTTTGCGGAGTTTCATCGCCTGGGTTCGAGTCCTCGTCCTGTCCGATGTTTTTTTTCTTTTTTTTCGCAGTTTTAACGCGCGCAATTTCGCAATCTTATCTTTAAAAGAATTAAATTATAGTCTTCAAATACAACCGGAGTTAGCTCAACGGCTTAATTCGCCAGGGTGAAGAGTCCTATATGGGAGTCGGTCAATGTACGCAAGCTGGGTGTGTTGGCTCTGATGTGTCGCTCGACGTTACAATACATTTGAATGCTATGTTTGTGAAAGTGCAAACGTACAATGTAGTCCCCCCCCCCCTCCGCTTGCAAATCGACTTGTAATTTCTAAATCCATTTCGATGCCACCCTTGGACTTTCACAAGATGTGGAATACAGAATAATACGATTTTTAAATTTCTTGAACTTTCTATGCATAGTTTTCTTTAGCCTTGATCAAGGCGTCATTACCCGTCCGTACGTACATGTACGTACATCGATGCCACGATGCTCGAAATTTCGTAGGACTGCCTTGCGACGACCCCCGATGACCCACGATCTGCCCAAATTTTATGTCGTGTCGTGGAACAAATGCGTCGTGGGTTCGTTGTGACCAGGGTTACCACGACAACATTTCATACGATCCGTTGTGACCGGGGTTTATTAACCAGTTCGCGCCGGGATTATTTTAACATCGCTGAGCCCACGGGCGGGATTGTTTTTAACGAAACTCGATCCGAAGCGGGTTCAGGCTGATAGTGCCGGGAAGCACACCCACGCATTTCCGACCTTGCTCGCTGCTGACATACATTTACGAACTTGAACTTGGCGTGTTTATGCGTCATCAGTTTTGAATTTGGGGAAATGTTTGCGTCTATATACGTCATCCGGTGGGAACTGGTTAACACAGAGCCCTTTGGGTGAAACGGAGCAAATCAATTCCCATAGACCTAAGGGCTAAAACGCCTATACTTTCACGATCTAATTAAAATACTTAGAACTCGCGCGTGTTCAGGGACTACAGAAACATGACGACCAGCATGTCATATTCTTTTCAACTTTTGGTGGGTTGACCGAAGATTTTTTTGGAAAAATTCTTACCCAATGCAAACAAGACAATTTTATTTAAATTTCTAAATTTCCAATGAAAAATATATACATTGCCAACCTACTCCCGAGTGTCGCGAGGCAGCGCCGTTTGTCTGATTTTGTGTTGTTTCCTTTGAGCCCGCGTTTTGCTGGTGACTTCTGTTTGTGTGGCGCGCCCTCTATCGACATAAAATAAGTCGAATTTTCGGACAATTAATGCGTGGGCGGCTCTTTAACCCTGAAAACACAGTTTCTCCTTCTTCCTTTGAGCAGATGTAGGATAGAGCTATTACTCCAGCTTCCAAACCTATTAAGTCACATCGATTTCAGACAGTGTTGACTGGTAGTCGAATGGCCGAGTGGTTAGGCTCCTCGTCTGCGGGGTTCCATCGCCTGGGTTCGAGTCCCCGTTCTGCCCGACGTCATTTTTTCCTCAGTTTTAACGCGCGCGATTTCGCAATCTTATCTATAAAAGAATTAATTGATCGTCTTCAATCACCAACCGGAGTTAGCTCAGCGGCTTAATTCGTCAGGCTGGTACTGTCCGCGGAGTTCAGGTGCGCACCTTAGTATAGGGACGGAGCTCGTTTGCTTGCATAGGCGGCAAGAGCTAGGGCCTCGCTCCGTCAGTCCTCCCTTTACGGTTGCGCGGCCTACGGGTTACATGAACATGGACAGGGAAGGATGTGTGGTGGGCCGGGAATCCTAGAACCCAAAAGAGTCCTATATGGGTGGTCGTTCAATGAGTAAAGTCATGGGTTCGATCCCCTGAATGCTTGGTCAACACCAGATAACTTTTTTTTCTTCATTCTATAATGGCGCTAATACTCCAGTTTTCAAACATAAGTCACATCGATTTCAGACAGTGTTGACTGGTAGTCGAATGGCCGAGTGGTTAGGCTCCTCGTTTGCGGAGTTTCATCGCCTGGGTTCGAGTCCTCGTCCTGTCCGATGTTTTTTTTCTTTTTTTTCGCAGTTTTAACGCGCGCAATTTCGCAATCTTATCTTTAAAAGAATTAAATTATAGTCTTCAAATACAACCGGAGTTAGCTCAACGGCTTAATTCGCCAGGGTGAAGAGTCCTATATGGGAGTCGGTCAATGTACGCAAGCTGGGTGTGTTGGCTCTGATGTGTCGCTCGACGTTACAATACATTTTAATGCTATGTTTGTGAAAGTGCAAACGTACAATGTAGTCCCCCCCCCCACCCCCCCCGCTTGCAAATCGACTTGTAATTTCTAAATCCATTTCGATGCCACCCTTGGACTTTCACAAGATGTGGAATACAGAATAATACGATTTTTAAATTTCTTGAACTTTCTATGCATAGTTTTCTTTAGCCTTGATCAAGGCGTCATTACCCGTCCGTACGTACATGTACGTACATCGATGCCACGATGCTCGAAATTTCGTAGGACTGCCTTGCGACGACCCCCGATGACCCACGATCTGCCCAAATTTTATGTCGTGTCGTGGAACAAATGCGTCGTGGGTTCGTTGTGACCAGGCCTTACCACGACAACATTTCGTACGATCCGTTGTGACCGGGGTTTATTAACACAGAGCCCTTTTGGTGAAACGGAGCAAATCAATTCCCATAGACCTAAGGGCTAAAACGCCTATACCTTCACGATCTAATTAAAAAGAACTCGCGCGTGTTCAGGGACTACTGAAACATGACGACCAGCATGTCATATTCTTGTGACCGGGGCTTAACACAGAGCCCTTTGGGTGAAACGGAGGATATGAATTCCCATCGACCTAAAGTGCTAAAACGCCCGTACTTTCCCATGATCTTAAATACTTCGAACTCTCACGTGTTCAGGGACTACAGAAACATGACGACCAGCATGTCATATTCTTTTCAATTTTTGGTGGGTTGACCGATGACTTTTTTTGAAAAATTCTTACCCAATGCAAACAAGACAATTTTATTTAATTTTTTTAATTTCCAATGAAAAACATATACATTGCCACCCTACTCCCGGGTGCGCGCGATCGAGGCCGCGCCGTTTGTCAGATTTTGTGTTGTTTCCTTTTGAGCCCGCGCTTCGCTGGTGACTTATATTTGTGTGGCGCGCCCTCTATCGACATAAAATAAGTCGAGTTTTCGGACAATTAAATGCGTGGGCGGCTCATTAACCCTGAAAACACAGTTTCTCCTTCTTCTTTTGAGCAGATGTAGGATATGGTTATGCTCCTCGTCTGCGGGGTTCCGTCGCCTGGGTTCGAGTCTCCGTTCTGGCCGACGTCATTTTTCCCTCAGTTTTAACGCGCCCAATTTCGCAATCTTATCTTTAAAAGAAATAATTGATTGTCTTCAATCACCTATCGGAGTTAGCTCAGCAGCTTAAAGGCCGGTTCATACTTAACGCGAAAGCGAATGCGATACGAATTTGACGTCACAAAACATTTGCTGCGAACATTCGCCCAAGTTGAAATGTGTTCAACTTTTGCGATTTCGCATCGCGAAAACTCCCCCTGACGTCACAAAATCGCGTTCGCGGTTGCTTTTGCGCCAAGTATGAACCGGCCTTTATTCGTCAGGCTGGTACTGTCCGCGGAGTTCAGGTTCGCATCTTACTATAGGGACGGAGTTCGTTTGCTTGCATAGGCGGCGTGGCCTCGGGTTACATGAACATGGACAGGGAAGGATGTGTGGTGGGCCGGGAATCCTCACCCAAAAGAGTGCAATATGGGAGTCGTTCAATGAGTAAAGTCATGGGTCCGAACCCCTGAACGCTTGGTCAACACCACATAACTTTTTTTTCTTCATTTTACACTGGAGCTATTTAACTCCAGCTTCCAAATCTATTAAGTATATCGGATTTGAAACAATGTTGACTGGTAGTCTAATGTCGGGCGTGTTTCGTAGGGTCGGGCGAAGACGATCAGCAACTTTGTTTGTATCTGGCCTAATGTACTACCCGCGTGTATATTAGCAGGCTGTGACCGTTTGTACGCGGTACTATAGTGACACTGCACACATTTTGATGCCGTGATTTGACGATAAATTACAGGAAAAATATGCATAGAAAGTTTAAGATATTTAAAAATCGTCACAATCTAATCCTCATCTAGTATTTGTGAAAATCGCAGGGTGGCATCGAAATGGATTTGGAAATTACAGGTCAATTTGAAAGCGGGGTGTGTTGGCTCTGATGTGTCGCTCCACGTTACAATACATTTAAATGTGGTGCTGGAGTTCCTCGACTTTTGGAGGGGAAAACTACACATAAATTCGATTTAATCATAAACCTGAGTGCAACCTAATTTCTTCATGGATAGAAAGTTTATCGTGTACTGAATATGATTGACATATTTAAGAACAATATAATTGGTGCTAAGTCCATTTAAGAAGGTCTTTAATTAGTGCTCATTACACGTTTATTCATAATTACGAGTGCAAGGATAAAACGAGTGTCAATGTGTAGCTGACACCTTGATAGAGCAAAATCTGCCACTTAAAAAAGTTTCAAGTGGTGCCATCCCTATTTAAGAAAGGATCAAAGGTCATTAGAAATCTATAAACACCACTAATCATAACGTTGAGTGCAACTTATGTGTAATTGTCGGTATTCACAAAGATATCTGGAATCTGCCAGACGTTGACAAGTACAGGCAGAAGACGGACCTCATCTTGATTTATGGATGATGCAGCATGTACTAACGGGCCAAATATTACCCGATGTGGGCTGGGTTCAACCTCCCCAAGCAGATTTATTCATTTATTTCTTTACCAGGGTGTGCCCAAACAGTTTTAAAAAATGGTTTTCATTGGGGCTCTGCATATAAATAAAATAAAATAACAGTACATATAAATACAGCAACATTTACACACAAATACAAACGTAATATTCACAGACGTACAAGGATTTTTACAGGAATACAAAACATTGATATATGTCTGTACAGTAACTTTTTTTAAAGTCCTGTTTAAGGCCAATTCTAATTTACGGATTGGCGAAAACCAGCCAAAATAAAAACATTTTTGGCCGGGAAAAAGAGAAAGGGAAATGCCCATCCGGCTCCACATTATAGTGGCATTAACCAAGTTATAACTCCGTAGATCAGCGCAATTGGCATAATATCAGCTCTGATTTAAATGTGCTTAAGGAGTCCAATGTTTGCAATTGTTCGGGCAGATTATTCCAAACTGAATATTTGGACCACTCGCAGTGAAACACGGTGGCGTAGCATTCTTTTTTTGGCAAAAGGAACTTTCGGTGCCGTGTTGGCTGGTTGCCTTGTTTCGCGATTAAGGCTGTAAGTGGTGTGAAAATATGTAAAGGAGTAATATGTTAAGACTTTTAAAGACAAGAATCACTGGCCAAATAAGATCGTTTAAATTCATGAGGTCGCAAAGATCATTCACTCTCGTAAAAGCCAACAGCAAGAGGCTGGTCAACCATTCAATGTCATCAATTGGCCAACATTTTTCATATGTTTACATTCATAATCATTTATATGGTATGTGCTTTCTGTGTATTTACTTATGTAAAGGTATTCTGATAATAATTCATTTTAAGCGATTTGGAATGAAAAACAAATTTAACGAATAGAAGAAGACCTGTTACAAAATCTAAATAAAAAAACCCAACATTTTGTTTGGGTTTGTATATTTTGTGTACGACCCCCTGGTAATCCAAACGCGCGGAAACTGGGCCGTTTTCCAAACCTCAGCTTCGTCTCCATTATTGGCTCTGTTCATGCAATTTGGTAATGGTGATGAACCGGCGGAACGGAGCAGTTATCGGAGTGCCTTTGGCAGTCATAAACATAAGCCGGTATTTAAACTTTAGTTTTGTTTTATTTTGGCTTTATATATGCAGTTTATTAGCAATAGGCTGGAGCCAGTAATAATTAAGGCCGATGCAAGGGGTTTAAAAAACGGCTCCATGTTCAGACCAGTCAAGACGACTGGTGGCGCTATGATTCTACACACGTACACGTGCTCGATCGACGTAGAGAAAGCTTATTAAAGAAACATCGATGGAGGAGAAAAACAAACGTCCATAGCAAGAAACAGATAGAATAGATCGACCACGTGCTTCACCGCTTGTCATCATTATAGGGCTGTAAAACTGCATTTTTTGTTACATCTGTAATAATCCTTGTATTGTACGTCTGTAAATATTCTGTTTGTATTTGATAATTTGTGTGTAATTGTATTTTCGAATTAGTTGCCCGTTTTAAAGATATACATCATTTGCAGATATCAAAATGTTTACTACTGGATTTTCAGGAAATAGAATCGACTTTCGGGAATCGATTTTTGTTTGAAAATTAGATTCGAAAAGTTTGCTACATTTTTTAACACAAAAAACGTTCATTAGAGGTTAAGAAACAAGCATTAATTAATAAGGTAATTAGTACCAGTATTTCACTGAATTGAATTTTGTATAAGTTTGTCAACAAATACGTCTGTTTGGCAAGTCGGGGTAAACGTCGCGTTACAGAATGAAAGCAACTTTAAATTTTCATGAAACTTAATTGTAACTTTGCAGAATAATTATAATTGTAAACTGGATTTTTTTTAAAGCGTTTATTATATTCTTGTTATCTAATTTAGTAACCATGGATACCGCATCAGGGATAAGCACACCAGAATCACCTGCCAGCCCAGAGGGAGTGGGATCAGTAGAGGAGACGGCAATACCTAGGTAATCTTGGCTTCATCTTAAACGACGAGGGACGCCGCTATAACGAACATCACAGGATCCACAGACTTTGTTTGGTATATCGATCGTTTGGTATAGCGATTTTCAGCCGCTAGCCTATCGAATGCCTATTTTTCAGATTGTGCCCGTCCTTTTAATAGCACCCTCTTGTTGCATATACTCCAAGTAATTTTATTTATCACACCAAATAAATATTCATCACATTGAATTCTAAAGCAATGGTTGGTTCGAAGTACCGCGCAGCTGATGCACATTAACCCTAACCCTACCTAATGCTACTTTTTACTACTAGTAGTAAAAAGTAGTATGCAGTACTCTCACTGACTTGTGTGCAATGCCTGTAGTAATTTTTAGTATTGGGTACTTCACCCCTTATTGCACTCGTAGTACTTTTTGGCATTGTGTCCCTCTGCTTGCTGAGTGTGCATGGCCCATGTATGCTGTTTAAGGTGTTCTAAACTCTACAGCAAAAATTGTCACTTGGGACACATTGGGTCAAGGCTGGACTACTGCATTTTTTGCCAGGTAAGTATTACTGACCTGTATTGCCACTATTAGTACTTTGTAGTTGGCAGTATCTGTACTCTGTCAGTACACACCCAATCATCAGTCACGGAGAGACCCAATGCTACAAAATACTAAGTAGTATTCTGTAGTACGCAGTTCTTTAGCCCAAAGTGAGGCCTAGGGGGTTAGGGTTAAGGTAGTTGACTCTCAAAATGCCGATGTACGTGGCTGATATGTAGCAAACGCCATTTGAGAGAGACTTATTACTATAGCCCCTCATCCGTTTGGGTGTACAGTTTGCCATAGGGTGTTTGAATTTGCAAGGATAAGTAAGAAATTCCGGTTGTTCTAAAACCCCCTCGACCCACACGACACACGACCCCTCGACTATCTTACACTTAAGCATATACTACTCACGGGTTGTTCTAAAACCCCTCGACCGCATGTGTAATTGTGCTTAAAGGTAAGATACGCCATTGGTAATTGCTTGAATTATCTGGAATAGGTAGATTTAGGGGGTTGTATTTTATAGTAAATACCGTTTAACTGACCTGTCCGAAGTTTTACAACCATGGATGCCGAGAAAAGCATGAAAAACAGCGTTTGTTTTCAACCGGCGTCGAGCAGTTATTCTTATGTTATTTGTGTTTTTTTCGCGATCGCGATTGTCAAAAGACAACAAATGCTTTATTCTCTTCGAATACAGCATTTGTTAACTTAAAATAATATACCCCTAATCAAAAAACTTGTTTTTCTTTGGTTTATTTGTACTTAAGATTTGAGTGTCCGCCACTTTTCCAAGAAGTCAGAATATCAGCCGAGGATGAGCCGCTCTACCTGGAAGATATAAAAGCGACCACAGAACTTTGGCTCATCAAAACACCTCAAGATGTGAGGATGATAACCCTTAACCCTAACTCCCTCACGGCTTTTACTAGAAAGTATCCTGAATCCGCCACAGTCTGGTGTCCTGAGTCCATCAGACTCCACCAGTATGCATTCTGGAGAGATCCTGAGTCCATCATAATCCACCAGCAAAAGTTTGATGGACTGTGACGGATTCAGGATACCTAGGTGGCATACCAAAAATTGCAGTGCGTTTCTCCATAGAGTCCATCACAGTCCATCACCTGAATTTCTGTATCCTGAATCCATCAAACTCCTGCAGTAACGCTAGGCTTAAAATCCTCAATCCATCACACTCCTCCAGTTGTTCAATATGGAGGTATCCTGATTCCGCTAAAATCCTCCAAAACAGGAAATGGATTTTGATGATCTGAAATTCGGTACCCTCTGGAGACCTGAACACAATGTGTATAATGGAGACAAAAGGACGCCGGAGGGTAAATTTGTATAGATGAATAGGTCGCCACAGGGAATTTCACGAATTAGATTTTTGGAGTGTACCTCAAATTACTCAAAAACTAGGTTTAGGATGTGGGTTAGGGTTAGTGTTTGGGTTAGGGTATGATATAGGGTATATTGAGTCGAAATTTCAACCCAGGAAATTAATTGTGGTTGAAATAGGAGCATTTTGAAAAAGGTGCCTGACTTTTTAAGCAGTTTGTACACGAGAACAAAGAGATGTCTCCACAGGGATACAAATTTGAGTTTGTGGACTCAGGGTGGTTAGGGTTAATAAACTGCTCTCGGGTCAATCTTGTGACAACACAAAATAAAGTGAAACGTCGTTATATACCAAACACCGCTATAACAAACATTCGGCTATACCAAACACCATCCTGGGCTTCTGTTTTTTTGTGTAAACATAAAACCGAACATCGTTTTTGAAGAACAAAAAACGGATTAGCAAAATTCACTGTCCTTGGCTCCCGATTATTGTTTCCAAACATACCAAATTTGTTTGTTGTTGTTGAACACTATTTGGGTCGTTTTAAATTCCCTAATGTCATACGGCCGGTGCTTTATGTTAACCAGTTTGCGCCGCATGACGTATATACGCAAAGTTTTCCCCAAATTCAAAACGGATGACGCATAAACACGCCAAGTTCAAGTTTGGAAATGTCTGTCGGCAGCGAGCAAGGCCGGAAATGCGTGGGTGTGCTTCACGGCACTGTCGGCCTGAACCCGCTTCGGATTGATTATCGTTAAAAATAATCCTGCCCCTCTGCTCGGTGATGTTAAAATAATCATGCCCCTCGGCTCAGTGATGTTAAAATAATCCCGGCGCGAACTGGTTAAAGAGTGATGGGTGGCTACTGGGTCAGACGCCGTCTTGAAAAACAAATACAATTGAGACAACTATCGCGGCGTGTGCACACGTCCTCCCCCTGAATCAAACCGCCATATATACCTGACGAGTTAACGCATGAACTGGTTAACCAATTGTTTTCCCTTCAAATTGAACATTTATTTAAAATGTTAAAATATTTCTGCTGTTAAATATTTTTCTTCTCAGTTTGATGTGAAGAGATTAAACTCAAAGACCTTGTCGTTGAGTGAACGGCAGTTTTTGGATGAGGCGGAAGAATCTGACTTATCTTATGAAGTTCTGACTTCCAACAATGCATCGTCAGACAAAGTAAGCTCCTTATGCATAGCGGCCATCTTAGAGGGCATATTTTGTATGTACATTGAATCCACAGATGGTTCAATGACACGCAAAGGCATTGCCCCTTAAGATGGCCACTGCGCATAATTATGGTGTATTAAATGTGCACAAACCTAGGTGTTTCTTTTTCATTTAGAGCTCGGTAATGCGTGCAAGATAATGCGCATATCATTGCTAACCCCTTACCCATCCTGCTGGGCTGCCCCACCCAAGAGGTGGGGATTGTCTCTCTTAAAAAGGGGAAGGGGGAGGGGGCAGGGGGAGAGGGAGGAGAGGGGTTGAAGCAATTCATCACCGTCATCACGAAGTAAACACAAATGTCATGTGATACGCGCAACTCACTTCTGGCGTTTCTGACTCGAACACAGTGTATCTGATTTGTGAGTTTTTTACAAAGTGACACTATCTGTGTGTCTTAGCTATGGGTAGATCAGTTCGAGTTAAGATTTCAGTTTATATCTCTAATGTTTCGGGTCTTTAGTGTTTCGGGTCTTTAGTGCAAAAATCTCTCCCAACTGGTGATTTCTCCCAACTGGTGATCTATCCCAACTTTCTCTCTTTCACCGTTCAGGAGTTGTGCACAGAGTTTTTAGTCCTAGTAGTACATCTATTTTACTGCCATTTTCACAGAATGGAAACTTAAAATCTCATATTAACAAAGAATAGGCAATTGGTATTAAATCCTTACTGTGCCGGATTAAACGCACGACTGCACATCCAGCTTTTGTTCAGTAGCTGCACTGCACAATGGACTGAGTGTGCAGCTGTCACATCGGCCGTGTTGTGTTATACTGCGTAACACAGCTGACAACAGCATTCCGGACAGATTAGCAGGTTGCGGCCATAGATGCTCCCCGGCGTCAAGAGGTTGAGTAGAATTTATTATGTACAGAGATATCATATGCTGACCGAATTAACGACCACATTTACTTACAGGTATCGTGAATTGCTTTTGTACCGTAATGCAGGCCTCAACCTCTACAGCGGCCACCAGCGGCCATTGCCGCGATGCCCCAGCGAATTGCCGTGAAGCCCCTTAAAAAAAACACGTACCTTACGGCCACTTGGCCGTCGTGCCCCTTTTCATTGATTCCATTATATTATGTAGTCGAAAGTGTTATTAAAAATAATGTTAACGTTGTGACCCATTGCGAATATCAAACTGTTTCGACGTGTGTAGCGTACGCTCTCCCGCGCACTAGTTTTCATAATGCTGCTTGCGCCATGCATCGCGCAAGTACTTGCAGAGGAGAACGTGGCGAGAGGGGGGGGATTGACTCGGAGAGTTGGGGCGGTGGTGATCCGGGGATGAACAAATAACAGTTTGAAAATGGCCTTGGTGCCCTTTAGGTTGGCCTTGGTGCCCCTTTCATTTTTGGAGCCTTTGAGGCCAAGTGGCCTTGACCCTCTGAAGCTTAAGGTTGAGGCCTGCGTAATGTATTGAAAAAACTGTGGTCAACCGAAAGACAATAACACAAAACAAGGGACAAAATACACATGTATGCGTAAACAGTCGCGTTTGTTTGTGGTGTAAATAGAGGATTTTTTTGGTCCTCTAGACGATTTCCTTTGTTTGTGCTTTTCTAGATGGCTCTCATTGGTTTTTGTACAAGTATCTCAATCGAGGACGTCCTAGATTACACATCTAACCCTGATTCACCGACGTGGCGTCGGGGATGTGTCCTCCATTTACACCATAAACAAGCGCAAACAAACACAACAAAACACAAGCTGTCAATCACAAGCTGTTCATCTTTGTTCCGAATTCCATTTCAGAAAAGCTTACCACATCTGTTAGTTCCTTCCAAACGTCGTTCATCAGATCTTGTGCCAGGTAAGATCCAATAAACTGTTTGCTCGATCAAACACGTGATCAAACACGCTGTTTCTACGATATTTGTGGGTATAGTCAATAGCGGATTTGAAGGTAATTCATGTAAGTTTACACATCTCGACAAAATTTTTAAAAAGTTTTTTGATGAAAGTACATTTCCTAATAAGCTACTTCAATAAAGGTGATTTTTCTAGTTGCAGTCCAGAAAATGGCATCGGTCATTACAGCCGGACGGCGATCGCGAATTTTTCTTTATAAAATTATATTTTTCAGAATAATTACAGGATATCTAGCGCAATCATTTTGCTGGATGCCTACAATCATTATTTACTTTCAAATGAGTAAGATATTTCCTAATAATTCGGTAGTAAATATTTTCAATATCTGCAAATGGTGTATACTACCTTTAATACAAATCCTAAACAAAACACACAAAAGATCGAAAACAGGACAAGTAAGATTAGGTTGAGCATAGCAACGGCTATGTTCTAATCATTATTTGTTCTTAAAACTTTCCACACATACGAACTATTGTATCAACATTTCGAAAACGTGGGATAGGTACGAGGACCTAATTTGCATATTTAATTACCGTGATAATTAGACCACTAATGGATTTTAATTCAAACACTAACTACGCAAACACTACGCAAAATTGCATAATTTAATTGGTCATCTAATTGCACCAAAAATGGGAATATGTAGAGGAGGACTTGGGCTTTCCAAATTACGCAAAATCTCAAAATTGACCACCCCTTCATATTTTGACTTCGGATGGACATATTTTTGAATGGCCATATCTTTATTACTCTCATATTGTGGTGACAGGTCACATTTCACAATAGGGACAAATATGTAAACGAAAAATAAGCTGCCGAACTAGAATACATGTAATGGACGTAAATTAAACAATTATTATAGCACTCTACATGTAAGTCTTAATAATTGTGCACACCGCCCATACTGGGCAGGGAAGCTTCACAGATTTCTGTGAAGGAAACGCATGGCATGCTTAGTAGCGTACCATGATCTTTCAAATTGTACGCAGCGCAGCTGGGCCGTGGAACTGGTGACCACCAGTTCAAAGTTCACACAAAATCTATCCAATCGTAGCTCAAAGCGCATCAGCGTTTTCCAACAATCTGTATATGGGCGGTGGGTATGAGTTTGAATCATGTTGAGTCAGATTTTGTGTTCGTGCATTTCTGTTCATGGGTTTGTTTTGTACAGTGTACATGTACACGTGCATTTAGGCTGTTACCTGTGTAGTGATTCGTAGGACGCATAGAGTTGCTGGATGAGTGATTGATTACAAGGAGAAGTCCTTCCCCTATTATTTATTGCAAGCCTGTTGAGGTCTGTCGATCAAAACACATAATTTACAGCGATCAAGGCACTTTTGCAAGTTTAATACCAAACATCCTATGCATGAAAAGGACAGCGCCCTCAATTTTTTGCCATTTAATTGGCCCTTATTATGCAATTCAAAAATCCGGCCTAGATGGTCACTCTGCTTGGTACCCATGCCAAATATAAATGCAGTCAGGCCGCCGGTGTCCGAGAAAAATGCAGATACACAGAGATACAGGGACACAGAGATACAAATCTGTGTATATTTATGTGTTAGATGTACATGTTTTTACACAGCTCCAACCTTCAGTGGCCAACTATCTGTCATAGAAGCGATAGCTGTTCCACCAGTTCTACTCCCTCCCTCTCCACCGCCAAGATCAAATGAATTACCACCGGGCCTCAAACAACGGTTTCTGCCATTTGGGTGGGGTAAGTACATGTACAATGTAAAGTCATAGGCTCGAATTCATAAACGGTGATGATCATCACCCGATTATTTTAGTCACGTACAACTGTTGTACAGACCTTCGTCCCCAAACAGAAACATAAAATACGGCCTGTATAAAATGGCCATCAATGGCTATTTAACCAGTTCGCGCCGGGATTATTTTCAAAATCAACCCTCTGAAAAAAGGGAAAAAGTTTTACGCAAGTTGAAAAAATTTCACAAGCAAATCTGTAACATTTACTAAGCCGAGGCGCGGAATTATTGTTAACGAAACTCGATCCGATGCGGGTTCAGGCCGATGGTACCGGGAAGCACATTTCCACAGCGAGTCACAATTCACAGCGAATCACAATTCACAGAGCAATCTGAGTGGAATTGTCAAGATTATTTTTAAACATTTGCTGAGCACAAAAAAACATCTTGCTCAGTAAAAACAGGTTACCAGCAAAAATTTCACGTGCTTTTCTTTCTAAGGACAAACCAGCTGAATACCAGTCACAAACAATAAACACCCCTGAATATTTGGCTGGTAACCCTGTTTTTTCCAAGGAAGAATTTTCACGCTAAGCAAATTTTTGTGCTTACACGTTTTACGAAATTGGCCGCTGGTCATAAACTAAGCTTGGGATAAAACAGATAATGGGGCCAATTTTATAAAACATGTAAGCACAAAGAATTGCTTAGCATGACAATGCTTCCTTGGCAAAAACTAGGTTACAAAGTCAAACCAAGTTTTAAGCTGATATGTTTATTGTTTGCGACTAGTATTCAGCTGGTTTTTGCTTAGCAAAAAAAGTATATGAGGTTTTGGATGGTAACCTGTTTTTACTAAGCAATACTATTTTGTGCTAACCAAATATTTTTGCGCACATGCTTTGTGAAATTGGCCCCATTTCCTAACCATACCCAGAACGTGCACAATATGAAAAACAGTCCCTTTCCGTTCAACACGCATTGCCCTACATGTATGTACATGCAAGATACATTGAATATTTAGGAGACCAATTTTTTTGAGAATGTGTCGCGTGCTATCGGTTTCTTTGAAAGCAACTCCTAAGAAAATGAAATAAGGAAGTAAAAAGCTTGAAAATCAAAAGGGACACAACCCATCGTCATGTGATTTTTCAGAGTAGTTTTGGTGCGCTGTTTGGTAATTTGAAGTTTACAACTGGGAATGTTCAACTTCAAGGCCATTATGCATAGTGAAAGTAACCACAAGCACTTTAGCTTCGATGCGAAACACCGGGAAAAGTATTTAAGTAGAAAACTTTACTCTTGACGATCAGTTTGCATTTTCTCAGCAGCCACATCACAATTCGTCACTGTTATGCGCGATGATCACTGCACCTTGGGCCTGTAGCAGTCGCGCTTTCTATAAAAACTCTCAATTTCAACTAAACCGGCGATCAAACTTGAAATCGGCTCTCATCCCAAGCCGTCCAGTTAACCGGGGCCATCAGTTAAATCACTGTGCAAAATTGGTCACACATGCATTATGGGCAGCCATTGATGTTGCCAACTCCAGAAATATGATCGGATGACAACTGTGTGTCACATTGGCTCTCACTTGACTGAAGAAGACAAAACGGGCTCAATTTTCCACTTCAATTGAAAGTGGAATGTACATTGCACACTACATGTAGAGCTACAAAAGTCTTGGTTTGAAACTACCAGAAACTGCACCCGATTGGAAAAGCATAGTTTGCTACTTCCAACATTTTTGTTTCCTACAACACGTACATGTATGTAACCAGTTCAGGCCGAGATTAATTGAACATTGACCAGGCCCAGGCACAGGATTCTTCCTCACGATTCGAGGCTAGTTTAAGCCGGCATCCAAGGATAGCACACCCTTCCTCGCTCCGCTGCGAGCCAGTCGCTGACAGATATTTCCAACCTTGCCGCTGACAGTTATTTTCGACCTTGCCTGTGACATGTTTATCCGTCATCCATTTTGAATCCCAGGAAAAACTGTGCGTCTATACACGGCATCTGACGTAAACTGGGTAAAGGGCAAATCTGCTTTGCTTAATTTGTCATCCTCCGTGAACCAATCGTTTGCTCATCAGCTCTTCATTCAGTTAGCCAACTTCTGCTAGTTTCATTTACTAGTATTGAACACTTCTGTGGAGGCAAGGGTAGCATCAAGACTCTGTTTCCATCATGTTGTCATACCCTGCAAATGTCACCGTCTATGCCCAAGCTACAACGTCCCTTGCTCAGCTGGACATTCTGGTCTGTACCTTCTTCACCTGTGTCTTTCAGAACCACAGCGAAGACTGCCCCGTGGCCTATTCCCTACCCCAGTTGTACCATCCACTGATCTGGGATGCCAAGGGACCAGCGCCCGGGGCACAAAGCAATGAAACGTACAATCTCTTCAACCACTCGTTGCAAATAAATGCTTTTGAGAATTCAGCAGAGGCTGACAAGAATGTATTTTCCTATGCAGAGATTGTATTGTACGGCTTTGTCCTACCTGTCTTCAAACTATTAGGGATCCTATCCATTCTGTCTTATTTCTTTACCCTGGATGCGTAATGTCCCTAATTTCTACCTGACAAACTTGGCAGTTGCAGATTTAACAGTCTTGATTTTAAGTGGCACTTTCGAGCAATATGTGGCCATGACGAAACAAAACAGAATAGATATCTCGTATTTCGGTAACTCATCCCAATTGCAAGTAGTTGTTCGTGTGTTTTTTTACTTTGGCTTTGTGGGTATCTTTTCATCTTTAGGCTTTGTCACTGTGTTGTCTTATGACAGATATTTTGCCATTTGTTATCCTCTAAAGCACCGTAATCTCAATCTGAAGCAACGGGCAATACGAATGGCAGTCTGTGTATGGCTGTTGTCCTTGTCCTTAAGCGTAATTGTTTTCTTGATTGTCTTCCTGGGCATAAATGTACCTCCAATCAAATGTCTTGTTTGGCCAAATGAAGACAAATATGCACATTTATCGGGTACTGTGCAGATAGTGTCATGTAATAATTTAAAAACAGCTGTGGATTTGATACAGTCTGTTAATTATATAATATTCTGTGTATTCTTGTTGAGTTTGATCGTTACTGTTATTGTCAATATCCTCCTAGTTAAGGGACTGCGTGTACCAAACCTAACCACAGATCAAGTTCGAAAACTGTCCAATTTGAGAAGAGTGACTCTGATACTTGGCATCAATACAACTGTGGTGTTTGTCTGTTTTCTGCCCCAAGTTATAGGCGCCCTCATTTTAATTTTATCGGAGAGCCTTGACGAAGTGAATGTATCTGAAGATTTGAATTGGGAATTACCTCTGATGACTGCCTGCCTGAGGGTCATCAACTCTTCCATTAATTCAGTCATATTCAATGCTGGTAGTGGAAGGTTCAGGAAGGCCTTTAGGCAAGCCTTCAGCTGCAGAAAGAGGCAGAAAGTATCGGCAATCAATATCCCTCTGCAGACATTACCAAGAGCAGATCCTGCAGACAAAATCAGATCGTAGGATTCACAGGCAAGCGAAGCCCCCCTCCCCTCCCCCCAAAAAAATTAAAATAAAAATAAAAAAATAAAAAAAAATAAAAAATAATAATAAAAAAAAATAATAAGGCTAGCTGTAAAATGTTAGAGTTGTCCAGGAAACCCCTTTGTGTGAGTTTGTCATTGTGGGATGTACGTACACGTTTGTTTTTACCACTAGATAAGACAGTCGTTAAAAAAAAGCGCGCTAGCGCTAACCAACTTCCCACGTGCATGCATGCATAGAACACAAACTGTCACCAGACAACTACTCTACGCAATACAGTCACGGTAGTTATTGTATACGACAGAGTCAACTAGTTGTTGGCGTATAAATAATTTGTTTTTAAAACTATACACACTTATCAACAGTCTTTTCAAATCTGTTTCTTCTTCGAAACTATAACTCTACGCTGGCAGTTGTCAATAACATTAACAAGAAGATATTGCAATGATTTCAAGACGATATGTGACCTGTCACCACAAAATGAGAGTAAAGTCGCACAATGTGATTCAGAGATATAGCCATCCAAAGTCAAAATATGAAGGGGTGGTCAATTTTAAGATTTTGCATAATTTGGAAAGCCCAAGTCCTCCTACATATTCCCATTGTTTGGGCGAGATCAGATGCTCAAAAACCTCTTAAATTACGCGATTTTGCGTAGTGTTTGCATAGTTAGTCGTTAGTGTTTGGATTAAAGTCCATTAGTGGTCTAATTAATACGGTAATTAAATATGCAAATCAGGTCCTCGTAATTATCTCACGTTTTCGAAATTTTGATATTTTGTTGTTTATACAATAGTTTGTATGTGTGGAATATTTCAAGAAGAAATAATGATTAGAACATAGCCGTTGCTAAGCTCAACCGAACCTTACTTGTCCTCTTTTGTAATCTTATTCATGTTTTGTTTAACATGTTTAAAGTAAGTTTTCTCACAAACACGTTTTGTGTAACCCATGACTTTCTGGAGCGCTGTAAAAAGTATTTATCGCAAAACCCCCAAGTGTTATATCATTGGAAAGCTCTCTTTCTCAAGAATTTGGAAATACCAATATTTCAATTTGTAATATTTCCGACTTTACTCTCATTTTGTGGTGACAGGTCACATATATACAAATTAACGCACGTCAATTGTTTTTGGCCACCCTGTTAGTGTATATAATTTGTACATAGAATTTTGATGAAGAAATTCATCATATGTTTGTATACACGTTCTCCTTGGAATTAAATCGCTGTGCCTGACGAGTTAACGCGTCATCCGTGGATAGTTAATGATTTTTTTCAGGCCTTGCTCGTGACGTGTTTATTCATCATCAGTTTTGGATCTCGGATTTTTGTTGCATGTATGCACATCCTCTGACACGAACTGGTATAACCAGGAAGCAGTGGACTGAACGGTGATCTCAAGATAGTTACCCTTTCGGCCAACTTATTACAAGAAATTACACAATGCAAAGTGCAAATCTATTTCTGTACCTTCAATGCTAATCTGTAAAATTGTACCTACATATGTACAGTTTATACATGTAATTTCAGTATCGGTTTTGGGGGAAATTTCTTAAGGAAAAAAACCGGTAAATTCTCAGAGAACAAAACAAGAAATCCTGCGAGATTGAAAAGCAAAAGTGATACCACCCACCATCGTGCACTTGTTTTCATTTATATACAACGTAATCAGATCAGAAGTTGTCAGTTTGAATATGTGACCCGCTCCATCGTAATCAGAAATAAGTCGCTGGGGCTGTTTTACGCAATCGGTCGTTGAAGTGAACGCATGGGTGAAATTCGTGACCAAGTCGTTTTTCTGAACATTGTATTTTTAGGAAGTGTAGTTATCACAGATTATTGTCATTAATGTCTTGTACATGTATGTATAAAAACGATCAATAAAGATGAAAATAAAGAGGATTTGTGTTCGCTGTTCGTATGATTTTTGTCAATTTTGTTTATTTCAAAGCTGTTTTTCTCGGAATGTCGATTCGGCAAATAAATACACACCTGTCATCTTCATCAGCCCATAACTCGTTAACCGAAGATACACACTTGTGATGGGTATCATTAGAAAGCTTATGAAATTCCCTTTCTCACCATGCGCATATCTCAAAAAGTCATTTCGAGACTTATTCCTGATTTTGATGGAGCGGGTCACATATTTCTTTTGGTCATTTAAATGTAAACTATTTAGTTAAAATTTGCAACTAGAAAGTGACAAACAGGCCAGTTTAGATGTGATGCCCTATTAAAAGTATTTAAGAGAAAAACTTGCTTCTCCAAATCATTGCACAGCCTCATCAGGGCTTCACTGCTCCGAATTCCTGAGGTTAAGGCATGATATTGAGTGTGCCTTGATCCCGCAGCACTTACAACCAAGCAATTAAACTTGAAATCAGTTTTCATTCTAAACCGTCTAGTCAACCGGGGCCATCACATGGCACATACTATGGGCAGGGGCCAATTTCACGGAGCTGCTAAGCACAACAATTTGCTTAGCACAAAAATGTCTTGCTCTAAAATTCTACGTGTTTTTCATGCTAAGCAAAAAAACCAGCTGATTAGCAATCAAAAACAATAAAGATCACGTGAAAATTTGGTCTGTAACCTTGTTTTTACCAAGGACAATTTTTCATGCTAAGCAAATTTTTGTGCTTAGCAGCTCCGTGAAATTGGCCCCAGGTCTTGCTGCGCAGTAAACTATATCATTGCTTACTCCAAAAACATGAATTGGGAACAACTTGGTGTCACAATTGCTGTTCAATGATCTGATAGGGCAATATACCAATAACGGGGATTCTAATCTCTTGGAGAATATTTAGCATTTCTCTTGGGTCGTAACCAACCTGAAAGTGAATGGCCCTGTGAGCAGTTATTTAATATTGTACTTTTGGTACATGAACCTTTGAACCTATTTCCTTGTACATGTACCTGTATCCTACTTGAAGGCAATTGCAAGCAGGCACCAGCAAGGCCCCAGTCAAACTTGTCTTGCCAAATTTTGTCGTTCCGTCTGCAAACCACTTTTTGTTCAGTTATTCATCTAGTGAAACTATTCTCGATTCCAGAGTATTTGTACGCGACACTGAACAATATTACACATTCTACGCAAAATACACACCAGCATTAACCAGTTCGCGCCGGGATTATTTTAACATTACCGAACCGAGGGGCAGGATTATTTTTAACAAAACTCGACCCGAAGCGGGTTCAGGCGTGTTTATTCGTCATCCGTTTTAAATCTGGGAAAAACTTTGTGTTTATACGTCGACCGGCGCGAACTGGTTAAGACTGTGTCATTCACGCTAAGGTACAATGCAGATGTCACCGTCTATGCCCCAGCTACAACATCTCTTGCTCAGCTGGACATTCTGGTCTGTACGTTCCCTGTGTCTAAAATAGCAAGGGAGCTAAAATATTTAAACACTGATAAATAGTAAAAGAAATTGTTGATCATCCTCACTCATTTTCATTGTTGGCACTTTTCTCCCAATCATAATTATCTCTTTTTCAGTTTTTTTCCTTCAGAGTATACGATGCAGTGCATTTGATCCATATGATGGATGGGTATAAAAAAAGTCAGGGAACCAGACTATTTAAAGAGCTATCAATGACAAGATGCAATGGCACTCGTAAACGCAACCAAAGGAAAAACATTCACAATACGAAAATGAAGCATTCCTTGAACCGGCCAATTGGAGACTCATAAAACTACTGGTTTCTGGTTTAGAAAGCAATACGGCACGTCCCCATTGTCTTGTGATCTTTTTTTTATTGAAATACATCACAGTGACTCTATAAGTTTGATGCATTGTTAGAGTTTAGGCAAAATAAAGTGTAAGAAGTTTTGAAGTGCTCATATTGCGAGAGCATTAATGTACTGAATTGTGGGTAAGATGAAAATCAAGGTCGGCAAAAAAGTTGAATATATTTTTTCAGAATTTTTAGTGCTGATTAGACGTCATTATTTGGTGTCAAGACATTTAATAACAAAAATCGAAGTAGACCGACAAGACTCGCATGCTCCGTAATACAAAACATTTTCATTTTGTTCGCATGCAGAACAGCCTATTATTAAGCGACAATCAGTCGACTCGGCAGACTCCAGGCCTGTGCAGAAGAAGAAGACGAAGAGGAAAAAGTCGCACAAGGACAAGAAGCATAAAACCATGGTAGGCATTACCCAGAGCAGCGATGAGGAGAGTAGACCCCATGCCAGACGGGGTGATACACGGGGTGGGGAGGACAGGCCGACTGGAGATGGGGAGACAGCGGTAGGGGAGGTTGAAGTTGTCGGAGTTGCGACGAAGTCGCACCGAAAGGGCAAGAATCGGGAACGGCAACCATCTGTACAGGTATTGTGTCCGACCATAAAACAGTTCGAAATAGCTACCATTACAGAACCGAGCCAAATCTAATGCATTTTCTGGAACCTCAGTTTTGGACATTTTCCCTAGCTAACTCCAATGCATTACATGTACGTATATTGTAGCTTCTAAGGACACAATGCTTTCAAACAAATGCATTATATTGGGCTTGGTTTTGTATAATGGCTGCCTGACCTAACATTTTGACATCTGGGCATTAAAAGAAAATTGTCGGGTCATGGAATTCAGACTGTAGGATGAGCATACATAGCTCTTCGTTTTGATATATCACTCACTCAGTTTGACAACATGGCCTTTGAAAACATCAAGTTAAACCCTAGCAACTCTCATAATAATAATACTATGGTTATTATCTTATATAGCGCACTTATCTACCAAGACTGGTACTCAAGGCGCTCTCACATTATTACCCCGGTCATTTGGCCCATGAAACATTCCAAATACCATCTCAGCTCGATCCCTGGGGAGTATACAGTTCAATGCTGCCATTTCGGTGCAAAGTAGCTAAATCAACCACAATAATCATCTCTGCCCTCGCAGCAACCCTTATTTACTCATGGGTGGAGAGAAGCAACAAGTGACAAAGTGCCTTGCCGAAGGGCACACACATAGTAGTCCCAGGCCGGATTCGAACCCACAACCTGTAGCTTTATCTACAGTTTCTGAATTCAATGCTCCAGGCCACGAGACCTCAAGTTTTATATTCATTTTCTTATTTTCTTACGCAGAATGATGACGAAGCCAACCAGAGACTAGCAAACACTGAGGAAACTCAATCATTGAAGAAGAAAAAGAAGCGGACAAAATGAACATTTGCTGGGCTGTCGTTCAACTACACAGTACAGAAGGCCTTCCTGATTTTAAAGAAAATCTTTACAACTTTTAAATTGTAGAAAAAATTAAACAAAATTCAGTCGAGTCAAATTCATTAACAAATAATGGATTAATAGTAAATAAAAATAATGGATTAATAGTAAATAAAAATAATGGAATCTTGTACATTGTGTGCTGATTTGCAGGGTATCCTGGATAAAACCCAAAACTTACTTTTTAGAAAAGCACTGTTTTCAACTACCTTCATCCTTGTGAACTAATCAGTCTGTGCTTTTTTTGTACTTTGTGTCCCTGAGCAAGTGACTTAACAGCAATTATTTGTTTCTCTCTTTAACCCAGGCAACAGCGAGTCTGTACTCTAATCCATGGAGTGCTTGCATGACTGGTGGAAAGACGATCTTTTTTTTTTTGGGGGGGGGGGGGGGGGGGGGTAGTAGCATAACATGCGACACCTAGTTATGGTAGAAACTGGATTGTACATACATGTATGTGACTTGTTCCAACGAAACCCGGACAGTCGCACAATGTGTTTTATTACACCATTTTGAGGTTTTGGGTTTTTCTGAATCTTGAACTATTAATCTACAATCTCCCCAAATTTAAACATAATCCATCACCCAGAGGTGTTATATGATTTGGTTGATTTTGTGAAATAATCCACTTTTCTGAATTTCAAAGCTGTTGATCTCATAATTAGGTTGTCGGGGTTTTATCACTAAATCCCTTTCCCAGGGGAGATAGAGTGGGGGTACATATGTAAATGATACATCGTTTTAAAGCCGAGAACCTTAGGAATAAAGAAAAAACCTAATCTAAAAAAAAAAAAATGTTAACTTTGTCTGGGTTTTGTTGGGGCAGGTCACATATGTGACCTGCTCCCACAAAAACAGAAATAAGTGTGTTTTTTGTTATTGTGAGATATTGTTATTTCCATTTAGTACACATCGTCGGCTTTCATTTGGTACCAAAACCACCTTTATACCATACATACTTTAACACTTTTAGGACACAGTTTGTCTCCATACATGCATGAATTTTGTACTTTCCCATCAATAAAGTTGATTTTGTTTAACCTAACTGAGGGTTAAAGTGATTTTTCACCCCATTTCAACTTTAATGAGCTGTATCTCGAAATAGCCTGTGCGACTTATGTCGGGTTTCGTAGGAACGTCTCACATATTCACAAAAACTTTTTTTTTTTTGGGGGGGGGGGGGGGGGGGGAATGTTCATGGTGATTTTGGGCAAGGTATGCACCCATGTAGTTGGAAAATATGTGATAGCTGTGTTATCACCCTTAAACAAAAATGACCGCCAAATAAATAATCCAGTAACAAGCATATTGGAGATCATTTTTAAAATAAAAGAAAGTGATAACATCCAAAAAGCTGCCATACATTTTCTAGCTGTACATACCTAATCGCTATAAACATTATTCATTTCAATGATTTAATACTCGCGTCCCAATTTTGGACCGAAGCCTGAAAACCTTTTTTTTGTAATGGGCAAAGAAAGACAATTATGACTCAAGATTCAGATGCGGCTGTAGTTTTATTTCGTGATCAGAATCTATTAACTTCCATTATGAAGGTTGGAATAGGAGTTAGTACGAAATTTCCCACATGCAAATCACAATAAGCACCTCCTGGAATGCTGTGCCTCATTAGCCTAATGCTCTGTTACTCATGCCGACCGCAGTAAACATCTGTCAAATATACCTTTCGGACATGCGCAGTATGTTTTGAGCCTAGATATGCTATTGCCATCTCGTTTTTTTGATGCGCAAGGACAATCATTTGCTATTTCCGTGAATTACCTGGTTAATGTGTTATTTCCTGTGAATAACAACAATGGGAAAAGCTTAGGAAATATTGCGCTTTCAATTGGTGCAAGGATTCCAACCTAGCGATGCTTAGCACTTAATAACAAAAAAAAATGTTTTGTGATGTCCAAACATTGTTTTTTGCTGTTAGCCGCGATATCTACCACATGCATTTTGGCCCCTTCGACTTGTGTTCGTAGGTGACTTTGTCATACACGCGATGACATACATCACACTTGCGAACCATATTTTGTGGTCCTTTTGATTTTGGCTTGCGCTAACTCCTACCTCCAAAGAGGTGCCACCATAAGTCACCTTCATACATGCACAAAACTTAAACTGTGTTTATAATCTGTGTAAATAGAAAAGTACCATGATCTTTATTTGTCATTTTCATATAACTTATAAAAAAACTATTACATCTAGTACTGTCATTTTGAGCCTCAAATTATACACAAAATCCAGTAGCGACATGTTTTTCAAACAGTTTGCATCGATGTAAAAAACAAAATATATACACATTTAATTTACAACATATTACAAACATTTTTACATTATGAGCTGGTGAAATATAAGAGTAGTTAAATTTTGTTCTACAAATTCTGCCAAATTAGATGCAACAGTGTAACTTTTAAAGTGTCCAAATAACAATATCATGCTATTAACCAGTTCCCGCCGGAGAATGTGTGGGTGTGCTTTCAAATAATCGTCCTGAACTCTAATCCCGGCACGAACTGGTGGGACACCATTAATAATTTCTTGAATTATCAGAAATGGGTGGATTTGGGGAGTTGTATTTTATTAGTAAATATCGATTAACTGGATGCCAAGAAAAAGCATTCAAATTTTAAATTAAAAAAAACCACTTTCACCGGACAGCGATCGCGATTTTTCCCCCTCCAAATTCAATTTATAGGGTACATGTATACCTAGAATCATTATTTACTTTCAAATATTAAGTAAGAGATTTGTAAATAATTTGGTAGTAAAATGTTCGTTATCTGCAAATGGTGTATCCTACCTTTAAAACCATTTTTTGGACATGATGATATACCTTGGATTCTAAATAAGGATTTTTGTTTCTCTCCCTCATAAAAATAATGCCGTTTGATCATTTAAATATATTAAACGCTACAACATTTTACATGTGGTAGTGGCATGAAATCCAGACTTAATTGCGCATGCCCAAGTAAAGATAATTAGGAGAGTGACCGGTCACGTGAAAGGGTTTAAAAAGGTAGGATACACCATTGGTAATTGCTTGAATGATCAGGAATTGGTAGATTTGGGGGTTGTATTTTATAGTAAATATCGTTCAACTGACCTAAGTTTTATAATCATGAATGCCGAAGAATACAAGAAAAAACGGCATTAGTTTTCAACGGGCAGTGATTCTTATGTTTTTCTTCGGAACAATTATAGGATATCTAGCGCAATCAATTTGATGGATGCCCACAATTATTATTTACTTTCAAATGAGTAAGATATTTCTTAATAATTCGGTAGTAATTTGTTTTCGAGATCTGCAAATGGTGTGTCCGATTTATTATACGACAGCGGCTGTTGTAGTATTTTGTATTACTACACCCTTATAAATAAACAAAGTGGGGAGTCGGGTTGGTGTAGCGGTTCTTTCCTCGCCTTCCACCACTATGACCCGGGTTCGAATCCGGCCTGGGCCAATATGTGGATTGGGTTTTCAGTCCCTGCCCGACTCCGTGGGGTTTTCCTCCCACCTCTAAAACTGTAACTTCTTCACATTAATTGTTGAATGAAATTTGTTCCCGCCGTGAATATGGCCATTGATGCTGGTACGGCGTTAAACCCTAAATACTCACTAACTCACTTAAACAAATTAGAGCGCGTCCGGGAAGTTAAAATGATTCGCTGCCAGGTGACGTTATCCCAGTGAGTATCCAGCTCGCTCAGCTGCCGTGCGGTATTCTTTTCTGGTAGCACCTAAAATTCCCTCTGGAACCCGCCTCGTAGACATGGAGTATGTGTGGCATGTAATGTTACTAGATTTCCGTCATCGACTAACGAAGAACATCTTGTGTGCTGAATAAAGATGCAAAATCTACAAAGGCCGTTATCGACAAGGCAGTGAACATTTACGAGGTGTAGTAAAACAAAAACAGTGGGAATTACTGGTGTCCGGATGTAGGTCAGCTCGACTACCTCCCTCCACTTTGTGTTGGGAGGTAGTCGAAATGACCTACACCGAGGGACCAGTAATCCCCACTACTTGCCCTCAAACCAAGCTGTATTTGTATATTACTATCAAGAGCTTTAACCTGAGAACAATAAACCCACACAAAAGTGGGATCTGACTTATAAAGTAGCCAGAGTTCTTAGATATTTCAGAGCCAAATATTGAATACCTGCCATGCCAATACAAAGCCTATTTTATCTATTCACACACATGTACTCTTCCTCTCTACGATACATCTTGTCTACTACTGTCTGATACTTTACAAATAAATCAAATGATTCAAAGTTTTTTTTTAGAGTTACAAAGAACTGTAACTGTGGGAAAAAAAAATACAAAAAAATTGCACTGCCCTAATTGTTATATACACATGTGGTTGGCCAGTTAAAAAAATGTACGTTTTAAATGGGCCTGGACTAGCAATGTTCAGGCCCATGAGCTGGTTTTAAACGTACGTTTAATACCGGCCAACCACATATTTATTCCCATTCATAGATACCTTTTCGGGTCAAAAAATCAAAACAAGCCAACAATTATAACTTTCCATTGATTTTTTTTCTCTTCAAAACGCCCCTCTAGCTATATAATGGAGTGTTTGACAATTCGGTACCCTGTGGACAATGGGAGTCGAAAGGTCTCCACTGGGTAATTTCTATAGATGAATAGGTCTCCACAAGAAATTTCACCAAATATATTTTTAGATTATATTCAAATTATTCAAAACCTAGGGTTAGAGTATGGGTATAATATAGGGTACATTGGGTTGAAATTTCAACCCAGGAAAATAATTGCGGTTAAAATAGGAGCATTTTGAAAAACGTGCTTGACTTTCTAACCATTTTGTACGTGAGTACAAAGAAATGTCTCCACAAAGATACAAATTTGATTATGAGTGCTCGCGTACTGCACGATGCTGTGCAGATGCAGCTGTGACGAGTGCATTCTGAATTTAGGACCATACTGACTTACTTGCCTATGTGAAGATCGTGAACGTTCAACCAATAAAAGGCACTGAAGTCCAAATTTCATGCGACACTGGATTAGTGTTTAAGATGCGCTGGCCGGACAGAACCGGTCCGTTTAATACCGGCAACGTGATGGACTCTCGACCAATAGGAACGGGTAAACTGTCTTAGGTATTATTTGAATAAGAGAATAAAAATGGTTTTAAACTGGCTAATGGGCCTGGACGTGTGGTATTGTAAATAAATACAACAAAATTCCACTTTTCGTAAAAACCGCAGCCACCAGATGCTGTGTACGAGCCTCCACCTAGTTATGGGGACAGGCTCTTTTGTTTAAGTAGTGGGGACATTTTCGAGTGCCCATAGCGCGTTGGGTCTTCAGTAAAGATAGAACAAGGAAAAATTGGGTTAGGGTATAATGAAAGAAAATGAAGAAGAGGACAAATTAGGGCGATGCTGAAATTTTTAGAGTGTTCTGAGTTTGAGATTAGAGAGATTTCAGTTTACACACAAACCCTAGGGGTTGTCCCCATAACGCAATGTACCAAAAGAATAATTGATTTCACAGGATGCTTGGGACTGTTATTCACATTCCAGTCTAGTAAGAGATTTCACAATAATTAAGTAGTTTTTGGTTTTATGTTTGCAAATTGTGTATACTATCTTATAAAACACTGAACCTGTAATTTCAGCAACAAATGCCTCAGTATTTGAAATTATAACACAACTCTTGCTAGTTCTGTATTCTGGTTGGCTAAAACACGGTCACGTGGGGTTAACTAATATAGGCTAATGCATGAAATTTGCGCCACCGGGAATTAGGCAATATGCTGCGTTCCAATCGCATCGTGTTTATCGTGTTCACAAGTTCACGAGTATAATGGCGTTCTAATCGCCTGGTACTTCGTGGTCGATTTTTTAACTCCATGTTCATAAGACTTCATAAACGAATGAAATACTCGCGCATGCGTGTTGGTTCACGTACGAGTTCTTGCGTGATAAAGAATGTCCTTACAGAACGACTAACTCGACTGTGCGCGTGCGTCTTGGTGAGTTGCGTTTGGAATGCAACCTACTCGTGAACATGGAGAAATTCACGGTCCACGCGATTGGAATGCAGCATAAGACTTAACATTTTTGACTGATTACAGCGCCCTCAAGAGGCTTGCCAGGCTCATCTTAATATGAAAAATGGCGGCGTCTGGATCGGCTCACGATACTCCTGTCCCATTTTAGACCGAGGTGTGTTATGAAACACATATATGTGACCCACTCCACAATAATGGGTATTATGTCACAAAACAGTGAAATTTAGTTATATACATGGTTGGACAGCCCACAGCGTAAAGCTTTCATTTGTTATATAATAGAGCTCCATAGCTACTCCCGTTCTGGATATATGACATGTTTACATACTGATTACTTCCTTGGAGTTCCAATTACACAACTGAGAAAACAGGCTTTGAAAAAGCCGGCTCTATTGTAGTACAACAGAACGATGCCCATAAAATTGTATTTTTGTTCTACTTTATTCTTTAAAATCAACATTTCTGTGAATGAAACCTGAAACTGTAGGTATTAAAGATGTCATTCATGACAAAAAATGTAAATCACATTTTGACAAAATGTTTACCCTTTCAACTTTGAGTAGGCCATTACATGATAATGCACAGCGTGACTTAATACCCTTTATTGCAGAGCCGGTCACATATACTGGCATGATTCGGTCACTAAGGACGAAGGAAATAGGCCCCCCCCCCCTTTCTGGTCACTCACAGGCCCGAGGGGGGATTGCCAGTGCATATGTGTATACTATTGCCCAACAGTCAAGTTTGTTGTTGGTATTTGCGTCAATCCTTAATCTGTTCCACCACGACTTGTAGTTCCTGTACACAGCGCTGCCCTATCTCCGTTAGATTCTCTCTCAGAGCATGCTGGAGACGTTGCTCCAACTCGGGATCTTTCCTTCAAATACAAAGACGATGAGGAAGAGAGTTACCAACCAAAATACTGTCGAAAAGCTTACTTGTTGTAGAGATAATAATGATTCTAAGGTCTCTGTGAAATTATTCCATCTTGCTTGCTGTCATTTCCAAAGATGCGGCTCAGAGTTGCACTTTTGGAAATGTTCACAAATAGTGCGGGCAGGTGTTCAAATGACGCACAGTACACGCGTGGTTGGGTACCCTGATCGCTGATTGTGGTCGCAATTCAAATTTGTGACTCGGCAAATTTTGAATTGAAATCGAAATCTTAGAATATTCTTTTCTCGGGATATGCAACAATCACATCTACAGTAGGTAAAAACTTCATCAGGTTGTTTGTCAAGCACCTTTCTTTATATTTTGAGCACTTTTGTTGATAGAAATGCACAACCGACAACGCAGAAGACATAAGTGCATGATATAAAAAACAAAAAACAAACGGCTCCAGGAAAAGGTGATATAAGTCGCAAAAACTAAAAATAGAGTTATGAACATGATTGGAAAGTCCAGAATTTTGTCAAAAAATACACCCTATTATAAACTTTAATAGGCCATTGCTCATAAATGCATAGCGCGACTTATGTCACCTTTTCCTGGAGCGGGTCACATTTTTACCTGATTAGCATTCTAACGACAGTTGCAAACGTATCACAGTCCTGCTTATATGCCTGTACAAAAAAGCAAATGACAAATTAAGCCAGATGAAGAAAAACAAGATGCAGCTAAACTATCCTCATCACAAAAAGTAAAATGAGCCAATAATTAACGGCCCGAAAGGGTATGGATTAATCAAAGCAAATAACCCAGTGCATAATATTGTTCTGCGTATTTTGACACCTCAAAATTTTGACAATTTCTGAATATTCCGGAGTTTGTACCCGAGACCTTACCGGAATGGCTGAATAAAGCCAGTAAGGAGAGTTCCAGCAAGTCTTGAAAATTCTACAAGGAACGTTATGTTCACGATGTGGTACTGGCACTGAACGTTGGGACCGGCACTAGCACGGTGCGTGTGCCCTTGGGCAAGGCACATTGTCACTCGTTGCTTCTCTCCACCCAGGAGTGAATGGGTACCTGTGAGGGCAGGGATGCTTGATATTATCAGCTGTTTTGCGACGAAATGGCAGCATTGAGCTGTATACTCCCCAGGGAGCTGAGATGGCATTTGGAATGTTTCGTGGGCCCAGTGAGCAGGAGTAATAATTGTAGTGCCGAGTGCGCCAGTATTGGAGGATACATGAACTTTATAAATGTTGATTGCTACTATTATCATTAACCCGAGCACAACATTAATTGTCACCCTCATCAATTTTCTTTTAATAAAAAAATAAATTAAATTACGAATCCGGTTATAAAAAATCACTGCATTCATTTTAGAAATCTTCACTACATCACTCGCTTAGGGGCACATTTTACAAAAGATGAAGCGTACCCTTATTATTTCTTCCTTCTTAGTCTGCAGCTTTTCCAGCTTGCCTTGATTCACCTCTCCCTTCCTGACACCGTTGACTTTGGGCGAGGAGGCTCCCAAGCTTGACGCGGGGCTCTGGAGGCGGTTACTACCTGGTGACCACGCCCCGGCCTCATGGGGCGACAGATGAAGGTGTGGTCTGGGCGGGGAAGACAGACTCGGATGCCTGCTTGATGTTGTGCTGCTTGGGGAACCGATCAAGCCAGCCTCAGGTCTGCTAGCCTGTACAACAATTGGATTCCCTGCCGAGTTGTTCTCAAAGAGGGGGACCCCCGAGCCGTTTCGGCTGGAGGGAGACTTGATCACCAACTGGGTTTCAGTCTGTTTGCTCAGAGAGCCTTGGTCCTGAACCATGAGCGGTTTCAACTGCCAGGGCCGGTCTGTCGCCCTGATCTCAGTGAAGGAGCCCACCTTGCTGTAAACGCTGTGGCTCTGCTTGTCTTGTTTGTTCTCTCTGGACGAGTTCCCAGACCCCCTAGAGGATGGGGTGCCTCCATCGGGGGTCGAGTTCCCCTCCGATGGTATCCAGGTTTCGGTCGGCTGCCCGCTCATACCGAGGGTAAAGTACGAGCTTGCCGATTGGTCATTTTGCGCAGCCCCTTTGTAAGGATCCAGAGTAGTCGTAAGCTCGGGGGTTGGAGTCGTCAACATTGCATCGTCATCGCTCCCGAAAGAAACCGGTGAGAAATTGGACATTAATCGCTCCTTGCTTGGCGACTGTGCCCTTTGCTTCGCTTTGGTAGGAGAGCTACCGCTACAGTCCAGCGAGCGTTCTTTGGATGACGAGTGCGAGCTGCCGCTGTATTTCTTTGGGTGGCTCCCCACCACGGTTACTTTGGAGCAAACCTTCCGGACAGTACCCGTCTTGTCGTTGGAGGAGGATCTCTTCGAGTAGCTGGAGCTCGGAGAAAACCTTGTCGGGGTTTCCGATCGGGATGTGGACCGGGAAGAGCGAGAAGGTGAATGGGAATGATTCTGGAAGAAAAACCAAGAGAGATATACACGGAATTAATTAGCAATAAACAGAATCAAGCACCAAAAGCGAAAACTACAAAGGAATGTCAAAAACAAACCAAATCTAGTTTTTTTTTCATAAAAAGATGAGAGATCTTTTGGACGAAGACTACTTTAGCCATTTTGCAATGCCTTGGCTCGTTAATTAAATATAACTATCACAACCTATCAACACATGATTTGTGGGTTGCGTTTGCGTCGCCTTTTCCAACAGTCTATCCCTATACAGGGTGTCTCTAAATAAGGTTCATTATGTCAATGCCATGAATGACTGAAAATACATGTACAAGACAGTTATGAAAGGTACTGAAATCAGCACTGTGGCAAGTTAGGATGATAAGCCAGGCAGTGAGAGACATGAGACGAAGATGCCAGCTATGCATTAACAGGAATAGTGGCCGTGTAGAGGGTACATCACCTTAGATTTGTCAGGTAAGTGTACCACAAAAAGAAAGAGATCAGAAACAATGATTCATTGACCCAGTCATTGCTTTTTCAATGTGTTTAAACCGTAAAATAATTTGTCCTTACAAACAACTGTCTGAGCTTTACCACACAAGTAAAAACAACTTGCCACAGTGCTGATTTCAGTACCTTTCATAAATGTCTCGTTTGTTCAGTCATTCATGGCAATGAATTTCAACCTATTTCAAAAGATTGTGATGAACCCCTACCCAAGGGTTAAATCTGGCCTATTGTGTTGACCACATGCATGAAAAAACAGTGAATAGCCATGGAATCGGATGACTACAATCCTGTGCACTGTGCAACCCAGCTTCACAAGGCTTGCTGTATCTCGTTTTACTATCTCCGAGTTAGGGCTTTATGTATAAATACCAGAGACTTTGTATTCGAGTCCATGAAAGTCCATTTACAAGTCCTTTCATAAAGCCAGTCACAAGTAAATGGTTGAACGATGACAAAAGGCAGGCTTTTGTAAAGAGTTCATTTAAATAGCTAGTGACCTGACTTGAGACTGAAGGACTTGTTATGAACTTGCAGGGACTCGAATACAATATTTTTGCAAGTTTCTTCATTTTCATTGTTTACGGCCATCTTACTGATACCTTTAAAATTATCGTTCTTTTCTAATTCTTCGTTGAAGTTTAATTACAGATAAAAATGCACTAGCCTGTAATGCACTACAAGCCGGTATGATGGCATGGTGGGAATTTCTTTCAATGGAATTATGAACGTGAAACATGAAGTGTCAACGAGCTAGTCTAGCAAGACTCTCTTGAAAAGCATTTCGGTCAGTCCATACATTCTTTGATGCCTAAAGCAAAGCACCTGCCTTAAGTAAATTCCAATGATATCTGCACAGGAAATTACACAGGTGTAACCTGAATACCAAAAATGTCACTTTTGGACCCTTTTTTTATAGAGACCTTGCAAGTCTCGGGCACAAAGTTCCCGATTGAACTTCTGGGCGCAACCAAACCGCTGGCTATAGGACTTGCGAGAGGACTTGCGAGAGGACTTGCGAGAGGACTTGCGAGAGGACTTGCGAGAGGACTTGCGAGAGGACTTGCGAGAGGACTTGCGAGAGGACTTGCGAGAGGACTTGCGAGAGGACTTGCGAGAGGACTTGCGAGAGGACTTGCGAGAGGACTTGCGAGAGGACTTGCGAGAGGACTTGCGAGAGGACTTGCGAGAGGACTTGCGAGAGGACTTGCGAGAGGACTTGCGAGAGGACTTGCGAGAGGACTTGCGAGAGGACTTGCGAGAGGACTTGCGAGAGGACTTGCGAGAGGACTTGCGAGAGGACTTGCGAGAGGACTTGCGAGAGGACTTGCGAGAGGACTTGCGAGAGGACTTGCGAGAGGACTTGCGAGAGGACTTGCGAGAGGACTTGCGAGAGGACTTGCGAGAGGACTTGCGAGAGGACTTGCGAGAGGACTTGCGGGGACTCAAATACAACTTTGATAATTTGGTTTGGCCCAGTCTGGCATCCGAGCTTTAACTAATGTCCAAGTTATTACTTTGGGATATTATTAAACTGGGTACTATAGCATTTCGTGTATATAGATACTGACTACTACAAAATACTACTTGTATACGTGCTTGTATGTAATAGTGGCAACTAATGGCTACTACCACTATGAAGCCCGACTACGTGAAAACCTTTTGTTGGAACAAAAAACGTGAAAAGTAAACAATAGACTTTCACGACAGTGTATCATTTACTTCCCGGACGCGCGGCCGAATTGTCCAATGACGCGCTCCAATTTGCTCATGAATATTTATGAGGTTTAGTAATACTGCTTACTACATTTGTAGTATTCGGTGACGTTAGGGTTAAATGGGTGTCTAGCTGTGGACATGTGTCGTGATGGTCTTCTCCCCGTTTGAAACATGGCCTGATCCGGCACTTCTTGAATGTCAGGTCGATTCCCATGAAGGTGACAATATATGTGTGCCAGCAGTGGGAAAGATTTAAATCAAAACTCAAACAACTACCGTAAAGAACTGCCCGTTGATAAAACTCACTCTTCTCCTTTTTTGGGTGGGGCTGTCTCTACTTCTGTCCCGCCGCTAAATAAAACAAGCAAACAAACAAACAAACAAACAATCGGATCAATCATCTGATCATCTGGCAGTTAAAAAATGTCACGTGCCAAACCTGTTTGTTCACGGACGGCGGATTCCATCCGCTGGACAGTCACAGATATGAAGTTGATGTAAAAATGCACGTCATATTTTTTAATTAAAGGAAATGTTCCCATGAACATGGAAAGGTAAGAACTTGTCGTAACTTTAACTTTTATAATAATATTTAATAATATTAACCAGTTCGCGCCGAATGACGTATATAAACACAAAGTTTACCCCAAATTTAAAACGGAAGTTCAAGTTTGGAAATGTCTGTCAGCAGCAAGCAAGGCCAAAAATGCATGGGTGTGCTTCCCGGCACTATCGGCCTGAACCCGCTTCGGATCGAGTTTCGGATCCCGCCCCTCGGCTCGGTGATGTTAAAATAATCCCGGCGCGAACTGGTTAAAGAAACACATGAAAAAGATAATTAGGTAAAAATTCTTAATAGTTAATGTGTGGTGTTTTTCTAATCTTCAAATCAAGCTCGTGAGTGGTTTGGCACCCGACATCATAAAACTACCATATCTCAGAGACAAGAGACAAGAGACAAAATATGCATTTACGATAATTTTTGTTCCGTCACTTATGTTTAAAGGTCAATACTTTAGTAGCATTATATTTTGTTGAATTTTTGAAATATGCTCAACAAGTCCCGGTAGGTGAAAATTGCTGTAAAAAGTAGGTTTCTTTTTTAACCAGTTCACGCAGGGATTATTTTAACATCACCGAGCCGAGGTGCGGGATTATTTTTAACGAAACTCGATCCGAGGCGGGTTCAGGCCGATGGTACCGGGAAGCACACCCACGAATTTCCGGGCTTGCTCGCTGCTGACAGGCATTTCCGGCCTTGCTCGTGACGTGTTTATGCGTCATCCGTTTTGAATCTGGGAAAAATTTTGTGTTTATACGTCATCCGGCACGAACTGGTTAAATCAAGCTCATGAGGAGCTCAGTTATAAGCGGATGGAATCCGCCGTCTGTGGACAAACACTGGTTTTGAACCTAACATCTTAAAACTACAATATCTTGGAGACAAGAGACAAAATATGCATTTACGATCATTTTTGTTCGTCACTTATGTTTAAAAGGTCAATATTTTAGTAACTGTTAGTTTTAGTTTTTATTTTAGTTGCTGTCAAAAGTAGGTTTCTTTTTTAACCAGTTCGCGCAGGGATTATTTTAACATTACCGAGCCGAGGCGCGGAATAATTTTTTAACGAAACTTGATCCGAAGCGGGTTCAGGCCGATGGTACCGATAAGCACACCCACACATTTCTGGCCTTGCTCGTGAAGTGTTTAAGCGTCATCTGTTTTGAATCTGGGGAAAACTTTGCGTGTATATACGTCCTCCCTAACTGTGACAAAGACACATAACTCTTTAACCCTAACCTTCTCAAATCCATAAAAAATCCACACCCAACCCCCAATTTTGGTGGATTTTTGTGAATACATTTTGATGAATTATGCTGGACTTGGGCCAGTCGGCACTGCTGGAGAAATCCGATTGATTTCGTTCCTCATGCAGTACTGCTGTTGTCATGTATTGTATAGTAATAATAGTAATTTTGACAGTAGGGATTTTTTTTAGGGGAAAATGTGCACATATGCACTCAGAAAATCATTGGTCATGCACCATGTGTCCCTCAAAGAAGGTTGCTGCGCCACCAATCATCCAGTATTATGAAAAGTTAAAAATGAAAGGGTCTCCCATCAAATGTCAAATGTAAGAGGTTTATGTCAAAGGTGATGGGTACCTTCCTATCTGGGCTGATGCTGCGGTCTGAATCAGAGGATGAGGACCGACTGCGACTGCGACTGCAACTGCGACTGCGACTGCGACTGCGACTGCGACTGCGACTGCGACTGCGACTGCGACTGCGCCTCCGTGGCCGTGGCCGTGGCCGAAAGAAACGAACCGGTGAGTAATGGCCATGGAACTGGGAAGGATTGGACACAAACACACAAACAAACATCGGGTGACTTTTGTTAATCAAACCCATTTATTAGGCGTATTCAACTGAATCTTTTAACCCTATTACATGTACCTCAAGCCCATCAAACTCCAACTGCAGGTTTTGCTAGGTTTTGGAAGGTTTGGTACCAACATTAGCAAGTAGTGGGGACAGGTTCTTTGTTTGGAAAAAAACCAGACCGAGTAGTGGGGACATTTTCGTGTCCCCATAGCGCATTGGGTCTTCAGTAAAGGGCTTTAGAGGTAAACCTTGGTTAAAGTATAATAAAAGAAAATGTAGAAGACAAATTAGGGGGATGTTGAAAATTTGAGAATTTTTAAATGTTCCGAGTTTGAGTTTAGAGAGATTTCCATTAGCACACAAACCGTATGGATGGTCCCCATAACGAAATGTACGAGCATAATCGATGTTTCATATAGATAAACATGTAGTATTACAAAATGTACAATACATTTTTTTTTACCAACTTTACATGTCTAGCCAAGATAACAGACTTAATCTCGACTCACCCGATTCCTGTAGAAAAAAGGTCTATGTGTTGCCTGGGCACGCAGCTTGCGAAGCTTATCTTGCATGAAGAAATCTGCAACAGAATTCCAGGTTGTTTTTTAATTTATAAAAAAACCCACAAAATGTATATTTAATTGATTTAAAAGCAAACTTATCTTTAAATCATTCGTTTTTGCATTATTAATATAGACTGTGGGTTCTTGGCAGTAAACATTCTAAAGTTTTACACCACAATAGGAAGCCTACCATTAATTGTTTTTGGTTTTTTTAATCCATTTTGTGCCCATTTCATCTAAAAACAGGATTTTGTACGGGACAACAAACCAAGTCACACAGCATATTACATTTTTCTCAATGAGACCTTGGGGTCATTACATGTCAAATTACCTAACAAAAATAAACAAAATAAACCCCACCCCCTTCAAATTAGTTCATATTTGTTTTATAGTGTTATTTTGGGTGAACAAGTTTTAGCGTAATCTGACCAGCAGTTTTTGTGCTACTGCCTGCCACTTTTTTGGTGATTTTGGCCAAAATGAGAGTGGCCACCAATATTCAACGGGCCACCAATATTCAACGGGCCATATCTCCCGTGATCCACAAGATCAAAGTAAAGGTCAAAATAAAGGTCCAAAGGTCATTGTAGATCAAGTTGCTCGGACATAACAAATAATGCCAACATTTGATTATTTAATAATGTTAGCTTTCCAATGAAATCAAAATCAGCAAATTTGGTCAACAGGTTAGGGAGGTATGTGCTTTGAATATTGGTGGCTATCCCCATTTTGGCTAAAACCACTAAAAAATAGCAGGCGGTAGCACAAAAACAAATTTCACTAAAACGTAATATTGGCTTTTCATCCAAAATAAACTTATGAAACAAATATGAACTAATTTTAAGAGGGTAGGGTTAAACCTGTTACATAATTTGACACAGAATGACCCCTTGACCTCCTGACCCGAGCTGATAATTGCTTCTGAATTACAGTGTTTGTTTTAACAATTTTAAGCATTCAGGCAATGGTCACCCCCCCCCCCCCCCCCTCTACTAAACAAATCGGTGCATCAATTCGCATTTTTGTATCACTGTGGAGACATGGCTTTGTTCTCGTGTACAAAATGGTTAGAAAGTGCAGCACGTTTTTCAAAATGCTCCCATTTTAACCATAATTTTTTTCCTGGGTTGAAATTTCGACCCAATATACCCTATATACCCTATATTATACCCTAACCCAAACACTAACCCTAACCCACATCCTAATCCTAGTTTTTGAGTAATTTAAGTAAAATCCAAAAATCTAATTCGTGAAATTCCCAGTGGAGACCTATTCATCTATAGAAATTTACCCTCCGGAGACGTTTTGTCTTCATTGTACACATTGTGTTCATGTCTCCAGAGGGTACCGTATTTCGCACCACCGATAGTGAATCAAATTTTCACATGACTGTAATCGGAGAATTTTGCACTAATGAGGATGGTTCTTAGCAAAAAGGGCCTCGGGGGTTTAGGGTTTTTAACTGAACACGGGCACTTACTGTTGATCCGGGATGTGTCTATCCCCGATAACCTTTTCTTGAAGAACGACAGGTGAATCTTGTACCCAAAAAGAACGGTGTTGGTGAACCTTGAAATAATGATGAAATTGGTGGGAGAAAATAGTGGAAGAAATAGGAGATTAAAAAAAAAATCAGGTTCTCCTAGATTTTTTTCAAAACCGAATATTAACGGTTTTGTTATCCAGGGCCGTTTTCTAAACTCCAACTTTGTCTTGGGTTTCGTTCTTGCAGTTTAGCAATGGGGCAATGGTTCGGAAAACAGTGTAGCTAAACAGCCACGCCAACAAATAGTGAAATACTCCCTCAATGTTTGGGTATAGTTTGCAGGATTCAGTGACCACTGGGATTTTACAACACCAAAACCACTCCAGACACACAATGCCAGAGCTGCAAAAACTCCAGAGATGTAAAAAAAAAAAAATAGATTGATTCTCTCTAATGCATGTAAAGTCAAATAGGCAGGCTAAAGAAACCACTAGTAATTAAATGCAGACCAATTGTGACCCACTCTGCAAAAATGAGTCTGACAAATATGATTTTTTTTATCAATTTTACAGTTGGCCAAAAAAAGCAGGAAATAAGCTTTCATTTGATATACGGCACAACTCTGTAGTGTAATGCATTGGCGTTTTACAATTTTGGGAAATTTGCATTTTCTCAGTTGTATTGAAAATGTCTTTGAAAAGAAATGAAGATTTACAATTGTAGTGCTTCATCAGATGCTATGGTAAGAGAATGACAAAACCTGTATTAAATTTAATTTAGGGATCAAAACAATCTTTTCAATCCATCAGATCTGAAAATATACCTGCAGGTGTCGGAGAAACCAAAATGCCTTAAAACAAAAATATTATTTGTTAAAAAAGAAAATCACCTCCCCGAGACAATAAACAGCCCTTACGTAAAAATTTATTTTGCGACATCAGACTTATTTTTGCAGACCGGGTCACATTTGGAGACCATGGAGAAAATTGGGAGATATTCCAATTGTTGTCATTGGCCATGTCAAATAGAAGGCTTAATTTGGTTTAGGTTAATGGTTTCGAATATCCAATTTCCTTAATCAAAACCAAAAAGTGAAATTTATACCGAATATTAAAAAATGTGCTTTTATATCCCACCACTGTATATATGTACATGTACCGATACATGTATACACTGTCTGTAAAATTCATTCATGTCATTTGCCATTTCATACCTCACATATTAAAACATGTTCACACGACATCCTACCAAACACGGATGTTATTGTTATTATACTTTGTATGTATTACACTTACAATGTAATGAGCACTTAAGGTAGACAAATTAGTGTAAGTTTTTAGGTACTAAGGAGACAGTGACACTTAGGAGACAATTCAGTGTCTCCCTAAGTATCTAGCTACCCTAAAAAACGATATGTAGCATGTATTACTATGCTATGTAGCATGTATTACTATGCACTTTGCTAGATTCAGACATTTATGATGCATAATAAGAGAGACAGGACTTTTTGAGTCACGGTGTAACAAAGACACCAGTGTCACGGTTACGCGTAAAACTGTCGACCTTTACTGCTTGGCCAACGTTTGAAGGTTTTCATTGAAAATAGCTGAATTACAGTATACCAATGATGTTTACATATTACCCTTTGAAATTTAAATTTTCAATGAAAACCTACTAATTTATGGCAAAACAAGTCACAAGTTTCACACTTCACACTGTAACTGAGACACCGGTGTCTCCGTTACAATGTGATGGATAGTTTTGGATCGTATATGAAAACAAAACATCTAATTCAAGAAATTGAAGTTATACAATAAACGTATGAGCTATCCCCACCACTTGTATGCAAAGAATATAGAAAGTACATTATCTTTTGAGATATAACACCATATGTCACGCTTTGGCCCCCTAATTAAAAGAAAGACCCACCTACACATGTAGCAGCTGTTTGTTCCTTGATTGGCTGCTTTATAGCTCAATGGTAAATCCACTGCAGGATTTTGCAGGATTCAGGCAGTGGTCACTGGTAATTAATATTTGAGAATTTTGCAGGATTCAGGTTATAGGGTAGGAAGTAGGTTACTGCAGGATATACGTTAATGCAGTCATCCATCAAGACTGGTTATAAATAGAAAACTACCTACATGTACATGTATGCACTTCCTACATGGTATGCATACCCACAATACAAAAGAAGTCATTCTTATTATAAACCTAATACTACAAAATACTACCTGTACTTGTGTAAACTGTTATCTTATTACACTGGACTATAAGAATTGAGTACAGGTATGTTGTAGTACACCTGTACCCCAAATGAATGCCTAGGACGTGAGGGTTAATGACACTTGAATGGCAAATTACAAAGTACATGTAGGTACATGTACATGTTGTACGGTACATTATCCGTATGTAACACAGACAGACCTAAAAAGTCACAATTTGGACACAAGTACACATTAAAACCTCAATAGCACACATACAATGTACACAAGGAGATCATTAAAGGTAGGATACACCATTGGTATTAAATTGCTTGAATTTTCATGAATGGGTGGATTTGGGGGGTGGATTTTGTGAAAATTCAATTGTTCGCAAAAATAACAGGATATCTAGCACAAATTATTTTGCTGGATGCCTACATGTACCATCATTATTTGATCACACATTGGTCAAACAGAATTGGGCAAGCTGGGCATGTTAGCCAGTACACGCCAGATATCATATAAACGCAAAATTTTCCCCAAATTCAAAACGGATGACGCATAAACACGCCACGAGCAAGGCCGGGAATGTCTGTCAGCAGCGAGCAAGGCCGGAAATGTGTGGCTGTGCTTCCCGGTACTATCGGCCTGAATTCGCCTTGGATCAAGTTTCGTTGAAAATAATCCCGCGCGTCGGCTCGATGAATCCCGGCGCAAACTGGTTAAGTGTCAATGATCGTGTTACACAACTCAAGTTTAATCATGTTTACACAATTTTTAATGAAATGACACCAGACTACCTTTGTCATAAATTTTGAAAAATTTCAGATATAATTATTCAACCAGGTGTACAGGTGTACATGTAGCTCCACTAATTTTGTTGTTCCAAGTGCAATACATTTTTCTATACCGGAATTCATGAATGAAATTTCCTTCCTAATAGCATCAAACGTTCAAACAATCCCTTTCTCTCAGTTCAAATTTTAAGTAGTTGATTTTATTTTTATAATCAAGATTTGCTATAATTTCCAGTGTAATTTCCAGTTTATTTTTTCCTTTTTGTACTTTTTGTACTGTGTTTATTTTTGTGTTTTTAAGGACCCTAATGGAAAATAGTCTTGTTAAACAGCTTTTGGGGGCTATCATTGGCTTTGTAATCCGTATAGTTTTTATGTATTACTTGAATTTATTTGAATATATATATATGCCAACATAAAATAAAATAATAATTATAACAACATTTTGTAATACATTTTGTAATAATTCGGTAGTAATTTTGTTTCGATATCTGCAAATGGAGTATCCTACCTTTAAGCAGGTCGGATCTAAAGATGACAAATACATTGAGCAAAATATTAAACAGCATGAAATCAATAATATACTTACAATGTACTAATAATTATTACCTGCTACATGTACATGTACAAAAGTACCACACTACAGTGCTCAATACAGGGAGATAAAATGTACCATCACTACTAAGACTAGAGCACACTGAAGGATTAGCACGGCCACGATGATAATGTCAACCTACATGTAGTTGTCACATTTGTAGCATCTGATGGCATATCTTAAGGAAACCCGTAGACAGCCAACGTCCTTGCTCTCAAGCGAGGAATATTCCAGACACACTGATGATAATTGCTGTCTCGTCTGAGACGTACATGGATTGCAGTCGTCGGCAGTCGGAGCCACGTTGCACTTCCTCATTGGCTTCCCCTCCCCCATGCCTCTCCCCCTCTCATTCATTCCTGCATCTATTGCCACGACAACCAACCAAATCAGCAACAACGTCGCTCCCCCCCTCCCAACCCTACTACTGACAGCCATTATATTGAGCCTCTTTATTTATATTTCACGTAAGACTGCACATCACTTTATTTGGGTGGTCAAACAAAGGCAATTTGTTGAATGCAGGCATGTGCCTGCACTAGGCACAGCAACAATAGAAAGATATTATCAAATCTGCATCCATTGTACTGTGCATGATTCTTGACACAGACATCCAAAAGCTACCCAGTATGCTGTAAATTTACGACCAGTATTAAACCAACATGATCACTTTATGGATGCACATACATGTAACATCATCAAGGTAGGGGCAGTAATTTGTAAGCTGGAGTAATTTTATCCGAATCATTCGAGTTTCAATATACAATGTCAAGCGTTTGATTTAGGCAGATTTTTAAAAAATCGTGTTTTGGGGTTTTGGTTTTTTTTTGGGGGGGGGGGGGGGGGGGGGTGGGTAGGCAGGTGGGCACATCAAATTCAGTCCTAACTTGTTTACCCTAACCCTTTTCTTTAAGATCTTTGAGATTTATGCTATTTAGACCCCAATCTGTCGTTCTAGAGCAAAAAATAACTCCCAAATATCGTTTTTTTTAAGGTAGCTAGACACTTGGGGAGACACTGAAATGTCTCCCTAAGTGCCACTGTCTCTTTATTACCTAAAAACTTACGCTAATTTGTCTCCCTAAGTGCTCATTTAGTGAATTAATAAAATAAAAAATAGTAGTAATAATAATAATAATAATATTAATAATAATAATTTGGGAGGCTAAAGATCCTTACTCGCAGCTGGGGTGCTAAACTGCGAAGGAAATGCCCGTTTTCTCATAATCTCTGTATTAAGACTCTAGACTAAAAAATAAAAAAATAAAAAAAAATATTGAGTATCAAACCTCCAAGTGTTATACCATTGGAAAGCTCTATTTCCATAGAATTTAGAAATACCCATCTTAATTTTTGATTTTGCCGACTTTACGCTAATTTTGTGATGACAGGTCACATATATATCCGTGAATGTTTGTTGCAAGCCAGCTACCAGTAGTCTGGTTCCTCAACCTAATAATTATCAATTTTTTATAAGTAGGGTCCGAGAAGAACACTACCAACAAAATTTAAAAATAAATATAAAATGAAAAATGTATTAATTTTAACATAAACTCCATGGTAATGCAGTCAACTAGTTAGGCTACAGAAGCTAAAATACTAAACTGATGGTTTAACTTTCAAGCTTTTTCTCAGCTAGACTATGATGTCAAATGCAGAGCCCAGAAATTGCACGGAATGCACGCGCAAGCTTAAGCGCATGTCCACGCAATGTTTGTACATTAATTAATTAACCCTAACCCTCCAGGGTATTTCGGCCTAGAAACCCTGCCAGACCCAACACAGTGCATCTGTGGTCACATTGACTTGTGTGCAAAGTGCAGCAAGGTCAAGCAGTCACCACAAATGCACTGTGCTGGGTCTGGCAGGGTTAGGGTTATGCCCAATATTTCGGCCAACGGTTACACAGCGCTATGAAATTGGGCCCGATCACGTGTGCATATTGTAAGCATTGTTTCAACTGCTCATATTATGCAAGATTTTCTTCTCATTTTACAGTGTGATTTGGCATAATTTTCAGGAAGTACAGAAAGTTTAATTTTTTTTTCTTATTTTTTTTCTTTTCTTTAATAATATTTGTTTTTATTTTTAAAAGATTTTTTAATTCAAATCAACAGAAAAACTTTTCTTAAACTGTAATTGTAACAATTTTCAACAATACTGTGGCTAAAAAACGCCACCTTCCTCCTCATGGTTAAAAATTTCGGTCCCAATAACAAAATAAAATTTAAATCTGAAAATTTTGATTAACTGCAATTTGACAAAGTTCACTATATTCAAGGTTTTTTTCCAAGCTTGTTTGCTCGTTTTTTTTTAATAAAAAATAATTTGTTTTTCTCAAAACCACAAATCCGATGTGTCAATTGCCACAGCTGCCAACAATACAAAAAACTCCTAAGAATGTTGGTGTCCTGGACCTAATAAAAAAAAGTGCATACAATTAAACTTACTTTTCAACAACTTCTTTTGTCACTTCTGTGTCGTTAAACCTCAGAGCCATGAATAAACGGAAGTGCTGATCGTAGATCTTTTGGTAGATGATGCGGTTGTGATATCCCTTGTTATAGAAGAAATCACTAAAAAAACAAAATATCGATTAACATTTGTTACATTCCAACCCACGATTAAAAATCAATAACCTTTTATTTAAAGGTAAGATACACCAATGGTAATTGCTTGAATTATCACGAATGGGTGGATTTTTTTTTTGGGGGGGGGGGGGGGGGTTGTATTTCATAGTAACTATCGTTTAACTGACCTGTCCGAAGTTTGACAATCATGGATGCCGAGAAAAGAATGAAAAACAGGGTTTGTTTTTAACCGGCGTCGGGCAGTTATTCTTATGTTATTTTTGATTTTTTCGAGATCGCCATCCAGCGATTTTTTTTGTTATCCAATTTTATTTTTCAGAACAATTACAGGATATCTAGCGCAATTATTTGGCTGGATGCCTAGAATCATTGTTTACTTTCAAATACGTAAGATACCTTCTGTACCTTCTTTGCATTGTCTTCTCTCTACGGAGGGCCCCAAATTATCAGCTTCTGCTAAATGGGTGACCCTCAATAAAGATGGTGGTAAATAAATAAATAAAAATAAATATTTCTTAATAATTCGGCAGTAAATATTTTCATTATCTGCAAACGGTGTATTGTCGCGTGTCGGCCCCTTCGGGTGGCTAGGGTTTAGCTGTTTTCATCTATAGCTGGACGCACTCCAAATAATTTAAGTTGAACCGCTAGGTTCGTTGGGTTGAGATATACAACCAGGCAGTAATTGCGCTCTTACTGGGGAGGGGCATTTTGACACCGAAAAACAAAGGCACGGGTGAAAACCATTTATTTCTTAACTCTTTAATAATACCAACACTCCTTCGCGAACGGCATGTACAATTATATTACCGGTACATCCAAGGTGCTTGCCTAATTGACTCAGTGCTAAATATATTACATAAAGCCTTGGTTTATTCTTCCCTATGTATTAATAAATTTGAACCCCTAAATTCTACTGCAAATGCAAGGTTCTCGTCAGTTGCAGTACTGCTTTAAATCTGCTGGATTTAGCCCTCCGCGCTGCTGGATGGACTCCTTAGCTAATTAATCTCGTCAGCCCCTGGCTGCTTAATAACTCGTCAGCTCTGCTATCTGCTAGCCTCGCTGATTATCTACTGGATAACCTTGCTGGATTTAGCCCTCCGCGCTGCTGGATGGACTCCTCAGCTAATTAATCTCGTCAGCCTCTGGCTGCTTAATAACTCGTCAGCTCTGCCATCTGCTAGCCTCACTGAATCAACTGGTCATCTACTGGATAACCTTGCTGGATTTAGCCCTCCGCGCTGCTGGATGGACTCCTCAGCTAATTAATCTCGTCAGCCTCTGGCTGCTTAATAACTCGTCAGCTCTGCCATCTGCTAGCCTCACTGAATCAACTGGTCATCTACTGGATAACCTTGCTGGATTTAGCCCTCCGCGCTGCTGGATGGACTCCTCAGCTAATTAATCTCGTCAGCCCCTGGCTGCTTAATAACTCGTCAGCTCTGCTATCTGCTAGCCTCGCTGAATCAACTGGTCATCTACTGGATAACCTTGCTGGATTTAGCCCTCCGCGCTGCTGGATGGACTCCTCAGCTAATTAATCTCGTCAGCCTCTGGCTGCTTAATAACTCGTCAGCTCTGCCATCTGCTAGCCTCACTGAATCAACTGGTCATCTACTGGATAACCTTGCTGGATTTAGCCCTCCGCGCTGCTGGATGGACTCCTCAGCTAATTAATCTCGTCAGCCTCTGGCTGCTTAATAACTCGTCAGCTCTGCTATCTGCTAGCCTCGCTGAATCAACTGGTCATCTACTGGATAACCTTGCTGGATTTAGCCCTCCGCGCTGCTGGATGGACTCCTCAGCTAATTAATCTCGTCGGCCCCTGGCTGCCCGATGTGGCCGGTGTAAACTGAGCAGATGCGGCTGGAGTAAATGAAGTACTGTGGCCGGAGTAAACGGAGGCCGGAGTAAACTGAGTAAACTCAATCCAGAGTATAAACGGAGTAAACTTGAGTCGCCGTCGGCCGGCAACAGTTTGCATAAACGGCGACTCGCCAGCCTAGCCTAGCATTACAAACTATAATGTCAGCATGGCCTACAAAAAGCAATATGACTAAACGTCCGTGCCGGAGTCGAAGAACAGAAGTAATTACCGGAGTAAATTGAGTAAAGAATTTATAAATTGAACAACACTGAAAGTGAAACCAAATCTTGTTTAAATAATGCACACTAGACCTTTTAAAATATTGTCAATTATTATCCAAACTCCAAGACAAGAAAGATTAAGCGCCAATCCTTAGAACAATTTTGAATAGATTATTTACCGGAGTAAATTGAGTAACCGGAGGCGGAGTAACATTAACACCATTTCCTGACACAAATAATTCAAATGAACTACTAAAATCCGTCCAATCATAAAATAAGCAAGTACCGGTAGGTGTGGATTTATAATTGAGGTTTCTTAAATATGCATCTTTGTAACAATAATAAGATTTCTATAACAATTGAGAGCCGGAGTTTTGAATCAATAAACAAACGCACTAACCTGTGTGTCAACAACAGTTTGCATAAACGGCGACTGACCAGCCTAGCAACAAACTGTACTTCTGTGTGTCCCCACTATACCTGTACCACTGGCCAGTCATCACAGCCCTGATCCTGAACACTGAACAATTCATTGACCCATCAGTACCAAGTCAATCAAACTACAACTGTTGGAGTTTGGCAGGTTTAGCACGGTTAGGTTCAGTAGAGTGTACCAATAATTACTAAACCTGTGGGAAGTTGTTGAAGTTTGTTATAGGTTTGGTACTTTGGTATACTTTCTTGTGCGAGAGCCTAGGGGGTTAGGGTTAAATACCCTCGACCCCCGATCCCTTTCACTCGATCCCTTCCACCCAACCCTCCCCCACCCTCCCCCACCCCCTCCCCCCCCCCCCCCCACCTTTTTCAAAAAATCTAAATATCTGGCTTGGGCAATTCTTCCTAGGGATTTCCACTCCGTACATACCTTACTTCTGACGCCTTCACAGCATTTGAGAAACCCTTGAAGAATACGGTAAAGGGATCCTCCCCTGGCCCTGGCACAAACCGGAGGCCAGACATGGTGAGGGTTAGTCAATCGGTTCGACCAATCATGAGACCATCCTGTATGGAATAAACAGAGAAAAAATATAATTTTAAAAGTTTTGTTAAAAATGCTGACAGAGGTACAGTGTAGTGGTGGCCAAGTGGAATGCACACGTGTGTTTGGTCAAACCCTAACAGTCCTGAATCCTCCAAATTCAATAATATGATTTTGCACACACCCTATGGCGTTATAATAGAGAAAGAGTAGGGTAAAATTTCATTTGAGCACTGTAAGGAATGTCAGGGCTACGTTTTTAACCAGTTCGTACTGGAGGACGTACATGTATATATACACGCAAAGTTTTTCCGAGATTCAAAAAAGATGACATATAAACATAAAATTTCAAATTTTGGATTTTGTCGGTTTTCTAATGCCCCAACAACTTCCGTGCCAATGCCTGTAAAAAAACTAAGTTTTGGCCACAAAAGTTTCCCAAAACAAGCCAAATACTTGACAAAATATCTTGGAAAGTGCATACAGTGCAGCGATACAGGCCTGCACTCTTGCACCAGAAAACAGTCGTTGATGGTCGCTCGAAAAGCCATTGTCGTGTCCCCCGTCTTCGAATAGTGTGCTCTTTATGTGAGTCGGGTGCCGTCGGGACGTTCATAGAGTTTATACACCAGCAAGTCATTGGCATCATTTGAAAACAGGAGAACATTGTTTTGAAAAGCTGGTCAAAATTGCTCGGATTTCCAACCCCAAATAATCGTGAGTACAATGGAAGCCCGAATAGTTCGTCTTTAGCATGTATAGAAACCAGTATGCGCTTATTAAGATATTTTGTCAAGTATTTGGCCTGTTTTGGGAAACTTTTGTGGTCGAAACTTAGTTTTTCACAGGCAATACGCACGGAAGTCGTTGGGGCGTTCAAAATTCAAATTGAAAAAATTCAAAATTAAAAAAAAGGAGTGAAAACGCCCCAATTAATTATTTGGTCAATTATCAGACTCAACTTTTTGTCATAGAATTTTCTTTGGAACGAAAGGTGTTATATTTTAGGAGCTTTTGGTGTAAAAGAGCCATGTGTTATGTGTACCGGTATCACTAAAAGAGTAATATGGTAAGAAATGTTGGCGGCAATGGACATACACAAAAATTACAATCACATAGCGTTGTTTAAAAAAAAAAATGTTTAAGGGAAAATTTGTTTATGGGCTAATGTTCACAGGTCTAACTAACTCAAACAGAGTCCAACACCCAGAACTGCTATATCCAGTCACTGCATGCCTTCCTCCATGCTCAAATAGAGTCCACTCCAACACCCAGCACATCAGTCTTGTCAATGTCACTTGTCAGACCTCTGGGGACTGATCGAGTACTGCAGCCAAGTTTCAGTAGTTTCCCTGTTCCTTGCTCTATACCATTAGCATTACCATGGAGGAATAGCACTATCTACAGGTACATGGCACCCTCTTTTGCATGCCTCTTTTTGGGTGACCTCGAGGAACGCATGCTTGCCTTAGCACCGTGCCGTCCCTGGATCTGGTGGAGATACATTGATGATGTATTTTTCATATGGACCAGTGATGAGGACAGTCTGCTGACTTTCACAAATCACATGAATTCCTTCCACAGGACCATCAAGTTCACATCAGAGTACTCACATCATCAGGCCCACTTCCTGAATGTCACCATCCGCAAGGAGGACAACTTAATAACCACTGATCTGTATTCTAAACCCACAGACACACACCAGTATCTCCACTCCTCCAGCTGTCACCCTAGGCATTGCAAGACTGGTATAGCATTTAGTCAGGCCCTCAGACTCAAAAGGATTTGTTCTAACGACTATGATTTCTCCCGCCATTCACAGATACTGAAGAACAACTTGGTTGCCAGGGGTCACAGTTCCCGCCAAGTTCAACTTGCCATTGCCAGAGCCAAAGCCGTACCTAGAAATTTGGCTCTAAAGATAAAGGCCTCCCAGGCTAATGCCAAACCCATGATCCCTCTGGTGACTACCTTTCACCCCAGTCTTCCTTCCCTTCGCAAAATCACTAACGACAGCCATCACATTCTCCACACTTCAGATCGCCTTGTCCGGGCCATCCCCGACAGCCCTGTATTGGCCTATAGACGCCCTCAAAATCTACGAGACCTCATTGTTCGAGCCGAAGTTCCCAGCTTGGATGCATCTCCCCCCATCCAGCACGGAACTTTCAAGTGCAGTTCTAGATGTGTGGTCTGCCAGATCCACATTCAGGAGTCCGACTCCTTTTCTGGCTACTCTTCTGGTACTACTCATAGAATTATTGGTAACATCACTTGCAGTACATCTAATGTCATATATCTCATCTCTTGCAGGTTTTGTGGAGTTCAGTATGTCGGAGAGACCAAAAATGCCCTAAAAAAGCGTTTCTACGGTCATCGATCGACTGTCAACACCAAGAAACTGGATACCCCTGTAGGACATCACTTTAACCAGCCTAACCATTGCATTTCTGATATGATTCTTCAGGGCATAGAATCATTTGGCCATCGGAAAGACTCAGTCCGCCTCAGCCGGGAGAAAGTGTGGATGAATCGTCTTCGGACTATTCAACCACATGGGCTTAACATCCAACTAGGAAATGATTAACTTCAATTTTTTTCTCCATTTGTCATCTGTTTCAGATTCATTCCTTGCCAGAATTTTGTTTTTGTTTGTTCTTACTCCTCTGGTTTTCCTCAACCCCCACCTCCTCGTTACTCTATTCATACTTCTTTGTTAGTTCTTCCCTTTCCTTGTGGCTTTACCCCCTCTGTTTTTGTTCCTACCCCGCCTTTGATCCTACCCACACTTACCTCACCCTTTAATCCCTCAGCCTAATTCTCCTTTTGTTGTTTGTTCCATTGAACTCTGTGCTTTTTTCTTTTTTCTTTTTTCAGCGTCAATGATGTGCATCATGCTGTATTTTGCCCTATTGTACACAGTCATTTAGTCTCTGAAGAAGATCTTGTTAAGATCGAAATATTAGGCCCTCTTAACTTATTTGATTTGTATATTTCAGGTCATTCCAGCCAGTAAGCAGTTTGCAGCAGTATTAATCTTAAAACAAAGCATTAGTACTAGTACGTAGTAGGCCATACTCACCTTCCATTCCAACTAAACTTTAAGTCAGCATAAAACCGTACAGGGCGCCCTCTGTTGTGTACGACATGATAATTAAATTTCCTGCACACCCGTACATAAAATGGTATATGCCAACTCCGCGCAAAGGCAAGATGGCGGCCAATGATCGTGCTGGTTGTTGAAGCATGTAGTTAGGCAGATATCAGCCCCTATGGCACGAAATTGTGGGTTTTTACATACAAGTATGAAATTTGGTATAGATGAGTATTATGGCCAATGTAATATTTTCAGAAGTGGAGCCATCGCAAAAACACCCTCCGTCGGCCTTGGCGGCCATTTTTCAAAATGGCTGCTAAAACACATTGTTGACTGAGTAAATGCAGTATAGACAGGGTCCAGACCATTAGCCTCTGTCATGAAATGACGAAAATCAACCGAAGAGGGCGTTTTGCGGAAATTTGTCAATATGGCTTTCGAGCTCGCGCGTAAGACTAACGTAAGTAGCTATACCATGGAGGAAAGACAACAGATAGTTAATGAATTGCGGGGAAATACTTAATAAAAAATGGCCAATCATAAAACTAGATTTTCTTTCCTGCACTTGAAAAGACCCGCCGTGTATTTATGCTCCTTAGAAAACCGGTTAGGCCAAATTAACATTTAAACAAAACAAAAAATTCAGTGGCACTGAACTGAAGCTTTATTTGAAAGCCATATTTGAATGCCATACAGTAAACAAACAACTTGATACATGTACAAGCAATATTATTGTTATTATTATTATTATTATATTATTTTTGTATTTTTAATTATTTTTTGACATCAAATATAAATTTGGGGCTTTACACACAAGCACTTGGTTCACATAATTACTATATGGACGTTAAACCTCAAAATTCCTGATCCTGCAATGTTAATTTAAAAACCAGTTTTAAATACTGTCACATTAAATGTACAGACGCCTGTGAAATCTAGTAATATTTTATCCTTTTATTGACTGAAACCTGACATTAAAAGAAGTTCGTAAATATTAAACTTGGATTTTTCAAAAATTATTCAATTGCGCCACGACCAATTAGGGAGCACTCGGTCGATTGTGTGCACAATTTCTGGACGCCACCGTTTTGGTTTTTTTCGGACCAAGCTTACACCTAAATTGTTAACAGAGGGTAAATAGCAAGCATTAATAACATTAACATGGTAAAGGTACAATGAATTTGCAGTTTGTCAACAAAGAAGTATGGCAACATTGCATGAGGAAAGTCGGCCCAACACTAACTGTTTATAAACAATGTAAACGTCGAAGTACAGCTATAGCTCTCCCAAAGGTCGAGTTGTCTCAACGGGCGAGTTGTCTCAACGGTCGACTTGTCCCGAGTCGAGTTGTCTCAACGGTCGACTTGTCTGACATCCGCTAGCTACGCACGTACGTATATAGCGCAGCACGCTTTCACAAACTGACCATTTTTTCAGTCGCTGTTTCTTTTTCTTTCGTAATTTTACGGTTTTGGATGACATTTAGCCTTATGCCTACGGTTTATCCTTTCGAAATAACCACAGCCTTCAGAGCTCCGTCGTAAGCCATAAAGTTCTGACATCAACGACACACGTGTTTCTGTTGGTAAGCGCCGCCATTTTGACAATTTTCCTCGCGTTGACCTTTTAGAAAGGTCATGACAGAGGCTAATTGATCTCCATTATATAGACTGGATAGGCCTTCGCGTCTAAATGGCGTACGCGCGCGTGTTTTTTTCAAAGGGTTGAGAACGAACGTGACGCGACCGCGTTTGTGCACGACTTATGGAAGTTTTTTAAAAAGTGGAAGACTTTTTTTCTTAAATTCGTCACATTTGGAGGAAAAACAGGATTTTGCACCCAAATTGTTTAAAATAGATAAGAACAATGGTTATGGTCTGCGCAGCAGTGAAGTGCCCGGAGAAGGATGTCCATTGAGTCGGGAATATGGACTATTATTTTACAAGTAAGTCGTTTTTGATGCTACTGCTACTACTGATGTTACGTAAATGTATGGTCTAATGTATACACACTCGCGGACGCTTTATTATTTCCCGTAGCTTCAGAGTACGGCGACAAATCGACGTTTAAGTTGTTCGAATTGCAGAGAGTCCGTAGAAAAACATTTTTTAAAATGCATTCGAGTTGCACCCTTGTAAAACTTGCCTGTTATTTAGGCCTAGCAATAGGCCTACTTAATAAGTAAATAACCAAAATGCGTAGGCCTATAGGCCTATTGTTTGATTAATTTTGAGTTATTTCCCACCTAATTTCCTCAGAAAAACAACCGGCTAGAAAGCGGTGACATGTGCGTGTAACTGTAAGACGTCCACATTGTATTGCCACCGAGCTGCAGCTGGCTGCGGTCAGTGTGCTCAAACCATTTGGAGTCAGAATGCTGTAGGCTACAGGTCCTGGAGAAAGAAGACGAACCTAAACTGAAGCGATGGGCAGAGCTGAGATTACTGTCCCTGGATGACCTCTTGTATTATTAAATTGATGTATAAGAGGGATTTGTATCATTTTTAAAAGCTCATTCAATTAAAAAAAATCGCCGTGACTCATTTAGCTGAGTATAAGAAGACCAGAAATCTTGTCATGTCTATTATGAAATCTAAACGTGATTATTTCGATCAGGTGTCCACAAAGTACAACAATTCCCCTAAACAATAATGGAAAGAAGTTCATAAAGTTACAGGTAATAGCAAGTATGTAAAGAGTATCCATCCTGATCTAAATTGTGTATGAATAATTTATTATTTTACTGTCTGGATCGTTCTGAATCGTTCACAGAACCCTCTGAATTGGAAGAATCCTGAATGCACTCACAAACCAGATGATACAATTGTTTACGCTTCATCTCATCTTATCATTAATTGACAGCAACTTGGATGTTCTTTATTTTGATACCAATTGCTGAGATTAGCCTCTCCTTATATTCATAAGTCTCTTTGTCACATTGTTATTATGTCCCTCGTGACTGGTTTTGTTGCAGATGATTGGAAGTTTGCTCGAACTACACAAATCTATAATGATATGATTAATGTTGATCAGTTTGCATTTTTGTTAATCCTACTCAATTTAGCTTGCATCGTGTAATTGATGATTTGTATGAAGCTTTTAATTAACATGAGGTTGCTGGCTCTTGTTTTCTTGATATATCTAAAGGTTTTTATACCATTGATCATGATCTCTTATTTTTAAACTGAGTACGGTGCGTCAGGTAATGAACATAAATGGTTTACAAATTACATCCTAAATAGGAAACAAGTTGTGAGTTGCCATGATAAATTATCCAACTCTAATGACTACTGTTGGGGTTCCACAGGGGAGTGTACTAGGTCCTATATTGTTCATTATTTTTATTAATGACATTTCACACAATTTTAATTTTAGTACTTGTAATATCTTCGCAGATGATGATGTTATTTATGTGACAGGAAATAATGTCCATGATACAAACCAGGTGTTACAATCTAATATTTTAGACATTTTACTTGGTATAATAATAATAGACAATCTCCTCAAACTAACGATTCTGACAAATTGAATATTGTTCTTGAGTGAAGGCACCCAGCTTGAACAAGTAAACTGTTCGGTATTTGAAGTTGATAATAACCTCACTTGGAAACCACATGTAAGAAATCTCTGTAAATTAATTGCCTACAAAGTACATGTATTTTTATTATCCCGACTTAGACATACTATTAGTTACTTGACACTCTTTATAAGACGGACATTCAACCATGTTTTGACTACGCTTGTTCCGTGTTGGAAAATTGTTCCCTGACCAGTAAAAAGGCTCTTCTTAGATTGCAAAAAAAGAGCTGCTTGGATTGTCTCTAATAATTTTGACTATGTTAATTATCATGGCAAAGACATTATTCAACAATTACTTGGCAAACTCTAGAAATAAGAAGAGATTTCTTCTTAGCCTGTTTAATGTATAAATGTGTTCATGGGATTGCTCTAATTAGATTTTGTAATGACATTGAAATGTATTTCGATAGACATGGCTTTAATACCAGAAATGCTGCTCTTTAAATTTCGTTTTCCCTAAATAAACCCAATATTGATTTGTTTAAGCAGTCGTATAAGTATGCTAGTGCAAAAGTTTTGAATAACATTCCTTCATCAATTCAGTTGTCGTCATCGTTTTATAATTTTGAATGTTTATATAAGTAACTCCACTTTAAATGATTTTAATTTTTGCTTTTTGTATTGCTGTTTATAAATAAATTTGTTTTGCATTTAAAATATAAATATAATTGTTCTTGTGCGGTTCAATCTCGTTCTTCCATGGTTGTATGCCCTATGAGTGTTCTATGTCATTTTAGAAATTCAATACGACCATTAAATTCACTCTGTGTCTGTCTCCAACTGAACTATGAAACGACCTATAGGGGTGGTAAAATAAAAGAGCAATATACTGGAAACCAGGTTCAGGGAAGGGCCAAAAGTGTAGGCTACATTACAGGAAAAAAATAGTAGACCTAGGCCTACATATCAAGAAAGTGTGAAAAAGCTGGCTGTGTTAGGTCTGCATGACTCCCTATCGTTATTCGTTAGTTAATTTAATGTTTTGTAATGATTTTATTGGTAGAGCGCTTAAGTTCCTCATAACCCCCATACGACAAAAATCCGATTAACTCGATAACTACTTGACTAGTTTCCAGAGTGAATACACATGCCGCGTTTACCCGCTGCAGTAAGCACGCCGCCATTGTTTCGGATCACGCGTTTGTGCACAAACACATACGCGTTGTCCTATCCAGTCTATATAATGGAGATCAATGGTCCAGACACTGATGATCTCTATAACTGGATAGGTCGAGCGGCTCTGCACGTGAAGCCATCGGCGGCCATATTGGGATATTAAAGACATTGCAGGCGTACACACGTTTGTATAGCGCACGACCGAGAAAACGAATGTAATATCACAGGAAACGAAGTTAACGTTACAAAAACGATCCAGTTTGTTTAGGAAAATTAAGTTAAACATAATAACACCCAAGAATTACATGTATACGCCAAGTTTCAATGTTAAATAGGCCTATTTTGGGGAAAAGATATGAGACATTCGTGTGAGACGATGCAATGCAGTGCAAAGTCTATGGGATATGTCGGACAAGTATTTTCAAGAATTTCCAACTTCTAAATTTTTTGGGGGGGTTTTGTTGGGTTTTTTTTGGGGGGGGAGGAGGAAGAATTCCACATAACCTTATGCACAAACCATAGGAAAAGGCAAAACGAGTTTTGGGAGATTAAGGAAATTCTTGAAATTTTTGGTTTAATTTTATATCCAGACACTAAAAAGTGCCAGTTTTATGATAAAATAAAAAGATGTTGAAAAAATTGAAAAAATGTCAGTGTGTTTCAGGAAAATTTAATTGGCACATCATGGTTTGTTCGTTGGGTTTTAAGGCAGTGTCCAGATTTAGAATCAACCTAATGTTTATTAAATTTTTTAGAAAGGGTCCCAAAAATTCTTGCTTGACAAGTGGACAGAAAAAAAAAATTATGTGGTTTTGAGCTTAAACCATAGAGCTGTATAATAAAAATACAGCTCTATGGCTTAAACTATGAACTTGAGAAACTTGAAATAAATCACAATTAAAAATATCAATCACATGTGTAAATAATGACATAAGTCACACAATGGATTCAATGTTGCTTAATGCTTTTATTTTACATACATATAACATGTAATAACTACTGCCATAGTAACAATATGCTTATTATGTATTGTTTACTGATGTTAGAAAACCAAATAAAAAACAATTAACCCCCGACTGTTTATGAATTTAAAACCAAAACAAAACTTGCGATGTCCAGTTTTAGAATAATAATTGTTGATACTATGCAAAGATACACTTGGCAGCATTCTTCACAGGCCAAATTTTAATAGGACACCCTTGTACGGCTTTAACTTTGAATTGTGAGTGTTTCTAGATATTTGTGCGATATGAACACAATATTAAAGATTTGTACACCACAATTTTTGTTTTGTAAGAAAGCAAAATAAAACCATGATTGAAAAGCAAAATTTGACAGCATAAAAATATGACAGAACAGCGTAACATGTACACAGGGCGGCCGCTACCCAGTGATTGTGGAGAACACTGACTGGGTAAATCCATGTCATTTTAACATCTGTATAATTTGCTTTGAATATTAACATACAATTTTAACCAGATTTGTCAGTTTTCATAAAACACATGTTCAATATATTTCCATGTTACAAAGATAGGTTTGTGACTGTTGCGACTGTTTTATTATCTGTACTTATATTGTTGAAACATGAAATGCCAAGATGCAGAGTTCTGCAATATATTTGCAGCACATCTATAGGGATGTGGAACACCGAAATAGCTTATCTTGGAAAACGTAGTTGGTCAATTAAGCTTCCGTATTTACTGATGGTTAAACAAAATAAGTTTTGACATTCGCTGTCATCTGTTGTCCCTCTGTCATAATGGGAGCAGTTCGTCCTATGACTTGTCCAGCCGTAATAAGCTGTACAGCCTGACATCTTAGTAGCAAGAAGTGGACTTGGGTAAACCAATTAGCTGCAGTGTACAAAGAAAAAAAATATACAGGTATAAATTAAATGCCAAGGAAAGAATGTTGTAACATGACGCTATTTAAAAAACACAAAATTCTCAATTTATTTGGCATACCCATTTCTTCAGAGAGTGAAATTTCATTTGAGCACTGTATTAGGAATGTCATCAGGACTACGTTTTTAAGAGAGATTTGTGGGCGAAAATGAAATTGTTCTGAAGTATTGGAAATACGTGTCTACATCCAAGTTTCACCATGATAGCCTTGGCCTACACCATGCATTTAATAATACTATTATTATTATTAATAGGTGGCTCTACACTTCCAGAATTGTGAGAGAAAAAACTGTGATCATTGCGATATTTGGATAATTCTACAGAACATTAAATTTATGCACGTCAAATAGTTCATGACACAATATGTTGTGTACGAATGTGTACACAAATTACCACCATGAACTGTTTGACGTGCAAGTCAACGGGACAGTCTTCATGGAATGGGTACAAAATTGGTCTGAAAATACCTGTATTGTGGATTTCAATCATATTGTAAGGTATCCTAGACCAACTGATTCTATAAATCTACTGTTCTTTCGAAATATCCCAGTTTTTCTTTCAGATAAAAAGATGGATAGGACCACAATATGAAAAAATCCCGCTGGAATTCATGTGGAAACAAAAATATCGTTTTCGCCCAACAATGTTCTCCTAAATCTCTCTTAAAACCGTAATCCTGACATTTTTTACAAAGATAGATACTGATCGCACAGTCTGCGAGTTTATTTAATAAATTTACTTATTTACAAATGATTTTAATGCATTTTTACCCACCATCGCTGCTGCCACTGTCTCACTCTCGACGTGTCTACGCGTCTTTTGCATGCACGAAGGCAATGTTTTGAATATCCCATCATGGCCGCCGGTTACTTCACCGTCGGCTCGCTATCCCATCAATGTACGCTCGACCTATCCAGTTATAGAACTAAGGGTCTTTCCTGTCAAGGTTTTCTCAACGGTTTCATCATCCTGACATTTCATATGAGCTTGGGGGCCACCCTGATTTTTTGCCCCTAATTCAAAATGGCCGCCAAAATCCAAAATGGCCGCTAAAATTACATAAATTACATATATACTGCTAATTACGTTTAATATCAACGGGTTTTAGTGATTCTGTCATCTTGAATGTACACCCATCATTGAATTTAGCTCCAGAGCCACCCAGAATTTGGCCACAAATCCAAGATGGCCGCCAAAATATAAAATGGCTGCCAAAATTACATAAAATACATACTGCTAATTACGTTAAATATCAACGTTTTTTTGTGTGATTCTGTCATCTTGAATGTACACTCATTGAATTTAGCTCCAGAGCCACACAGAATTTGGTCTCAAATTCAATATGGCCGCCACAATCTAAAATGACTGCCAAAATTACATAAAATATACTGCTAATTCTTCCAAATAGGCACTTTGGGAGACAAATTAGCGATAGTTTTGATTCACTTGGGAGACAGTGGCACTTAGGGAGACATTTCAGTGTCTCCCTAAGTGTCTAGCTACCCCACAAAACGATATTTGGGAGTTATTTTTGCTCGGAGAAGACAGATTTGGGTCTAAATAGCATAAATATGAAATTTCGTGGAAAAAGCTCCAGGTAAAAACGGGTTAGGTTACAATAAAGATTGTGCACGACTCTATGGGATTGTCTCCCAAAGTGCCCATTTGGAGGTATAATAATTACGTTTAATATCAACGTTTTTTTGTGTGATTCTGTCATCTTGAATGTACACCCATTGAATTTAGCTCCAGAGCCACCCAGAATTTGGCCTCAAATCAAAGATGGCCGCCAAAATCTAAAATGGCTGCCAAAATTCCCCTAATCAGGTTTTTTCCTGCTTCAATTTTTTTTTTCGTCAGATTTTTTTCAGTAATTCCGTCATTCTAAGCCCAAGGCCTTTAAGATTAGTCTGGTGAATACCCAGGATTTATCGTCCAATCCAAGATGGCTGTCAAAATGGCTGTCAAAATGGCTGTCAAAATGGCTGCCAAAGTGGCTGCCAAAATGGCCATCAAAAGCATTTTACTTAAATTTAAAGTACATCTTCGTTTTGTCCTGTTAAAGTTCACTAAAGTTGGTTTCATTGTGGCGTCCTGAACCTGTGGCGTCCAAAACATTATTTAGGAGAGGATAATTCTACTGTTCTAGGCTTATGTGACCCCAAGCCTTTTGAAATTAACTTGTGGCTACCCAAGATTTGTCCGCCCAAATCCAAACTGGCTACCAAAATTACCTTAATCAGATTTAAACGGTCTCTTATTTATCCCCCATTTAGTAAAGAACCTGGCTCAGACATGTTTGCACATTATTTAGGAGAGGATAACTCTACTGTTCTAGGCTTATGTGACCCCAAGGAACAACTTGGGATGTGTGCCAAATTCTCTATCCGGGGCGAACAGCCCGGAAATGACCACGCCCTTTTTAAAATGACCATGCCCTTTTTTAAATGACCACGCCCTTTTTATTGGAAGTGCTACTTCCGACATAGCTGTATTTTCTAAACCATTGGAGCTAGACATTTTCTGATGTGCTCAAGATGTTCATTTGATATTTTACAAGAACATTTCTAAAAACCGTTCGGTCAACTTATTACCATACAAATAAATACATACACCGGGAATTTTCGTATATTTATTAATTAAACTTTCCCAACTTAGAGCAAAGTTAGAACATTTGTGTCATCTACTAGAGTTTAACTGACAATTCGGAATTTAAACAATACAAGGATTTGTTTAAGAAAGAAAACAAGCATTTAGTAATTATTATAAAGTAACACAACAGAGTCCAGGTATGGGAATTGTGAGCAGTGTTCATTCAGTGATGGGTTCTTACAACAATTACCTCCCTTGCATTTGCAGTTCTTCTGGTTTTCAGATCACAATCTCGGGGACTAATGAATTACCCCTTCTTACAAAACCATAAGACGCGGCATTCAAAAACAAGGTGGCGTCTCTTAATGGGGCTTGGACCCACAGCTGTTGTTTCCTTGCAAGGTGTCACACGTAACAAGAACAAGATATGCACATCAGGTAACAGCGTCTGCCCTGTACATCCTCCTGAAAAAAGTCATACGAGCAGTACAGAGAATCTCTAGATCCAGAAGACCAAGCAGTGGATTTTCAAGCTTGGTGTACAGAAAAGCAAGAGATTCCACAATTTCACTTCTGGCACACAGCCCTTCAGCTGGAGCTTCTTGTCTTGACGTATGTAAGATCACTGCGTGAAGGGAATTTCGCCCTCTATGTGGATTCCCTGATAAAGGTAGCACCGTGGTTCTTTAGCTTTGACCGTACTAACTATGCGAGATGGGTGCCAGTCCACATACGGGACATGGTCAACCTAAGCAAGGCACATCCTGAGGTTGTTACAGAGTTTCGGAATTTCACAGTTCGCAAGACAAGGCGACCATTCTCGTCAATAGCGCTTGATCAGGCCCATGAGCAAAACAATGGTGCTGTAAAGAGTGACGGTGGAGCTGTTGGTCTCACCCAAAACCCACAGGTGCTAAGACGCTGGATGCTTGCTGGCCCAGAAGTGGTAAGGATGACTGGTGAATTTTAAGATACCATTGGCAGGAATCGGAAAATGACCCCAGAAACACATCATCATGAGCAGACGAAAAGTACTCAGGCAAAGTTCGCTAAGCAAGTCGGAAGTATTGTGGAAGTGATTTGAAGAAATGGGTAATCCGTTCATTGAGGAGTCCAAAGACTTGCTAAAACTTGACACATGGGATATTGTTAATCCAGCTGTGAGCTCAGTTAGTCAGGCAGAGAAGATAGGTCAACAGCAGTATGATGTCTTCATTACAGAACGACTTTTAGAACAATCCAAGCCTCTATCGGAACCAATCAAGAAAAACAAACTGATGTTGTTCAGTCGCCCTCCCCCAAGAAAGAAGTCAAACACAAGCCTACAAGTGTCGTCGTTGAAAAGTGATTGTTCGTTATTTTCACGACTATACATTGCGTGCCAGTCAAGAGATGGTAATCTTGACAATTTTTTCCAGCATGAAAACCAAGCATGCCCCCCATCTCTGTCTCAGTATGGCAACTTACGACTAGGCTCCAAATCTTACCTGCTGCTGTGTTTAGAGCAATGTGCAAAGTCCACAGAAAATGCTCCAAACACTGATGTCATCATCATTGACGGTGTCGTGGTGGTCAACATGCTGAGATCAATCACTTCCAAGACATTCGATGAGTATGCACGCATGGTGTTCTTGCCCTATATACAACGCCAGCTCCAACGTGCTCGTCGAGTAGACATTGTGTGGGACCAGTACCGAGAAGACAGTTTGAAATCACAGGCAAGAAGCAAGCGTGGGAGAGGTATCAGGAGAAGGGTGGCCGGACCAAACAATCTACCTGGAAACTGGCAACAGTTTCTTAGAATTGATGCCAACAGAGCGAATTGTTTTCTTTCTTGTACATCTAGAAACGGATCGGCAGGTTGTTACCACCAATGGTCCAGGTATACTCTGCAAGCATCCGATTGACACAAGCCATCTGTGTCCTTCTGACCATGAGGAGGCCGACACGCGGATGTTGCTGCATCTTTCAGATGCGCTGCATCTTTCAGATGCATACAATCAAGGTTCAGAGACATTTCTAATCCGCACAGTTGACACTGATGTAGTTGTTCTGTCTGTTGCAACAGCAGCTAAATTTAAGATCAAGGAGTTGTTGATATCATTCGGGACGGGCAAACATCTTCGATACATTCCTGCTCACGAGATCGCAGCATCTCTCGGACCAACCAAGTCCCAAGCACTTCCTTTCTTGCTTTCACTGGTTGTGACACGGTCTCGGCTTTCAACACGAAGGGGAAACAAACGCCTGGCAAACGTGGAAGGTATATGAAGCAGTAACACCCACATTTCTCACCCTCTCTACTGGGCCAGTCCAAATCCAGCAGGATGATGTAGCTGCCCTTGAGAGGTTCATCATTCTCATGTATGATCATACAAGCACTTTGGTAGACATAGACATGGCACGACAAGAACTGTTCACCAAAAAAGGTCGGCCTATTGATGCCATCCCTCCAACTAAAGCTGCATTCATGCAACACATCAAAAGAGCTACATACCAAGGCGGACACTGCTGGGGCAAAGTATTTGAAGTTACTATGGCGATGCCATCACCCGAAAGTTGGGGATGGATTGATCCCCCCAACTGGAAACCAATGTGGACAACCTTCCCTGAAGCCAGCAAGTCATCAAGAGAACTCATTCATTGTGGATGTAAGCTGGAGAAAGAATGCCGAGGGCGGTGCAAATGCAAAAAGGCCGCTTTAAAGTGCACTGCTTTGTGTCAGCCATGTGGTGGAAAAAACTGTGACGTATGAGAACGAGGTTAAACTACCCGCACCTATATGTATTATCTGCACTAGGGAAATGAACATGTCTGAATTGATAACATTAAAAGTTAAGATGTTATTCTGTTTGTTTTATAGAAGTTATCTTCATGCAAGTAACACTTTATTGCATGTAAAACTTGCAAAATACGTGGGTGATTTCTCAATACAGTTATATTTATTCTTCGAAATGTGGTATTTGGTAGCCATTTTTAAAATGGCCTCTATTTTTAAACAGGCCTGCAACATTTACAAACATGCAAATGCCCCTGATTCTTCAATAGGCATGCATTTCGATGGCATTCAAACTTCTGTGAACCTTCAACACTGCTTAATTTCCAATAAAATAGCAAGTCCCGTGTGCCAAATGTGGCATTTGGCGGCCATTTTGAAAAAAAAGCCGCCAAACGCGACAAAGGGCTTTTTTCTCGTGGCTCCACTTCTAGAAACGCTATTAGGGCCATCGTAATGAACTCTGCCAAAAATCATGCTTGTATGTAAAAACCCACAATTTAGTCACATATCTGCCCATATTTTTCGCGTGAAAAAAAACCATAATTTTTTCAAAAGAAATGTAACCTCAAGCACAATGACACTCTTTTGTATCGTGTATATTACAGTGCTATACCTTTTTTTGTCAATATAGAATATGTTTTGGATGTGTTGTCGGTGTGTTGTCGGTGCTATGCGTGTTGTCGGTGTGTTGTCGGTGAATAGTAGGACCTGCATTAACGTTAGAGGCGCTCGGAGCTGTACGCGATACGTTTTCAGCAAAACACATGTAACACACTGCTGCTGAATCGCGCACAAGAATATTCTTCATGCAGTGACGATCATTTGTCCGTTCACAACATTACAATTGTTTGTTCATAAAGGAGCCAATGAAATGCGTTGTTGTATCTGCCTTTCTAACTCTAGCCTGGTTTCGGGTCTGTGTGCGGCGCCACGTGCTTGCGCTAGCTAGCTCTAGCCATGGCTTTGTGCTGCATACGTTCTGCACGCGAGATACAAAGGCAGTTTACTACTATGCTAAATGACGCGACACGCAGAAAGGAAGGCAAAATACCCACTGGGCAAGTTGTTACCGGTTACCGATATAACCAGTAATATCACCCCAAAATTTGACTAAGTCCAAATTTTACCGATATTATCGTGTTATTACCCAAATGATATTACCTGTGTGATAATGAAATTGTTATAAATTCCTTAATGTTTTATTTTTTAATATAAGGATTGGATATAATTGATCATTGATACTGACAGCATTTGTTTATGATTAGAACAACTCTTGAAAAATGGTGTACCGGTCTACCAAATTTTAAAGTCCAAATATAACCGTTATTACCCTGTTGAAACCAACATTTTACCGAGTAACAACAGGATAATACAGGTAATGTGGGTAATGGTGAAAAGGTTGAATTGGTTATAACATCAGGAACTTGAGTAATAACAGTAAAATAAGTAGCAATTCCAGCAAAATTTCCCAGTCTAAATATAACCGTTATTATACCCTGTTGAAACCAACATTTTACCGAGTAACAACAGGATAAAAATGAACAGGTAATGTGGGTAATGGTGAAAAGGTTGAATTGGTTATAACATCAGGAACTTGAGTAATAACAGTAAAATAAGTAGCAATTCCAGCAAAATTTCCAAGTCTAAATATAACCGTTATTATACCCTGTTGAAACCAACATTTTACCGAGTAACAACAGGATAAAACAGGTAATGTGGGTAATGGTGAAAAGGTTGAATTGGTTATAACATCGGGAACTTGAGTAATAACAGTAAAATTTTAGCAATTCCAGCAACCGTTTCCCAATTCAAATATAACCGTTATTACCCTGTTGAAACCAACATTTTACCGAGTAAAATTACTCCAGTTTCCAAACCTATTAAGTCGCATCGATTTCAAACAGTGTTGACTAGTAGTCGAATGGCCGGTGGTTAGGCTCCTCGTCTGCGGGGTTCCATCGCCTGGGTTCGAGTCCCCGTTCTGCCCGACGTCATTTTTTCCTCAGTTTTAACGCGCGCGATTTCGCAATCTTATCTATAAAATAATTAATTGATCGTCTTCAATCACCAACCGGAGTTAGCTCAGCGGCTTAATTCGTCAGGCTGGTACTGTCCGCGGAGTTCAGGTGCGCACCTTAGTATAGGGACGGAGCTCGTTTGCTTGCATAGGCGGCAAGAGCTAGGGCCTCGCTCCGTCAGTCCTCCCTTTACGGTTGCGTGGCCTACGGGTTACATGAACATGGACAGGGAAGGATGTGTGGTGGGCCGGGAATCCTAGAACCCAAAAGAGTCCTATATGGGTGGTCGTTCAATGAGTAAAGTCATGGGTTCGATCCCCTGAATGCTTGGTCAACACCACATAACTTTTTTTTTTCATTCTATACTAGAGCTAATACTACAGTTTTCAAACATAAGTCACATCGATTTGAAACAATGTCGACTGGTAGTCCAATGGCCGAGTGGTTAGGCTCCTCGTTTGCGGCGTTTCATCGCCTGGGTTCGAGTCCTCGTACTTGTTTTTTTTCTTTCTTTTTTCTCTCGCAGTTTTAACGCGCGCAATTTCGCAATCTTATCTTTAAAATAATTAAATTATAGTCTTCAAATACCAACCGGAGTTAGCTCAACGGCTTAATTCGCCAGGGTGAAGAGTCCTATATGGGATTCGGTCAATGTACTCAAGCGGGGTGTGTTGGCTCTGATGTCTCGCTCGACGTTAAAATACATTTGAATGCTATGTTTGTGAAAGTGCAAACGTACAATGTAGCCCCCCCCCCCCCCCCCCCCCCGCTTGTAATTTCTAAATCCATTTCGATGCCACCCTTGGCCTTTCACAATATGTGGAATAGAGAATAATACGATATTTAAATTTATTGAACTTTCTATGCATAGTTTTTTTTAGCCATGATCAAGGCGTCATTACCCGTCCGTACGTACATGTACGTACATCGATGCCACGATGATCGACATTTCGTAGGACTGTCTTGCGACGACCCCCGATGACCCACGATCTGCCCAAATTTTATGTCGTGTCGTGGAACAAATGCGTCGTGGGTTCCTTGTGACCAGGCCTTACCACGACAACATTTCGTACGATCCGTTGTGACTGGGGTTTATTAACACAGAGCCCTTTAGGTGAAACGGAGCAAATCAATTCCCATAGACCTAAGGGCTAAAACGCCTATACTTTCACGATCTTATTAAAATACTTAGAACTCTCACGTGTTCAGGGACTACAGAAACATGACGACCAGCATGTCATATTCTTTTCAATTTTTGGTGGGTTGACCGAAGATTTTTTTTGAAAAATTCTTACCCAATGCAAACAAGACAATTTTATTTAAATTTCTAAATTTCCAATGAAAAATATATACATTGCCAACCTACTCCCGAGCCCGCGCTTTGCTGGTGACTTCTATTTGTGTGGCGCGCCCGCTATCGACATAAAATAAGTCGAATTTTCGGACAATTAATGCGTGGGCGGCTCATTAACCCTGAAAACACAGGCGTTTCATCGCCTGGGTTCGAGTCCTTGTCCTGGCCTATGGTGTTTTATTTTGCAGTTTTAACGCGAGAAATTTCACAATCTTATCTTTAAAAGATTTAAATTATAGTCTTCAAATACCAACCCGAGTTAGCTCAACGGCTTAATTCGCCAGGGTGAAGAGTTTTATATGGGAGTCGGTCAATGTGTTCAGTCATAGGTCCGTACCCCTGAATTGCTTAGTCAACACCACTTTACTTTTTGTTCTTCATTTTCCCCTTACCACAGCACCAATGCAGACGTACGTTAATTCTGTTCTTTTCTTGATTTACTTTGGGGGGGTGTGGTGGAGTAATGAAAGGGTTACTTCATTCTACACTGGAGCTATTACTCCAGTTATCAAACATAAGTCCCATCGATTTGAAACAATGTTGACCGGTAGTCGAATGGCCGAGTGTAATGTGGGTAATGATGAAAGGCTTGAATTGGTTATAACATTGGGAACTTGAGTAATAACGGTAGCAATCCAAGCTAAAATTCTAAGTTCAAATATTACTGATATCACTGTTATTACCCCGTTGAAACCAACATTTTACCGAGTAAAAACAAGATGAATACAGATAATGTGGGTAATGGTGAAAGGCTTGAATTGGTTATAACATTGGGAACTTAAGGGATAACAGTAAATTTAGGAAATGCCAGAATTATCGGTTACATTCTCCTTGGTAATATTTGGTAAGGGTAATATTAGGTGGTAATAACACGGAAATGCCAGGAATATCAGTTACATTCTCCCTGGTAATACTTGGTAAATAGGGTAATATCGGGTGACCTCAATTTACATGTTGACCCCAAGAGGGCGTGATAAACCTTGGTGAAACCTTTTTGTCACTTTTCTACATAAACGTTATGTTTTGCGTAATAGCGATACGTTTAGGGTGTTTTCGTACACTGTTAAAAATTGTGTAACTTCACAGTTGTTTTTCTGTTGAAAATGTCAAAATATAACAGTAGATATTACTGTTTTTGGATTTCTTTGCATAGAAACAAAATTAGTACTGTCTATGTACATTTTTCTGAATTTCTATGTTTGGTTACAGAATGTTCGCTGTTAAATTAAAGTTTGTCCTGGAACAAGAAACATCATCTCTTGAACAAGCATTTTCTTCCGTTATGTGAAGACACATCAACATTACTGTTTTATAACAACACATTTTGCTGTAAATATACAGCAACGCCAACGAAGTATTTATTTACAGAGAATCTACTCTTCTCCCACACGAATCTCATTACGCAGCAACTGACCAATCAGAAATGAGAAAATTAGTGTTCACAAAAGTCATGTTAAACCACAAAACACACTTTTTTGACCACTTTGTGTAATTATTAAAGCAATTCCCTGATACAATTTTGATTTTTAGCAAATAAAGCTGAAGAATCGCATCCCATCTCCCTCCGCATTGAAATATTAATATTATTCATTTGAAAGCGTGACTTCATCGTGGCGGGAAAAGCTGAATATAAAAGTAACTCACGACAGTGGTTAAAGTGTTTAGTAGGTTATCGTATAGCATTTGTACTATCTATCTGTATATGTGACCCACTCCACAATAATGGGTATTATGAAATTGAGTTATATACATGGTTGGAAAGCACACAGTGTAAGCTTCCAGTTGGTATATAATAGAGCTCCATAGCTACTCCCGTTCTGGAGATATGACATGTTTGCATTTGATTACTTCCTTGGAGTTCAAATTACACAACCAAGAAAACAGGCTTTGAAAAAGTCGGCTTTGTTGTAGAACAACAGAACGATGAACACAAAATGGGCGTGTTTCTCACTTTAATCATCAAAATCAACATTTCTTTGAATGAAACCTGAAAATATTGCTGTTAAAGATGTCATTAATGGCAAAAAATGTAAATCACATTTTGATGAAATGTTTATTCTCTCAGCGTTGATTAGTCCATTACATGATAGTGCACAGCGCGACTTAATACCCTTTATTGCAGAGCCGGTCACATATGCGTGGTAATAGTATTGTGTAATGTGTAATAACCAGTTATTTCTATAGGCCTACTAAGTCTGGTTCCCATTCCTACTTCATTCATCGATGTAAATTGCCGCAATTATATGCATAACAACAGAAAACTGTACTTCAACAGGAGCGTTTGTTTTTTGACAAAACTTGCTGTTATATTAACAAAACAACAACGGGTTAATCACTGTTGCAAAACAGGGGAATACCTGTATGTGTACAGTACCCAATACAGTATAATCTCTGTTAATAAACAGAGATAAAACAACAGTAGAATGTAGGCCTACTGCTAAAAAACAGTAACTACTGTAATGCCCATTGACAATAGAATGTACTGTTAATTAACAGATATTTTTTTAACAGTGTAGAGATAATTGTGTAATATTTATTTACTCCAAGTCTCAAAGAAACAAATTTGCCAAAAAGCCAACACACAAATAAATTAACACAAAAATTATTGCAAACTGTGATTACTGACGGCGGTGATATTTGGCACATATATAGCATTTAAGTACACACTAAGAATATAGGAGTGGCAAGCTCAGAAGAGTGGATGTTTATGTGTATACATTGTAGTATTGTAGTATTGTTCCGTAGTATCGTAATATTAGTATTAACCAATTAACCAATAATTATTGGGTAAACAGGGTAATATCGGCTGGTAATAACAATGCAATGCCAAAAATAACGGTAACATTTTCTCTGGTAATATTGGGTAAAGGGGAAAATATTCGGTGGTAATAACAATGCATTGTCGGAAATAACGGTTACATTCTCACTGGTAATATTTGGTAATATCGGGTGGTAATAACAATGCAATGCCGAAAATATCGGTAACATTATCCCTGGTAATATCGGGTGGTAATAACAGGGAAATATTTTTCTACTATTTTTCCGTTATTACCCAGCAATAACCACGAGTTATTAGTCAATATTACTTGTTACAGCCAAGGTAATATCGGTATGTTACCCAGTAATAACTAGCGTTATTACTCGTTACAACCCGGGTAATATCGGGTAAAATGCCCAGTGGGTAAGTAAATAAAAAAGTGAAAACACATTTGTTATTTCATTCCAAAACATTTATTGTTAAACTATTAAAACTAATCATCTTTCTGAAGAAAAGTATGCCATCAAGGTCGGAACTTCAAATGTCAATTTTCCATGGTCGGAGCCCAATAAAAGTCGGAACACGAAATTAAAGTCAAAGTCAAAATACGATATAGAATTGAGTCGGAATTCCGCCGGAAGAATCTCCAATCCCGCCCCGTATGGCATGGGCAGCCCGTATGGACTGCCCGTATGGGCTGCCCGTATGGGCTGCCCGTATGGGCTGCCCGTATGGGCTGCCCGTATGGGCTGCCCGTATGGGCTGCCCGTATGGGCTGCCCGTATGGGCTGCCCGTATGGGCTGCCCGTATGGGCTGCCCGTATGGGCTGCCCGTATGGGCTGCCCGTATGGGCTATATATATCTATATGGGATACCCGTATATGGCTATGGGCTGCCCATATGGGCTATATCTATATGGGCAGCCGATATGGGCTACCCATTATAGGCTACCCATTATAGGCTACCCATATGGGCTACCCATTATGGGCTACCCATTATGCGCTACCCATACGGGCGCTACCCAAACGGGCGCTACCCATACGGGCGCTACCCATACGGGCGCTACCCATACGGGCGCTACCCATACGGGCGCTACCCATACGGGCGCTACCCATACGGGCGCTACCCATACGGGCGCTACCCATACGGGCGCTACCCATACGGGCGCTACCCATACGGGCGCTACCCATACGGGCGCTACCCATACGGGCGCTACCCATACGGGCGCTACCCATACGGGCGCTACCCATACGGGCGCTACCCATACGGGCGCTACCCATACGGGCGCTACCCATACGGGCGCTACCCATACGGGCGCTACCCATACGGGCGCTACCCATACCGGCGCTACCCATACCGGCGCTACCCATACGGGCGCTACCCATACGGGCGCTACCCATACGGGCGCTACCCATACGGGCGCTACCCATACGGGCGCTACCCATACGGGCGCTACCCATACGGGCGCTACCCATACGGGCGCTACCCATACGGGCGCTACCCATACGGGCGCTACCCATACGGGCGCTACCCATACGGGCGCTACCCATACGGGCGCTACCCATACGGGCGCTACCCATACGGGCGCTACCCATACGGGCGCTACCCATACGGGCGCTACCCATACGGGCGCTACCCATACGGGCGCTACCCATACGGGCGCTACCCATACGGGCGCTACCCATACGGGCGCTACCCATACGGGCGCTACCCATACGGGCGCTACCCATACGGGCGCTACCCATACGGGCGCTACCCATACGGGCGCTACCCATACGGGCGCTACCCATACGGGCGCTACCCATAGGGGCCCTACCCATAGGGGCGCCACCCATAGGGGCCCCACCCATATGGGCCCCACCCATATGGGCCCCACCCATATGGGCCCCACCCATATGGGCCCCACCCATATGGGCCCCACCCATATGGGCCCCACCCATATGGGCCCCACCCATATGGGCCCCACCCATATGGGCCCCACCCATATGGGCCCCACCCATATGGGCCCCACCCATATGGGCCCCACCCATATGGGCCCCACCCATATGGGCCCCACCCATATGGGCCCCACCCATATGGGCCCCACCCATATGGGCCCCACCCATATGGGCCCCACCCATATGGGCCCCACCCATATGGGCCCCACCCATATGGGCCCCACCCATATGGGCCCCACCCATATGGGCCCCACCCATATGGGCCCCACCCATATGGGCCCCACCCATATGGGCCCCACCCATATGGGCCCCACCCATATGGGCCCCACCCATATGGGCCCCACCCATATGGGCCCCACCCATATGGGCCCCACCCATATGGGCCCCACCCATATGGGCCCCACCCATATGGGCCCCACCCATATGGGCCCCACCCATATGGGCCCCACCCATATGGGCCCCACCCATATGGGCCCCACCCATATGGGCCCCACCCATATGGGCCCCACCCATATGGGCCCCACCCATATGGGCCCCACCCATATGGGCCCCACCCATATGGGCCCCACCCATATGGGCCCCACCCATATGGGCCCCACCCATATGGGCCCCACCCATATGGGCCCCACCCATATGGGCCCCACCCATATGGGCCCCACCCATATGGGCCCCACCCATATGGCCCCCACCCATATGGGCCATACCCATATGGGCCATACCCATATGGGCCATACCCATATGGGCCATACCCATATGGGCCATACCCATATGGGCCATACCCATATGGGCCATACCCATATGGGCCATACCCATATGGGCCATACCCATATGGGCCATACCCAATGAGTTTCCACAGATGCAACGCAGGATATTATACATTGTTGATAATTTGTATTATCAATATGAATTTTCAAGATGAGTTTGTTGTCAAAAGTTAGTTCTAAAATCTTCGCAGAAGAACGCATTTGGATCGCTAAATTATGAATGCGTAAAGAAATGGGTGGGTATTTCAGTTTATTTGTGAAAAGGACAGCAATTTTTTGGGGGTAATTTAAATCCCCATTTTTTTATTTTTTTATATTTTCTTTTGTAAGTAAGAGATGTTTCTATTAGTTTTCCCTAGTTAGTTTTCCTTGTGGTTTATTTATAAGAAAACAAGTCGTATCCTCATCGAGTGATCCCTCAATGATGTTGCTTCCCAGGTTGTATTGTAAAATTGGATGTGATCCCTGGCCATACGGAATTCTGATTGTTTATGACTTCTGTTTATGACTTCTGAATTGCGCCCTCAAACAAAGAAACTGACAATTTGGGAGACCGCCAACATAGGGCAAGATAGCTCAGTTGGTAGAGCGCCGGTCCGATATTCAGGAGGTCGCAGGTTCGAGTTCCGCCTTGCCAATTTCTTTGTTCACTTTGAATCTTATATCAAGAAAAACAGCTATAATACTCTCTTTGTTGGAGCAGACTTTGTTAATTGGAGTTTCAAGACTATGATGATCTTTAGTGTTTCTTCCCTTCATCCTTAAACCACTATGAGATTTAGAAAGAAAGCTATTATGTGACACGATCAAGCGGAATGAGTCGGTTGTTGGGGAATCCCAAAAATGTTTTAATCGGAACTGTGTTCTTCGTTGGTATTTAAACAAATTTACATAACTCGACAACGAAACATCGTATCAACATGGGATTTTCAGTTTTTAAAACGTACAGATGCCCTCTTTATAACTACATACATGAAAACTCATTTTTTGACCGGGGCCGACATCCGACTCATTCTGCTTGATCGTGTCACATACGAGTTTCCATATACTGTACCAAAGAAGGCGGGGGTTAACCCCTAGTTTATTGCTCCATGGTTAACAATACGCTCCATGATTTTACAGTGAGTGGAGCCAAGGAAATGTGTCCGTAAGATGATAGAGTGGCCGAGTCTTTTCCAGGTTTAAGGATTGGAATGAGGACTGCGTCCTTCCATTGTTTAGGACATCGCAGAAAAAAAACTAACCGGAGGAAATAAATCCCATCGGGAAAAATATTATCCCACCGGAGAAAATAAATCCAACCCGGGGAACTATAAATCCCGGCCACCGCGGAAAAAAATAACTTCCAATAAATTCCAAAGCAGTCCCACTCCTTAAAATTAATGTGGAAAAAAAACTTGTGTGACTTTCTATGGAAATTGGGAATGCAATTTGGACCACAGTGTACTCCTTCAAGGAGAAAACGGTATCCAGTATGAATGCAGAAATTACATTAGAACTTCCATGTTTGATCCACTTTTAGGAAGTCTGCCCATTGCTTCGGGATTGTTGGTCTGGTCCATTATATGAGACAAAGCTCAACTGGAGCCTGTTTCTTACTTCTACGGGAATGTTCGGCAAGCCTGAAGAAACCTGTACTAGATGAGATTAAGGTATAGTTTCAGAGGTGGGTGACAAACCCAGACAAATATCCCGGAGAAAGCCTACATTATCAGGCAGGAACTGAAAACTCAATCCATTATAAGTTGGCCCAGTCGGGATTCGAACCCAGGTCACAGCGGTGGAGCGAGGAAAGAACCACAACACCAACCCGACTTCCCACGTTTTTGTTCTTTCCCATTAATGGGTAAGAATGGTCATATTACCATCTTACAATGTGAATGAGAAAACATATGCATCAGCACTAACCCAGGAACGGGTCCAGGAGGAAATTAAGCTATAACAATATAAACAGTTAACAATGTGCCGTGTTACCAATATTATGTCCGGTGTGGTAGTCTCACTTCTCCGGCGTGCTAGCTTCTCCAAGCGGATTGAGCGGATAAGTCAGCACGTATACTCATTTATCCGCTGTGCTTACTTCTCCTGATGTCGGGCTACCAACAGAGGGCGCTATCACCATATTTTTCATCGCATTTATGACAAAATGTGTCTGATTTCAGGACCAATTTTCGTTAACTGGTCACCCAGATAACTATATAGGGAAAAGACAACCAAAATGGGCAACAGGATCAACAAAGATTGGACAATAATTTATTTTGAAGATTGTAGCAAGTTGTTTTAATCAGATGGGGATGATTGACTGAACTGAGGGGAAGTTTTATTTTTTTCTCTGACCACTCACATGAGGCGGACTATGTATAAATCTTTTTGATGGATACCACCGCAATACAAATATTCGTTATTATTATTATTATTATTATAAATAAATGCAACAGGCAACTGTACACTTTTTAAATACATTTTATTTGACCCTATTTCTTTCATCATTAATAATCATAATAAATATACAATCCAATCAATATGTTGGTTTGAGAACAGCAGTAGTTGTACGATGTAGTACAATGTCGCGGCGGAAATCCTGGACTCTACTGGTACCCTGTAACGTAGTCACATATATCCTGCAATCTTACGTGCACCAGTACATCACCAAATAACTCTGCACACGGAATAAAGTCGGCGAAAATGTAAGCCACTGCGCAATTTTGCGCATGCGTGTTGAAGCGAAATTTCCCTTTCGGAGAAGTGAGCACAGTCAGTGCGCACCGTTCGGAAAAGTCGTTTCTTTCATTTGCAGCGTATGCACGACAGTCGCAGTTTTGCATATATAATGAGCTTGGAGGGCACATTTTCAAAAAATCATATCGTGAAAACCCAGCCATGTAGAAATATAAAAACGTAATAGTATGAACGAGGAATGCTTAATTGTAATAACAAACGTCATGGATGAATTTTTAATTGTTCAGAAATAAGAAATGTCGGACTATAAAAATGAACATCGTTGTACAAAAATAATGGTCTCCGAAAAAGTCCCTTTTGTAGCATTTAACGAAATCGTGCAGACAAACCTTAATCATGTGTGTTTAGGTACATTATTCATCTACTCAACCGCTACTGTTGTTGTTTCTGAATCCACTCGAAACAGTCGGGGGCACCCTAAGTATCCGTCGCCGTCAGCGCGAACATTCTCGGTAAAAAAATCCGCCATTACTCGTTGTTCTAATGTGAGCCCGAACGTGATTGGTCAGAACGTGCATCAAGCGTGCCAACTGACTAATCAGCTTCTACGTAACAAAACGCAAGGCACCCATTTTTGGCACGATTCCTTGCTCGTGTGATGCATTCACGGGGGCTTGTGTTGACAACAAAGCGGTGCCTGACTATTATTCGTTAGTATGGTTTTTGGCAGGGTTTAACTGGCAAAAAACGCAACAGTTAATTGCTAGTTTAGGGATAAATAATGATGGCCTTCTAATCCAATGCTATGAATACAATATTTGACAGTTTTAAAATGAAATCTGTCTTTGTTTGTTTTGTTCCTGAACTCATATATATTTTTTGTTTTAGTTTTATATTACTTAATCTTTTAAGCATTTTTTTGTGAGTTTTACTTTTCCAACGAATTAAAGTTAAATTCTTAGGTTTTTGCATTGTCATGATGTCAGAATGATGTCAGAAGACTAGTCCTAGTCTTAATTAAGCAACAATTCACAAACAATTAGTATCAACAGTACACTCTAAAAACTGAAGTGTTATAAATAAATCCCTAAGTGTTAGATTTAGCACTATCCAGGTGCTTCCTGAGGGACTGCACCTCAAGTGCCATTTCAGCACTTGATGAAGTGTCAGCATTGCAGCACTATCTAAGTGCTGTGAAAGTGCTACCAATACAGCACTAATATAGTGTTGATTTAAGTCCTTTGTAGCACCATCTTGGTGTACATCCAGCACCCCAAGGTGCAATCCATACAGCATTTGATGAAGTGTCAGCATCCCAGCTAACCAAAAAACGTTCCATGAACGTTCTTACAACGTTACGGTAATGTTTCCGGAACATTTGGAAAAAAACGTTGCGGGAACGTAAATGTGTGGAGTTCTCTTGACGTCCTTTGAACGTTACAAAGAAACGTTGTGAAATAACATTCGTACAACATTCAATGCACATTGGCAAGATACAAAAATCTACTGTTGAACACTCTAATTATGTACATGTACATATTCACTGCGTGTACAGATTACGTAATACTACATTAACTTATTGCACATTGCAATTACACATACATACAATAATAACCTATTCCTATTAGATATTACCTACTGAACACTTACTACAAACTTAGCTATTGCCGTTGTTAGTTTTATAGTTCGCTTTGTTGTCCACGAAAAAGTCACAGCAAATTTTTATGAATAATGTCAACATTTGAATACGAATAAAATGTAATGCGATTTTTTTCTCACTATTTGCCCAAAAATCAAAATTCAATCGAGGAATCGTTTGAATAATTACATATCATGGTCAAAAAAGTGAATTGTTGGACTAAATACCACAATTTAACATCGACTATTGTGAACACACATTTCCTCCCTTCTGATTGGTCAGTTGCTGTAGGTAAATTTCCTAATCGATACAGCACCAATGAAGTGCTAATATAAGTCCTTCCTAGGCGTTACTTTTAAATGGGCGGGGCAGTGGGGGCAGGGCGGGGTGGTTGGGGGCAGTGATTTTTCATGAAGTTAGTTGACACAAGGACCAATTTTTGGACAAATTTAAGATAGTTAGGTCCTTGTGCAGACTTACTTTATTGAACAGAGAAATGACAAATTCAAAAGGATGTCTCTTCAAATTAGCCTTTATTTTTTACTTGATCCCTCGAAGCAACAACCATGTCAAAAGTTTAGACAAAACAATACGTTTATCGAGGTAAAACCAAACAAATATCCTATGTTTTAGATGTTTTAGATGTTTTAGATGTTTGTGTATTAAAGCACTTTGAAGTGCTAGAATAGCACCAATTATGGTGTTGGAAATGAACGCCTCCAAGTGTTATTATAGCACTATCTTAAAACTTAAAGTGCTGAATTTATGTAGCACTTGGATAGTGCTAGGTTTTAACACTTCAGTTTTTAGAGTGTATCAGTAAAACACCCAAGCATGACCTGAATGAAGACAAGGAAGTCATCAATGTACCCACAGTGCAAAGAAAGACCCATAATGAATCCATGTTCCATCCACAATTAAAACCACCATGTTTTGTAATATAGTTCATGTTGCTTTTCTAAACTTAAAAGTACCGTTTTTAATATTTTCCATGACAAAATTTCATAATTTTTTATGACAATTTGTCACAAAGATCATCAACAAACATGACAAAATAAATGGCGTCGTAAGAACAAGTAAAAACACAAGGCCTTTCCCCCGACATTTGATGATGACGTCACGTAAGCTAAAACGATACGGCACAAATAATGATTTTTGCAAAATTTTTGGCACTGAAAAAAACATCGACGGCTAAACCTGCAGAAGTATATGTGGTACCAATCGAAAAAACGATCCTTCGTCTATCAGAATATCGACTCCGTTTGTCTCAATCGTGCTCGAAACAGTCGGGGGCACCCTAAGTGTAAAGCTTATCAACGAAAAGTGTAAAACTTAAACCACATTTCAGACGAAAATTCACGTGTAATTGGTCTCTAAAATCTGGTAAAAATGGGTTTATTTTACGAGGAAAATGTTCAAGAAACTTACCACTCCATGCTTGACCCAACACTACCCTCTTGCTGGGACCTCTAGCCAATGTTTCACATCGTCTCCGAGCGCTCGCGCATTCACGCGAAATCTCGAAGGGTCCGAGAGCGCCGCGCGGCTGCAAATGAAACTAGTGAAATATGCTAATTATCTCGCACTGTGCTCACGGACTGAGCACCCCGGAGAAGTGAGACCGCCACACCGGCCTGTCCATACCAATCGGATTATACGTCAATAGGACTAAAGTCAGAGCAGATTGTTTTGCATTACAATAGCATGCAGTGAATAGCATAAAAGCGTCACGGTCCACCGACTTCAAACCTGTGGGTTTCGTAGTGCACTCGCTACAGGTATACACTACAGGTGTACTACAGGCGTATTATTTTAGCAATGCAGCCTATTCACATACACTGGACGCAGAAACCCACTGAACCCACTACGTAAGTGCTTACCCACCGCAGGTACGTATACATGTACTTCCCTGTGCTATAGTTTTCCCAAAAATAACAACGAACCGCGATACCCGATCCTAGATCAGCTTCCTACCAAAGTAATTCGCCATCAAGCACACTGGCCTCTCGTCAACCGACTGTATACGAATAGTGTAGTTGCCACGCCCTGTCTTTAATTTGCCTTGTGTACATTGTATTTAGATTTTATACACCAATTTGATGTTTTGCGTAGGCGCGGCCTATAAATAAACCTTTAGCGCTGGTGCGTTGTAGAAAATGTAGAAAATGTAATAGTATTTGTCTCTAACTAAATACTATCAAAAATATAAATAACTCAGTCGGAAACATTCTCTGGGCTTCATCAACTGAGGGCGCTAAACAAGATGATACACTTGTCACACAAACTGTTGATATGTTCCGGTTATCAAATGCGCGTTTCTTAGAGTGGTTTATATAACAACTTGGTTTCTTGTTTAATTTGACCTTTCTTGAGAAATTACTCGTAACTCTGTCAGAAATTGTATATCTCATTTTAAAGTGGGAAGGTGTATCTTTCAAATCGTATCTATTATTATCCATGTTGGTTACAAATTCTACATGTAGCATTCCATTGTGTTTTGTTAGCATTTTTTGAGACGCTGTAAATTTATATTTATGTGCCAAACAAGGGCCGAATGTGAAATATTTTTTAGGGTTAAGCATATGGTGTTCTAAACGTTTTAACGTCGTGGTTTAACTTTCAAACGTCGTGCTTCAACTTTCAAACGTTGTGGTTCAACATTCAAAACGTAGTACTTGAACATTCAAAACGTAGTACTTCAACTTTCAATACTATTGTAACGTTTGTGCCGGTTGGCCGATAGAGGGCACTAGAGCGATTCTATGGTGAAATCGCCTGGTGCTCCCTGACGGTACGCACGGTCGGCGTTTTACTGCAGTCCCCACAGAGAAGAGATCTTTGATTACATTTTACTGGAAGACTACATTGATTACCACAATGATCTTTGACAGGTCCTGAATTCAGTGCAATGTCTCCAGAAACAGTCAGAGGGATTTTGAATATAAGTCTAAAGTTGTGGTAAAATGCAACTGGAGCTTTACCAAACTTACTAGTGTTCGACTTCTGAGTTCTGGCTTGATGTTCAGCCACACTGCTAATGCTAGGTTCCCACTGTCGTGCGATTCGTTACAAACGCCACGATTGGCCATTCGTATAGCTGATCGTGGAATTTTCGTTTCTTTTCTGAAATTTCACGTTTGGATGCGAGTCGATACGTTCTAGTACGATTTGGTGCGCTTGGATGCGATATAGTTACGATTGGTCAATGTCAGGTGACACGATCTGTCACGTTCTGGTTTCCCGTTCTGATACGATCAGATACGTTCCGACAGGATTGTACCGATTGAGTTTCCGATTGGGTCCCGATCTGACACGATAAGCACGATTGGGGTCCCCGATTTGGGACGAGCTGGTACGTTCCGATACGTTCCGATACGATCATCACAAACCGATGCGCTCTGTTGCGATCAGATATGATTGTGGTCGCGATGTCTTTCACGATCAGGATCGAGAGTGATCACTATTTGAGCCACGATTGGACCCCGACGGGTATATATACAGCCCGACTGACCATGGACTTTATTGTTTCTTGAACTTTTACAGAGTGAAGACTACAACCCACAATCAGATCGCAGCACATCTCAACAGAGGTTGTGTTTGTCCTGTCCAAGGTTGATCCCGATCACCACGATTTGGAAGCACGATTAGATGCGATCTGTCGCGCTTTGTTACAATCCATTACGATCTGATGCGATGATCACGATTGAAAATTAATTGTGTTGATCGTAGAAAATTGTTGAACCGTCCAACAATTTTCTACGATCAACACGATTGCCACGACTGACCTCAAGATCTGATAAGATCTGATAGGATCACCACGATTACTCCACGATTAAGACCACGATTTCATTCGTGGCGCGAATCGTGATAATAGGACCTAGCATTACACAACAGGAAGCTTGCTACATGTATTGCACCACGAGCTAGACTTGTTGATAACAATGGCTGGCAGAAATATCACAATGGAGAATGTTCCATGTAGCACATTCATGATTGACCAGGTTGATCGGCTGGATAAACTCTATCATGTTGTACATGTATACAGTTTAGCAAAGGTGAAAGCTCAACATAATAGAGCTTGTAGACTGACCGTCATCTTACTCAACGTGAGCTTACAGTTTTAGAGGTGGGAGAAAAACCCAGGTCATAGTAGTTGAAGGCGGTGACCCGGCCCTTGACTCCCCAAAAGCTGTTGTGTTGTTAAATCAGATAATTGTTTTTAACTCAATATTTTATTTTAATAGGGTTGACAGACTGTGAGCAATAGCGGCCGTGAGACACAGACAATCGGACTTGTTTTGAAGTAAAGAAATAGCATCAGTACTATTATGGCTGGAATGGTGAGTTTTGTTCGTGTTGTTCAACAATTTGTCTTTTTTTCTTCTTCAAGGGGTAGCATATATCAACAATTCTTGTCTTTGTGGATTCTGCGCCCGTACTCTTTAAATCGAAGGCCAAAGCACGTCTTTACCCAAACAAAGTGTTCTTTGACAGACCGCATGGGATGTAAATATTTGTCGTGAAAATAATTTTGGCGCCTAAATTAAGTTAATTGGTATAGTTCAGGTTGAAGGTTATCCGTTTCACACATCTTGATATGACTGTTAATATGTGTCGAAAGTTTTTGCGGAAATATAAATGTGCAATCCACCAAAAGAAAAATTATTCTCGTGATGTGTTTGAATTAATAAAGTAAAATATTTTTGTTGTTGTTATTTACAGAAACAAGTATTCCTGTTGCTTGTAGCAATTGCTATCGTTATCTATTTTAGAATCTGGAGAGATATTACGCTTGAATTAAGTACCATAATGCTGCCAGTGAGCAACATCTCTCGATTAAAAGGAACCCCCCACAGATCAAAGCAGACAAAGAACGTGTTCAACACCACCGTAATGCATCATGATGTTGAACAGTCTAGACCTGTGTCGCACTCAACTGGCAAGTGTTATTACCGCGTCCAAGTGCACAAACCAAATACTAAAGTACGCAAGAGCATCGTGTTCTGTCGAAAACTACAGTGCACCATGGAGATCACGCGTGCTGACGACAAGAACAGGTTTGCAGGAATGGACGCCGTGATCTTTCACATCGAGAGCTGGAAGAAGGTCATCCTAACATCCGTGCTCCCGGCCAATATGAATCCCAATCAGACTTGGGTTTACTTCGCTGAAGAATCTCCAAAACTGGCGTCTTTAGAGAATGGTGTAGTCCCACTCTGGTTACCGGTGAATATTTTGTGGACGTACCACAGACAATCTGAACTCGCCTATCCTTACGGGTATTATGACCCCAAGACACCCAAGGCGAAGAAGGCGAAATCAGTGGGAGAGTGGCTGCGGGGAAAGACCAAGTTTGCCTTGTGGATGGCGAGTAACTGCGAACACATCACCTGGCCGAGAACGAACTTTGTCCGTCAGCTCACGAAATACATTCCAGTCGACATATACGGGCGTTGCGGGAATCTCACGTGTTTGCCAAAAAGGTCGAGAAAATGTTCTGTCAACCTGGTACGGCAGTACAAGTTTTATTTTTCGTTGGAGAATTCGGAATGCGAGGATTACATCACCGAGAAAGTGTGGAAAATGCCTTTGAAGCAAGGAGTGGTCCCCATCGTGTACGGCCCCAAGCGGAAGGTATACGAGGAGTTGCTTCCTCCAAATTCGTTTATTTACATCGGCGATTATAAAAACATATCTGAACTGGCAAATTATTTGAAACTCTTGGACTCCAAACCTGAACTGTATGTCCAGTATTTGAAATGGCAATACCAAGGCACCGCGTGGAAAAACCGTTACATTATCGAACCGTTTACCCATTCAGCATTTTGCGATCTGATTCCTTTCATCGACAGAGTGAAAAGAGGCGAATTGAAACGGACACTCTTGGGTAAAAGAAGCTTTCTAAAAACATGTAGAAAACCTGACCAAAATAACAATACGGCTTCAGATTTTGGGCTCGGAAATTGGAATCCTTGGTAAAGTTTTACCTGCCGCGCCTATCCTATTCCAGAAAGTGAATCAGAAGTGTTAACAAATACCTCTTGTGTGTAATATTGTTTCCATTTTAGTCTGGTTAACACTTCATTCCTGTAAATTTGCAGTTACACTGTTCAACATTATGTTGTTCTATACAATAGTGTGTGTTTTTTGTAAAAAGTGTCCTTAGGCCAAAATCACAGCACAATTAATGTCTTTGATTGTACAGTATGCATTGTATGCATTTGAATTATAATCTACAATTTTCGTCTAAAAACAACATGACGAACTAAACACCAATTTGTACCCAAAGAAAATGCCTACACCGTTGGGCATAGTCTTGTTTCAAGACGATCTTCGCGATGCGGGGCGCCCTCTAACACACGCCGTAAACCACGCGCGAATGACCTTCGCTAAGATGTTATTGAAGGTCATTGGGTGTACGCACAGCACTGACCTCTATACATGGACAGATCATCCATTGTTTCATTTTGAAGTCGGCATGCAGAGAAGTGCAACATGGCGGACCCACGAAGTCACTCTGTGAGCCAATGAAATGTCCAGGTGTAGAGTTCAGTTGGTTGGTAAATCCACTGACCTCTACAACTGGACATTTCATTGGCTCACAGCAGTGACGCCATGTTGCACTTCCAGTTCGCGCCGACTTCAAGTGTTAGCACAGCAGAATATGGACAATGATCTGTCCAGGTGTTGAGGTCAGTGACGCACAGACATAAATAACCTATAGACGGACAGCAGGGGGCGCCAGAGTGAAATTTCATGAAAGCCACAAATCGTGGGCAAAATGTTTAATTTCTGTAAGAACTTATTATTTTTGACAATTTTTTTTTTTTTTTTTAGAACTATGCAGCATTTATATAGTTAACAGCTGAAAGTATTTTTAGTCGACATCAGCTGCGTTTTCAACCAAAATTACCGATTTGTATCCGTCCTCCCGAAGTTTGTCCATAGAGTCGTGCACATTTGTCAATCACTTCCGCCCACGATTTCATACTTAGTCAGGCGCCGTCGAAATTACGGTACCTGGACGTTGATTTCCATAGGCGCTGTCCGTCTATAGGTTATTTATGTCTGTGGGTGTACGGCGTGCGAAATTTTTTTCCCCACTATGGGAAAGGGTAAATGGGCGTTTCTACACCCCTCGCGTCATGATTATTCAGTAGTTTCAACAATAATACTAAAATATATTGTTATTGCTCAGTCAACTAGTTACACGTAGGCCAGAGATACATTAAAGCACTTAGAAAAACGGCTTCTGTCGACCTCTCCCAGTAGTCAAGTAGATAATGGGTTAGGTTATAGATCGTAAGATTGGGGTTCGAGTTCTCATGGGTTCGATTGTGCTCATTTTTCATTGACTATTTTTGTATTGTAAGTTTATTGTGGGATGAGTTTAATTTGAGGGGAAGCAAGGTTCTAAGAACCTAAGTGTCTTCCATTCAGTGTGGTCTAGACACGCCCAGTTATGATAATTGGCCTTTACCATGTTGGGAAAAAAAATCACGCGTACGGCGTACGTTAGAGGACGCCCGCATCGGCGGCCTACGCGCGCTGCATATACCGCGATTAACATCGTCTTGCAAACAAGACTACGTTGGGCATTGTAAATGGTACTTGAAACGGTGTTTTGACTACTTTGGGGGTAAATATTTTGACTAAACAATAAGTCGTTGTGCCAATACCCATGTATTGGTTAAAGATATTTATCACTTATTGGGGAAAAGTTTTTACTCTACAATTGGTTATTGTCCCGTTATTGCCACTTTAGCGTTTTTGCATAAATATAAACGTATAGGCTATGTGCATAAATTTATAGGTACATTTATTTATGCAGAGTCCCTAAAGTCTACATAAATTTCTACAATTTCTACATTTAAAAAGTAAATAATTTGCTTGTACAACTTTGGCTGCGTATATTTTTTGTAAACCGCAGCAAAGGGTTCACTCTATATCACGGCCTTGTAACAAGACTACGAATACGTTCAGAATAGGCTGGCACTAGTTGCAGCGCTGAGGGCGCAAGACGCGCGATATTATCATTATTACACGTACACGTACATTTTTAGTATTTATTATTTATTCGGCCATGAAACCACAACAAATACAAAGACAGTGTACAAAAAAAACCACATACTGAACAGGGCAATAGAGCAACAGAAATTAATTACACTAGTTTCAAAGGGATACTGAGTGTAAGTGTAATGATTATTTACAAAAAAACCAGAAAAACCCAACATCAATGGCAAGGAAGGGGTTGGTGGGGCTTGAGGTGCGGATTGGGCGTAGTTCAGCCATGGAGCAAAGAAAGCGAATTCAGCCATGGAGCTAGCTCTACATAATTCGAAAGGACAAATCGGGCAAAAGTCAATATCTGGCAAAAAGCAATATTTTTTCGATCAACATTCTTTTTTTTGGCCGAAATCGATTAGGTGGATTAAAACGAACATCTTGGAAAAGGTATTTTCTAAAACTCAGATAACAATAATCGAGATCATGCATGAGAATAATCAAGGGAAAAGTTTACCCACATCGTCTTTTCAGTTGTTCTTTAAGGGCAAAACAGCGCTCTAAGGGCGCAAGACGCGCGATATTATATACACGCACACGTACATTGTTAGTACATGTATTTATTATTTATTCGGCTATGAAACCACAACAAATACATATTAAACTCGTTGGTGCCGGCCAGTAATAAGAAATGATTTCAACCATGACCAGGTCTGACCCCGTTGACATTCCGAGCAAGCTTGTTGAGTAGATTCTACTCATCTTTTGTGTAGTACTGAACAGATACAATATTTGTGGGACGAAGTGTACAGTCTGTGCATTTCCCTTGGGAGTGAGCATGGCGGTTTTAGCCCAGCTGGTGTAAAGCAGGATCAAAATAGATGCAAAATGTGGTTACAACTTACAATCGTTTTTAACCACTTGCAAATCTACTCACGTGACACCCTACATTCACATTTTGGCCACTCAGTTCCAGAGTTGCTGCTTAAATTTAGTTCCAGTGTATACCTCACGCAGCAGAGGCTAAAACAAATAATAATCGATATAACGACCAAATTGTACTTCAGGGCCACGAACCACCAGAAAGATGCCTTGTTGCAAATGCTCACTAGTAAAAGGGCTCAAAGTGAGAGCATTGCAGATTTGAAGTGATCAATTCTTTGAAGTTAATTAATTGATGTGAATTATTTGAATGGAGCAATTTGCTCGTTTCTGGTTAGGGTTTCAATCAAAGTTTCCTTCATTTTTTATAGGGAAATGATGTTGAGTTTAATAAAGATGCTTATTATAATGAATTCAATTTTTAAATCAATTTTAAATTGTTTCCATTAATCTTTTTGAAGATTATTTTCTTGAATATAGAAATGTGTTGAACTTTGATGCTAGTTTATGAGTGTTTTGTTTGATTATTCATAGTTTTTGATACTTTGCCCCCCTCCCCCAACCCCAAAGCAACTATGCGTCGTTTGAAAAGATATTTGACTATTGGAAGGAGATCTAACCTACGGAGGCATGTAGAAAATGTCCATGCTAAAGAGGTATTTAAAATAAATGAAGTTGATGATGATCTTGACAATTCTGACGATGGTAATTATAAACCCGATTTTAAAAAGCGTAGATTTGGAGATTCCGATTAAAAAAACTGGGAAACTGAATCTACTCAAGATGAAGACGAAGATGTCGAGGAAGATAAATCTGAACCCAAAACACAGACGGAAAATTGTATGTTATTGTATGTAGTTGTGATTTTGTTTTATTGTGTTATCTTTGATGTATTTGGTGTATAGATGTTAGTTTATCTTATGTGATATTTTTATAATGTACGTTTAGTTTTTTTAAATTATTATCGCTATATGTGTAATGAGGGCATCTGTGGAAAGCAGTGCTATGTACTGATTGGAGTTTACCCTCATTAAAGATGACATAAATAAATAAATAATTCGACACGCCGTAGCCATGCCGTACAGCGGTTCCACGGCGACCATATACGTCGGGCGTACGGTAGCCTTGCGTTTGTCGTGCGTCAGTCTGGCCGCACGGTCGCCGTATGGTCCCCCTGCGGCCAACTTGCGTCTGCCTTGGTATTTGTCAAAAACCTACGGCCGCCGCAGGGATGCCCTAAGGCAGCCGTGCGCCATCGCTTCAAAGGCCGTACGGCCGCCGCAGGTTTTCTGTCTCCACACATTCAAAATACGCCGTGCGGCTACCCTAACATAATGACTGCTACAGTATGTGACCGTGGGAATGCTGCGGCGGCCCCATTGGATATTTTAGACCCCATGGCCGCCGCGGAAAATGGGACTTAGGCATTACCGATGTTTTCTACGAGAGCGGAGTGACCTTTGTTAATTATATTACATAACACTTCATAAAAGTCTTCAGAGGGTTGCATTCCTTTCTACAAACCAGGCGTGCCGGTACCCCACACAATACATTCAAAAAAGTATTCAAATGAGATTGAGTACGTAGTACCGGGTATATAAGCCTCGGTTGGAAGGAATAGGCATCTTTTCCTATAGTGTGATAGGCATAGCGGTAACATTGCTTAAAATTATTCCTCCATGGTTGAATAGTACTCTATTTGCACTGCTGCTTTGTTCGGGCCCCAGAATCTATACTTGAGTTTTAGATATGGGGAGATTCAAGAGAAGAAACCGGAGCCCGAACAAACCAACGTGGGGAGGCAAGGCGGTACACTGTAAAACATAGTATAACCTCACAGTTGTTGTTCTGTTGAAAATGTCAATATATAACAGTAGATATTGCTGTTGGGATTTCTTTGCGTATAAACAAAACTAGTACTGTCTATGCACATTTTACTGAAATTCTCTGTTTGGTTACAGAAGGTTCGCTGTTAAATTAAAGTTTTGTACTGGAACAAGAAACATCATCTTTTGAACAAGCATTTTCTTCCGTTATGTTAAGACACATCAACATTACTGTTTTATAACAACACAATTTGCTGTAAATCTACAGCAACGACAACGAAGTATTTATTTACAGAGAATCTACTGTTCTCCTACACGAATCTCACCACGCAGGAACTGACCGACCAGAAGTGAGGAAACTAGTGTTCACAAAAGTCTTCTAAACCGTGTTGTTATACCACAAAACACACTTTTTGACCACTTTGTGTAATTATTAAAGCAATTCACTGATACAATTTTGATTTTTAGCAAATAAAGCTGAAGAATTGCAACCCATCTCCTTCCGCATTGAAATATTAAAATTATTCATTTGAAAGCGTGACTTCATCATTGCGGGAAAAGCTGAATATAAAAGTAACTCACGACCGTGGTTAAAGTGTTTAGTAGGTTATCGTAGCATTTGTACTATATATCTGTATACGTAATACATGTAGTATTGTGTAATGTGTAATAACTAGTTACTTATAATAGGTCTGGTTCCCATTCCCACTTCATTCATAGATGTAAATTGCCGCAATACGCGTAACAGAAAACTGTACTTCAACAGGAGCGTTTGTTTTTGGATAAAACTTGCTGTTATATTAACAAAACAACAACGGGTTAATCACTGTTGCAAAACAGGGGAATCACTGTAGGTGTACAGTACCCAATACAGTAGAATCTCTGTTAATAAACAGAGATAAAACAACAGTAGAATGTACTGTTAAAAAACAGTAACTTCTGTAATGCCAATTGACAATAGAATGTACCGTTAATTAACAGATATTTTTTTTTTTTTTTTTTTTTTTTTTTTTACAGTGTAGGGTGGTGAAAGAGGGGGGAACAAAAAAAAAAAAAAAAGTGTAAGTAACAGCTGCTGTCCACTCGAGTCTAGGCCCAGATGTATAGAAGTACACACAATGTTTTACTTGCACCTACCGTACCGGCTTCACCTCACCGTTCATCCTTGCCTCAACCGGACTTAACACTGACAGTATCTAATCTTGCGCCCTCACGCGCCGCAGTGCAAATAGTACTCTATTTGCACTGCTGCTTTGTTCGGGCCCCAGAATCTATACTTGAGTTTTAGATATGGGGAGATTCTTCGCTCCGAACCGGGACCACGAAGCCTCACCCATTCCCAATATATCTCGCCCCAAATACCACCCATACCTCACCCATACCTCACCCATACCTCACCCGTACCTCACCCGTACCTCACCCGTACCGCGTCGCCCATACCGCGTCGCCGGTACCGCGTCGCCCTTACCGCGTCGCAACGCGTCACACGCACGACGCCGCCTACATGACGCCGTCCGCACAACACCACTCGCACGACGCCACCCGCACGACGCCACACGCACAACGCGACGCCGCCATCCAACCGGTAAAGCCGGGAACTATACGCCTATCTGATGGCGTTTGCCGTAAATGCTATAGCGTATTATTCGACAGACGCGGTGGAAATGCGTGCAATGAAAACCAACTTGTATTTGAAAGTCGCCCCTTGTAGACGGGGGCGCGCGTAGCCATTCAGACTATCGATGCTAACCAGATCGGCGGAGGCAGGTTCTGAAGGACCAGCACCAGAGTTAGAATATCCTACATTCAGTTTGCGAGTAGCGCGTTGCAGTTTGACACTGTAGGTGGGCAGAGGGCGGATAGCCCTACATACCGAGGCATCAAAAGCCAAGAGTTATTAGGGCGCGGAATACTACCTAATGAGCCACAGTTCGAACCATCCGGCGCAATTGCGACCTTCAAGATATCTTAAACGTACATGTACATTTTCCATGCTCCGCGGTGCCAAGGAGCGTCAATGACGGGTATATTATTATGGGGTCTCGTGTCGTCACTCCTCGCTTAGAACTCCGCCCTCGCTTTCGGGAACATCTCGATAGACTTGCAGACGCCAAACGAGCACGGGAAGAAAAATAGCGCGGAACTGGGAAATGCGTCCTGAATGAACCTACAAGACCGCCCCCTACCTTTAACGCTGTTCATTTAGTTAATAAATTAATTTTGCAGATGAGCTTCACAAGTCCGCAAATATGCGCAGGACAACAACAAACAGAAGTGCTGCGTGTGGGACTTTTCTCGACGCCGAATTGCATGCATAAAGCGCCCCGTTTCCTCAAATTTCCCCTTGTGGGTCAAAGCCAACCGCAACTGTGTACAGTTAATATCTATTTTATTGTAATTATTGCCATTACCACTTTACTCAGGCACTTTTTCACACACAAACAGATAACAATACAAAGAAAAGGTTGTTTCATTCTGAGGACTGAAGACCATGAGACGTTAATTTACTACAGGGATACAGGGCTACTGGCCCCTGAATGTCCAAGCATGTTCGATTGGATTCATCTATGCGTTGGAAACGGGCAGTGTTGCAGAACGGCTGCACCGATGGACCGTTGCAGACCAGTCGACACGCAATTTTCGCCAAGTTCAGCGGCGACCGTGGAAACAACAACATAGCTTTTCACCATCGAAATGGTTCTTAGGGTCTGTGAAAAAAAAAATATGACTTCGATCAATCATTAAACGTCATTTAGGAAACGGAAAGGAAAAACAAAAGAACATTTCGATTAAAAACAATTTAGGCCAATCTGGTTATTATGGCAACTACTTCACGTGCCGCTATTCCTTTTTTATAATTCTTTTGAGGTCTTTAGGCAAAAGTTCCGATCCCAAAATAAGACTTTTAAGAAGTGGAGTAAAGATGACCACAAAATAAAAAATAGACAAGGATTGGCCGAAACTTGTTTATGTCACTCATGCAGAGGCCCGTCCTCTGAGCTTAATTAGTTACATTCAAATGTAACCCGCAGGGCCTATCCACTGCGGAACTTCTATTGCCTCTCACGCAGAGGCCCATCCTCTGATCTTAATCGGTTAAATTTAAAATTTAACACGCGGGGCCCGTCCACAGCGGAACTGCCCATACTGTGATCTTAATCAGATACATTCAAATTTAACACGCAGGGCCTATCCACTGCGGAACTTCTATTTGCCTCAAATGCAGAGGCCAGTCCTCCGATCTTAACGCTAACCCAACCTAATGCTGCTTTTGACTAGCAGTAAAAAGTAGTATGCAGAACTCTCACCTACCTGTGTACAATGCCTATAGTAATTTTTAGTATTTGGTACATGTACACCCCTAATTGCACTCGTAGTACTAAGCATTGGGTCCCTAGCCCTCTGCTTGCTGAGTGTTCATGGCCCATGTATACTGCGTGGAGTGTTCTAACCTCTACAGCAAAGATTGTCACATGGGACACGGCAATGGGTCAAGGCTGAACTACTGCATTTTTTGCCAGGTAAGAATTACTGACCAAGTTTAGTATTTTGTGGTTGGCAGTATCTGTAATTTGACAGTACGCACCCAATCATCAGTCACGGAGAGACTGTAGAGAAAGGAACCGAGCTACAAAATTTTAAGTAATATTCTGTAGTACTCAGTTCTTTAGCCGGCCCAGAGTAAAGCCTGCCCTAGGGGGTTAGGGTTAATCAGTTAAATTCAAATTTAACACGCAGGGCCTATCCACTGCGGAACTTCCATTTGTCTCAACAGAGGCCCGTCCTCTGATCATATCAGTTAAATTCAAAATTTAACACGCAGTGCCTATCCACTGAGGTACTTCTATTTGTCTCAAATGCAGAGGCCCGTCCTCTGATCTTAATCAGTTAAATTCAAAATTTAACACGCAAGGCATATCCACTGCGAGACAAATTTTGTCTCTCATGTCCCTACATGAGAATAATTTCATTATAATTAATTAGTTACATTCAAATTTAACACGCGTGGCCTATCTATTGCGGAACTTCTTTTGTCTCTCATGTAGAGGCCCGTCCTCTGATCTTAATCCGATACACGGTCGAATTTAACACACAAGGCCTATCCATGCACTGCGGAACACTTTTGTCTCTCATGCAGAGGCCCGTCCTCTGATCTTAATCAGTTAAATTCAAAATTTAACACGCAGGGCATATCCACTGTGAGACTTATTTTGTCTCTCATGTCCCTACATGAGAATAATTTCAGAATAATTAATTAGTTACATTCAAATTTAACACGCGTGGCCTATCTATTTCGGAACATCTTTTGTCTCTCATGTATAGGCCCGTCCTCTGATCTTAATCCGATACACGGTCGAATTTAACACACAAGGCCTAACCACTGCGGAACTACTTTTGTCTCTCATGCAGAGGCCCGTCCTCTGATCTTAATCCGATACATACGAATTTAGCACGCAGGGCCTATTCACTGCAGAACTACTTTTGTCTCTCATGTATAGGCCCGTCCTCTGATCTTAATCCGATATACGGTCGAATTTAACACACAAGGCCTATCCACTGCGGAACTACTTTTGTCTCTCATGCAGAGGCCCGTCCTCTGATCTTAATCCGATACATACGAATTTAACACGCAGGGCCTATTCACTGCAGAACTACTTTTGTCTCTCATGCAGAGGCCCGACCTCTGAATTAATCAGCTACATTAACATGTAAATGTAGGATACACCATTTGCAGATATGGAGAGAGAAAAAACACAACATTTACTACCGAATTGTTAAGAAATATCTTACTCATCTGAAAGTAAATAAAGATCTAGGCGTCCAGCAAATTGATCGCGAAAAAACACAACTAACATAAGAATAACAGCTCGACGCCGGTTGAAAACAAACGCTGTTTTTCGTGCTTTTCTCGGCATTAATGACTGTAAACTTCGGACAGGCCAGTTTAAAGATATTTACTATAAAATACAACCTTCCAAATTCGCCCGTTCATGATAATTCAAGCATTTACCAATAGTGTATACCATCTTTAAGACGCAGGGCCTAATCCACTGCGGAACTTTTTTGTTTGGTCTCAAATGCAGAGGCCCGTCCTCTGATCTTAATCAGATAAATTCAAATTGAAAACGCAGGGCCCTTCCACGGCGGAACTCCTTATGACTCAAATGCAGAAGCCCGTCCTCTGATCTTAATCAGATACATTCAAATTTAACACGCAGGGCCCGTCCACGCGGAATTTCTATTGCCTCTCACGCGGAGGCCCCACCTCTGATCTAAAAATAAACATGTTATATTAAAAATTCAGCACACCGGGCCTGTCCACTGCGTCACTTTTATGTACTCTTATCCTCTGATGATATCCATGTAAGATAAACATTCATCACGCAGGGCCCGTCCCCTGCGTAACTTGTGTTCTCTCATATCCTCTGATCCTAACAATGTTGGTTTTAAATTCAAGATGCAGGGCCTACCCACTGCGGAATTTATATTCTCTCTTATGATCTAACATTGTTATATTTAAATTCAACCCACCGGGCCCGTGCACTGCGGAACTTATATTCTATCTTAACCTATGATCTTAACATTGTTAGATTTAAATTTAACACACAGGGCCCATCCACTGCGCAACATTTGTTACCTCTTATTCTGTAATCTTAACAATGTTAGAATTACGTTCCGACACGCATGGCCCATTCACTGCGTTACTTCTATTCTCTCTTATGCTTAGATCTTAACCATTGCTAGATTTAAGTTCAACACACAGAACCTGACCACTGCATAACTTATATTCTCTCTTATCGTCTGATCGTCTGATCTTAACAATATGTAAGATTTAAATTCAGCACACAGGGCGCGTCTGCTGCGTAACTTATAACTATCTCTCATCCTTTGATCTTAACTACACTAGATTAAAATCCAAAACGCAGGGCCCGTCCGCTGCAAAACCTGTTATCTTAACCATGTTAGATTACAATTGAACACACAGGGCCCAACCATGCACTGTTTCTCTCTTATGCGGAGGCCCGTCCTCCGACGGATCTTAACCACGCTAGTCTAGCGTAAAATTGTGCATTTTAGTACAACTCGACCGACAGTCGGTCGCGCCTTCTTGCATTATACGTGCCACCAAACATGGCTGTTCAGTATGCCTAAAACCGGAAATCTATTGTCCAATTTAAAACACAAGAGGGCGCTGTCCAATCACGGATTGTTTTGGTTTTGTGCATTATAAGAATATTCATGAGATCATTGTCCCCCTACAAAAACAGACGCAACGAGCCGTCCAGCATGAGGGCTGTCTTTGGGGCTGTTCTATTGTGATAAAAAGGGTACTAGCTGTACCATTTCATCATAGCTGTACCATTTCATCATACCTGATGCTAAACAACAATGCGCGTCATTTCCACGCGTAAGGCGTTCAAAAGACTGCACTCATAAGCCAGCGAGCACTAAGAAACGTGCCGCGAGGCTGCCGACCGCCTAAGTTCACACGCTGCTCAAGGCGCTACAATTCATTTGAGGGTCCACTCTCCGTTTTGTTTGAATAACAAGGCCCCTTTTGTTTGTTTAGGCCCGTCCTAAAACACGAATGCTGCCAACAAGAATGCATTATAGTTCTGAACCGTCTTGGGTCCGGCCCTGTTCGTCGTCTACCTTAATGATCTGCCTAAGCAAGTTCATTCTACCGTGATGTTCATTCTACGTGACTGTATCATGTACAGGATGATCAGCATACCTGCAGATAACAGCATACCTGCAGATAACAACATCCTGCAGGAAGACATCTTGTCTATAAAGCAGCAATACATGTCTACAAAGCAGCTAACCATCTAGCAGCCGTTGACATCCACAAATTTACAATCGACAAGGAAGCTAGTCAACGTTCCACAATCAGACAAACATCGGCCACTTCATTGAAATCTGGACTCCAAGTTTTCAAATGAAAAAAGTTTTTAAACTCCGGCCCAATTAAAAACTTGACCACAGAAGGCCTTTGACCTCAGAAGTTGAACTTGAAAAACCACTCTCGTATAGTGAGATTTCATCTCCGACCGAAACAAGATTGGAAATGAAAAGCAAGGCAATGACAGCCATACATTATCGGGGTTGTATTATATATAAAAGGGGTTGTATTATATATAAAAGCGGTGACCAAACGACAGTGGCCAAAATCTCGATCGATCAAATAATCAAAACAGCCTTGGTCCTCAAAGAAGTTAATTGCCCACAATAATAATACATGTAGTTGACTTCAATAGAGAACTTCTTTGTAATTGGAACGTATAAGGTTTGCCCAGAGCGGGCCTGATCCCCTATACTTATGCAAAATACGGGATCTTAGCACTGTCCTGGGACGAACCATGGCGATTACGCAAGCCGGCTTTTCCGTGTCTTAGGTCACAATAGTATTGTGCGGAATGACCTGAAACAAGCCAAGCCCCTTGGTTGTTTCTCCCGGGTTAAACCTCTATGAGCAGGGCTTGAATAAGTTTCTGCTTAAATAGCGCTTACATTGGCTTTCTCCCAAAAAATTGAAAACAGTTGCATGGCATTATTATATACAATCATATTGTACACGTGGGTTTGATTTTACATTTATAATTGGCTTTCTCCCAAAATATTGCAAACGGTTGCATCGCATTATTATATACAAACACATTTTACACATGGGTTTAATTTTACATTTATAATGAAATGCATCTGCCACCGTCGAAGGAGGCACTTATAGCAAGTAAAGACATGCTGACATAGCCGGCAGTGTTCTTGGACTCTAATATTAATAATACCAAAAGCTTCAATTTCAATACGGTTGTTTGTTGGTTTTTTTGGTTTATTTATTTTTTATTTATTTTTTTTTTAATTTTTTTTTAACGAGGATTGTTTGCAACAAAAGGGCTACAAAATACTAATATCGTCTTATTGTTTAGAGAGACTTTTCAAGTTTTCATCAACAATTGTTTTATTTTTTTAAAACAGGGACAGAACTACGACTTGTCTGATTTTATGGTCGGTAAGAAATACCCTTTTTTCTTACTAAACAAAGTTGTGCTGAATACTGAGCCGGTTTGGTGACAAGAAATGTGATTTAGTTACCTATCTTCAAAATGTGAGGTTCTTTTTTTGTTAGTTACCTTAAAATAATTAGGAACACTCGAAATGTCGTCTATTCCGGAAGCAGGCTAACAAAAATAAGGCCGCGCAAAAAACACATAAATGCCTCATTAAAAGTGTACTGACCTAAAAGGTTAAAACGGTCTAACACCCCGACCAAACCTGCGTTGCTATACTAAACTCAAAGGCAAATCACATGTCAGAACCCCTGCCCCATACCAGAGCAAAGCAAAGGCGCCCAACCAGAACATGTGGCACTCTGACTATCGAAAACAAACATCACATGCAAAACGTGAGCATAAAGCAAAGTAATATAAAAACAGGTACAAGTATGCGTTATAATTCACTTGAATTTTGTCATTGTAAAATAGACACTTTATGAATCTATTATTTTTTTTTTTAATATCCCGAAACAGTCGGAGTCACCATGTTGGCCCAACACCACTGCCAAAATGAATATTACTATACTGCGGGTCACTCCTTCGTGAACACAAAACCTCGCATTTTGCGGCTGTGAGCCGTCAACCCGCTTAAGACTTCGCTGCGTACCTCATTATAAAGACAACGCTGAATTCTGACTGGCCATATACGATGCAAGAGCACCCACCAGGCTCTACGATATTTCATTCCCATGGTGTGAATTAGCACCGAAGTCCCAACATTTAGATTATACGGGCTTTCCTACAGATATGCAGCGGAAATATATTATTTCAACACAGACTTCCAACTCAACCTAAAATTAGCCGAGTAAAGGTTTATAAAGGTCTCAATTAAACCAGCAAATCAGATCTGTAGAAAAAACACCCCCGAAATAGAGCAATCAACGAAGACCACTGATTACACTAAGAGTACTATACGACATTTGAATGCGGAGAAACAGACCCGTTCAACCGAAAACCAGAAACTAAATAAGCGAAATGATCGGAAACACTCATTTTGGGAACAAAAGACAACTAAAGACGGCTGCCCAAACATGTGTGCGTGCTATAGGGCTGCCCCTACACCATTGTGCATGTTATGTAACTAACTGCGATATACTATACACCTGATTCAATCGCACGGCGAATTCTACGTAAAAATGCATTATATGAATTCAATACAAAAGTGAATTTTTAAATGCGATAAGAGATATACCTCTACTGGTGAACAATGTCTTCATCTGTCTTTTTTGTTGTTGAAAATTCATTGCTGAAAACGTATGCAAACATTAAGTAGCCTGAATAACATAACTTCATTTGGACACGATATTAAAACCTGCATTCCTGGCCCTAATTGTTAAACAAATAGGCCAGCCTTTGCATAGACCATTGTGGCGCTCTCACATTCCATTGTCACGCATCAGTGGAGCCACTCCCAACCGTGCAAAGGTTGTCAAAGTACGAAGACTCTATACCGCTAAGCATAGCAAGCATTCAAACCTATATGCTGGCGCACCCTGGAGACATTTTCTAAACTCTGCCGAAGCAAACGCAAAACGTGAGGTAAAACAAGAATACCTGCACCTCTATAAGAATACAATTGTCTCAGAGCACGGCTCCTTAAACCAAATCGACACGCCCCTTTTCAAGGGGGGCTCCTTCAGTTTTGAGCTGCACCAACAAAATAAATTAAAAAGTGGTTTGATCCTACCTCATTTCTCCATACAATTCAAGAAAGGGTCTTCAAACTAGCACAAATGTCCAAACTCGCAAACACAAGCGCGATTGACTTTTACTGGGATGGTAAAACCTTCCCAAAAATGACCCCTCTTGAATCCTAGGTTGCTGCCATGCCGCGGTGTAAAACACGGCCCGAGGCTGGCTATCGGTCCGGCCGCGAAGACGAGCACGTCCGGCCATGACGAAACCAGACTTAACACTGACAGTATCTAATCTTGCGCCCTCACGCGCCGCAGTGCAAATAGTGACTTGTCCGAGAACGACATGGCCTCGCTGCAGCCCCGCCAAGCCGGGGCCAATTTCATAGAGCTGCTAAGCACAAAAATGTGCTTAGCATGACAATTCGTCCTTTGCAAAAACAGGGTTACAGACCAAATTTTCACGTGATTGTTATTGTTTTGAATTGATAATCATCTGGTTTTTTTGCTTAGCATGAAAAACGCGTATAATTTTGGCTGGTAACCTGTTTTTTAAGCAAATTTGTGTTCTTAGCAGCTCTATGAGATTGGCCCCAGGGATGTCGATGCAAGGCTTCAATCCAATGCAGATAGCATCCAGGTGATAGGCGCGTGGTCAGCACGGCTTCACATGTGGTACGCAGGGATATAATTACGTGCGTTTGTGCCATAGCATAAAGTGCGTCGTTTGAAATGAACCAATCGTGTTGAAGCGTGTTATTGTTTGAAATGGTCCAGTCGAAGTAAGTGCGTCGTTTAAAATGATATTAACTATTGGGCAATAGCAGATTTGTCCTTAATATATATATATATATAGCATAACAAGCAATTTTCAAAAATGTCAGAATGGCTGCTTGTGTGTTTTATTCTACCTATTTTTTTTTCAAAGGTCAAATTTTCGATGGCCCGCGCAGCTATAACTGAACAAAATATCCGTGTGTCAAAATATGTCGTGCTTGGATTATCAACGGGGCACCGTGCCTGAGTAGGTAATGGAAGCGTACCAATTATTTATCTACCACGACGTTATATGCCCATCTTTTTTGTAGTTGAAAATCTCTTTCATTCCCGTGGACAAAAGTTTCTGCCAGCATGACAATAGCATACAGCAATCGGCTCGTCGGGGCCTTCTGCTTTTGTGAGGGGCCCCTCAGTAGTATAAATGTTATTAATGGTAGGATACACCATTGGTAGGGTAGACCATTGATATCAACCAACATCAGGAATGGGTGGATTTGGGGGGTTGTATTATAATAGTAAATATCGTTTAATCATGGATGCTGAGAAAAGCAAGAAAAACGGCGTTCGTTTTCCACTGGCGTCAGGCAGTTGTTCTTTGGGTTTTTTCGCGATCGCCGTCCGGCGTTCGTGGATTTGTTTTTAACAACAACAATCAATTTTCGAAACAATTACAGGATATCTAGCGCAGTCCTTTAGCTGGATGCCCACAATCATTAATTACTTTCAAATAAGTAAGATATTTTCTCATAATTTGGTAGTAACATTTTTCGATATCTGCAAATGGTGTACCCTACCTTTAAACATAAAGCAAGGAAAATGATGATGAAGATGATGACGATGATGATGACGAAGATGTCGACGCTGAAGATGATTCAGAATCAGAAACGGAGATAGAAAATGATAATGAATTATCATAGAGATGAGTCCAGTTCTGAGTTGGAAGACAATGCCACCTAACTGGACTGGTTAGACGAGGTTAAAGAAGAAACTGGGAAAATTTGGAGTGAAAAATATGAAAAGTACGTCAACCGGGCTATGGGAGATGATCGGGCGAAGGAAAAAGCCGATAGAAAGACTCTCTGGGCAGTCAAGAGAATATTTTTCAACAACTTTAAGGATTTTTTGTCGTTACCTACATCTAAAAGAGAATGATACTCATCAAGATATTGTGGAAGATTTTGAAGAAAAAGTATAAAATAAAGGTATGGCAGTTAACAAAGCCCTGAACAGAGTAATTTACTCCGGCTATACCGTTAGAATTTACTCCCCCTTTATCTCTATAAGTTAACTGTCGTCAGCTCCTATAGCTGGAATGACTCCGCTAGAACAAAGCTGATAATACTCGAATTACTCCGCCAGCTCGAAGCTGAAAAATACTCGTCAGCCCCAGGCTGTAGATTAACTCCGCCAGTTCCAAACTGGTAGTACTAAAATTACTCCGTTAGCTCCAACCTCGGTCAATTTACTCCGCCAGTTCCAAACGGGTATTACTCAAATTACTCTGTCAGCTCTAAGCTCAATGTCAGCCCCAGGCTGTAGATTTACTCCGCCAGTTCCAAACTGGTAGTACTCAAATTACTCTGTCAGCTCCAAGCTGTCAGCCCCAGGCTGTAGATTTACTCCGCTAGTTCCAAACTGGTAGTACTCAAATTACTCCGCTAGCTAAAAATACTCATCTACGCCGACATCGCAGTGACTTTCACTAATACATGTACATAGAACCCTCTTTTCAGCCCGTGTTATTAGATCACGCCCATCACCGCCCATTAGTAAGCGGGTCCCGGAGTAAACTGAGTAAGTGAGTCGCCGCAGTCCAGACCATCCCTAAAACCTGAACGAACCAACCACTTGCTTAAAGACAACTCGTACTCTTAAAATAATCTATGCACGAATAAAATGTAATAAGTTATGTCACACAGAGGAAACAATCTAAGTCCAATACACACTGCGTTTCCAACGTTATCAAGGAGTAATAACATTTCTACAATTCATCAACAAGTTTGTGTCAAAATAAGCACTAAAATGTCTTTCCATAAAACTTCAAATCAATGACAAGTTGACAACAAATATAACGAACTTCAATGTCAACCTATTCTCTCAGTATACATCAGAAAATAAATAATGAATGCGCAAGACAGTTCCTCGTAATTTTCTAATGAGATGATAATATATTTACTCACCTGAACGAACCAACCACTTGCTTAAAGGGGTCGTATACGTTTGGTAAGTGGAACCCACTGTTTGTTTCAATCCTATATAGTTATAGATATATACCATAAAACTAACCTGTAAAAGTTTCATTTCAAAAGGAGGTAGCGATTTTGAGATATTGCCGAAAATCTTGAGCGGTTATGTCCACGCAGGAAGAATAATCTGCATTGGAATACACACTCTGAGAAACGTCACTGCAGTGACGCTGCAGATTTAAATTGTTGGGAATAACAAGTGATATCTTTTTCCATAACCGCAGTACTTCGAAGAGAAAAGTTTCTAAAAATGCATTATACTATCCAAAGCTGCTGTACTTCTTACCAAGTAAGTTTTTACTGCCATTATTTTTTGTAATTACCAAACGTATTATTATTATTATTAATGGTTTATTAAAAGACATTCGCAGCCAAAACGCCGAATTACAGTCAGTTTACAATAAAAATCAAAAATTTAAATTACGATTATCGAAATTCATAAGAAATAGGACAAAATTATTACACTGACATTAAAAAGACGTTACTAAACAAACAGACAAATAAAATATACAAAAAATGGAACAGGGAACCCACTCAAGAGGACCACTTATTATTCATAATTGGCCTAGTTAACAAATCTGGTTATTTAAAAGCGAGGTTAAAAATGGAATAGGACTAGACTTGTAACGGTTGGTACGGCAGCGAGTAATGGACAACTTGTTTGAATTTCTCAATCTATTTTCTCGTTTGGGAGGGAGCATATTTCTAAAATGCTTGGACTAGAGAAGATTCTTTCTAAAATTTAACGTTAGTTGTTCCAGCCTTTCGGATACAGTAAGAATATTTAGTGATACACATAATTATCTCTTTATATGATTGTGTGTTACGTTGGGAATCTGACAAAATAACACGGAAAGCTTTCCGACGATCCCTTAAAGGCAACTGGTGTTCGTTCAGCAAGTTAAAGCCTTTATATCGCCCGCGGCGTTCCAATTATTTCTCTACCATGCACGACGTTATATGCCCATCTTGTTTGTAAACAAAAAAAAAATGTCTTTTATTCCCGTGGACAAATGCGCTGCCAGCATGACAATAGCATGACAATAGCATGACAACGGCTCGTCGGGGCCTTCTGCTTTTGTGAGGGGTCCCTCAGTAGTATAGTTATTAATAGTAGGATACAGCGTTGGTATTTGCTTGAGTTAATGGGTGGATTTTGGGGGCTGTATTATAATAGTAAATATCGTTTAACTGGCCTGTCTGATGTTTTACAATCATGGATGCTGAGAAAAGCAAGAAAAACGACGTTCGTTTTCAACTTTACAGGCAGTGGTTCTTATTATGTTGTTCTTGCGTTTTTTTCGCGATCGCCGCCCGGCGTTCGTGGTTTGTTTTTAACAATTATTTTTATTTTCGGAACAATTACAGGATATCTAGCGCAATCCTTTTGGTGGATGCCCACAATCAATAATTACTTTCAAATAAGTAAGATATTTCCTCATAATTTGGTAGTAAATTTTTTTCGATATCTGCAAAATAATGATGTACCCTACCTTAAACTACACAAAATGGTGCGGGAATTTGTTTTCTGAACATGCCTTGTAATTATTATAATGATGGTGCATTGAATTGCAACTAACATACCGATCAAGACGTCAATATCATCCGGTATTTTGACCGGCTGTAAACAAACATTGCGTAACATCGAGCAGAAGATAATTGTTGTAATTCTTACATCATAATTTAGTTTTTTGTTTTTTCAAACATCGCTAGAGAGCGTATTAATAACTAGCCGTAGCCACGTCTGAATTATATTTGCATTTAGCGCCTACGCAGACGTATATAGATGTATGCCGTAGCTATTTCTAGACACTCGTTTCGGAAACGGCCTTATTTTGATACTACGGAATTTGTGGTTACAAAACCAACCTTATATATTATGTACATAACATTTACAACTTCAGGACAGACAGCAGTGTGTACGGCACTACATACAGGCAAACGGGGAATGCAACTATTCAGCAGGGAATCGCCAAATGAATGATACTTTACTTCTTAGTTGGGAAATCGCCATTTATGCGGCAACGTATTTGTTTTATCCACTATAAATTTCCCACCAATCAAAAGGGCGTCATACAGGGGCAAGTGCTTACCTACCGCAGGTACGTATGGGTGTACATGTTTATTCATCAATACTTCCCTGTGCTAGAGTTTTCCCCAGGAAATGCCGATCCTGATCAGCTTCCAACCAAAGTAATTAGATTTAGCCCGTCAAGCATATTGGCCACTCCTCAACCGACTGTACGAACATTAACAGCAATATTGTAGTTGCCACGCCCTGTCTTTAATCTGCCTTATGTACGGAGGCGAAATGTTAAAAACCGTTATTTAAAGTGGAAAGAGTACGACGTACATGTACATGTATTTGGATTTTAGACACCAGTTATATGTTTTGCGTAGGCCTATAAATAAGCCTTTATCGCTGGTGCGTTCGTTTATTTTATTTTAAACTGTTCATATGTCCCGGTTCTCAAATAAGCGTTTCTTAAAAAATATTTCTATAAAAACTTGGTTTCGTGTTCAATTTGACCTTTCTTGGGAAATTACTCATAACTCTGTCAACAATAATATTTTGACTTTTTATATCTCATTTTAAAGTGGGGAAGTATATCTTTCAAACCATATATATATTATCTATGTTGGTTAGGCCCTACATATTCTACGTGTAGCATTTCATTCCGGCACGCCTAATGTCAGTCTGGGCTATTATTGTAAACAAAGATATTCCAATAACGGTGGCATGAGATAGCTTTAAGGATTCGATGGCCGCTATTCCTGTCGTCTTTTATACAACAGGGCCCATATTCATATAAGCCTGTTAACTTGGCAGCCAACTAGGCCTTATAGCAGGCTGATAAATGCCTAGTTGCCTGCTCCATAGGTTTTGCTATTTTCATATTCATAAAAGTTAAAACCCTGCTATAGGGACAGTGCCAGGTAGTTGTCAACTAGGATTTAGTTGGTTGTTAACTTAGCAGTTGGCATTGTTCCAAACCACAAAACATTATGGTTAAAGCAGGGGGGGGGGCGGAGGGGGGGCCCTTCGAGACTGTGATTGCGCAACGCTGACGTACCGTCCATTCTCAAAATAGGGGGGAACAATTTTCTCACGCGAAAAATAGAGAGTTTTTGGCATCCAATCTTAACATCTTGTCTTTTGTAGTTGTAAAAGGTTGTTATTTACCTTAATTTTTATCATCCAATGAATAAAAATGTATTGAAAATAAAAATAAGCAGTCGAAAAAATTAAGCGTTGACGTACCGTTGATGCACGTAGAGATTGTGCACAAATACTCAAACGACGTTGACAAATACCTCCCCTAAAAAGGGCAATAATAATCGATAAATTGTGAAAAATCGTGCTTCGAACCCACTCATTTTTTTCCATTGATACGTTAAAAAAGGATGTAGCAGTGATATACTGAATTTTTAAAAAAAATTGCCTGTGAACCCCTTGCGTTTTATCGTGTTGTTTTCGAACGAAAATGGCAGAAAATGACATCGCCCCAACAAAAATTCGTGTAGATCGTGCCTGTGTACCTGGCTTTGCGGACGTTGCATGAATCACTGTATTCGGAGAGCGAGCGCGGAGAAAATTTGTACGTGTTTCAATGGTGCGCTTCGAGGAAGCGATCTATACGTATTTACTGTGTGAGATGTGCAGCTCTCGAGCGTGGAAGAACGAATGAGATACATTTCAACGTTGGTGGCGCACTTTGTTGGGCCCCCCCTCCGCCCCCCCCTGGTTAAAGTTTCACTTTCAATATGAGTGGCATGTTTATGTGTCTAACAATAGAGCTGTGCATGCACGAACTGTGTGTGTGCGCCTATCGAATAAGTGCTGTTGCAGTTGTACATGTAGGGCCTATGTTCTCAGCATTGTAGTGCGAAATACGGTACCCCCTGGAGACATGAACACAATGTGTACAATGGAGACAAAACGTCTCCAGAGGGTAAATTTCTATAGATGAATAGGTCTCCACTAGGAATTTCACGAATTAAATTTTTTGATTTTACTTAAATTACTCAAAAACTAGGGTTAGGATGTGGGTTAGGGTATAGTGTTTGGGTTAGGGTATAATATAGGATATTGGGTCAAAATTTCAACCCAGAAAAATAATTATGGTTAAAATGGGAGTCGTGCTCGACTTTCCAACCATTTTGTACACGAGAACAAAGCCATGTCTCCACAGTGATACAAAAATGCGAATGGGTGAACACACAGGTTCAGAATGGCGGATACACGAGAAGGCAAACCAAAACAAACGAAAGATAATTATTCTCAAGAAGAGAACTTATTCATAGCAGAAAAATATGATGAATTCAATGATGTCATCGACAGTAAACATAAAGATGTAAACACAAACCGAAAGAAATCTAATGCTTGGAAGACTATTTATACGCAATATCAGGGAAGATTTTCTATGAACGATCGGTCTCTTGACGAAATCAAAAACAAATTAACAAAACTCAAGTCCGAGTCGAACGAGTTTGTTCAGCAACGCAAAAAAAATGTCGGATTCAAACGGGAGGAGGAAAGTTTTTGCCAGAGCTCTCACCCGCCCAACAGAAAATTCATATATCTGTGTCAGGACATGCCTGCCCTTCAAGGACTGGTTGGAGTTGAATCTGGGGATGTTGTAACCGAGAATGAAGTCATCAAAGATGGTGAGTACATGTACTATGAAATAAAATATTATGTGATTGGTTTTATTGAGTTAACGCATCAATGTTATACATTGAAATGTGTTTGAATGCCTCAAAATGTACGGGGCCAACTGTTTAAACCTATATTGTCAATCGGTTTTTATTTTACAGATTCCAACGATGCCGATGACGCTACATTGACCAGTGACAATGAATATCCAACATCAACAAGTGCAGCTAGCAATTCGACCATTCCAGCTTCAAAGATCCCAATTTGATGATCTAGTTAAAATAGAAAAAGAAAATCTATTGATTAAGCGTCAGAATCTCCTTATAAAACAAGAACAATTTAAACTGCAAATTGAATTACTGGAGCGCCAAGTTAGTAAAGAAACTGTTGAAACTGCTGATCGAGTCTTTTTCAACCTGTAGACACATGTACAAGTGTGAATGTCCATCAAGTTGTTCAGTTAATTAAATCTATTCTGGATTAAGTAATTTCTTGTCATTGGTCTCTTCATTTGGCCTTCATATATATCATTATCGGGCTGATCGTGTCCAGGTTCGATATCTGCAATTTCCGGTTCATTTCTATATAGGGCAATGTTATGCAGGACAGCTGTGGCTGCAATGACCCTGCAAGCACTTTCGGGACTTTTCATCCGATTTTTTAGATGCAGAATGTAAAATCGACGCTATACCGATGGCCTGTTCAACCAATACTCGGGTGCCTCTATGAGCAGAGTTGTACATACGTTCGGCTCTGGTTTGTGGGTTAAGAAGAGGGGTCATCAACCAGTTTCTGTATGGGAAACCACTGTCACCAAGGATACGTTCATAATGTCCCACACTCGGCTTGATCTCAGAACACGACTATCATGTGCAGATCCAGGCCATCTTACCACAATGTTAATCCATTTCCCCTTATGGTCACATATCACTTGAACGTTCATGTATTGATAACCTTTTCTGTTGACCTGGTCAGCCTCATTAACATGGGGTGAAGTATGTGTCCCATCAACACAGCCTATAACATATAGAAAGTTCCTCATCCTGTAGAATCCATCTTTAATTACATAAACTTGCCCTTGTTCAGGCAACTTTACAAAGTTGTTAATTTTACCAGATAGTGCTCGCGAAACTCGGTTGATAACGCGGCAGGATGTTGGTTGTGAGACTTGTATGGAGTCGCCAACAACCATTTAAAATGTTCCTGTAGCATAATACTGTAATGCAATCAGCACCTGCTGATCCGGAAGTAGTGCTTGATTACGTCTAGTGGGATGATCAATCTGAGGTGCTATTAAATCCGTTATAAACATTATGCCTTCCCGTGAAAATCAATATCTCTTGATCAATTCATCATCAGTAAAAAATCTCCATTGGATTACGCCTGTCTCTGAATACTCTTTTCCTCCTCATGGCACGATGCAACTGTAACAGTTGCAGAATCCGTCTAGCCATGTTTTCACGTCAGAGTCAAACATAATGAAGGGTTAAGTTGTCATAATGACTTAGAGGTATACCCAAGATCACCTCTAAAGTTATCAGACAACTTAGCAGTCCACTAAGCTTAGCGGCATTTTATGATCCAACTAGGCTTAAAGGTAGTATACAACATTGGTCATTGCTTGAATTATCATGAATGAGTAGATTTGGGGGGTTGTATTTTATAGTAATTATGGTTTAACTAAGCTGTCCGAAGTTTTAGAATCATGGATGCCGAGAAAAGCACGAAAAACAGCGGTTTTTTTCAACCGGCGTCGAGCAGTTATTCTTATGTTATCTTTGTTTTTATTATAAAATTATATTTTTCTGAATAATTACAGGATGTCTAGCGCAATCATTTTGCTGGATGCCCAGAATCAACATTTTCTTTCAGATGAGTAGGACATTTCTTAATAATTCGGCAGTAAATATTTTCGATATCTGCAAACGGTGTATACTACCTTTAATTGGCAGTTAGAGGCCAGTTTAGTTGACAACTATAGGCTTAGCATGCTTGTATGAATATGGGCCCAGGAACTTGGCGCATAAACTACTTTCTTTTAGTCTTTATTACTAGCGTCGGATTTTACACACACAGTGACTCCCCAAAAGCTGTTATGTTGTTAAATCAGATAATAGCACATTCATGATTGACCAGGTTGATCGGCTGGCTAAACTCTACCATGTTGTACATGTATACAGTTTAGCAAAGGTGAGAGCTTAACATAATAGAGCTTGTAGACTGACCACCATCTTACTCAACGTGAGCTTACAGTTTTAGAGGTGGGAGAAAAACCCGGGTCATAGTAGTGGAAGGCGGTGACCCGGCCCTTGACTCCCCAAAAGCTGTTGTGTTGTTAAATCAGATAATTGTTTTTAACTCAATATTTTATTTTAATAGGGTTGACAGACTGTGAGCAATAGCGGCCGTGAGACGCAGACAATCGGACTTGTTTTGAAGTAAAGAAATAGCAGTATTATGGCTGGAATGGTGAGTTTTGTTCGTGTTGACGATTTGTCAAGGGGTAGCCTATGTCTTTGTGGAATCTGCGCCCGTACTGTCTAAATCGAATGCCAAAGCACGTCTTTACCCAAACAAAGTGTTCTTTGACAGACCGCATAGGATGTAAACATTACGGTCATGAAAAAAAATTGACGCCTAAATTAAGTTAATTGGTATAGTTCAGGTTGAGGTTATCCGTTTGACACATCTTGATATGACTGTTAATATGTAGGCCTATGGGAAGTTTTTGCGGAAATACATATGTGCAATCTACACAATTATTCTCGTGATGTGTTTAAATTAATAAAGCAAATATGTCTTTTTTGTTTATTACAGAAACAAGTATTCCTGTTCCTTGTAGCAATTGCTCTCGTTATCTATTTTAAAATTTGGAGTGATATAAATACGCCAGATTTAAGTACCATAATGCTGCCAGTGAGCAACATCTCTCGTTTAAAAGGGACCTTCCACAGATCAAAGCAGACAAAGAACGTGTTCAACACCACCGTAATGCATCATGATGTTGAACAGTCTAGACATGTGTCGCACTCAACTGGCAAGTGTAAATACCGCGTCCAAGTGCACAAACCAAATACTAAAGTACTCAAGAGCATCGTGTCCTGTCGAAAACAACAGTGCACCATGGAGATCACGCGTGCTGACGACAAGAACAGGTTTGCAGGAATGGACGCCGTAATCTTCCACGTCGAGAGCTGGAAGAAGGTCATCCTAACATCCGAGCTCCCGGCCAATATGAATCCTAATCAGACTTGGGTATACTTCTCCGTGGAGGCTCCGAGTCCGCGGTTTCTCGAGAATGACCAAGTCCCATTGTGGTTACCAGTGAATATTTTGTGGACGTACCACAGGCAAACCGAACTCACCTATCCTTACGGGTATTATGACCCCAAGACACCCAAGGCGAAGAAGGCGAAATCAGTGGGAAAGTGGCTGCGGGGAAAGACCAAGTTTGCCTTGTGGATAGCGAGTAACTGCGAACAGATCTCCTGGCCGAGAACGAACTTTGTCCGTCAGCTCAGCAAATACATTCCAGTCGACATATACGGGCGTTGCGGGAATCTCACGTGTTTGCCGAAATGGTCGGGAAAATGTAATTTCAACCTGGTACGGCAGTACAAGTTTTATTTTACGTTGGAGAATTCGGAATGCGAGGATTACATCACCGAGAAAACGTGGAAAAAGCCTTTGCAGACAGGGGTGGTCCCCGTCGTGTACGGCCCCAAGCGGAAGGTATACGAGGAGTTGCTGCCTCCAAATTCGTTTATTTACATCGGCGATTATAAAAACATATCTGAACTGGCAAATTATTTGAAACTCTTGGACTCCAAACCTGAACTGTATGTCCAATATTTGAAATGGCAATACCAAGGCACCGCGAAGGAAAACCGTTACATTATCGAACCGTTTACCATTCAGCATTTTGCGATTTGATTCCCTTCATCGACAGAGTGAAAAGAGGCGAATTGAAACGGACACTCTTGGGTAAAAGAAGCTTTCTAAAAACATGTAGAAAACCTGACCAAAATAACAATACGGCTTCAGATTTTGGGCTCGGAAATTGGAATCCTTGGTAAAGTTTTACCTGCCGCGCCTGTCCTATTCCAGAAAGTGAATCAGAAGTGTTAACAAATACCTCTTGTGCGTAATATTGTTTCCATTTTAGTCTGGTTAACACTTCATTCATTCCTGTAAATTTGCAGTTACACTGTTCAAAATTATGTTGTTCTATACAATAGTGTGTGTTTATTGTAAAAAGTGTCCTTAGGCCAAAATCACAGCACAATTAATGTCTTTGATTGTACAGCATGCATTGTATGCATTTGAATTATAATCTACAATTTTCGTCTAAAAACATTATGACGAACTATAAACACCAATTTGTACCCAAAGAAAATGCCTACACCGTTGGGCATTGTCAATGGTACTTGGAACGATGTTTTGACTACTTTTTGGGGAAAATATTTTGACTCAACAATAAGTCGTTGTGCCAATACCCATGTATTGGCTAAAGATATTTATCACTTATTGGGGAAATGTTTTTACTCAACAATTGGTTATTGTCCCGTTATTGCCACTTCATCGTTTTTTGTATAAATATAAACGTATAATTATGTGCATAAATTTATGGTGATGTTACGGAACCAGATATTTGTGATGAAGGGGTTATTTGTTGGCCGTCTGTCAGCGCTCATTCCTTTGTATGAAGGATTATGCATATTGGATGCCCGATGGTGCATTATGTAATCCAATAATCTCATGAGCTCCTTCTCTTTGTATTTATTTATTGATGTGTTGGTGTAGTTAGTATATAATGGTTGTTTTGGGGGTAGTTCTGGGTTCTCGATTGGCTCGGAGTGGGACAGGATGCTGAGTGGTGTTGCCACTGGGGACGATGTGCTGCCTACTTGAGTGGTGTTGCCACCGGGGACGATATGCTGCCTACTTGAGTGGTGCTGCCACCGGGGACAATGTGCTACCTACTTGAGTGGTGTTGCCACCAGGGACGATGTGCTGCCTACTTGAGTGGTGCTGCCACCGGGGACGATGTGCTGCCTACTTGAGTGGTGTTGCCACCGGGGCCGATGTGCTGCCTACTTGAGTGGTGTTGCCACCGGGGCCGATGTGCTAGCTGCCTACTTGAGTGGTGCTGCCACCGGGGACGATGTGCTGCCTACTTGAGTGGTGTTGCCACTGGGGACGATGTGCTGCCTACTTGAGTGGTGTTGCCACTGGGGACGATGTGCTGCCTACTTGAGTGGTGTTGCCACCGGGGACGATATGCTGCCTACTTGAGTGGTGCTGCCACCGGGGACAATGTGCTACCTACTTGAGTGGTGTTGCCACCAGGGACGATGTGCTGCCTACTTGAGTGGTGCTGCCACCGGGGACGATGTGCTGCCTACTTGAGTGGTGTTGCCACCGGGGCCGATGTGCTGCCTACTTGAGTGGTGTTGCCACCGGGGCCGATGTGCTAGCTGCCTACTTGAGTGGTGCTGCCACCGGGGACGATGTGCTGCCTACTTGAGTGGTGTTGCCACTGGGGACGATGTGCTGCCTACTTGAGTGGTGTTGCCACTGGGGACGATGTGCTGCCTACTTGAGTGGTGTTGCCACCAGGGACGATATGCTGCCTACTTGAGTGGTGCTGCCACCGGGGACGATATGCTGCCTACTTGAGTGGTGCTGCCACCGGGGACGATATGCTGCCTACTTGAGTGGTGTTGCCACCGGGGACGATGTGCTGCCTACTTGAGTGGTGTTGCCACCGGGGACGATGTGCTGTCTACTGTACTGATGTTCGTGGACTGCCCGTGTGGACATCGATGTTACTAAGCCTTTGCTTTGGTGGTGGTGACGCCGTACTCCATGTCCCTTAGTTCCGAGTTAGTCGAGCACCCTGGCTTTTGTCCATACCGGTATGTGTATATAAATTACGTTTAAAATTTACTGTTGTAAATAGTTGGCTTTGTTAATTGAGGTGTTTGTTTTTATGCTCCTGTTTAATTTAAAGAATTGCTGAGGTGTGGGGTTTATTTGTATTATTAAAATGGAATATTAGTAATTAAGTTATAAATTCTCTTGTCCGTTTTTATTGATAACTGCTTGTTGTTGTGGTAAATGTGTATTTTGTTGTGTATGGACCAGCTTGTTGTAATCCCGATTTGGTGTGTTTGGTCCATACGCAACAGTACATTTATTTATGCAGAGTCCCTAAAATATACATAAATTTCTACAATTTCCACATTTAAAAAGTAAATAAAACATGTACAACTTTGTCGGAAATCTTGGGTATTACAGCAGACACACTAACACAGAAGATAGGGGATTCACGCGGATAGACGTGGGAAGGCAGGGTATGTGAAAGTAGCCGTCTAAAAAACTTGTTGCTTGTTGCTCTGCCTATATTTATTTTTTGCGACCCGGCCTTGCATCTTCTCGTGGCGTGCTCAAACTATGCACCGGGTTCCTGCTCGTATCGGTTGAACACGGTCATATAATTTGCCGTCTTTTTTGTATTACCCTTTTTTTCTTCTATTCTAATGGGGACACTATTGTATACGTCTTGCTTACTTTAGTCTTTTTAGTCTCGCTGGTGTTATTGGATGGCGTTTATAAATTACTGTTTCAGGGACAGGCTCTTTTGTTTTGAAAAAAAAACGACCGAGTAGTGGGGACATTTTCGAGTACCCAAAGCGCGTTGGGTCTTCAGTAAAGGTAGAACAAGGTGAAATTGGGTTAAGGTATAATTTAAGAAAATGTAGAAGACAAATTAGGGTGATGTTTAAAATTTTAAAATTTTAGAGTGTTTTGAGTTCGAGTTTAGAGAGATTTTCCTTAGCACACAACCCTATGGATTGTCTCCATAACGCAATGTAGCAAAACATATTGTGTGTACACAATACACACACGCTTGCACGCACTCATGTTTATGGTGTAAATCGAGGAGTTTCTTCTGTTCCTCTCGATAATTGTTTTGTTTGTACTCTAACTTTTTCCGACGGCTCTCATTGGTTTTGTACACGAATCTCAATCGAGGACGTCCTCGATTCTAACCCTAATCCCAATTCACCTTCGTGTCGCCAGGCATGTGTCCTCCATTTACACCATAAACAAACGCAATTAGTCGCGATCGCTCGTCAACCGGCTAGGCTGTGCATGGTATAGCCATGCACGCTATTATGTTCTTACCGTGACATCATATTTTGTGGGCGGGGGCACGATTAATGAGCAAATAATAACAAATATAAGATTTTTGCAGTTGTTAAGTATTCAGCGTTATTATAAGCGTATATTTTGCCATATTAAAGTTTTGAATTTCAGGTACCCTTTGAACATGGGAGTCTTTGGACATAACTTGCTGGTGCCGGCCAGTAAGAACTGATCTGAACCTTAACCATGACCAGGTCTGACCCCGTAGGTTGAAATTCCGTGCAAGCTTGTTGAGTAGATTCTACCCATCTTTTATGTAGTACTGAACAGATACAATATTTGTGGGACGAAGTGTACATAGTCTGTGCATTCCCACTTGCACTGGCACTTGCCAAACTACTCACGTGACACCCTACATTCATTATTTTAGCCGAGAACGACATGGCCTCGTTGCAGCCAGGCCAAGTCAGGGATGTCGATGCAAGGCTTCAAGCCAATGCAGATAGCATTCAGATGATAGGCGCGTGGCCAGCACGGCTTTACATACATGTGGTACGGGGTTATTAGGTGCGTTTGTGCCATAGCATAAAGTGCGTAGTTTGAAATAAACCAATCGTGTTGAAGCGTTTTATTGTTTGAAATGGTCCAGTCGGAGTAAGTGCGTCGTTTAAAATGATATTTGACTATTGGGCCATAGCAGATTTGTCCTTAAAATATATATATAGGATAACAAGCAATTTTCAAAAAATTCAGAATGGCTGCTTGTGTGTTTTATTCTACCTATTTTTTTCAAAGGTCAAATTTTCGATGGCCCGCGCTGCTATAGCAAAATATCCGTGTGTCAAATGTCGTGCTTGGATTATCAATGCGTATAATGTGCACCATGCCTGATTAGGTAATGAAAGCATACCAATTATATGCCCATCTTGTTTGTAGTTAAAAATCTCTTTCATTCCCGTGGACAAAAGTGCTGCCAGCATGACAATAGTATGCAGCAAATCGGTTTATTAGGGCCTTCTGCTTTTGTGAGGAGCCCCTCAGTAGTATGTTATTAATGGTAGGATACACCATTGGTATTTGCTTGAGTTATCAGGAATGGGTGGATTTTGGGGGGTTGTATTATAATAGTAAATATCGTTTAACTGGCCTGTCGGAAGTTTTACAATCATGGATGCTGAGAAAAGCAAGAAAAACTGCGTTCGTTTTCAACTAGCGTCAGGCAGTGGTTCTTATGTTGTTCTTGGGTTTTTTTCGCGATCGCCGTCTGGCGTTCGTAGATTTGTTCGTGGATTTTCGGAACAATTATTACAGCCTATCTAGCGCAATCCTTTTGCTGGATGCCCACAATCATTAATTACTTTTAAATAAGAAAGGTATTTCCTCATAATTTGGTATAGTAACATTTTCCGATATCTGCAAATGGTGTACCATACCTTTAAACTACAAAAATTGGTGCGGGATTCTGTTATCTGACCATGCCTTAAAAAATCGCCAAATGAAGCAAACCTCATTGTGCTTGCTGATGCATGATGTTGTTTCTTTTGAGGTTTTTAGGAGGCTGCGTTAAGTAAATAGTCTAGAACGTGTATAAGGTATGTGTTGGGTATGTATTGCGCCCACTGAACCGAGTACATGTATTACATTAGGCCATGTCCGAAACGGGTGTCTAGCTACAGCTACGGCTATTGTCTGCGGCGGCCACTTAATAGCGCTGCCCGAAATACCGTCTACATATACAACCACAACGTCAGCCCTAAGAGAAGTTGACTCTGTCGAGTTCGGCCGTTGATATGCTGTTGCTATGGGCGGTCATTGTCCGCCCTTAGCAACAGCATAGCAACGGCCAAAGTCCCAGCCAAAGCCAAATATTTGCCTGTCTAGCTTAGGTAAAACAAAATGGCGGAAGCACTATAACCGTGACTAACGTTAATTTTGGAGTAAATGTTCCATTATTTTATAATGATGGTGCATTGAATTGCAACTAACATACCGATCAAGACGTCAATATCATCCGGTATTTTGACCGGCTGTAAACAAACATTGCGTAACATCTAGCAGATGATAATTGGTGTAATTCTTACATCATAATTGTGTTAACACAATTCAAACATCGCTTGAGGGCGCAATAACTAGCCGTAGCCACGTCTGAATTCCATTTGCCTTTATTTAGCGCCTATACGCAGACGTAGCTGAGGCACGCGGTCGTTCCCGTTATTTTGTAATCTCTACAGGATCTGGTCATGTTGTTATTGCTGGTTGATTGCGTGATTCGCAATCCAGGCAATAATAGCAAGTGAGCTTTGGACTTTATGTGCCCTGTTTGTTTGAGAACTTTCTATATCCAGCTCCGTGAAAAGAAACAAAATCCTATATAATAATACGCTACTCTCTGTCTGTCTGTCTGTGTGTCTGTCTGTGCGCGCTTTTTCGTCCCCTTCCCGGGGTCGTGCGGCGTTCAAACTCGGTGGGTGGGTCCGGCTCGGTCCCCGCAAGAACCAGTTTGCATTCGCTAGAGCGTACGAGGTCAAAGGTCATCTAGGGGTCACCTTTTTGAAGTTGGTCGGATCGTGCTTAAACTCGGTGATCGCAATGCTCGATGCGAGGTGAGCGTGGCAAAAATAAAACGGGTTAGCGTTTTTCGGGTCTTCCGGGGTCAAAGGTCGAAGGGTCGAATTTTCAAAGTTTGTCCTATCGGGCTAATGGACTGGGAAAAAAATTCTAACCCAGGAGGTCATTCAGGGGGTGAAACATCCCTTCAAAATAATGGTTTGGGCCAAAAGCCATAGAGTTGTGCAGACAAATCGAAATCTGATCCCTTTGTGTTTAGCCGCTGTCAAAAAAAGTCTCTGACATCTCTTTGAGCGGCCTTGGTAGAGAACAAACACAGCTGTTATCAATCGCCACCCAGATATCCCCTGGGGGGTAGTTAGAGCTGTTGGTCGTTGTTATTTGTATCATATGGCTGTTTCATGTCTGTATTGCGCAATACTGATTTCAATGTTTACATGCTTGCAATGGATGTCCTTAAAAAAATACATAAAATAGCCAGAATGTTTAAATCTTTGATATGTGTGTCCAGGGTCCTTATATCCATCTGTTGAGACCGTGAGAAAAAGATTTGTACCCCCAAACACAGTTCATTACCCCCAACATTGTCACGGGAAGAAGTCTACAAGCAGTGCTGATTTCGCTCATATAAGGTAATGCATTGGTTTTTATATCTAAGTTGAATTTAAATAACTTTAATCAAGGGAAAATGGTGTATCAATAATTCAATACATTCTTATAACTGTTACAAAATAATGCTCAAAAGGTGGGAAATATTATAAGAAATGTAGGCCTGTGTATCTGTATCATTGCAGCCAATTAAGTTTATGCAAGGTCAGCAAAATATTTTGTAAATCAATTATTAGTCTGTCAGATGAAGCAATCAGACGAGAGTTGTATTTGGCACCTCCATGATAGAGTCAACATGTATCCACAATACCCATCCATCCAGGGAAGTAGCTACAAACCCGAGAACCGACAAACCCCGGGTGACCGCCTAGTACAACATAATCACACACACGCGCGTCATTTTTTTTGTATTTGTGTTTTACGATGTCATTTAATACAGTTTGTACATTTATATCTCATATACTTGTTTTATAAAATAATATATAGAGAGATTGACTTTATTTTGGGTTTTTTAATACATATAATCTAATGTTTATCCCATTCCTGTAATTGGCAGTTCCTCCTCTGTTAGAAACGATAAATAAATAAATAAATAAATACAAATCAATAAATAAGAATAGGAAAGACTAAGTTTAAAAAAAATTAAGAAAAATATAGGGTATTTTTTTCCCCAAACAGAATTATCTTTAACGGTTTAAAAACACTAAATTAAATAGTTTCATGGTATTTTTTTTCTCAAAATTTCTCAAATGAAAACTAACAAAATCCTTTCAAATAAACCACAAAAAACTGACTGAAGGCTCATTATAATAGATGTTTTGGGGTTTTTTTAATGAAAAAGAAACCCTGAGAATTTTGCAAAGAAAACTGTAAGCCAATGTACGTAAGTTGTAGTAAAAAGAAATAGACGAGGCACTAACATTTGTCAGTTTTCTCTCTTTAATAATTATTATACTCGTTAATTGCTTATAATAAATCATTTAATGCGTTAGAGGCGACTATCACTAATTAACGAGTACTGTGATTAATGTTTTAGTAACACAAACATTTTCTTCAGTGGATGTAGTAATTGCAAGTAGACTGGTTTTTTTTTAAAGTCCAGTTAAATTGGTCCTTGTCAATAGGTGAATCACGTGACCGTAGCGATCTAACTACAGCACCACAACTTGGGTGAATGCTGGTCTTGTTTTCATTTGGTTTCATAATGTATTTACATAAAAACGACTGATATATTTGTTGTCTTATTATAAATATCAAAGCAACTATCGATCGTACAGCCTTCAAAATTGTGCCCCCGACATCAAATTTTGACGAGTGAATCATTTGTGTTCCGTTAGTGAATCGAATTGTTCCCTTAAGATGAAAATAATTACATGTCGGTGTAGTTGAGCGATTACTATTCAATGAACAACGCTTTGTTCTTTGCTGCGCGGTCGATATCAGGCGTACCGTTCTTATTATTCTACCCAAATAGCTCCCTTAAGCACGCTGAGATATGAAAACAAGACTCCTATACAAATCAGACTATCTTTCATGTTATTGGTAAAGATAGAATACACCTTTTGTAATTGCTTGAATTTATCATGAATGTGTAGGGGGTTGTATTTTATATTAACCTCCACCCGTGACGTCACCCTATTGTCCTACCCCTCCATTATTTTGAACGAATGGAGCGTTGGAGGCGATATCTCTCCATTATTTTGGGAAGGTAACGCAAGTGAACAAAGAGGAAGTCACTGAAACTAACCAGTGTAGCGGTTTTCGTTGTATTTTTTAAGAAACCTATGTACTCCAATCCGATTTTCCCTTCAATCTTGTTCTATGGTTAAACTAACCCATACGAAAATGTGTCGAAGAAAAAGACAAACATTATCGATAGTCGGATTCGAACCACAGACCTTTCGATCCATAGCTCTCTTCTCTACCAACTATGCTATTGACGAGTTGGTGAAAGAAGCTGTTCTTTATAATTCTTTATAGTTATTTAATGTATATGAGTTGCCATTGCTCTTTCTCATGAATATTTTAATCACGAACCATCCAGCTCCTGGAAAAAAATATCACGAACCGCTACACCGGTTAGTATAAAGTGTCTTCTGAACAAAGACGCTCCATTCGTGCAAAATAATGGAGCGGTAGGACAATAGGTGGTGACGTCCCAGGTGGAGGTTAAGTCAGATAATGCCCTCGTTAACGCGCCATTCGTGGGTAATAATGTCCATCGGGCTTCGCCCTCGGGACATTATTACCCACGAATGGCGCGTAACTCGGGCATTATCTATAACGTAAATATCGTTTAACTGACCTGTATGAAGTTTTACAATCATGGATTCCGACACAAGCAAGAAAAACGGCGTTCGTTTTTAACCGGCGTCGGGCAGTGGTTTTTATGTTAATTAAGCTCTAGATGTGCCATTCAATTTGCACATTTCCCCGTTCCCTCTCATGAACGCTCTACCCGCTGTAGTGCGCGAGGTGACCCGCCAAAATCTGAGTAAATTGCATGCATATCACATTAAATTTTAATATAAAAACCCTTTTTTAAATGTATGTGACCCAGCGCGAGTAAATGAGAAACTTTGAGGCAAAAATAAAAATTGAGATTTTTATTTTATCATTTAAAGCAGAAAATCAAAACAGAAATCAAAATCTCAATTTTCATTTTTGCCTCAAAGTGTCTCATTTACTCGCGCTGGGTCACATATTATCATTTTGAAAATGTTGATCTAAGATTTGCGCAATGAAAGGCAATTTTGTTCTTTTTGGAAGAAAATAATTAACTTGGGATACAGATATATCATTTAATTATAATAATTATTTAGCCCTGGGAATTTTAAAGCGTGTTTTGTATTTATTTACATTAGTTGTAAGGTCCGTTTCTGTTGTCTGTGTTGCACTTGTCTGTGAGAAAAAAGAGAATAAAATATTCAAAACCGTCAATATTTGTCGTTTCGACAACCTAAACATGATTTTGCATGTGTACTGTAGGCATAACTGTTACCGTGCGAAGTAACTCGATTTCAGTCAACACTCTTGCTCATCTCAACTTAAGTAAATTAATTGGAAAATTAATTAAATTATAAAAAAAACTTTGATTTACCTACCAAATACTGGGCTGTAGTCTCAACGCCTAACCCAACCAGGCTCCGCTTCGAAGTATGTGAAATCCGCACTCGGCTGAAAATCTCCGGGAAAATACTTGTCTACTTCTTTATCCTGGAATGGTGGCACTAAATGGATATGTTTGCTTGGATCAAATGCAGTAGTATGCGGTGTACTACTTTGCTTTAACTTGGCTAATCCTAATTCAATTTCGGCTTTTTTTTCTTTGCTCGATTTGAATTTCTAACTCGAGTTCTTTAAGCCCAATAGCAGCCTCCTCTGTATAAAGACTAGGTTCTGGCATGTGCAATTCCAAAATACCTTCATCTACAAAGAACTCTACAAGAACAGCCTTCAAGTCTGCTTTTTCTATACTAGAAAGTACAGAAACTTTGTTATGCTTAGCTAGGTCAAACAATTCAGTACGTTTCAATGTATCTAGCTTACTCTCTGAAGGAGAGGCTTCAAAGCTAGCTACAAAACTACCAAGATCAAATGTGTTTGTCTTGATTCAGTTTAAAGTATGCAAACCAACTGAGGAACAAGGAAAGGTAATAATTTACCAAACTGTATGCAATTGCACGGCAGAAGAAAACGGGAATCGAGACTTTTTTAAAAGGGGGCAAATATCACGCCAATCAAATAATTATAGTTAACAAAATGTAATTAATTCGCCAAATTAATCAACATTACAGCATAGAGTATTTCAGTTAGTTAGCGACTTACAAATAAACCTCAAGCAGAAATAAACAAAGCATTATGGCATTATATACATGCAAAGCAAATGAAATATCAATTAAGCACAAAATACACAAAGAGACAAAAGTACAGTAATTAAGAAGCCGGCAAATTGGTTAATGAGCGAAAGTATACAGCAAATTATATTCGACCGAATACCTTAATAAGGAACTCGCAGGACAGGCCCCGCCCAGCCAGTGCTCGTAATGGTATAGCGCAGCGGTCGGGCCAAGCATCTCTGCCCGCTGCACCGGTCAGCCAAATCAGGTAGGTCAGCATTAAACCCCAGGGCCACGATAGTCCGGTAGTCCGCCCAGCTAGCACCATCAACCTCGGCCACGATCCAGCGATGACAAAGGCGGTTGCCTGACGAGATGCTGGCCCAACGCTGCGCTAAAGGTCGCACCTAACGAGTCCATGTACACGGACACTGACTGAGGCGAATAAAAGGTTGTCAGTCCTTTTATAGGGTAGCGTTTACTCACGCATAGCCACTAATCTGAACATTCAAACATTCCAAAGGTTTAGTGCCGGGAGGACATACTCTAACGGATTAGAGGATTAAACGTGTTCGTAACATCCTTTTGAGTTAGTATTTGGTCGAGACACTTTGTGAAAAAGAAATGGTTGGGAAGTCAAGAAGAAGACAATGTACTAAACTATATTGTACAACTATAAAAGAACGTCTTATGACAACTAGACAGTTGGCCCGAACCAATCTGAGATAAAAACATGGTACGATCAAAAGGCAACAATGTACTTTTGAGCCTTGTGGTCGGGTTCTTGTCCTAATTCCAATCTGAGGGCACTCGCTCCAAGCTCGGTTTATTGGCCCATAGGACCTATGTAGTGGAGCGTAAAGTTGGCGAGTTGGATTATATTGTTTTAACGCCAGATGGTTGTAAGCGCCAACAGCGTTGCCATATCAATATGTTAAAGCCTTACCTTGCTAGACTTGATGTTGAAACAAAGAAAGACAGCAAGATCGCTGCTTTCTGTGTTGTGGATAAAGCTAATGAAGTTGATCTGCCTACAAGTAGTGTTAGATTAAAGAATTCTGATTGTTTGGCGAACTTGGATAATAAATTAGATCATCTAACCATTGAACAACAAGATGATTATCGTGGGATTATACAGGATCAAATGGTTTTGTTTCCTGATGTACCAGGGCAAACAATTGTAACTTACCATGATGAAGATGTAGGTGATGCTCGGCCAATAAAACAACTTCCCTACAGATGTAATCCAATAAAACAAAAACAGTTCGCTGTTGAAATTCAGTACATGCTGGGGAATTATATTATTGAGCAAAGTAGTAGTCCCTGGAGTTCACCTTGTATTTTGGTTCCTTAAACCTTTCGATTTTGTACCGATTTCCAGAAAATAAATACGAAATCGGATAATTATCCCATTCCCCGTATAGATCATTGTACATTGATAGAGTATGGAATGTAACGCTTCATTTGTTAGCACGTTTGATTTATTGAAAGGATATTGGCAGGTACCATTAACGGAGCGAGCCAAGGACGTTTTTGCATTCGTGACTTCACAAAGACTTTATCAATACAGAGTTCTACCCTTCCGCATGAATAATGCACCGGCGACCTGTCAACGCCCGCCTGATGAACAACGTCATTTTAGTCCAGGAAAAATTATTAATTTTGTTTGTCGACCTAACACAAATTGCAATAGAATATTTGTCACCACAGTGCACTCCTATAAGGTCCCTAGAATGACATACTAAAAATCTCTAAAAAATCCAAGTGGTGGAAATATGACTAATTTGCATAAATCGTTAATCCCTTTCGCGTTTTATATTTATTCCTATATTTGGGTATATTATTATTATTTATTTTTTTGCTACAACAACAGCACTCAAAAATAGCTACTCATAATACACTTTAGGTGCAATGAGCTGATTCAATATGTGCACTTGCAGGGAGCTAAAATAAACACTATAGGTGCCACTTTTCTATAATTGCAAAACACAACAGTTCAATCAATGAAGAATGATGTTGTGTTTTTTTCTCTCGCAAATTTTATTTTATTCCATCTAGAATGTGGCATCAAAGCACGAAGTGTAGCCACTTAAATTGTTAATTATACTATTCAAATTAAGTATCAAACTTTTAACTAAGTTTTCCCCGGAAAATACTGATTTTACACTCATTTTGCGGTGCAGAATAAATGTGGTTATAGAAAACCTAAAAAATAGTCAAGATTTCCAAGTACATGTATACAGGTACATGTACATTTGTAAACAACATTTACTTTCCTAAATTAAGCAGGAAACCAGTCACATACAAATGGGGAAATTACCGGAAAAGACTTAAAAAATGATTAACCAGGTGAAACTACTTGATTTATCCAAAATCATATTCATTAGTAATGAGTCATTCTTTTAATTAATTATTTAATGGATAACAAGGTTTTACCAATAAAGTAAAAGAACAGGTATCTCCTGAAAACTAAATCCACTCTCCAAAAGTGTAATTGGTCCAATGTTTCAAGGTTTAGACTATTTTCCTTAGTATTTTTTTCCTTAGTGACACCATAAAATTTAACTTTAAATATTGTAACCAGTGTGATTTGCATCCAAAATTGCAATCTTCAATGATTTTTATCGGAAATTACTTGTCACTGAATAACACACTTGGCTTATCTAATTGTATGTGTTAGACTTTTTTACAATTTTAGCAAATGTATGCTTTGGAAAGGAACATTTATACCGTTTGCAATGAAGAAATCCAGCCTATAGCTGGCGTTTTTTGGTCACGATTTTAGGGCAAATTATTTACTGTGCCTTAAGTGTCATGGCAACTTCAGTTAGTGAAGGTGGCAGCTTTCCTATGTATTTGAGGCCATAAACCTGAGACTTCTGGTAGATGAAGAAGTTCGTCAGGAATGTTGAGTACTCAAGGTTGAACACGTAGGATCTGCTTTACTGGTGATCTAGAGCCGAATGCGAGAAGGGCAGGCTGCTTTGTGGATTCATTCTTCAATGCACCCGGGATGGAGTGAACTGCCGACTTTTTAAGAAGAATAGAAAAACAACAGAATTTTGTTAATCATTACAATAAAAAATAACATTTTAAAAATTATTTATACATCACCAAAACTGACCTTAACACTTATAATAAGATAGCTTGGAGTTGAAAACTTCAAGGTTGTGCCATGCTCTCCATCATAATTATCACCATGCATGATCGATATTTATACATTATACTACATGTACCTCTAACTGCACCTATCATATTTCAGTTAACTTGTCATTGTCACAATCAATTACTGGAGGGGGGTGGGTAGATTGCAAAACATCAAATCTTAAGCCTATAATCATGTTGACTTCTTTTGCCTGGTTCCTTTCTTGTCTCTCAGTTACTCTCACTGTCGGCAGTCATTGCTGTAATCCTTTCATTGTATATCAGCAATTTAAATTTAAAAAAGGGTTGGGACCTACCTCATAATCACAAGCTGCTTGTCTACATCTTGATGCTGAGAGACATGACCTTCTGTCTTTGTGTTGTACGATAGCAACCATGGCAACAGCTAATCCATGAAGCCGTAGAGTGCCGGCCGTGTGTTCTACAAATATAAGTTAATCATGTATTACAATAGTACTCAATTTGCAAGAAATACTGTTTGTTGGCAAATATAAAGAAAAACCCAGTCGTTAGGCCCATTCTAGATCGATAAATAATTCGCAACACTCGACGTTGGCGTGCATCACCGTGACACGGCCATGACGACAGTGATTGCACGTTAGACTTGTTAGTGTATTATTATTAAATCATCTTCAACAAAGCTACTCAAATGTTAACTAGGTCTATGTATTACTACATGTAATATCATCTCAATGAACACATGCCACATTTTTGTTTGCTTACCTTTTCGCTTCCGAAGGATGGGTCCCCTATCAGCAGACACCACCACATGTACGATGACAACAGACTTGTAAACGCAAACAAGCCCAGACTTTTCAAAACAATCACATGACGCAATAGACCAATCAAAATAGTTTTGCTTGCCAGCACCATCAGCGCTTAATCAGCACGTGAATGGCAGGTCATTGCGTAGCACTCACTTTTTAGCACTTTGTTTCTTAGAGTGTGTAAGCAACAAAAATCTTTAATTTGGGGGTTTCCTTGAACTTGTTCAAGTCTCTCACCTTAGGAAACCCTTCACCTATCTTTTAGCCCAATTTATGGACACACCATTTTTTCCCAGTTTTTGTTTGCTGGGCTAAATATCACAATGGTATCATTGTTCATATGATTTTCCATAAGGTTTTAATATGATAACTGTGCCAGTAGGCAACTTGGTGAATTTGAAGCTCACCAATACTGACTACTTGATGATATCTAGAGACAGTGTAATGTGCGCACATTTATTGGTTTACGAAGGTGTCATTTTGAATTATTACTATGTTCACATAATTATTCAGTCACTTATATGCTTTAGAAGGATATGTAAGTAGAATCACCAAAATAAACTATTCAAAAAAATTAATAATAATAATATACCCAAATATAGAAATAAATATATTACGCGACAGGGATTAACGATTTATGCAAACTAGTCATATTTCCACCACTTGGATTTTTTGAGATTTTTAGTATGTCATTCTAGGGACCTGTGGTGAAAAATATTCTATTGCAATTTGTGTGTGGTCAAAACTTATTTTCCCTGGACTATTTCTGGGCAGTCTAATGTTGAAGTTTATATCGATGATCTTATAATGGTATACATGGAAGCATCATATGCAATCTATATGTGTTTTGTTTGGTCGATTGACGATTGTCCATTGGAATTCGGCCTCCCTTTTAGTCTTTGGGCAAGACGTTGCTTAATTCGCAGCCACGAGAGGGCCCTTTCGCGACAAACCATCGGCGCTCACGAACCAGTCCGTGTTACGCCCTCTCGAAAGCGCCCTCTCGTGGCTGCGAATTAAGCAATGTCTTGCCCAAAGACTACCTCCCTTTTGGAATGGTTACCCATTTGGAACGGGTACTCTTTAAATTGGGGTGCCGGGCTTTGTTCGTGGCTCTCTTACCTTGGGGTTGTCTCGGGGCCGTACGTGTGGACATTTTGATTCTGTTTCACGTGAGGTATTCCGTTGACGCACCTTTTTCTGTATCGCGTTGTACAGTGTGGCTGTGTTTGTATTTGACTCTGTCTCTATTTTTGGCTGTTTGGATGTGGTCCCGAGGTACCCAGGTTAGTTGAGCCGCCTGGCACTGTTTTAAAGGTAATGAGTTTAGTTTATTTCGTTAAAGATAATGGTGTATATTTTGTACTTATAGTTATGTGTTATTTATAGTGCCGATCTTTTCAGTGTAAATAAAATGAATCCATACATTTGAATATGGAACTGATTCGTCACTTGTTGATTCATCACTGTCTTGTTCGAATTAGTCGATTCTATTATCGCTGTTAATCGAGGGGCCTTTGTACTGACCCTGGCCCCTTGTACGTAACAATATGAATTTACATGTTTCTGAAATTTCATGTTGGGAAAACATCCATTCTGGGGGCGAAAGATAATTACAAATCAATAGCTGTCATTTTCATACTGTAAATCAGGATTACTCGGTGCATTGATGTCATACAGAAGCATGAACTTTCCATCGTCAACAACTTTGTTATGACCTCTAATCTCCATAGGACTTTTACAGGGCAGACGCAGGTGCAACAAAATATAAGCCCGTTGGACAGTGACCAGTTGGCTTGGTAAAACACTTACAACTTGGTTACCCAAGCCCATCTACAAGACAGAGACATGTTCCGTTTCGCGCATGCGCAGATCATTTTGTTGTGCTCGGCTTGCTGTTCTCTTTGTCTTGCGTCCCGAATCGCAACCACGACAACGTGTACAAAATATACCACACCGTAGTGCTGAATCAAGGAGCACACGACACGCAATCTTTGGCGTTGAATGGCGTTTTTTGCCGCAACAGTCCTGAACGCCTGAAAAACCCGTCGTCTGCTATACGAACGCGCGTTGGAGAACGCGACTTGCCGCAAGTCAACGCCATATATCTAACATGTTTGATTTTTGACGCGCGTGAACGCGCTTCAACGCCAATGAACGCAAGAAAAAGCGTCGTGTGCTACGGATGGTGGCCAGACTTGGCGGCGGCGGAGAGGATTTGGCCAATTAGCTTGCGTCTTGATGTCACATGATTTTAAAATGGCAGCCCCCATGAACAAGGAGACGTTTGAATGGACTCGCGCATTGACAGCGTGTGCTCTGACCAGTCTCCGCTGGCCGCCAACTCTTGCGGCGAGAGGCGTTCTCTCTTGCGGCAAAAAACGCCAGTCAACGCCAAAGTTTGCGTGTCGTGTGCTCCTAGCTTTACAGACCGGACGCTATACTTCACGTGAAAACCGTTCCCAAACTCGACGGGAGGAGACATGTTCGGTTTCGCGCATGCGCAGATCGATGTTTTCGCTTAGCTTACCGTCCTCTTTGTCTCCCGTCCCGAATCGAAAGGTCGCTATTAACAAGGCCATACCAAAGTACTGCCAATGTACTGCCGTTTCTTCCAAAACAATTAAAACACTTCAAACTCATTCGTTAATTACGATTCATAAATACCTGGGACAGTTTAGGAATTCCTATTGGTCGAGAGCCCGTCACGTGGCCGGTATTAAACGGACGATAAAGACATGGCTGGAAGTGTTTAAAACCAGCTGGCAACAAAACCCTGTCACGCGATGTCCCATTATACCCGTCCCCAGGGCTCACTTTATCTCCAGCCGTACCTCGTCTCCAAAAGTAAGAGCGGGTAGTGTTGGGCACGTACAGCTCGACACCCTGGGAACGAGGTTGCCAATGGCAGTAATAGTCTGGTTCATAGTAAATACGCTTTATTGCATGTATTGTGTAGAGCGACAGAGGCGGAAACATGTCATTTGACAAACACAGAATGGCAAAACACCGACATTTACTTGCGACAATTTTCCGGGATTTTCGGGGCTTTTTTGGCTGAATTAAACAAAAAAGGTATTTATAAATGGGAATAAATGTGTTGTTCGGTCGGTATTAATCACTCTGTTTAATACCGCTTGGAGTCTGGGTGCTGATAATTACCCTCGCCTTCGGCTCGGGTAATTATCAGCACCCAGACTCCAAGCGGTATTAAACAGAGTGATTAAAACCTCTCGAACACACATTTATTCCCTTTATTAAATTACCTATTACAATTACCTATTGTGAATAAGATTAATACTGCTGCAAACTGCTTACTGGCTGGAATGACCTGAAATATACAAATCAAATAAGTTAAGAGGGCCTAATATTTCGATCTTAACAAGATCTTCTTCAGAGACTAAATGACTGTGTACAAGAAACAAACATATATAGGGCAACATACAGCATGATGCACATCATAGACGCTGAAAAAACACAAAAGAAAAAAGCACAGAGTTCAATAGAACAAACAACAAAAGGAGGATTAGGCTGAGGGATTAAAGGGTGAGGTCAGTGTGGGTAGGATCAAAGGCAGGGTAGGAACAAAAAAAGAAAGGGTAAAGTCACAAGGAAAGGGGTCCAGGGTGGAGATCAAAGGGAAGAACTAACAAAGAAGTATGAATAGGAGTAATGAGGAGGGGGGGGGGGGGGGGGGGGTTTGAGGAAAACCAGAGGAGTGAGAACAAACAAAAACAGAATTCTGGCAAGGAATGAATCTGAAACAGATGACAAATGGAGAAAAAAATAGAAGTTAATCATTTCCTAGTTGGATGTTAAGCCCATGTGGTTGAATAGTCCGAAGACGATTCATCCAAACTTTCTCCCGGCTGAGGCGGACTGATTCTTTCCGATGGCCAAGTGATTCTATGCCCTGAAGAATCATATCAGAAATACAATGGTTAGGCTGGTTAAAGTGATGTCCTACAGGGGTATCCAGTTTCTTGGTGTTGACAGTCGATCGATGACCGTAGAAACGCTTTTTTAGGGCATTTTTGGTCTCTCCGACATACTGAACTCCACAAAACCTGCAAGAGATGAGATATATGACATTAGATGTACTGCAAGTGATGTTACCAATAATTCTATGAGTAGTACCAGAAGAGTGGCCAGAAAAGGAGTCGGACTCCTGAATGTGGATCTGGCAGACCACACATCTAGAACTGCACTTGAAAGTTCCGTGCTGGATGGGGGGAGATGCATCCAAGCTGGGAACTTCGGCTCGAACAATGAGGTCTCGTAGATTTTGAGGGCGTCTATAGGCCAATACAGAGCTGTCGGGGATGGCCCGGACAAGGCGATCTGAAGTGTCACGGTGGGGAATGTGATGGCTGTCGTTAGTGATTTTGCGAAGGGAAGGGAGATTGGGGTGAAAGGTAGTCACCAGGGGGATCATGGGTTTGGCATTAGCCTGGGGGGCCTTTACCTGTAGAGCCAAATTTCTGGGTACGGCTTTGGCTCTGTCAATGGCACGTTGAACTTGGCGGGAACTGTGACCCCTGGCAACCAAGTTGTTCTTCAGTATCTGTGAATGGCGGGAGAAATCATAGTCGTTAGAACAAATCCTTTTGAGTCTGAGGGCCTGACTAAATGCTATACCAGTCTTGCAATGCCTAGGGTGACAGCTGGAGGAGTGGAGATACTGGTGTGTGTCTGTGGGTTTAGAATACAGATCAGTGGTTATTAAGTTGTCCTCCTTGCGGATGGTGACATCCAGGAAGTGTTGCCCTATATATGTTTGTTTCTTGTACACAGTCATTTAGTCTCTGAAGAAGATCTTGTTAAGATCGAAATATTAGGCCCTCTTAACCCTCTTAACTATCTTGTTAAGATCGAAATATTAGGCCCTCTTAACTTATTTGATTTGTATATTTCAGGTCATTCCAGCCAGTAAGCAGTTTGCAGCAGTATTAATCTTATTCACGTTTCCACTTCTCTGTTGCAGTATCCCTTCGTGGTGATCCTCCTTTTTGGCTTGTAAGTATTGTTTTGTTTTGTTTTGTTGTTTTGTCTGTACATTAACTTTAATTTCTCTCCCTCCCTACAGATATGAGTAACACTATTTGTATTTTCCAACAGCTCAGAAAGAATAGGGAGAAGGCCCTTCGCTACTCCTACCATCAGGATAACTACAATTTCTTCTCCCTCTCTCGATTTATCCCTAAAGGTTTGCAACTATCTCCCTCTCCATGCTTAGGAACCCTCTCGCCACACCTACAAAGGAGGTGGAATCAAGTTCTGCATGGTGCATCCGTTAAACTAATTAATATCCTCTCTCAACAGTGTCATTTTATTCTTCAGGACCTCCACCAGAATATAGCCCACCTTGACTCAGAACTCAGATCCAGCTGTACAGACACCAGGTACAGGGAATTCCATGATGAGATTGATAGGGGCCTATCTAACCTTGACTCTGTTCTTATCAACAGGAGAAACAAGAAGATTGGTGGCTTGCTTGCCAAGCAGCATCAACGCAGACAGAGACGTTTTAGACGTCCCAAGCCCCAATCGATAACACCCCCTGCCAATACTGTTATTAACCTTTCCTCTTCATCCGTATCAGATGCTGAACACAAACTTCTCTCCAAGGGTCTGAACTTCTGTCCCACTCCCCGTACTGTGAACCAGGTACAGCTCAGCCAAGATCTCACGGAATACTATCGTAGGATCCGTCTCCGTGAGTTTTTTCTTGATTCTGACCCCTGTGACCCAGAACCCTTCCGTGTCAAGAGCGCATGGGTACCCCCTAAGAATCGTGTACCAGCTCTCGAAACATACGTTCAAGTTGTCAATACCCAAGTCACTAACCCTGGTAACTTTCCCCACAGGACCCATGATAACCTCCCCAGGGAAGAGCGCCTTGCACTTGCTGCTTTGCGTTCTCGTACTGACATCATCATCAAGCCAGCTGATAAAGGCTCAGCCGTGGTCATCATGGATCGTCAGCAGTACATCGACGAGGCCCACCGTCAGTTGGACAACCGTACTAACTATATCTGCCTTGACTCTGATCCCACAGGTACATTCTCTCGAGAGATACAGCAGTTGCTTGATGACATGCGATCACGTGACCAACTGTCAAAGAAAGCTCACAAATTTCTTTCACCCACTGACTGTAGAACTGCCAGGTTTTATCTTCTCCCCAAGATTCACAAGACTGGTAACCCTGGTAGGCCTATCGTCTCGGGTAATGGCTCACCCACGGAACACATCTCCCTGTTTATTGACAGTTTTCTTAAACCCCTTGTCCATAGGATTCCATCATACATCCATGACACCCCAGACTTCCTGCGCAAGCTCGAAGGAATCAAGGACCAGATTCCCAGAACGGCCATCATTGGGACCTTTGACGTCTCATCCCTGTACACTAACATACCACACGAAGAAGGTATTCGTGCTTGTTCCATAACCCTAGCTAGGGCAGGACACACGACCCCTCCCATAAGTGACATACGCGCCCTCATGAAACTTGTACTAACGAAGAATAATTTTTCCTTCCTAGATAAGCACTATCTACAGGTACATGGCACTGCAATGGGTACTCGCATGGCACCCTCCTTTGCATGCCTCTTTTTGGGTGACCTCGAGGAACGCATGCTTGCCTTAGCACCGTGCCGTCCCTGGATCTGGTGGAGATACATTGATGATGTATTTTTCATATGGACCAGTGATGAGGACAGTCTGCTGACTTTCACTAATCACATGAATTCCATCAAGTTCACATCAGAGTACTCACATCATCAGGCCCACTTCCTGGATGTCACCATCCGCAAGGAGGACAACTTAATAACCACTGATCTGTATTCTAAACCCACAGACACACACCAGTATCTCCACTCCTCCAGCTGTCACCCTAGGCATTGCAAGACTGGTATAGCATTTAGTCAGGCCCTCAGACTCAAAAGGATTTGTTCTAACGACTATGATTTATCCCGCCATTCACAGATACTGAAGAACAACTTGGTTGCCAGGGGTCACAGTTCCTGCCAAGTTCAACGTGCCATTGACAGAGCCAAAGCCGTACCCAGAAATTTGGCTCTACAGGTAAAGGCCCCCCAGGCTAATGCCAAACCCATGATCCCCCTGGTGACTACCTTTCACCCCAATCTCCCTTCCCTTCGCAAAACCACTAACGACAGCCATCACATTCTCCACACTTCAGATCGCCTTGTCCGGGCCATCCCCGACAGCCCTGTATTGGCCTATAGACGCCCTCAAAATCTACGAGACCTCATTGTTCTAGCCGAAGTTCCCAGCTTGGATGCATCTCCCCCATCCAGCACGGAACTTTCAAGTGCAGTTCTAGATGTGTGGTCTGCCAGATCCACATTCAGGAGTCTGACTCCTTTTCTGGCCACTCTTCTGGTACTACTCATAGAATTATTGGTAACATCACTTGCAGTACATCTAATGTCATATATCTCATCTCTTGCAGGTTTTGTGGAGTTCAGTATGTCGGAGAGACCAAAAATGCCCTGAAAAAGCGTTTCTACGGTCATCGATCGACTGTCAACACCAAGAAACTGGATACCCCTGTAGGACATCACTTTAACCAGCCTAACCATTGTATTTCTGATATGATTCTTCAGGGCATAGAATCACTTGGCCATCGGAAAGAATCAGTCCGCCTCAGCCGGGAGAAAGTTTGGATGAATCGTCTTCGGACTATTCAACCACATGGGCTTAACATCCAACTAGGAAATGATTAACTTCTATTTTTTTCTCCATTTGTCATCTGTTTCAGATTCATTCCTTGCCAGAATTCTGTTTTTGTTTGTTCTCACTCCTCTGGTTTTCCTCAAACCCCCCCCCCCCCCCCCTCCTCATTACTCCTATTCATACTTCTTTGTTAGTTCTTCCCTTTGATCTCCACCCTGGACCCCTTTCCTTGTGACTTTACCCTTTCTTTTTTTGTTCCTACCCTGCCTTTGATCCTACCCACACTGACCTCACCCTTTAATCCCTCAGCCTAATCCTCCTTTTGTTGTTTGTTCTATTGAACTCTGTGCTTTTTTCTTTTGTGTTTTTTCAGCGTCTATGATGTGCATCATGCTGTATGTTGCCCTATATATGTTTGTTTCTTGTACACAGTCATTTAGTCTCTGAAGAAGATCTTGTTCAGATCGAAATATTAGGCCCTCTTAACAATTACCTATTGTTAGCATTGTCTTTGCATTCGCTTACGCTCACTGATTGCAAAAGTTCATCACCGATTGTGACTATGCATCACGTCCCATCTACGATCACGTGAACAAGTACATCATCCATCGCAAAAGTTTATCACTGATCGCAAAAAAAGGCCATCACCGATTGCAAAAGTGCATCAGCACCGATTCGATGATTACCTTAAATGTCTCTTTGGCGTTTTGTTTTTTATTCTGAGCATTTTCGCGTTGGAATAACCCCAGAAAATGTAATTTTGTTGTCATCAATGCTAGGGAAAAGTATTGTTTTTTGTTCCTATAACTGGCGTAATAAATCTCCAAATGAAACAAAACCATCCTGAGGGTTAGACAATGTGACGGCATTAACACTGGTATATAGACGACGTGCCCTCTGTTTACATCTGTATTGAAATGTGCCCGGCAGTATGCGCAGGCATCATGTTTTACATAAATTTGGTTAAGAGATGACATCAGAGGACATCAGAGGTCACATAATTCAAAGGCGATCTGACCTGCGACGTCACTCTTTAAGCAAATTTGATGTAAAACACGATGTGTGCGCATACTGCCGGGTACATTTGAATACAGATGTAAACACGTGACGTCAGAGGGGACATCGTCTATACTATAACCTTCAATTTTAACGTTTTAATCTATATTGTACTATTCGTCTTCAGTGCTACGCAGTTCTGCTTCATTTTGATCTTTAACATACACGTATTGTACCATGTAGTTTATTTATTATTTATTTATTTATTAATTATTTATTTATACTTGGATCTACTGTTCTCCCACGGGCTTCAGTAAAAGAAAACAACGGGAAGAAAATACAATTTTAGAGGGGGGGGGGGGTTAAAAAATGAAAATTTGTCATCTATAAAGAAGCTTGTTGCCTGAAATCGTTGTCATAGCTATAGATACGTCGAAGTCTGAGGAACTGTGAGTAAGGAATAGAATCCTTACAAGATTGTGTAAGGGAGGAGACGTGTTGTAGATAGCAGTGGGAGTCAGTAGGCTTGTAGAACATGGAGGTTACTAACCGTTCACCATCAATCCAAAGTTAAATGTTGAATGTCAGACTATATGTGTCAAACTTGACCCCAACAAACTTAGGTTCGCCCTGGAACTATCCCCGCCACAGTAAAACATTATGTTTGGCACACGAATTTTAACTGTGGACCGTTTTTTTTCAATCGTGGACCCTGTTGTCCTCTATTGTTCTACGTCTACTATTTGAATGCAGATACAAACTCACACATACACCCATTGTATACAATGTAGTTTATTTATTATTGGTTTATTTATTATTTATATTGTGTAGCCATTCAGTGAAATCCTCTGTTCTGCCATAGGGCCCATGCAGTGAGATTACAGTTTTAGAGGTGGGAGAGAAACCCGTGTCGCAGTGGTGGAAGGCGAGGAAAGAACCGCTAAGATAATTTGACTCCCTAAAAGCTGACGTTTTTAAATCAGATAATTGTTTTTAACTCAATATTTATTTTAATAGGGTTGACAGACTGTGAGCAATAGCGGCCGTGAGACCCAGACAATCGGACTTGTTTTGAAGTAAAGAAATAGCAGTATTATGGCTGGAATGGTAAGTTTTGTTCGTGTTGACGATTTGTCAAGAGGTAGCCTATAATATCAACAATTCCTGTCTTTGTGAATCTGCGCCCATGTAGAAATCGAATGCCAGAGCGCGTCTTTACCCAAACAAAGTGTTTTTTGACAGACTCCATCGGATGTAAACAGGTCACATATAGCCTTGTTCATCTTGTTTATCTCGCAGTAATTACCCCTACACCCTAAACAAGATTGGTTGAAAATAACCAATTGATTTTGTCGGAATTCTAATTTTGACGCCTTAATTAAGTTAATTTGTATATTTCAGGTTAACGGTTATCACCCATCCGTTTCACACATCTCGATGGGACTGTTAATATGTATGGGAAAAGTCTTTGCGGAAATATAAATGTACAATCCAAATAAGAAATGATTCTAGTGTTGTGTTTACACTGTATATCTTTTTTTTTGTTATTTACAGAAAGAAGTATTCCTGTTCTTTGTAGGAATTGCTCTTATTATGTATTTTAAAATCTCGAGAGATAAGACGCTAGAATTAAGTACCATAATGCTGCCTACATATACAGTGAGCAACATCTCTCGTTTAAAAGGGACCCTCCACAGATCAAAGCAGACAAAGAACGTGTCCGACACCACCGTAATGCATCATGATGTTGAACAGTCTAGACATGGGTCGCACTCAACTGGCAAGTGTAATTACCGCGTCCAAGTGCACAAACCAAATGCTAAAGTACGCAAGAGCATCGTGTCCTGTCGAAAACTACAGTGCACCATGGAGATAACGCGTGCTGACGACAAAGACAGGTTTGCAGGAATGGACGCCGTGATCTTTCACATCGAGAGCTGGAAGAAAGTCATCCTAACATCCGAGCTCCCGGCCAATATGAATCCTAATCAGACTTGGGTTTACCACACCATGGAGGCTCCGAGACCGGTGTTGATAGAGCGTGACATAGTCCCACTCTGGTTACCGGTGAATATTTTGTGGACGTACCACAGGCAAACCGAACTCACCTATCCTTACGGGTATTATGACCCCAAGACACCCAAGGCGAAGAAGGCGAAATCAGTGGGAGAGTGGCTGCGGGGAAAGACCAAGTTTGCCTTGTGGATGGCGAGTAACTGCGAACAGATCTCCTGGCCGAGAACGAACTTTGTCCGTCAGCTCAGCAAATACATTCCAGTCGACATATACGGGCGTTGTGGGAATCTCACGTGTTTGCCGAGATGGAGGAGAAAATGTAACAACCTGGTACGAAAGTACAAGTTCTATTTGTCGTTGGAGAATTCGGAATGCGAGGATTACATTACCGAGAAAGCGTGGAGGGTGCCTTTGCAGCTAGGGGTGGTCCCCGTCGTATACGGCCCCAAGCGGAAGGTATACGAAGAGTTGCTGCCTCCCAATTCGTTCATTTACATCGGCGATTATAAAAACATATCTGAACTGGCTAATTATTTGAAACTCTTGGACTCTAAACCTGAACTGTATGTCCAGTATTTGGAATGGCAATACCAAGGCACCGTAAGGAGAAACAGGGCCATTACCGAACCGTTCATCCATTCCGAATTTTGCGATCTGATTCCTTTCATCGACAGAGTGAAAAGGGGCGAATTGAAACGGATACTCTTGGGTAAACACTTTTTTCCAAAATCATGTAGAAAGCCTGACCAAAATAACAATACAGCTTCAGATTTTGGGCTCGGAAATTGGAATCCTTGGTAAACCTTTACCTGCCGCGCCTGTCCCGTTGCATTTTAGTCTGGTTAACACTTTTATCGCACATATTTTCTGTGCAGAAATCTGCGATATTGCAGATTTAATCGCACATTTCTGCGATATTGCAGATTTTATCGCACATTTCTGCGCACATTTCTGCGATATTGCAGATTTTATCGCACATTTCTGCGATATTGCAGATTTTATTGCACATTTCTGCGATATTGCAGATTTTATCGCACATTTCTGCGCCGATTTCTGCGACTGCGATTTGATGAGCAGGTACTTTCTGAAGAAAATTTCTGAAGAAAATTATAAATAATTGATGTTTTATTGGTTCACTTCCACCATGGATTTATGCATAAAATTCATGGCATGTTTGTCATTCAATCCAATGATGCATTGAGAATGTCGATAAGGTTTATTCTGGTGAATCTGTCCAGGTAACTCTAGGTATTAGGCCTGTTCCCTAAGGCAGGGGCGGAGATTTCTTGTTACAATTTTGTGGGGGGGATGATTTTTGTCCAAGATGAAACCTGCGAGCGCGGAGCGCGAAGCCTTTACGGCGTGGGGTCCGGGGCTGAAGGGCCCTGGGAAATTTTGCATTCTAGATGCTCTGTAATTATCTTAGGCCATTTAGAGGCATAATTGATGAAGGAAAAAGAAATAAAAAACTTCAAAATTGGAGTTGTAGAATTTGGGCCTTTTGAATTTGGGCAATACTTTTCTAATTTTCATTACAAGTCAGTGCAGTATCAGTTCAAAAAACATGCAACACAGTAGTCAGCAATACATGTATATGTCTTTGAAAATGCATTAATTACACCAGTGCAAAAAAAAGGAAGTTGAGTTTCCGGTAAAAACGCCCCCCAAAAAGATAGGTCGGTTGGGAATTTTTTTTCAATGCGGTATCTCCCGTGCATCAATGCAAGTACATTTTGTATTTGCATACATATTCGTAAAAAATAGTATTTAATTCCCTCAAAATAAATATACATATACAAGTGATTGTATATCTACTACTTTGGGGTATGACAAATATTAAACGTTTAAAACTTCTGTTACCAAGGCTGCATTCCACTTACGCGAACTGTTTGCGCGAACGTTCGCCTACGTTTTTAGTTTGCGTTAGTTGAAGTGGAACGATATTTTAAAACTACGTTTTCAAAATGGCGGCGCTATGTGCTATGGACAGTGACATCGTTTGGTTGGCTGCTTTTTGTCCAACTCATTATTTTTCTTAAAAATATCCCTATAACTGCTCAAAACAATCCACCATTTATAACGAAAAGTATGAAACGTAAAAAGAAAAACTGTGAAAAGAACACTGCCGTCTGCTAACCTCTTCGCCATCTTTAAAATACGTCACTGGCCAACGGCGAACAGGGGTGCGTTCCGCTCAAGCGAACGTTGCCAACGTTGGCCAACGTTAGCGTTGTTCGCGTGAGTGGAACGCAATGTTCGCCAATTATGTTGGCGAACGTTAGCGAAAACGGCGAACGACATTTCGAGCTGTTCGCTGTTGGCCAGTGACGTATTTTAAAGATGGCGGAGAAGTTAGCAGCCGACGGTTTTCTTTTCACGGTTTTGATTTACGTTTCATACTTTTCGTTATAAACGGTAGGTTGTTTTGAGCAGTCAAAGAGACCTTTTAAAGAAAAATAATGAGTTGGACAAAAAGCAGACAACCAAACGATGTCACTGTCACTGGGCGCCGCCATTTTGAAAACGTAGTTTTTAAAATATCGTTCCACTTCAACTAACGCCAACTCAAAACGTAGGCGAACGTTCACGCAAACAGTTCGCGTAAGTGGAACGCAGCCCTGCTTGGAATGTCGTTCGCTAGCGTTAGCCAACATAATTGTCGCACATTGCGTTCCACTCACGCGAACAACGCTAACATTGGCCAACGTTGGCAACGTTCGCGTGAGTGGAACGCACCCCATCTTTCCTCGATACCCGTACCCAGGCCTGGACGTCCAACGTGGTCTGTCTGGTCTCCGCGCGCTCTGTTCACAGTGAGTAAACATGCGGGAGGCCAATCACAGACCGATCATTACAAAAAGTTTGTACACGCCGCGCCGCGAGTCTCCAACTGGGCGTTTATTCGACTTTACTGAGTCACTTCTTGATTATAATCTCAATGCAGGGAAAGTAAACTTACGACACTCGCACTTGCTGGGCTGCGTGGTGCGCTGGCTTGTCAAGGGGTATTTGCATGTTACGGACTCTACGCAAATTAGGACGCCTACCCGTAAAAAGTGGGGGGGATGATTACATTGGTCATCCCCCCCAGATCAAAAAGTGGGGGGGGGATATATCCCCCATCCCCCCTGGGATCTCCGCCCATGCCCTAAGGCTGTTTGGGAAATTTGAACGTTGTCTATAGATGTTTGAAACCCTTATGCGAATTGTGTTTAGTCTAATTCTGTTTTCTTAGTAGATGATTGGCCGAATTCCACTTATCAGACGATTGTCCATTGAAATTCAGCCTCCCTTTTGGAATGGTTACCCATTTGGAACGGGTACTCTTTAAATTGGGGTGCCGGGCTTTGTTCGTGGCTCTCTTACCTTGGGGTTGTCTCGGGGCCGTACGTGTGGACATTTTGATTCTGTTTCACGTGAGGTATTCCGTTGCCGCACCTTTTTCTGTATCGCGTTGTACAGTGTGGCTGTGTTTGTATTTGACTCTGTCTCTATTTTTGGCTGTTTGGATGTGGTCCCGAAGTACCCAGGTTAGTTGAGCCGTCTGGCACTGTTTTAAAGTCAATGAGTTTAGTTTATTTTGTTAAAGGTAATGGTGTTTATTTTGTACTTATAGTTATGTGTTATTATAGTGCCGATCTTTTTAGTGTAAATAAAATGAATTCATACATTTGAATATGGAACTGATTCATCACTTGTTTATGTTCGAATTGGTCGATTCAATTATCGCTGTAGCTTTTTAAACTGGCTACATAGGGGATGCAAGTAGAAACGCGCTAACAAGCCTTTAAGTTGCTTCACAAGAATTTAGTTCTGCCCCTTTAACAGACAGCCTCTGGTTTCCTGTAGTCAGCGGTTTTCTATAATAAACAATCATACATAATAACAATCATTAATTATGTAACATGTGGCAATATTAGAGCGGACAATTATGTGCCTTAATTAGTCAATCAACATGAACATATTAATTATAAATGAACAGGTAAATCACAGATAAGTTACTATGCACCCAGCCACTTGCATATACTTAAAGGTATATAGGGGGCCTACACCATTTGCGAAATTTTTTACTACCGAATTATTAAGAAATATCTTACTTATATGAAAGTAAATACTGATTCTAGGCATCCAGCAAAATGATTGCGCTAGATATCCTGTAATTATTCTTAAAAATTGACGGCGATCGCGTAAAAACACAAATAACATAAGAATAACTGCTCGTCGCCGGTTAAAAACAAACGCTGTTTTTCGTGTTTTTCTTGACATCCATGATTGTAAAAACTTCGGACAGGTCAGTTAAACGATATTTAATATAAAATACAACCCCCCAAATCTACTCATTCATGATAATTCAAGCATTTACCAATGGTGTATACTACCTTTAAACGCATGTACATGTAGGCCTACATGTCAACAATCTATAACCATGTTTCCATACAATTTGGATGACAGAAACCCCCTTAAATGTAGTCAAATCTAAATTACCCCAACTTATATAAGTACATTATGCAGGAGTGTCTATTAATAACAATGAATGTTAACTAGTACTAACCAACTGTAGCATTCCTTGGAATTCTTAAAGCGGCAACAAATGACGGAAATTTACATGTGCAGTCGCACCATGTCCTCTGGCATGTATTGTGAAGTTTTCTAGAACACAAAAAGGGTACCGCCAATTGAGGGCGCTATTTAAACTTTACGCCGTTACATAACCGACCCCAAAATGAGGTAATAACAATTACTCATTTCTAATTAACGAAACGGCGACAGTACTCATAACTATCCACACGTGGTACTTATTGAATATACACAACTACGTGTAATCACGTAATGCAATGCTAACAAGTAACATGGATTGAGTAACTACTGATTTAATCTAACAGTAAACAATTGAAGCTTAAATAAAATTGTCAATTAACATAAGATATCCAGTCTTCTTATTATCTTGGGACTAGGGTTTACAACTATTAAACCATCTACCCGAGCAATCGGGTAGGTTGTGGGTCTGCTACGCCTTCCTCCAAAAGACAAAGTTTAGAGATAGGTCTCTTGTAGAACTTTGGTCCCACTTTGACCTCCACTTGCCGGATCAAACCATGACGATCTGGATATGTGGTAACTACTCGGCCCAGAGGCCACTGTCCACGTGGGGCGTTGTCATCTGCAACAAGGACCACGTCATTTACTTCAAAGTTCCTCTTCGGTCTAGTCCACTTCTGCCTCTGCTGCAGAATGGGCAAATACTCTTGAACTCATCGTCTCCAAAACTGGTCAACAAGGTACTGGGATTGTCTCCATCTCCGTCGCAGGTAGCTGTCTTCTTTGGTGAAGATACCAGGAGGTAAACTTTGGTTCCTTCTGTGCAAGAGCAGGTGATTGGGAGTTAACGGTTCATCATCTTTGGGATCCATACTCAGATGTGTAAGGGGTCGAGCATTCAGAATAGCTCCTACTTCTGTCATGATGGTGATCAGGGACTAGTCGGCAGCTGCTAGTCGGTAACAGCTTGCTGCTGAAGGAGATTCTCTAGGATCCTTCTCACAGAGCGAATGATCCTTTCCCACACTCCTCCTATGTGGTTCGCCGTTGGGGGATGAAAATGCCACTCAACACCTCTCTGCACAAGAAAGTTATTGACCTTCTTGAAGTTCAGTACAGCGAGATTGTCCTGAAGCTCCTTGTGACCGCCCTTGAAGTTAGTTCCATTGTCACTATAGATATGTTCTGGGGAACCTCGACGATGGATAAATCGTCGCAGTGCCTGATAAAGGAATCTGGCTCTAGGGAGAAGGCAACCTCCAGGTGGACAGCTCTGCTCGACATGCACGTAAAGATGCAGCCATACCGCTTAACATGGCTACGTCCCTGCTTAGCCAAGAATGGACCGAAGTAATCAACTCCGGTGTAGCTAAAGGGTGGTTTGTCTGGCGTCACCCTAGCATCCGGGAGATCTGCCATTAGTTGCTGTCCACGGGCAGCATTCCGCTTCTTGCACATGATACAGTTTCCAATGACCTTTCGTACAGCAGCCCCTCCCTTAATTATCCAATACTTTTGTCTTAGAGAAGCCCACGTTATCCCTGCACCCGAGTGTCCAACTACTTGGTGGTGGTCGACTATTATCAACTTTGTGATGTGATGATCCTTTGGCAAGATCAGTGGGTGCCTCTGTTCGTCTGATATTGGAGCTCTGTCCAACCTGCCTCCAACGCGGAGAAGCCCGTTGACAACAATGGGGTTCAACCTTTCGAGCTGACCACTTAGCTTGCCTGTCTTCATCTCAGGGAAAGCCTGCCTTTGGACATACTTGATCAGCTCCTTCTCAGCGACATCTGACTCCTTTGCTGTTCGAGATCCTGTGTCTTCAAAAGTGGCCTCTCCTCTGGCACGCAAGCGCAAGTAGCTCTTGAATCGAAGTATCCAGGTAATCGCCCGCGTAAGACGAAGCCAGGAGGAATACCTTGTAATCAACTCTTCCATCGAGTCAGCGCATCTAGTTGCGTAGACTTGAGTGTGTTTCACTTCTGGGTCGTTCTGGAAGTCGGTGTCAGGAACAACGGTCTTCCCGCTCATACCAACCGACTTGTCTGGTCACTGATGACCTAGCTTCCTTTGTCAGAAACCTGGGTCCTTCAAGCCTTTGCATGTACCCCTCTGGAACCATCATCTGCCGGGTTCCTGCAAGTTTCGACATATCTCCACTCGGTGGTCTCGCTCATCTCGTGTATCTTCGCATCGGAATATTCTGCTTTCATTGTTATTATACTGCAAAACTGCAGTCGAGTCTGTCCATTACGTTACATATTGCAACGCCAATCCGAGCTCTTTCTTAATAACCTGAACTAGCTTCACTGCCAAGACAGCTGCTGACAACTCGAGCCGGGGAATCGCCATCTTCTTTAGTGGACAAAGCCTTGTCTTCCCCATCACAAAGGTACAGTGACCTTTACCCTCTGAATCAGAGACCTTCAGATATACACATGCAGCATAAGCTCGCTCTGAGGCATCACAGAATGCGTGAAGCTCGTACCTGGACTCCTTGAAGTCTATAGGCCGGTAACATATCTGGACACCTTGACTACCGTCAGGTCAGGGAGTTCATCGACCCAGCTCTGCTAACGCTGCTCTTCTTCCTTCCCAACAATCTCATCCTATCCTTTGCCTTGAGCACAGAGGTCTTGGAGAAATAATTTCGCCTTGAGGATGAAGAGAGCTACGAATCCCAAGGGATCGTAAAGAGAACTAGTAGCTGAGAGGATCCCCCTCCTTGTCATTGGAACGCTCTTGCTTGCTACCTCATAACTAAACTCGTCGGCATCAACGTTCCAGCGAATACCAATAGTTCTTTCCGAAGGGAGATGATCTACCTGTAGGTCCAGGTTGACGACAGAGGCTGCTCTCTCCGACGCTCTCTCTCACCACGGAAAGCACCTTCCTGTCATTGCTCACCCACTTGGTAAGCCTGAAGCCACCCCTTCTGAGCAGCTCACATAACTGGGGAAGCAGTCTCACACCATCTTCAGCAGTGGGCGTTGATGCCAAGCAGTCGTCCACATAGAAGTTCTTGGTGACGATCTCCGCAACATCAGGATCAAAGTCCTCTTTGTTGTCTTTCACAGTTCTCTGCAGAGCAAACCCTGCACAGCTCGGTGAGGAAGTTGCTCCGAACAGATGTACAAGCATCTGGTACTCTTTTGGAGTTGCCGATAAGTCCCCATCGGGCTACCACAGGAACCGGAGTGCATCAGTGTCCCTTGGGGACACTCTGACTTGACGGAACATTCCTTCCACATCAGCAACCATGGCTACCCTCTCCTGGCGAAAGCGCATCAATACTCCGACTAATTTGTTGGTGAAGTCAGGTCCCTGTAATAGCTGGCTGTTCAGGGAGACACCTTGAAACTTAGCGGCAGTCAAAAACGACCTGAACCTTTTCAGGCTTCATAGGATGAGTTACAGAGTGATGAGGGAGGTACCAGACTACTCCTTTGTCTGTTACTTTACTTGCTTCAACCTCTTTAGCATAGCCCTTCTTTATGTAGCCCTCAATGGTCGACTTGTACCCAGAGTGAAGATGATCGTTCTTCTCCAACCTTCTCTTCAAAGACTGGAGCCTACGATCTGCCAGCTTCCGGTTGTTCGGCAAGTCGGGAGGATATTGCCTCCACGGTAGGCATAGCTGATAATACCCATCCTCCAGTGTCATGGACGCCTCCAATCCTGCCTTGGCCTTTCGGTCTTCTACCGAATATCCAAGCCTTTCGTCCTTGTCACCAAGGCCATAATCAAGTTGCAAGAAACGCTTAACCTGTTCTTGCAACTCCTCTCTGGCAGCAATGTGATTGATTCAAAAGGTTCCATGACCTTTCTGCCTTGACACAGGGCCAATTAAGGTCCAGCCCAGCAGTGAGCGGATGGCATATGGTTCCTTATTTAGACCCCTCCTTTCCTCTTGTACCCAGAAGGCTTCAGGGGTATCACTTGCAATAAGCAGCCTTACATCTACATCATCCGCTGTTGGGAGTTCTATTCCCCTCAGATGAGACCATCTACTTATTTCTTCCTGTCGAGGTGCATTATGACGAGAGATGGGAAGATTCTTCACAGTCCACACCCTTGGCATGTCTATTTCCTCTCCACCTTGGATACCTTCCACGGTGAAGCTTACTTCCATGCCCTTTCTCTCGGTGTCTGAGCTGTTAATTGTCGTTAGCTTGAAATTCTTCTTGTCGCCCTTGAGACCTAGCTCTTCCGCCATTCCCTCTTCACACAGAAAAATATCGCTTGCTTCATCTAAGAGGGTCCAAGTGGTTGTCTCTCTGTCATCATGCTTGACCTTGACCGTAAGTACTCTCAGACAAACTTCTTTACGTGAACCCACGGTGTGACTTTCCACTGTCTGCGGGCATGAAGCTGTTTCCTTTCCGGTCCCATTTTGTCGAGTTGATTCCCATTCGGACTTTGACTCAGCATGAAGAAGTGGTGCCTCCGCTTGCATCCATCCTTGCTGCAAACTGCCTTGAATGTGTTGCACTTGTATATGCTGTGTTTCTCTCCACAGCATGGACAGGAATATTTCCTTTCAGAAGTATCGTTGCCTTGTACAGCGAAGGTGGAAGCCTTGGAGCCATTTCCCCATCTTGGAGGACCGGTCTTGACTGTTTTTGTGGATCTCGCCACATTTTGTCCATATGCATTGCTCCCAACCTTAGCGTTGGTCTCGACAAAGTCTGTCATATGAGAGAATTTAGGCACAACTTTGGCCTCCATCAACGTTTGTGCAACATTTGCCCATTTTGACTGTAGTAGGTAGACTGGTAGTAATCGCTGTATCTTCAACAGGTTGTCAGTGGTACCCATGTCAGCAGTGTACCCCATATGTGTAAGGGTCATTTGGCAGCGCCTCGTGTCACGTGCCAAGTCCCACATGCTTTGGCCATCACCGGGTCTAATGGAAGAACGATCGACTACCCTTGATATGTGGGCACTTGCAACAATGTAGTTCCGCCCAAACTGGTCGTGTAGGATTTCTCGACCTCGTTTGTACCCAACTGAAGGATCAAGGAGGACACAGTTCTCAATGGCCTCATGTGCCTTGCCGGTGCAGAATTGTATGAGATACGCTAACCTTTGCCTATCATCATTCAACCTTTGACCTACATTGACCTCAAAATTATTTACAAAACCCCAATACTCTAAGGGGTCATCTGCAAACTTCCCTCTCCCAAATGGCAGTTTCCAAATTAGCATTCTCTACCTCGTTTTCTATTTTCAAGGTTCCGAGCCTTTCTTTCAGCTCATATTGTTCTTTCCGTAGATTCAGTTCCTAAGAAATTGTTCCTTTCTGAGTTTGGCGAGTTGTTGTTTCTCATTTGCTTCAGCAAGTTTAGAACTTGACTGGACACTCCATTTTGAGATTCGGGATGATGCTATAGAAATTGTATCCCTGGGAGGTGCTGTCCAGCTATCATGACTTTAAGTTGCTTCACAATAATTTATTTCTGCCCCTTAACAGACAGCCTCTGGTTTCCTGTAGTCAGCGGTTTTCTATAATAAACAATCATACATAATCACAATCATTAATTATGTAACATGTGGCAATATTAGAGCGGACAATTATGTGCCTTAATTAGTCAATCAACATGAACATATTAATTATAAATGAACAGGTAAATCACAGATAAGTTACTATGCACCCAGCCACTTGCGTATACTTAAACGTATGTACATGTACATGTCAACAATCTATAACCATGTTTCCATACAATGTATGACAGAAACCCCCCTTAAATGTAGACAAATCTAAATTATTCCAGCTTATATAAGTACATTATGCAGGAGTGTCTATTAATAACAATGAATGTTAACTAGTACTAACCAACTGTAGCATTCCTCGGAATTCTTAAAGCGGCAACAAATGACGGAAATTTACATGTGCAGTCGCACCATGTCCTCTGGCATGAATGTATTGTGAAGTTTTCCAGAACACAAAAAAGGGTACTGCCAATTGAGGGCGCTATATTTAAACTTTAAGCCGTTACAATCGCTGTTAATCGAGGGCCCTTTGTACTGATGGTCGACCCTGGCCACTTGAACGTAACAATATAAATTAACATGTTTCTGAAATTTCATGTTGGAAAACATCCATTCTGGGGGCGAAAGATAATTACAAATCAATAGCTGTCATTTTCATACTGTAAATCAGGATTACTCGGTGCATTGATGTCATACAGAAGCATGAACTTTCCATTGTCAACAAGCTTTGTTATGACCTCTAATCTCCATAGGACTTATTATAGGGCAGACGCGGGTGCAACAAAATATAAGCGGTACGTTGGACAGTGACCAGTTGGCTTGGTAAAACCCTTACAACTTGGTTACCCAAGCCCATACAAGACAGAAACATGCTCCGTTTCGCGCATGCGCAGATCATTTTGTTTGCTCGGCTTACTGTTAATTATCTTTGTCTTGCGTCCCGAATCGCAACCACGACAATGTGTACACAATATACCACGCAGTAGTGCTTACAGACCGGACGCTATACTTCACGCGAAAACCGTTCCCAAACTCGACAGGACGGAGACATGTTCGGTTTCACGCATGCGCAGATCGATGTTTTCGCTTGGGTTACCGTCCTCTTTGTCTCCCGTCCAGAATCGAAAGGTCGCTATTAACAAGGCCATACCAAAGTACTGCCATTGTACTGCCGTTTCTTCAAAAAAAATTAAAACACTTCAAACTCATTCGTTAAATACTCATAAATATTCTTAAATACCTGGGACAGTTTAGGCATTCCAATTGGTCGAGAGCCCGTCACGTGGCCGGTATTAAACGGACGATAAAGACATGGCTGAAACCCTGTCACGCAATGTCGCATTATACCCGTCCCCAGGGCTCACTTTATTTCCAACCGTACATCGTCTCCAATAGTAAGAGCGGGTAGTGTAGGGCGCGTACAGCTCGACAACCTGGGAACGAGGTTGCCAATGGCAGTAATAGTCTGGTTCGTAGTAAATACGCTTTATTACATGTAATTGTGTAGAGCGACCGGCAGAGGCGGAAACATGTCATTTGACACACACAGAATGACGAAAACCCGACATTTAGTTGCGACAATTTTCAGGGATTTTCGGGATTTATTTGGGGCTGAATTTAAAAAAAAGTATTTATGAATAGGAATAAATGTGTGTTCGGTCGGTACTAATCACTCTGTTTAATACCGCTTGGAGTCTGGGTGCTGATAATTACCCTCGCCTTCGGCTCGAACACACATTTATTCCCTAATTAAATTACCTATTACAATTACCGATTCGATGATCACATTAAATGTCTCTTTGGCGTTTTGTTTTTCATTCTGAGCATTTTCGCGTTGGAATTACCCCAGAAAATGTCATTTTTTTCATCAATGCTGGGGAAAAGTGTTGTTTTTTGTTCCTATATAACTGGCGTAATAAATCTCCAAATGAAGAAAAAAACATCCTGAGGGTAAGACTATGTGACGGCTTTAACATTGGTATATAGACGACGTGCCCTCTGTTTACATCTGTATTCAAATGTGCCCGGCAGTATGCGCACGCATCATGTTTTACATAAATTATAAGGTATATAGACGACGTGCCCTCTGTTTACATCTGTATTCAAATGTGCCCGGCAGTATGCGCACGCATCATGTTTTACATAAATTATAAGGTATATAGACGACGTGCCCTCTGTTTACATCTGTATTTAAATGTGCCTGGCAGTATGCGCACGCATCATGTTTTACATAAATTATAAGGTATATAGACGACGTGCCCTCTTTTTACATCTGTATTCAAATGTGCCCGGCAGTATGCGCACGCATCATGTTTTTCATTAAATTGGTTAAGAGATGACATCAGAGGACATCAGAGGTCACATAATTCAAAGGCGATCTGACCTGCGACGTCACTCTTTAAGCAAATTTTATGTAAAACACGACGTGTGCGCATACTGCCGGGCACATTTGAATACAGATGTAAACACGTGACGTCAGAGGGGACATCGTCTATACTATAACCTGCAATATTACCTTTTTAATCTATATTGTACTATTCGTCTTCAGTGCTACGCAGTTCTGCTTCATTTTGATCTTTAACATACACGTATTGTACCATGTAGTTTATTTATTATTTATTTATTATTTATTTATTTATACTTGGATCTACTGTTCTCCCACGGGCTTCAGTAAAATAAAACAACGGGAAGAAAATACAGTTTTAGAGATGGGAGGAAACCCAGAAGAATATACTAGGGGGGGGGGGGATGAACAATGAAAATTTGCCATCTATAAAGAAGCTTGTTGCCTGAAATCGTTGTCATCGCTACAGATACGTCGAAGTCTGAGGAACTGTGAGTAAGGAATAGAATCCTTACAAGATTGCGTAAGGGAGGAGACGTGTTGTAGATAGCAGTGGGAGTCAGTAGGCTTGTAGAACATGGAGGTTACTAACCGTTCACCATCAATCCAAAGTTAAATGTTGAATGTCAGACTATAGGTGTCAAACTTGATCCCAACAAACTTAGGTTCGCCCTGGAACTATCCCCGCCACAGTAAAACATTATGTTTGGCACACGAATTTTAACTGTGGACCGTTTTTTTAAATCGTGGACCCTGTTGTCCTCTATTGTTCTACGTCTACTATTTGAATGCAGATACAAACTCACACATACACCCATTGTATACAATTTAGTTTGTTTATTATTGTTTTTTTAATTATTTATCATTGTGTAGCCATTCAGTGAAATCCTCTGTTCTGCCATAGGGCCCATGCAGTGAGATTACAGTTTTAGAGGATGGAGGAAAACCCGGGTCGCAGTGGTGGAAGGCGAGGACAGAACCGCTAAGATAATTTGACTCCCCAAAAGCTGATGTTTTTAAATCAGATAATTGTTTTTAACTCAATATTTTATTTTAATAGGGTTGACAGACTGTGAGCAATAGCGGCCGTGAGACCCAGACAATCGGACTTGTTTTGAAGTAAAGAAATAGCAGTATTATGGCTGGAATGGTAAGTTTTGTTCGTGTTGACGATTTGTCAAGGGGTAGCCTATAATATCAACAATTCTTGTCTTTGTGAATCTGCGCCCATGTAGAAATCGAATGCCAGAGCGCGTCTTTACCCAAACAAAGTGTTCTTTGACAGACCCCATCGGATGTAAACATTTGTCGGGATTCTAATTTTGACGCCTTAATTAAGTTAATTGGTATATTTCAGGTTAATGGTTATCACCCATCCGTTTCACACATCTCGATGGGACTGTTAATATGTATGGGAAAAGTGTTTGCGGAAATATAAATGTACAATCCAAATAAGAAATGATTCTAGTGTTGTGTTTACACTATAAATCTTTTTTGATATTTACAGAAAGAAGTATTCCTGTTCTTTGTAGGAATTGCTCTCGTTATGTATTTTAAAATCTCGAGAGATAAGACTCTAGAATTAAGTACCATAATGCTGCCTACAAGGAGCAACATCTCTCGTTTAAAAGGGACCCTCCACAGATCAAAACAGACAAAGAACGTGTCCGACACCACCGTAATGCCTCATGATGTTGAACAGTCTAGACATGGGTCGCGCTCAACTGGCAAGTGTAATTACCGCGTCCAAGTGCACAAACCAAATACTAAAGTACGCAAGAGCATCGTGTCCTGCCGAAAACTACAGTGCACTATGGAGATAACGCGTGCTGACGACAAGAACAGGTTTGTAGGAATGGACGCCGTGATCTTTCACATCGAGAGCTGGAAGAAAGTCATCCTAACATCCGAGCTCCCGGCCAATACGAATCCTAATCAGACTTGGGTTTACCACACCATGGAGGCTCCGAGACGGGAGTTGATAGAGCGTGACGTAGTCCCACTCTGGTTACCGGTGAATATTTTGTGGACGTACCACAGGCAAACCGAACTCATCTATCCTTACGGGTATTATGACCCCAAGACACCCAAGGCAAAGAAGGCGAAATCAGTGGGGGAGTGGCTGCGGGGAAAGACCAAGTTTGCCTTGTGGATGGCGAGTAACTGCGAAAAGATCTCCTGGCCGAGAACGAACTTTGTCCGTCAGCTCAGCAAATACATTCCAGTCGACATATACGGGCGTTGTGGGAATCTCACGTGTTTGCCGAGATGGTCGAGAAAATGTAACAACCTGGTACGGAAGTACAAGTTCTATTTGTCGTTGGAGAATTCGGAATGCGAGGATTACATTACCGAGAAAGCGTGGAGGGTGCCTTTGCAGCTAGGGGTGGTCCCCGTCGTATACGGCCCCAAGCGGAAGGTATACGAAGAGTTGCTGCCTCCCAATTCGTTCATTTACATCGGCGATTATAAAAACATATCTGAACTGGCTAATTATTTGAAACTCTTGGACTCTAAACCTGAACTGTATGTCCAGTATTTGGAATGGCAATACCAAGGCACCGTAAGGAGAAACAGGGCCATTACCGAACCGTTCATCCATTCCGAATTTTGCGATCTGATTCCTTTCATCGACAGAGTGAAAAGGGGCGAATTGAAACGGATACTCTTGGGTAAACACTTTTTTCCAAAATCATGTAGAAAGCCTGACCAAAATAACAATACAGCTTCAGATTTTGGGCTCGGAAATTGGAATCCTTGGTAAACCTTTACCTGCCGCGCCTGTCCCGTTGCATTTTAGTCTGGTTAACACTTTTATCGCACATATTTTCTGTGCAGAAATCTGCGATATTGCAGATTTAATCGCACATTTCTGCGATATTGCAGATTTTATCGCACATTTCTGCGCACATTTCTGCGATATTGCAGATTTTATCGCACATTTCTGCGCACATTTCTGCGATATTGCAGATTTTATTGCACATTTCTGCGATATTGCAGATTTTATCGCACATTTCTGCGCCGATTTCTGCGACTGCGATTTGATGAGCAGGTACTTTCTGAAGAAAATTTCTGAAGAAAATTATAAATTTATGTTTTATTGGTTCACTTCCACCATGAATTTATGCATAAAATTCATGGCATGTTTGTCATTCAATCCAATGATGCATTGAGAATGTCGATAAGGTTTATTCTGGTGAATCTGTCCAGGTAACTCTAGGTATTAGGCCTGTTCCCTAAGGCAGGGACGGAGATTTCTTGTTACAATTTTGTGGGGGGGATGATTTTTTTCCAAATGAAACCTGCGAGCGCGGAGCGCGAAGCCTTTACGGCGTGGGGTCCGGGGCTGAAGGGCCCTGGGAAATTTTGCATTCTAGATGCTCTGTAATTATCTTAGGCCATTTAGAGGCATAATTGATGAAGGAAAAAGAAATAAAAAACTTCAAAATTTGAGTTGTAGAATTTGGGCCTTTTGAATTTGGGCAATACTTTTCTAATTTTCATTACAAGTCAGTGCAGTATCAGTTCAAAAAACATGCAACACAGTAGTCAGCAATACATGTATATGTCTTTGAAAATGCATTAATTACACCAGTGCAAAAAAAAGGAAGTTGAGTTTCCGGTAAAAACGCCCCCCAAAAAGATAGGTCGGTTGGGAATTTTTTTTCAATGCGGTATCTCCCGTGCATCAATGCAAGTACATTTTGTATTTGCATACATATTCGTAAAAAAATAGTATTTAATTCCCTCAAAATAAATATACATATACAAGTGATTGTATATCTACTACTTTGGGGTATGACAAATATTAAACGTTTAAAACTTCTGTTACCAAGGCTGCATTCCACTTACGCGAACTGTTTGCGCGAACGTTCGCCTACGTTTTTAGTTTGCGTTAGTTGAAGTGGAACGATATTTTAAAACTACGTTTTCAAAATGGCGGCGCTATGTGCTATGGACAGTGACATCGTTTGGTTGGCTGCTTTTTGTCCAACTCATTATTTTTCTTAAAAATATCCCTATAACTGCTCAAAACAATCCACCATTTATAACGAAAAGTATGAAACGTAAAAAGAAAAACTGTGAAAAGAACACTGCCGTCTGCTAACCTCTTCGCCATCTTTAAAATACGTCACTGGCCAACGGCGAACAGGGGTGCGAACGGCTCAAGCGAACGTTGCCAACGTTGGCCAACGTTAGCGTTGTTCGCGTGAGTGGAACGCAATGTTCGCCAATTATGTTGGCGAACGTTAGCGAAAACGGCGAACGACATTTCGAGCTGTTCGCTGTTGGCCAGTGACGTATTTTAAAGATGGCGGAGAAGTTAGCAGCCGACGGTTTTCTTTTCACGGTTTTGATTTACGTTTCATACTTTTCGTTATAAACGGTAGGTTGTTTTGAGCAGTCAAAGAGACCTTTTAAAGAAAAATAATGAGTTGGACAAAAAGCAGCCAACCAAACGATGTCACTGTCACTGGGCGCCGCCATTTTGAAAACGTAGTTTTTAAAATATCGTTCCACTTCAACTAACGCCAACTCAAAACGTAGGCGAACGTTCACGCAAACAGTTCGCGTAAGTGGAACGCAGCCCTGCTTGGAATGTCGTTCGCTAGCGTTAGCCAACATAATTGTCGCACATTGCGTTCCACTCACGCGAACAACGCTAACATTGGCCAACGTTGGCAACGTTCGCGTGAGTGGAACGCACCCCATCTTTCCTCGATACCCGTACCCAGGCCTGGACGTCCAACGTGGTCTGTCTGGTCTCCGCGCGCTCTGTTCACAGTGAGTAAACATGCGGGAGGCCAATCACAGACCGATCATTACAAAAAGTTTGTACACGCCGCGCCGCGAGTCTCCAACTGGGCGTTTATTCGACTTTACTGAGTCACTTCTTGATTATAATCTCAATGCAGGGAAAGTAAACTTACGACACTCGCACTTGCTGGGCTGCGTGGTGCGCTGGCTTGTCAAGGGGTATTTGCATGTTACGGACTCTACGCAAATTAGGACGCCTACCCGTAAAAAGTGGGGGGGGGGGGGGGGGTGATTACATTGGTCATCCCCCCCAGATCAAAAAGTGGGGGGGATATATCCCCCATCCCCCCCGGGATCTCCGCCCATGCCCTAAGGCTGTTTGGGAAATTTGAACGTTGTCTATAGATGTTTGAAACCCTTATGCGAATTGTGTTTAGTCTAATTCTGTTTTCTTAGTAGATGATTGGCCGAATTCCACTTATCAGACGATTGTCCATTGAAATTCAGCCTCTCTTTTGGAATGGTTACCCATTTGGAACGGGTACTCTTTAAATTGGGGTGCCGGGCTTTGTTCGTGGCTCTCTTACCTTGGGGTTGTCTTGGGGCCGTACGTGTGGACATTTTGATTCTGTTTCACGTGAGGTATTCCGTTGCCGCACCTTTTTCTGTATCGCGTTGTACAGTGTGGCTGTGTTTGTATTTGACTCTGTCTCTATTTTTGGCTGTTTGGATGTGGTCCCGAGGTACCCAGGTTAGTTGAGCCGTCTGGCACTGTTTTAAAGTCAATGAGTTTAGTTTATTTTGTTAAAGGTAATGGTGTTTATTTTGTACTTATAGTTATGTGTTATTATAGTGCCGATCTTTTTAGTGTAAATAAAATGAATTCATACATTTGAATATGGAACTGATTCATCACTTGTTTATGTTCGATGTGGTCGATTCAATTATCGCTGTAGCTTTTTAAACTGGCTACATAGGGGATGCAAGTAGAAACGCGCTAACAAGCCTTTAAGTTGCTTCACAAGAATTTAGTTCTGCCCCTTTAACAGACAGCCTCTGGTTTCCTGTAGTCAGCGGTTTTCTATAATAAACAATCATACATAATAACAATCATTAATTATGTAACATGTGGCAATATTAGAGCGGACAATTATGTGCCTTAATTAGTCAATCAACATGAACATATTAATTATAAATGAACAGGTAAATCACAGATAAGTTACTATGCACCCAGCCACTTGCATATACTTAAAGGTAGTATAGGGGGCCTACACCATTTGCGAAATTTTTTACTACCGAATTATTAAGAAATATCTTACTTATATGAAAGTAAATACTGATTCTAGGCATCCAGCAAAATGATTGCGCTAGATATCCTGTAATTATTCTTAAAAATTGACGGCGATCGCGTAAAAACACAAATAACATAAGAATAACTGCTCGTCGCCGGTTAAAAACAAACGCTGTTTTTCGTGTTTTTCTTGACATCCATGATTGTAAAAACTTCGGACAGGTCAGTTAAACGATATTTAATATAAAATACAACCCCCCAAATCTACTCATTCATGATAATTCAAGCATTTACCAATGGTGTATACTACCTTTAAACGCATGTACATGTAGGCCTACATGTCAACAATCTAGAACCATGTTTCCATACAATGTGGATGACAGAAACCCCCTTAAATGTAGTCAAATCTAAATTATCCCAACTTATATAAGTACATTATGCAGGAGTGTCTATTAATGGGTGTTAACTAGTACTAACCAACTGTAGCATTCCTCGGAATTCTTAAAGCGGCAACAAATGACGGAAATTTACATGTGCAGTCGCACCATGTCCTCTGGCATGTATTGTGAAGTTTTCTAGAACACAAAAAGGGTACCGCCAATTGAGGGCGCTATTTAAACTTTACGCCGTTACATAACCGACCCCAAAATGAGGTAATAACAATTACTCATTTCTAATTAACGAAACGGCGACAGTACTCATAACTATCCACACGTGGTACTTATTGAATATACACAACTACGTGTAATCACGTAATGCAATGCTAACAAGTAACATGGATTGAGTAACTACTGATTTAATCTAACAGTAAACAATTGAAGCTTAAACAAAATTGTCAATTATCATAAGATATCCAGTCTTCTTATTATCTTGGGACTAGGGTTTACAACCATTAAACCATCTACCCGAGCAATCGGGTAGGTTGTGGGTCTGCTACGCCTTCCTCCAAAAGACACGGTTTGGAGATAGGTCTCTTGTAGAACTTTGGTCCCACTTTGACCTCCACTTGCCGGATCAAACCATGACGATCTGGATATGTGGTAACTACTCGGCCCAGAGGCCACTGTCCACGTGGGGCGTTGTCATCTGCAACAAGGACCACGTCATTTACTTCAAAGTTCCTCTTCGGTCTAGTCCACTTCTGCCTCTGCTGCAGAATGGGCAAATACTCTTGAACTCATCGTCTCCAAAACTGGTCTACAAGGTACTGGGATTGTCTCCATCTCCGTCGCAGGTAGCTGTCTTCTTTGGTGAAGATACCAGGAGGTAAACTTTGGTTCCTTCTGTGCAAGAGCAGGTGATTGGGAGTTAACGGTTCATCATCTTTGGGATCCATACTCAGTTGTGTAAGGGGTCGAGCATTCAGAATAGCTCCTACTTCTGTCATGATGGTGATCAGGGACTAGTCGGTAACAGCTTGCTGCTGAAGGAGATTCTCTAGGATCCTTCTCACAGAGCGAATGATCCTTTCCCACACTCCTCCTATGTGGTTCGCCGTTGGGGGATGAAAATGCCACTCAACACCTCTCTGCACAAGAAAGTTATTGACCTTCTTGGAGTTCAGTACAGCGAGATTGTCCTGAAGCTCCTTGTGACCGCCCTTGAAGTTAGTTCCATTGTCACTATAGATATGTTCTGGGGAACCTCGACGATGGATAAATCGTCGCAGTGCCTGATAAAGGAATCTGGCTCTAGGGAGAAGGCAACCTCCAGGTGGACAGCTCTGCTCGACATGCACGTAAAGATGCAGCCATACCGCTTAACATGGCTACGTCCCTGCTTAGCCAAGAATGGACCGAAGTAATCAACTCCGGTGTAGCTAAAGGGTGGTTTGTCTGGCGTCAACCTAGCATCCGGGAGATCTGCCATTAGTTGCTGTCCACGGGCAGCATTCCGCTTCTTGCACATGATACAGTTTCCAATGACCTTTCGTACAGCAGCCCCTCCCTTAATTATCCAATACTTTTGTCTTAGAGAAGCCCACGTTATCCCTGCACCCGAGTGTCCAACTATACTTGGTGGTGGTCGACTATTATCAACTTTGTGATGTGATGATCCTTTGGCAAGATCAGTGGGTGCCTCTGTTCGTCTGATATTGGAGCTCTGTCCAACCTGCCTCCAACGCGGAGAAGCCCGTTGACAACAATGGGGTTCAACCTTTCGAGCTGACCACTTAGCTTGCCTGTCTTCATCTCAGGGAAAGCCTGCCTTTGGACATACTTGATCAGCTCCTTCTCAGCGACATCTGACTCCTTTGCTGTTCGAGATCCTGTGTCTTCGAACGTGGCCTCTCCTCTGGCACGCAAGCGCAAGTAGCTCTTGAATCGAAGTATCCAGGTAATCGCCCGCGTAAGACGAAGCCAGGAGGAATACCTTGTAATCAACTCTTCCATCGAGTCAGCGCATCTAGTTGCGTAGACTTGAGTGTGTTTCACTTCTGGGTCGTTCTGGAAGTCGGTGTCAGGAACAACGGTCTTCCCGCTCATACCAACCGACTTGTCTGGTCACTGATGACCTAGCTTCCTTTGTCAGAAATCTGGGTCCTTCAAGCCATCGTGAGAGCTCCTTTGCATGTACCCCTCTGAAACCATCATCTGCCGGGTTCCTGCAAGTTTCGACATATCTCCACTCGGTGGTCTCGCTCATCTCGTGTATCTTCGCATCGGAATATTCTGCTTTCATTGTTATTATACTGCAAAACTGCAGTCGAGTCTGTCCATTACGTTACATATTGCAACGCCAATCCGAGCTCTTCCTTAATAACCTGAACTAGCTTCACTGCCAAGACAGCTGCTGACAACTCGAGCCGGGGAATCGCCATCTTCTTTAGTGGACAAAGCCTTGTCTTCCCCATCACAAAGGTACAGTGACCTTTACCCTCTGAATCAGAGACCTTCAGATATACACATGCAGCATAAGCTCGCTCTGAGGCATCACAGAATGCGTGAAGCTCGTACCTGGACTCCTTGAAGTCTATAGGCCGGTAACATATCTGGACACCTTGACTACCGTCAGGTCAGGGAGTTCATCGACCCAGCTCTGCTAACGCTGCTCTTCTTCCTTCCCAACAATCTCATCCTATCCTTTGCCTTGAGCACAAAGGTCTTGGAGAAACAATTTCGCCTTGAGGATGAAGAGAGCTACGAATCCCAAGGGATCGTAAAGAGAACTAGTAGCTGAGAGGATCCCCCTCCTTGTCATTGGAACGCTCTTGCTTGCTACCTCATAACTAAACTCGTCGGCATCAACGTTCCAGCGAATACCAATAGTTCTCTCCGAAGGGAGATGACGACAGAGGCTGCTCTCTCCGACGCTCTCTCTCACCACGAAAAGCACCTTCCTGTCATTGCTCACCCACTTGGTAAGCCTGAAGCCACCCCTTCTGAGCAGCTCACATAACTGGGGAAGCAGTCTCACACCATCTTCAGCAGTGGGCGTTGATGCCAAGCAGTCGTCCACATAGAAGTTCTTGGTGACGATCTCCGCAACATCAGGATCAAAGTCCTCTATGTTGTCTTTCACAGTTCTCTGCAGAGCAAACCCTGCACAGCTCGGTGAGGAAGTTGCTCCGAACAGATGTACAAGCATCTGGTACTCCTTTGGAGTTGCCGATAAGTCCCCATCGGGCTACCACAGGAACCGGAGTGCATCATTGTCCCTTGGGGACACTCTGACTTGACGGAACATTCCTTCCACATCAGCAACCATGGCTACCCTCTCCTGGCGAAAGCGCATCAATACTCCGACTAATTTGTTGGTGAAGTCAGGTCCCTGTAATAGCTGGCTGTTCAGAGAGACACCTTGAAACTTAGCGGCAGTCAAAAACGACCTGAACCTTCTCAGGCTTCATAGGATGAGTTACAGAGTGATGAGGGAGGTACCAGACTACTCCTTTGTCTGTTACTTTACTTGCTTCAACCTCTTTAGCATAGCCCTTATTTATGTAGCCCTCAATGGTCGACTTGTACCCAGAGTGAAGATGATCGTTCTTCTCCAACCTTCTCTTCAAAGACTGGAGCCTACGATCTGCCAGCTTCCGGTTGTTCGGCAAGTCGGGAGGATATTGCCTCCACGGTAGGCCTAGCTGATAATACCCATCCTCCAGTGTCATGGACGCCTCCAATCCTGCCTTGGCCTTTCGGTCTTCTACCGAATATCCAAGCCTTTCGTCCTTGTCACCAAGGCCATAATCAAGTTGCCAGAAACGCTTAACCTGTTCTTGCAACTCCTCTCTGGCAGCAATGTGATTGATTCAAAAGGTTCCATGACCTTTCTGCCTTGACACAGGGCCAATTAAGGGTCAGCCCAGCAGTGAGCGGATGGCATATGGTTCCTTATTTAGACCCCTCCTTTCCTCTTGTACCGAGAAGGCTTCAGGGGTATCACTTGCAATAAGCAGCCTTACATCTACATCATCCGCTGTTGGGAGTTCTATTCCCCTCAGATGAGACCATCTACTTATTTCTTCCTGTCGAGGTGCATTATGACGAGAGATGGGAAGATTCTTCACAGTCCACACCCTTGGCATGTCTATTTCCTCTCCACCTTGGATACCTTCCACGGTGAAGCTTACTTCCATGCCCTTTCTCTCGGTGTCTGAGCTGTTAATTGTCGTTAGCTTGAAATTCTTCTTGTCGCCCTTGAGACCTAGCTCTTCCGCCATTCCCTCTTCACACAGAAAAATATCGCTTCCTTCATCTAAGAGGGCCCAAGTGGTTGTCTCTCTGTCATCATGCTTGACCTTGACCGTAAGTACTCTCAGACAAACTTCTTTACGTGAACCCACGGTGTGACTTTCCACTGTCTGCGGGCATGAAGCTGTTTCCTTTCCGGTCCCATTTTGTCGAGTTCATTCCCATTCGGACTTTGACTCAGCATGAAGAAGTGGTGCCTCCGCTTGCATCCATCCTTGCTGCAAACTGCCTTGAATGTGTTGCACTTGTATATGCTGTGTTTCTCTCCACAGCATGGACAGGAATATTTCCTTTCAGAAGTATCGTTGCCTTGTACAGCGAAGGTGGAAGCCTTGGAGCCATTTCCCCATCTTGGAGGACCGGTCTTGACTGTTTTTGTGGATCTCGCCACATTTTGTCCATATGCATTGCTCCCAACCTTAGCGTTGGTCTCGACAAAGTCTGTCATATGAGAGAATTTAGGCACAACTTTGGCCTCCATCAACGTTTGTGCAACATTTGCCCATTTTGACTGTAGTAGGTAGACTGGTAGTAATCGCTGTATCTTCAACAGGTTGTCAGTGGTACTCATGTCAGCACTGTACCCCATATGTGTAAGGGTCATTTGGCAGCGCCTCATGTCACGTGCCAAGTCCCACATGCTTTGGCCATCACCGGGTCTAATGGAAGAACGATCGACTACCCTTGATATGTGGGCACTTGCAACAATGTAGTTCCGCCCAAACTGGTCGTGTAGGATTTCTCGACCTCGTTTGTACCCAACTGAAGGATCAAGGACACAGTTCTCAATGGCCTCATGTGCCTTGCCGGTGCAGAATTGTATGAGATACGCTAACCTTTGCCTATCATCATTCAACCTTTGACCTACATTGACCTCAAAATTATTTACAAAACCCCAATACTCTAAGGGGTCATCTGCAAACTTCCCTCTCCCAAATGGCAGTTTCCAAATTAGCATTCTCTACCTCGTTTTCTATTTTCAAGGTTCCGAGCCTTTCCTTCAGCTCATATTGTTCTTTCCGTAGATTCAGTTCCTAAGAAATTGTTCCTTTCTGAGTTTGGCGAGTTGTTGTTTCTCATTTGCTTCAGCAAGTTTAGAACTTGACTGGACACTCCATTTTGAGATTCGGGATGATGCTATAGAAATTGTATCCCTGGGAGGTGCTGTCCAGCTATCATGACTTTAAGTTGCTTCACAAGAATTTATTTCTGCCCCTTAACAGACAGCCTCTGGTTTCCTGTAGTCAGCGGTTTTCTATAATAAACAATCATACATAATCACAATCATTAATTATGTAACATGTGGCAATATTAGAGCGGACAATTATGTGCCTTAATTAGTCAATCAACATGAACATATTAATTATAAATGAACAGGTAAATCACAGATAAGTTACTATTCACCCAGCCACTTGCGTATACTTAAACGTATGTACATGTACATGTCAACAATCTATAACCATGTTTCCATACAATGTATGACAGAAACCCCCCTTAAATGTAGTCAAATCTAAATTATTCCAGCTTATATAAGTACATTATGCAGGAGTGTCTATTAATAACAATGAATGTGGCTAGTACTAACCAACTGTAGCATTCCTCGGAATTCTTAAAGCGGCAACAAATGACGGAAATTTACATGTGCAGTCGCACCATGTCCTCTGGCATGAATGTATTGTGAAGTTTTCCAGAACACAAAAAAGGGTACTGCCAATTGAGGGCGCTATATTTAAACTTTAAGCCGTTACAATCGCTGTTAATCGAGGGCCCTTTGTACTGATGGTCGACCCTGGCCCCTTGTACGTAACATTATAAATTAACATGTTTCTGAAATTTCATGTTGGAAAACATCCATTCTGGGGGCGAAAGATAATTACAAATCAATAGCTGTCATTTTCATACTGTAAATCAGGGGTGCGTTCCACTTACGCGAACGTTGGCCAACGTTAGCGTTGTTCGCGTGAGTGGAACGCAATGTGCGCCAATTATGTTGGCGAACGTTAGCGAAAACGGCGAACGACATTCCGAGCTGTTCGCTGTTGGCCAGTGACGTATTTTAAAGATGGCGAAAGCTTAGCAGACGACAGTGTTCTTTTCAAGGTTTTAATTTACGTTTCATCCTTTTCGTTATAATTGGTGAATTGTTTTGAGCAGTTAGGGATCTTTTAAAGAAAAATAATGAGTTGGACAAAAAGCAGCCAACCAAACGATGTCACTGTCAATGGGCGCCGCCATTTTGAAAACGTAGTTTTTAAAATATCGTTCCACTTCAACTAACGCAAACTCAAAACGTAGGCGAACGTTCGCGCAAACAGTTCGCGTAAGTGGAACGCACCCCAGGATTACGCGGTGCATTGATGTCATACAGAAGCATGAACTTTCCATTGTCAACAACTTTGTTATGACCTCTAATCTCCATAGGACTTTGTATAGGGCAGACGCGGGTGCAACAAAATATAAGCGGTATGTTGGACAGTGACCAGTTGGCTTGGTAAAACCCTTACAACTTGGTTACCCAAGCCCATCTTGATACAAGACAGAAACATGCTCCATTTCGCGCATGCGCAGATCATTTTGTTCGCTCGGCTTACTGTTCTCTTTGTCTTGCGTCCCGAATCGCAACCACGACAATGTGTACACAATATACCACGCCGTAGTGCTTACAGACCGGACGCTATACTTCACGCGAAAACCGTTCCCAAACTCGACAGGACGGAGACATGTTCGGTTTCGCGCATGCGCAGATCGATATCGCTTGGCTTATCGTCCTCTTTGTCTCCCGTCCCGAATCGAAAGGCCATTCCAAAATACTGCCATTGTACTGCCGTTTCTTAAAAAAAAAAAAAAACACTTCAAACTCATTCGTTAAATACGATTCATAAATACCTGGGACAGTTTAGGCATTCCAATTGGTCGAGAGCCCGTCACGTGGCCGGTATTAAACGGACGATAAAGACATGACTGGAAGTGTTTAAAACCAGCTGGCAACAAAACCCTGTCACGCGATGTCGCATTGTACCCGTCCGCAGGGCTCACTTTATTTCCAAACGTACCTCGTCTCCAATAGTAAGAGCGGGTAGTGTTGGGCGCGTACAGCTCGACACCCTGGGAACGAGGTTGCCAATGGCAGTAATAGTCTGGTTCATAGTAAATACGCTTTATTACATGTATGTGTAGAGCGACAGAGGCGGAAACATGTCATTTGACACACACAGAATGGTGAAACACCGAAATTTACTTGCGATAATTTTCCGGGATTTTAGGGGCTTTTTTGGCTGAATTTTACAAAAAGTATTTATGAATGGAAATAAATAAATGTGTGTTCGGTCGGTATTAATCACTCTGTTTAATACCGCTTGGCAAGCGGGCGCTTGGAGTCTGGGTGCTGATAATTACCCCCGCCTTCGGCTCGGATAATTATCAGCACCCAGACTCCAAGCGGTATTAAACAGAGTGATTAAAACCTCTCGAACACACATTGATTCCCTTTATTAAATTACCTATACAATTACCTATTGTTAGCATTGTCTTTGCATTCGCTTACGCTCACTGATTGCAAAAGTTCATCACCGATTGTGACTATGCATCACGTCCCATCTACGATCACGTGAACAAGTACATCATCGATCGCAAAAGTTGATCACTGATCGCAAAAAAAGGCCATCACCGATTGCAAAAGTGCATCAGCACCGATTCGATGATCACCTTAAATGTCTCTTTTGCGTTTTGTTTTTTATTCTGAGCATTTTCGCGTTGGAATAACCCCAGAAAATGTAATTTTGTTGTCATCAATGCTGGGGAAAAGTATTTTTTTTTTGTTCCTATAACTGGCGTAATAAATCTCCAAATGAAAAAAAAACATCCTGAGGGTTAGACAATGTGACGGCATTAACACTGGTATATAGACGACGTGCCCTCTGTTTACATCTGTATTCAAATGTGCCCGGCAGTATGCGCACGCATCATGTTTTACATAAATTATAAGGTATATAGACGACGTGCCCTCTGTTTACATCTGTATTCAAATGTGCCCGGCAGTATGCGCACGCATCATGTTTTACATAAATTTGGTTAAGAGATGACATCAGAGGACATCAGAGGTCACATAATTCAAAGGCGATCTGACCTGCGACGTCACTCTTTAAGCAAATTTTATGAAAAACACGATGTGTGCGCATACTGCCGGGCACATTTGAATACAGATGTAAACACGTGACGTCAGAGGGGACATCGTCTATACTATAACCTTCAATTTTAACGTTTTAATCTATATTGTACTATTCGTCTTCAGTGCTACGCAGTTCTGCTTCATTTTGATCTTTAACATACACGTATTGTACCATGTAGTTTATTTATTATTTATTTATTTATTAATTATTTATTTATACTTGGATCTACTGTTCTCCCACGGGCTTCAGTAAAAGAAAACAACGGGAAGAAAATACAATTTTAGAGGGGGGGGGGGGGGGGGTTAAAAAATGAAAATTTGTCATCTATAAAGAAGCTTGTTGCCTGAAATCGTTGTCATAGCTATAGATACGTCGAAGTCTGAGGAACTGTGAGTAAGGAATAGAATCCTTACAAGATTGTGTAAGGGAGGAGACGTGTTGTAGATAGCAGTGGGAGTCAGTAGGCTTGTAGAACATGGAGGTTACTAACCGTTCACCATCAATCCAAAGTTAAATGTTGAATGTCAGACTATATGTGTCAAACTTGACCCCAACAAACTTAGGTTCGCCCTGGAACTATCCCCGCCACAGTAAAACATTATGTTTGGCACACGAATTTTAACTGTGGACCGTTTTTTTTCAATCGTGGACCCTGTTGTCCTCTATTGTTCTACGTCTACTATTTGAATGCAGATACAAACTCACACATACACCCATTGTATACAATGTAGTTTATTTATTATTGGTTTATTTATTATTTATATTGTGTAGCCATTCAGTGAAATCCTCTGTTCTGCCATAGGGCCCATGCAGTGAGATTACAGTTTTAGAGGTGGGAGAGAAACCCGTGTCGCAGTGGTGGAAGGCGAGGAAAGAACCGCTAAGATAATTTGACTCCCTAAAAGCTGACGTTTTTAAATCAGATAATTGTTTTTAACTCAATATTTATTTTAATAGGGTTGACAGACTGTGAGCAATAGCGGCCGTGAGACCCAGACAATCGGACTTGTTTTGAAGTAAAGAAATAGCAGTATTATGGCTGGAATGGTAAGTTTTGTTCGTGTTGACGATTTGTCAAGGGGTAGCCTATAATATCAACAATTCCTGTCTTTGTGAATCTGCGCCCATGTAGAAATCGAATGCCAGAGCGCGTCTTTACCCAAACAAAGTGTTTTTTGACAGACTCCATCGGATGTAAACATTTTGTCGGGATTCTAATTTTGACGCCTTAATTAAGTTAATTTGTATATTTCAGGTTAATGGTTATCACCCATCCGTTTCACACATCTCGATGGGACTGTTAATATGTATGGGAAAAGTCTTTGCGGAAATATAAATGTACAATCCAAATAAGAAATGATTCTAGTGTTGTGTTTACACTGTATATCTTTTTTTTGTTATTTACAGAAAGAACTATTCCTGTTCTTGGTAGGAATTGCTCTCGTTATGTATTTTAAAATCTCGAGAGATAAGACGCCAGAATTGGGTACCATAATGCTGCCTACATATACAGTGAGCAACATCTCTCGTTTAAAAGGGACCCTCCACAGATCAAAGCAGACAAAGAACGTGTCCGCCACCACCGTAATGCCTCATGATGTTGAACAGTCTAGACATGGGTCGCACTCAACTGGCAAGTGTTTTTACCGCGTCCAAGTGCACAAACCAAATACTAAAGTGCGCAAGAGCATCGTGTCCTGTCGAAAACTACAGTGCACTATGGAGATAACGCGTGCTGACGACAAAGACAGGTTTGCAGGAATGGACGCCGTGATCTTTCACATCGAGAGCTGGAAGAAAGTCATCCTAACATCCGAGCTCCCGGCCAATATGAATCCTAATCAGACTTGGGCTTACCACACCATGGAGGCTCCGAGACGGGAGTTTCTAGAGAATGACGTAGTCCCACTCTGGTTACCGGTGAATATTTTGTGGACGTACCACAGGCAAACCGAACTCACCTATCCTTACGGGTATTATGACTCCAAGACACCCAAGGCAAAGAAGGCGAAATCAGTGGGAGAGTGGCTGCGGGAAAAGACCAAGTTTGCCGTGTGGATAGCGAGTAACTGCGAACGGATCTCCTGGCCGAGAACGAACTTTGTCCGTCAGCTCAGCAAATACATTCCAGTCGACACATACGGGCGTTGTGGGAATCTCACGTGTTTGCCGAGATGGTCGAGAAAATGTAACAACCTGGTACGAAAGTACAAGTTCTATTTGTCGTTGGAGAATTCGGAATGCGAGGATTACATTACCGAGAAAGCGTGGAGAGTGCCTTTGCAGCAAGGGGTGGTCCCCGTCGTATACGGCCCCAAGCGGAAGGTATACGAAGAGTTGCTGCCTCCCAATTCGTTTATTTACATCGGCGATTATAAAAACATATCTGAACTGGCTAATTATTTGAAACTCTTGGACTCTAAACCTGAACTGTATGTCCAGTATTTGGAATGGCAATACCAAGGCACCGTAAGGAGAAACAGGGCCATTACCGAACCGTTCATCCATTCCGAATTTTGCGATCTGATTCCTTTCATCGACAGAGTGAAAAGGGGCGAATTGAAACGGATACTCTTGGGTAAACACTTTTTTCCAAAATCATGTAGAAAGCCTGACCAAAATAACAATACAGCTTCAGATTTTGAGCTCGGAAATTGGAATCCTTGGTAAACCTTTACGTGCCGCTCCTTTCCCGTTGCATTTTAGTCTGGTTAACACTTTCATCGCACATATTTTCTGTGCAGAAATCTGCGATATTGCAGATTTAATCGCACATTTCTGCGATATTGCAGATTTTAACGCACATTACTGCGCACATTTCTGCGATATTGCAGATTTTATTGCACATTTCTGCGATATTGCAGATTTTATCGCACATTTCTGCGCCGATTTCTGCGACTGCGATTTGATGAGCAGGTACTTTCTGAAGAAAATTTCTGAAGAAAATTATAAATTGATGTTTTATTGGTTCATTTCCACCATGGATTTATGCATAAAATTCATGGCATGTTTGTCATTCAATCCAATGATGCATTGAGAATGTCGATAAGGTTTATTCTGGTGAATCTGTCCAGGTAACTCTAGGTATTAGGCCTGTTCCCTAAGGCAGGGGCGGAGATTTCTTGTTACAATTTTGTGGGGGGGATGATTTTTGTCCAAGATGAAACCTGCGAGCGCGGAGCGCGAAGCCTTTACGGCGTGGGGTCCGGGGCTGAAGGGCCCTGGGAAATTTTGCATTCTAGATGCTCTGTAATTATCTTAGGCCATTTAGAGGCATAATTGATGAAGGAAAAAGAAATAAAAAACTTCAAAATTGGAGTTGTAGAATTTGGGCCTTTTGAATTTGGGCAATACTTTTCTAATTTTCATTACAAGTCAGTGCAGTATCAGTTCAAAAAACATGCAACACAGTAGTCAGCAATACATGTATAGGGCCTATGTCTTTGAAAATGCATTAATTACACCAGTGCAAAAAAAAGGAAGTTGAGTTTCCGGTAAAAACGCCCCCCAAAAAGATAGGTCGGTTGGGAATTTTTTTTCAATGCGGTATCTCCCGTGCATCAATGCAAGTACATTTTGTATTTGCATACATATTCGTAAAAAATAGTATTTAATTCCCTCAAAATAAATATACATATACAAGTGATTGTATATCTACTACTTTGGGGTATGACAAATATTAAACGTTTAAAACTTCTGTTACCAAGGCTGCATTCCACTTACGCGAACTGTTTGCGCGAACGTTCGCCTACGTTTTTAGTTTGCGTTAGTTGAAGTGGAACGATATTTTAAAACTACGTTTTCAAAATGGCGGCGCTATGTGCTATGGACAGTGACATCGTTTGGTTGGCTGCTTTTTGTCCAACTCATTATTTTTCTTAAAAATATCCCTATAACTGCTCAAAACAATCCACCATTTATAACGAAAAGTATGAAACGTAAAAAAGAAAAACTGTGAAAAGAACACTGCCGTCTGCTAACCTCTTCGCCATCTTTAAAATACGTCACTGGCCAACGGCGAACAGGGGTGCGTTCCGCTCAAGCGAACGTTGCCAACGTTGGCCAACGTTAGCGTTGTTCGCGTGGGTGGAACGCAATGTTCGCCAATTATGTTGGCGAACGTTAGCGAAAACGGCGAACGACATTTCGAGCTGTTCGCTGTTGGCCAGTGACGTATTTTAAAGATGGCGGAGAAGTTAGCAGCCGACGGTTTTCTTTTCACGGTTTTGATTTACGTTTCATACTTTTCGTTATAAACGGTAGGTTGTTTTGAGCAGTCAAAGAGACCTTTTAAAGAAAAATAATGAGTTGGACAAAAAGCAGCCAACCAAACGATGTCACTGTCACTGGGCGCCGCCATTTTGAAAACGTAGTTTTTAAAATATCGTTCCACTTCAACTAACGCCAACTCAAAACGTAGGCGAACGTTCACGCAAACAGTTCGCGTAAGTGGAACGCAGCCCTGCTTGGAATGTCGTTCGCCGTTTTCGCTAGCGTTAGCCAACATAATTGTCGCACATTGCGTTCCACTCACGCGAACAACGCTAACATTGGCCAACGTTGGCAACGTTCGCGTGAGTGGAACGCACCCCATCTTTCCTCGATACCCGTACCCAGGCCTGGACGTCCAACGTGGTCTGTCTGGTCTCCGCGCGCTCTGTTCACAGTGAGTAAACATGCGGGAGGCCAATCACAGACCGATCATTACAAAAAGTTTGTACACGCCGCGCCGCGAGTCTCCAACTGGGCGTTTATTCGACTTTACTGAGTCACTTCTTGATTATAATCTCAATGCAGGGAAAGTAAACTTACGACACTCGCACTTGCTGGGCTGCGTGGTGCGCTGGCTTGTCAAGGGGTATTTGCATGTTACGGACTCTACGCAAATTAGGACGCCTACCCGTAAAAAGTGGGGGGGGGGGGGGGATGATTACATTGGTCATCCCCCCAGATCAAAAAGTGGGGGGGATATATCCCCCATCCCCCCCGGGATCTCCGCCCATGCTCTAAGGCTTTTTGGGAAATTTGAACGTTGTCTATAGATGTTTGAAACCCTTATGCGAATTGTGTTTAGTCTAATTCTGTTTTCTTAGTAGATGATTGGCCGAATTCCACTTATCAGACGATTGTCCATTGAAATTCAGCCTCCCTTTTGGAATGGTTACCCATTTGGAACGGGTACTCTTTAAATTGGGGTGCCGGGCTTTGTTCGTGGCTCTCTTACCTTGGGGTTGTCTCGGGGCCGTACGTGTGGACATTTTGATTTTGTTTCACGTGAGGTATTCCGTTGCCGCACCTTTTTCTGTATCGCGTTGTACAGTGTGGCTGTGTTTGTGTTTGACTCTGTCTCTATTTTTGGCTGTTTGTGGTCCCGAGGTACCCAGGTTAGTTGAGCCGTCTGGCACTGTTTTAAAGGCAATGAGTTTAGTTTATTTTGTTAAAGGTAATGGTGTTTATTTTGTACTTATAGTTATGTGTTATTATAGTGCCGATCTTTTTAGTGTAAATAAAATGAATTCATACATTTGAATATGGAACTGATTCATCACTTGTTTATGTTCGAATTAGTCGATTCTATTATCGCTGTTAATCGAGGGGCCTTTGTACTGGTCGACCCTGGCCCCTTGTACATAACAATATGAATTTACATGTTTCTGAAATTTGTTGGAAAACATCCATTCTGGGGGCGAAAGATAATTACACCGATAGCTGTCATTTTCATACTGTAAATCAGGATTACTCGGTGCATTGATGTCATACAAAAGCATGAACTTTCCATTGTCAACAACTTTGTTATGATGACCTCTAATCTCAATAGGACTTTGTATAGGGCAGAAGCGGGTGCAACAAAATATAAGCGGTACGTTGGACAGTGACCAGTTGGCTTGGTAAAACCCTTACAACTTGGTTACCCAAGCCCATCTTGATACAAGATGGAGACATGTTCCGTTTCGCGCATGCGCAGATCATTTTTTTCTCTCGGCTTGCTGTTCTCTTTGTCTTGCGTCCCGAATCGTAACCACGACAACTTGTAGAAAATATACCACACCGTAGTGCTTAAGCTAGGAGCACACGACACGCAAACTTTGGCGTTGAATGGCGTTTTTTGCCGCAACAGTCCTGAACGCCTGAAAAATCCCTCGTCTGCTACGAACACGCGTTGGAGAACGCGACTTGCCGCTACTTGCCGCAACTCAACGCCAGATATCTAACATGTTTGATTGTTGACGCCCCCATGAACAAGGAGACGTTTGAATGGACTCGCGCATTGACAGCGTGTGCTCTGACCAGTCTCCGCTGGCCGCTAACTCTTGCGACGAGAGGCGTTTCCTCTTGCGGCAAAAAACGCCAGTCAACGCCAAAGTTTGCGTGTCGTGTGCTCCTAGCTTTACAGACCGGACGCTATACTTCACGTGAAAACCGTTCCCAAACTTCATGTTAACTTCTTACATTCATTTGTACAATACCCGAAGTACTGCCAAGACTAATTTTTATGTCCAGTTTAGCCGAACAGAGTTGAATAGTGTTTTTCAGCGTGGCACTTTATATTGGATTAGCTTAGACGAGTCTCTAAAATCATCAAACTCCCTCTCTATATTTGTTAAAAAGCTGAAATCTTGATTCACATTCATATAATTAGTTTTAATTTATGAACTTAATTTGTGTGGTTTTGTCTCTCACCAGCTTGTGTTTTCCAGTGTGTGTTTCGTTATATTGTTTGTTTACGTATAATGTCTTTTGCCCTGTGTGTTGACCATATAGATTGTCTGTCAATAGGTTAGGGTACAAAAGCAATTCGCTTCACCTTATACCTAAATGTTGTCATTAATTTGGTTATAATTTAATACTTCTGTATATAATTATAATTAGATCATTTAATTGTTTATTCTTTGTTAAAGTGAATTCTGTTTTTTTCTATTCTGTGTTAATGACAGCGTTGAAATAAATGTACTACATGTACTACAAAAAAACTCGACAGGACGGAGACATGTTCGGTTTCGCGCATGCGCAGATCAATGTTTTCGCTTAGCTTACCGTCATCTTTGTCTACCGTCCCGAATCGAAAGGTCGCTATTAACAAGGCCATACCAAAGTACTGCCATTGTACTGCCGTTTCTTCCAAAAAAATTAAAACACTTAAAACTCATTCGTTAAATACGATTCATAAATACATGGGACAGTTTAGGCATTCCAATTGGTCGAGAGCCCGTCACATGGCCTGTAATAAACGGACGACAAAGACATGACTGGAAGTGTTTAAAACCAGCTGGCAACAAAACCCTGTCACGCGATGTCGCATTATACCCGTCCCCAGGGCTTACTTTATTTCCAAACGTACCTCGTCTCCAATAGTAGGGTGGTGTTGGGCGCGTACAGCTCGACACCCTGGGAACGAGGTTGCCAATGGCAGTTACAGTCTGGTTCATAGTAAATATGCCTTATTGCATGTATTGTGTAGAGCGACAGCAGAGGCAGAAACATGTCATTTGACACACAGAGAATGGTGAAAAACCGAAATTTACTTGCGACGATTTTCGGCTTGGGTAATTATCAGCACCCAGACTCCAAGCGGTATTAAACAGAGTGATTAAAACCTCTCGAACACACATTTATTGCTTTTATTAAATTACTTATTTTAATTACCTATTGTTAGCATTGTCTTTGCATTCGCTTGCGCTCAATGATTGCAAAAGTTCATCACCGATTGTGACTATGCATCACGTCCCATCTACGATCACGTGAACAAGTACATCATCCATCGCAAAAGTTGATTACTGATCGCAAAAAAAGGCCATCACCGATTGCAAAAGTGCATCACCGATTCGATAATCACCCTAAATCTCTTTGGCGTTTTGTTTTTCATTCTGAGCATTTTCGCGTTGGAATTACCGCAGAAAATGTCATTTTTTGTCATCAATGCTGGAGAAAAGTGTTGTTTTTTGTTTCTATAACTGGCGTAATAAATCTCCAAAAGAAAAAAAAAACATCCTGCGGGTAAGACAATGTGACGGCATTAACACTGGTATATAGACGACGTGCCCTCTGTTTACATCATGTTTTACATAAATTTGGTTAAGAGATGACATCAGAGGACACATAATTCAAAGGCGATCTGACCTGCGACGTCACTCTTTAAGCAAATTTGATGTAAAACACGATGTGTGCGCATACTGCCGGGCACATTTGAATACAGATGTAAACACGTGACGTCAGAGGGGACATCGCCTATACTATAACCTTCAATTTTAACGTTTTAATCTATATTGTACTATTCGTCTTCAGTGCTACGCAGTTCTGCTTCATTTTGATCTTTAACATACACGTATTGTACCATGTAGTTTATTTATTATTTATTTATTTATTTATTTATTATTTATTTATACTTGGATCTACTGTTCTCCCACGGGATTCAGTAAAAGAAAACAACGGGAAGAAATTACAGTTTTAGAGATGGGAGGAAACTCAGAAGAATATACTAGGGGGGGGGGGGAATGAAAAATGAAAATGTGCCATCTATAAAGAAGCTTGTTGCCTGAAATCGTTGTCATCGCTACAGATACCTCGAAGTCTGAGGAACTGTGAGTAAGGAATAGAATCCTTATAAGATTGTGTAAGGGAGGAGACGTGTTGTAGATAGCAGTGGGAGTCAGTAGGCTTGTAGAACATGGAGGTTACTAACCGTTCACCATCAATCCAAAGTTAAATGTTGAATGTCAGACTATATGTGTCAAACTTGACCCCAACAAACTTAGGTTCGCCCTGGAACTATCCCCACCACAGTAAAACATTATGTTTGGCACACGAATTTTAACTGTGGACCGTTTTTTTCAATCGTGGACCCTGTTGTCCTCTATTGTTCTACGTCTACTATTTGAATGCAGATACAAACTCCACATACACCCATTGTATACAATGTAGTTTATTTATTATTGGTTTATTTATTATTTATAGTGTAGCCATTCAGTGAAATCCTCTGTTCTGCCATAGGGCCCATGCAGTGAGATTACAGTTTTAGAGGTGGGAGAGAAACCCGGGTCGCAGTGGTGGAAGGCGAGGAAAGAACCACTAAGATAATTTGACTCCCCAAAAGCTGATGTTTTTAAATCAGATAATTGTTTTTAACTCAATATTTTATTTTAATAATGTTGACAGACTGTGAGCAATAGCGGCCGTGAGACCCAGACAATCGGACTTGTTTTGAAGTAAAGAAATAGCAGTATTATGGCTGGAATGGTAAGTTTTGTTCGTGTTGACGATTTGTCAAGGGGTAGCCTTTATCAACAATTCTTGTCTTTGTGAATCTGCGCCCATGTAGAAATCGAATGCCAGAGCGCGTCTTTACCCAAACAAAGTGTTCTTTGACAGACCCCGTAGGGTAAACATTTGTCGTAAATAGAATATTGACGCCTTAATTAAGTTATTTGGTATATTTCAGGTTAATGGTTATCACCCATCCGTTTCACACATCTCGATGGGACTGTTAATATGTATGGGAAAAGTGTTTGCGGAAATATAAATGTACAATCCAAATAAGAAATGATTCTAGTGTTGTGTTTACACTATAAATCTTTTTTGATATTTACAGAAAGAAGTATTCCTGTTCTTTGTAGGAATTGCTCTCGTTATGTATTTTAAAATCTCGAGAGATAAGACGCCAGAATTGGGTACCATAATGCTGCCTACAGTGAGCAACATCTCTCGTTTAAAAGGGACCCTCCACATATCAAAACAGACAAAGAACGTGTCCGCCACCACCGTAATGCCTCATGATGTTGAACAGTCTAGACATGTGTCGCACTCAACTGGCAAGTGTAATTACCGCGTCCAAGTGCACAAACCAAATACTACAGTACTCAAGAGCATCGTGTCCTGTCGAAAACTACAGTGCACCATGGAGATCACGCGTGCTGACGATAAGAACAGGTTTGCAGGAATGGATGCCGTGATCTTTCACATCGAGAGCTGGAAGAAGGTCATCCTAACATCCGAGCTCCCGGCCAATATGAATCCCAATCAGACTTGGGTTTACTACTCCATGGAGGCTCCGAGACGGGGGTTTATAGAGCATGGCATAGTCCCACTCTGGTTACCGGTGAATATTTTGTGGACGTACCACAGACAAACCGAACTTACCTATCCTTACGGGTATTATGACCCCAAGACACCCAAGGCGAAGAAGGCGAAATCAGTGGGGGAGTGGCTGCGGGGAAAGACCAAGTTTGCCGTGTGGATATCGAGTAACTGCAAAGGTGCCTCCTGGCAGAGAATGAACTTTGCCCGTCAGCTAAGGAAATACATTCCAGTCGACATATACGGGCGTTGCGGGAATCTTACGTGTTTGCCGAGATGGTCGAGAAAATGTAACAACCTAGTACAAAAGTACAAGTTCTATTTGTCGTTGGAGAATTCGGAATGCGAGGATTATATTACCGAGAAAGCGTGGAGAGTGCCTTTGCAGCAAGGGGTGGTCCCTGTCGTATACGGCCCCAAGCGGAAGGTATACGAGGAGTTGCTGCCTCCCAATTCGTTCATTTACATCGGCGATTATAAAAACATATCTGAACTGGCTAATTATTTGAAACTCTTGGACTCTAAACCCGAACTGTATGTCCAGTATTTGAAATGGCAATACCAAGGCACCGTAGGGGCAAACTGGGGCATTACTGAACCGTTCATCCATTCCGAATTTTGCGATCTGATTCCTTTCATCGACAGAGTGAAAAAAGGCAAATTGAAACGGACACTCTTGGGTAAACACTTTTTTCCAAAATCATGTAGAAAGCCTGACCAAAATAACAATACGGCTTCAGATTTTGGGCTCGGAAATTGGAATCCTTGGTAAACCTTTACCTGCCGCACCTGTCCCATTGCATTTTAGTCTGGTTAACATCCTGTAAATTTGCAGTTACGCTGTTCAAAATTATGTGGATCTATACAATAGTGTTTTTTGTAAAAAGTGTTCTTAGGCCAAAATCACAGCATCCAGCTGATAAAAGGAGTCAGAAAATCAGAGAGTCTCTGTCAGAGCTAGCTCAGGATGTTCGTCTGCCGGTGGACAAGACGTTTTAGGAACTTCCAGCCGCCGCGCAAACAACCATGGCGAGAGATTTTTTCTTGGGTGCACTTACAGACAGCGAAACGCGGACACGAATTCTACAAATGCGGCCGGGCAGTCTGGAAGAAGCGTTAACTGCTGCCATTGAGTTTCAGGCCATTATGACCACAGGAAAGGAAAGCAACATAAAACGGATCAGAGCTGTTAGAGGTGAGGTGGAAAGCGCCATGGCAGCAACCCTTAGTGCCTGATAACAAATTCGTGAAATCAGAACGCCAACTGGAACTAATAACACAACAGATTCATGCCCTAAAAGTCGTTCTCCCAAAGACAGAAGAACATGTTTCAAGTGCGAAAACTTGGGACATTTTAAGAGGGATTGTCCAAAAAGACCGACATCCGAGAAAAGGAAGACGGACCAGGAAAACTTATAAGGGCTGGGTCCAAGGATCGGTATAGGTAGTCCATCAGAATGAAGGGTCCACACAAGGGTCCACACGCTCCAGATTTTCGGCAATATCTCAAAATCGCTACCACCTTTTAAAATTAATTTTATGGTATTGTAACGTTACTCTGTAGCGGGCCAAGCAGAATGAGGCGTGGGGTCATAAATAACCAAAGAAAATGACGGCAGACAAGGCAGACTTCGGGGGCGCCTCCCAGATTTAGTTTTAATACACAAACAAATCGAATTAATATTTACAAAAGTAAGGAGCACATTAATACAAGTAGGTGGATTATAAAAATAAAGTAACACTTACAAACTATAAGACCAGTGCAGGCACGAGGCTGGAGGAAAACACACAACAGAAAATACCCAAACGCAAAAGTGGCTACACAAATAACAGAATGACCAACGCCCCAATTGCGCGAACCAGTCTTATAGTCTGCAAAGTGCACTCGACCAAAGAAACAACAAATGGAATCAAAAGAACTTATAAATGTAAAGCTGCATTACAAGTGGCAAACATATGCAAGAATGAAAGGAATTTAAGGAACGAATAGAACATAATTGAAATGAAGCGTTAAGCATGTATTAAATGTAAAGCAGCATTACAAGTAACAAACATTATGTAAGAATCAAAGGAATTTAAGGAACGAATAAAAGTGAATGAAATGGTGGAGTGTACAGCATGTAGCGCAGGTGGTGAACAGACGTATTTGTTACAGTATATAACTATATAGGATTGAAACAAACAGTGGGTTCCAATTACCAAACGTATACGATCCGTTTAATGTGTATTTTAAATTATGTGCTCTGTAGTCTTGGTGCAAGACGTCCCTGTTTTGTATTTCCACAAATGTCCGCTATTAGAGGGCGCTATCACTCCACCAACCGCTATCGGCCGTACCCGGCCGGCCCACAGCGGTTCGTGGGTGATAGCAGGGACGTCTTGCACCAAGACTATGTGCTCTGAAGCTACAGTGGTTGAAACGTTTTACTGAGTGTAGGAGTAAATGGACGGTTTTATTCGAGCATTGGATTAACGAAGCTAGTGGAGAATGTAAATTAGGGTGGTGATCTTTAATATTGGAGACTCGTGTATTATTAACCCATGTACCCATGCTTTTTTATAGATTTAATAATGTGTTTTTTTTCAAACAAATTGGTGGGCACATCTTTTTTCAAGCAAGTTGTAAAAATGAGGCTGTTGACATTCCACTGTTTAACAATAATATTATTACAGTAGGAATTGAAAAATACACGTATTTTATACATATATTATGCTTACATGTATTTTATTTTGTACACATTTCAGTATATTTACTTTTGTAAAATGGTGTAAAATGTATAACTATGTGAAATTGTGTTGAAAACAGAATAAAAGGAGTTCTACAACTCCATTGGAAATAAAAATAAAAATAATAATACAAGGCAGATTTTCGGGAGGTTACTTTTACCAAACCATTCGAAATAATGCTATCTCTTATACATGTATATATATGTTAAAGGGCCCGCTCACTTTTGGGAATCTCGAAAACCATAAAATGTTCACAGATTTACAAATAACTTACACGGTATAAAACTTCCCATGGAATAGTTTTGCCTGAAATGCTATAGTCGTTGCGAAACTTGTGAGTAAAACAATTAGTTTTGGTCTCATGAGACGAGAATTAATCCGCTGATGCCGGTGAGAAATCGTTCAGAAAAAAATCGCTTTCTTCTTTGACATGAAATGACCAATGAAGCTGAAACTTTCACAAGGAATTTTACTACATACATATCTTTATTCACAGAAAATATGGATTACTTTAATGGCCAAAAACAAATGCTGTGCGATGCCTTTAAAGGTAGTATACACCATTTGCAGATAGGCTATCGAAAATATTTACTACCGAATTATTAAGAAATATCTTACTCATTTGAAAGTAAATAATGATTCTAGGCATCCAGCAAAATGATTGCGCTAGATATCCTGTAATTATTCCGAAAAATATAATTTTATACAAACAAATTCGCGATCGCCGGACGGCGATCGCGAAAAAACAAAGATAACATAAGAATAACTGCCCAATGCCGGTTGAAAACAAACGCTGTTTTTCGTGCTTTTCTCGGCATCCATGATTGTAAAACTTCGGACTGGTCAGTTAAATTATATTTACTTTGAAATACAACTCCCCAATTCTACCCATTAACGATAATTCAAGCAATTACCAATGGTGTATACTACCTTTAATATCTTCTCCAATGAAATAATGAAGTTTATGCCATTCCAAAAAAGTGATAAGTGTATATTCTGAACTTTTTATAAAGTATGTTTTCTGTTTTATTATTTTAAATAAATGACTTTGTTGGTTTTTCATCATTATGGAATGTGTTATAAATTATACATATAGATAAAAATACAGAAAATTTTTTTCATATAAGCTTTGGTTACGATATAGCGCAGAAACATGGCCTGCATAAAATGTCCAACAGAGGGTGCTATTTAAGAAAAAGGGCTTCACTACCACTAATTAAATTGAGAATTTCTACGCGAGCTCATAAACATGAAATGTGCACCCACAATTGTGTTTTTTTAAAGAAGGCCGTTTGGTAACAAAAATGGTGGGATTGTGAAAAATAAAGCCTAAGATCAACTCCCTGATTTTTGGGCTTCAATCTAAGGGCACTAACAATTACGGTTGAAAAATAGGTCCTACCCAGTGGGCAAGTTGTTACCGGTTACCGATATTACCGGTAATATCACCCCAAAATTTGACTAAGTCCAAATTTTACCGATATTACCGTGTTATTACCCAAATGATATTACCGGTGTGATAATGAAATTGTTATAAATTCCTTAATATTTGTTTTTTTAATATAAGGATTGGATCTAATTGATCCTTGAGACCGACAGGATCTGTTTCTGATGAGAAAAACTCTTGAAAAATGGTGCACCGGTCTACCAAATTTCAAAGTCCAAATATAACCGTTATTACTCTGTTGAAACCAACATGTTACCGAGTAACAACAGGATAATACAGGTAATATGGGTAATGTGGTGAAAGGGTTGAATTGGTTATAACATCGGGAGCTTGAGTAATAACAGTAACATTTCCAAGTTCTAATATTACTGTTATTACCCTGTTGAAACCGACATTTTACCGAGTAACAACAGGATAATACAGGTAATGTGGGTAATGATGAAAGGCTTGAATTGGTTATAACATTGGTAACTTGAGTAATAACAGTAAAATTATAGCAATCCTAGCAAAATTTCCAAGTTCAAATATTACTGTTGTTACCCTGTTGAAACCAACATGTTATTACCGAGTAACAACAGGATAATACAGGTAATATGGGTAATGTGGTGGAAGGGTTGAATTGGTTATAACATCGGGAACTTGAGTAATAACAGTAACATTTCCAAGTTCTAATATTACTGTTATTACCCTGTTGAAACCGACATTTTACCGAGTAACAACAGGATAATACAGGTAATGTGGGTAATGATGAAAGGCTTGAATTGGTTATAACATTGGGAACTTGAGTAATAACAGTAACATTAGTAGCAATTCCAGCAAAATGTTAAAGTTCAAATATTACTGTTATTACCCTGTTGAAACTGACAATTTACCGGGTAACAACAGGATAATACAGGTAATGTGGGTAATTGTGAAAGGCTTGAATTGGTTATAACATTGGGAACTTGAGTACCGGGGGGGTATAACAGTAAAATTATAACAATCCAAGCTAATAATTTCCAAGTTCAAAGATTACTGTTATTACCCTATTGAAACCGACATTTTAGTGAGTTATAACAGGGTAATAAGAGGTAATGGGTAACAATTTACCGAGTTAATAACATGAAAATGCCAGAAATATCGGTTACATTCTCCCTGGTAATATTTGGTAAATGGGGTAATATCAGGTGGTAATAACACGGCAATGCCGGAAATATCAGTTACATTCCCTGATATTGGGTAAATAGGGTAATATCGGGTGACCTCAATTTACATGTTGACCCCAAGTGGGCGTGATAAACCTTGGTGAAACAATTTTGTCACTTTTTTTCTACATGAACGTTATGTTTTGCGAAATAGCGATACGTTTAGGGTGTTTTCGTAGAGATAATTGTGTAATATTTATTTACTCCAAGTCTCAAAGAAACAAATTTGCCAAAAAACCAACACACAAATAAATTAACAACAAATTAATTGCAAACTAGCTGTGATTACAGACAGCGGTGATATTGGGCACATATATAGCATTTAAGTACACGCTAAGATTGTAGGCTCAGAAGAGTCATTGATGTTTATATGTGTACATACATTGTAGTATTGTTCCGGTAGTATCGTAATATTAGTATTAACCAATATAATTAACCAATTAACCAACAAATTAACCAATATTGGGTAAATGGGGTAATATCGGGTAGTAATAAAAATGCAATGCCAGAAATATCGGGTAAAATAGGTAATATCGGCTAGTAATAACAATATCGGGTAGTAATAAAAATGCAATGCCAGAAATATCGGGTAAAATAGGTAATATCGGCTAGTAATAACAATGCAATATGCCAGAAATATTGGGTAATATCGGGTGGTAATAACAATGCAATACCAGAAATATCGGGTAAAAGAGGTAATATCGGGTGGTAATAACAATGCAATGTCAGAAATATCGGGTAATATCGGGTGGTAATAACAATGCAATACCAGAAATATCGGGTAAATGGGGTAATATCGGGTGGTAATAACAATGCAATGTCAGAAATATCGGGTAATATCGGGTGGTAATAATGCAATACCAGAAATATCAGGTAAATGGGGTAATATCGGTGGTAATAACAATGCAATGCCAGAAATATCGGGTAAAAGAGGTAATATCGGGTGGTAATAACAATGCAATGCCAGAAATATCGGGTAAATGGGGTAATATCGGGTGGTAATAACAATGCAATGCCAGAAATATCGGGTAAAAGAGGTAATATCGGGTGGTAATAACAATGCAATGCCAGAAATATCGGTAATCTCCCTGGCAATATCGGGTAAATGGGGTAATATCGGGTGGTAATAACGTGCAATGCCAGAAATATCGGTAACATTCTCCCGGGTAATAGTGGGTAAATGTGGTAATATCGGCTGGTAATAACGGGGAAATGTTCGTCTACTATTTCCCCGTTATTACTCGGTGATATTACCCGTAATAACGCGTTATTACTCGTTACAACCCGGGTAATATCGGTATGTTACCCAGTAATAACTTCCGTTATTACTCGTTACAACCCGGGTAATATCGGGTAAAATGCCCACTGGGTAATTGCCCACTTTATCACTTTTGAGGAGGTGAGTTTTGTTTGGTGTGAATATTAAAAAAAAAAAGATTGGTTAAACCATGGAGGAATACAATTCCTCCATGGTTAAACCCACTAACAATAACAAATAAATGGAAAGATAAAGACCAACACAATAATTAGAATGCTGTTTGAGATGTCGGTTTGCATGAAACTTGGCCCTGAACGTTGTTGATTTTACACTATTTTCAATGGGGCTTGAATTAGGCTAGTGCACCCAAAACCTAAATGTGTATACTTTTATCGTTGTAGTCATTGTTCTGAAAATAGGCCGCATCACAGAACACACGCGTAACATGCGCTCTGATCTTCCCGCCCACACTGCGCCCGCGATGAGCGTTTCGCATACTTGCACATTCCATACGCAGATCATCAATTTTCAGAAAAGTTTTGAAAACGTATGTCATGTCTAGGTGTTATTTAGATGTCTATGGGTCCACGTACATAATGTCCTATCTGCCAATGTTTAAACAAATCATTGTTGCTATTTTTTTAAACCTTCAAAGTCCCCTGAAAATGGTTTAGCACATCCCTGTTTAGTGTGGCACAGAGCTACAATTTTTTTTTTGCATAAGGCCAAGTCCCTTTTTTATAAGCATTTATTGCCATCCTTGTAAATTCATTGCTTTTCAGTATTGAAAATTCATCAGCACTGTTTATTTTTTTAATTGGTTAATACTCATAAAGTCATCTTTAAAAAAAATATATATATATATATATTTAAAATTGAATAAAACAAATAAATAACTTTGTTTTGTCCAGATTATGGCAAACGGGCATTTCAGGTTTTCAATATGCGTGTACCACCAACGGTACAAATTGTAATAGTTGCAAACAAATTATAAATTTATTTCAGTAAATTAAAAAAAATACAATGTGAAAGCTAGGTTCATCCGCGGAAACGCCCTAAAAGACACTCTTTTGGTCTTGTAACAAGGTGGTGCTTAGTCTTGATTCCGAGATCGAGCTGTTCATCTGTTCCGTCCGGGGCACGCCGTCCGCTATCCGGGCTTATTGAGAGCGCCCTTAATTATCGCCAAATTTAGTTCAGAGCACAGTCTTGAAGCAAGAGTCATGTGAACCTGTAAGAATTCCGTAATAGTCAGAAATATTTGGTCTTGGAACCCGACTATGATAATCGTACACTACATTAAACGAAAACAACTCAGCACGCATCAAAGGCGAGTAGCTATTAGAGCTATGCTTGGAATGTCCTCGGAATTTTACGGGTTCACGCAACTCTTGCTTCAAGACCGTGCTCTGAACTAAATCATTGGCACACGGCACAATTGCACAAATGTGGTTTCTTACTTCCGCAAAAGGCGAAGACTTGGGGTCTTTGGATTTTACGGGTTCACGTGACTCTTGCTTCAATACCGTGCTCTGAACTGAATCTGGCAATAATTAAGGGCGCCCTCAATAAGCGCGGACGGCGCGCCGCAGAACAGATGAACAGCTTGGTCTTGGTATCAAGACTAGGTGGTGCTCGGAGAAACCGGTGGATCAATGTTTCAATCAAAGCTATGGTCTTCCCGTGGATGGTCACATATAAGCTTTGGTTACGATATAGCGCAGAAACATGGCCTGCATAAAATGACCAACAGAGGGTGCTATTTAAGAAAAAGGTCTACCCCTAGGGCTGCACTACCACTAATTAAATTGAGAATTTCTACGCGAGCTCATAAAACATGAAATGTGCACCCGCAATTGTTTTTTTTTTTAAAGAAGGCCGTTTGGTAACAAAAATGGTGGGATTGTGAAACATAAAGCCTATGATCAACTCCCTGGTTTTTGGGCTTCAATCTAAAGACACTAACAATTACGGTTGAAAATGGGTCCTAATATTGCCCACTTTATCACTTTTCAGGAGGTGAGTTTCGTTTGGTGTGAATATTTAAAAAAAATGAATGGCTAAACCCACTAACAATTAAAAATAAATGGAAAGATAAAGACCAACACAATAATTAGAATGCTGTTTGAGATGTCGGTTTGCATGAAACTTGGCCCTGAACGTTGTTGATTTTACACTATTTTCAATGGGGCTTGAATTAGGCTAGTGCACCCAAAACCTAAATGTGTATACTTTTATCGTTGTAGTCATTGTTCTGAAAATAGGCAGCATCACAGAACACACGCGTAACTTTGTTTTGTCCACCAGATTATGGCAAACGGGCATTTCAGGTTTTCAATATGATTGTACCACCATCGGTACAAATTGCAATAGTTGCAAACAAATTATAAATTTATTTCAGTAAATTTGAAAAATACAATGTGAAAGGTTCATCCTGCAGAATTCGAAACGCCCTGAAAGATACTCTTTTGGTCTTTTAACAAGGTGGTGCCATCCTTGTAAATTTATTGCTTTTCAGTATTGAAAATTCATCAGCACTGTTCATTTTTTTATATTTGGTTAATACTCATAAAGTCATCTTTAAAAAATATATATATATATATTTATTTAAAATTGAATAAAACAAATAAATAACTTTGTTTTGTCCAGATTATGGCAACCGGGCATTTCAGGTTTTCAATATGCGTGTACCACCAACGGTACTAATTGTAATAGTTGCAAACAAATTATAAATTTATTTCAGTAAATTAAAAAAAATACAATGTGAAAGGTTCATCCGCGAAAACGCCCTAAAAGACACTCTTTTGGTCTTGTAACAAGGTGGTGCTTAGTCTTGATTCCGAGATCGAGCTGTTCATCTGTTCCGTCCGGGGCACGCCGTCCGCTATCCGGGCTTATTGAGAGCGCCCTTAATTATCGCCAAATTTAGTTCAGAGCACGGTCTTGAAGCAAGAGTCATGTGAACCTGTAAGAATTCCGTAATAGTCAGAAATAGTTGGTCTTGGAACCCGACTATGATAATCGTACACTACATTAAACGAAAACGACTCAGCACGCATCAAAGGCGAGTAGCTATTAGAGCTATGCTTGGAATGTCCTCGGAATTTTACGGGTTCACGCAACTCTTGCTTCAAGACCGTGCTCTGAACTAAATCATTGGCACACGGCACAATTGCACAAATGTGGTTTCTTACTTCCGCAAAAGGCGAAGACTTGGGGTCTTTGGATTTTACGGGTTCACGCGACTCTTGCTTCAATACCGTGCTCTGAACTGAATCTGGCAATAATTAAGGGCGCCCTCAATAAGCGCGGACGGCGCGCCGCAGAACAGATGAACAGCTTGGTCTTGGTATCAAGACTAGGTGGTGCTCGGAGAAACCGGTGGATCAATGTTTCAATCAAAGCTATGGTCTTCCCAAAGATATTATAAATACACACTGTCAAAATCTCGCATTGGAAAAGACACTATGAACACAAAAAATATAATTATAAAGATTAAATAGTATATATTACACAAATATATTTGGAATAAAACTTTGAAGTGTCCTTCATATTTAATACAGTCCACTGTAAATTTTCAGTGACACAAAAACTGTATTGTATTAAAAATATTGATTGTCGAAACTGTTTTAAAAACAAGGGCCTTTTTTTCACTCTTCTCTAAGCATGCATACAATGAAACTGAAACCCAATTTCATTGGTTACAAAAAAATGTTCAGGTGATATTTAATTGTTCATGACTGGTATTCAGCTGGTTATTGCTTAGCATGAGAAAGCACAGGGAGTTTTGGCTGGTTACCTGTTTTTACTGAGCAAGACATTTTTGTGCTAGGATGTTTTATGAAATTGGCCCCTGGTACCTGTCCTCTTTTGTCTGTCTTCATGCCCATTATTCCCCACTGCGCCACTCGGGATCATGCTGCTCAGCTACTGCACTTACTCCCAAACGTTCATCCACTGGTGTGTCCACTGCAAACAAGATAATAAAGGATTTCTGCTATAACTAGCCATTTGCTATTGTGTGACAAAGTTGGGCGATATTGTGTGATAATTAAGGGCCAAACCCAACTTGTCACGTCACAAGTCACATGTCACGTCACATGTCACATGTCACGTCACAAGTCACGTCACAAGTCACGTCACAAGTCACGTCACAAGTCACGTCACAAGTCACGTCACAAGTCACGTCACAAGTCACGTCACAGGTCACGTCACAGGTCACGTCACAGGTCACGTCACAGGTCACGTCACAGGTCACGTCACAGGTCACGTCACAGGTCACGCCACAGGTCACGCCACAGGTCACGCCACAGGTCTAGTCACTTGTGACAAAGTTGAGCGATGTTGTGTGACAATTAAGTGCCAAACCCACTTGCAAAGTCACAAGTTACAAGTCAAGTCAAATCAATCACATTCAAGGGATTTTGAACAAAAACATTCCTTGGTTATTGTTCATAAAAGGACTTGTGACTAGACTAGTGGCTGTACTTGTGAAAGGCCTTGCAGGGACTCTAATACAGCTCTGGTGGATAGATATAGATCGAACGAGGGCCAATAAATAGTTTTGTAGCCTATAAAAGAGTCGACTTTTGAAAATCAAGCATTTATTTCTCAACATAGTCCCCTCCTACATTGTTACACTTAGTCCTGCAGTCATAGAGCATACAGATCCTTAGGCTGTGTAAAAGCCACCGTCTTGGGCTCCCAGGAAGTGGCCCACATCATTGGGCACCCTTCTAGGGCCAATTGCATAGAGCTGCTAAGCACAAAAATGTGCTTAGCATGAAAATTTGTCCTTGGCAAAAACAAGGTTACAGACCAAATTTTCACATGGTCTTTATTGTGTTTGATTGATAATCAGCTGGTTTTTTTGCTTAGCATGAAAAACACATAGAATTTTGGCTGGTAACCTGTTTTTAATGGGCAAAACTTTTTTGTGCTAAGCAAATTGTTGTGCTTAGCATCTCTATGAAATTGGCCCCTGCGGTGAACACCAGTGCATAAACAACCACAGTCTATTACTATGAGAGCTAATCCCCATTGAACGATGCCAGAGATGGATTCTACTGCGTTGGGAGAAGACCGCAGACTTGAATCAGTTTGGCCTCAGGATTTCTGACCTGATAAATCTCTCGGCACTGATGAGCAGGGCTGTCAATTTGACAAATGATGCAGTTTGCTATGTGTGGAAGGCAACTCACACAATACCCCAATGTGGGGTCAGGGTTTCCTTTCATCTTACCCAGTTCAGAGGTTATCTTCAGTTTCCCAAACTTCTCAATGGTGTCCTCTACTTCATCTTCCTCAGTCTTGAAGAAGCATCCCACGTAGGCGCTCTTCTCCAGGCAATACTCAAGGAACCTTGAAGATAATGTGACATGGACAACCATGGTTTGTTTTGTCTGTAAGTTCCATCAGACAAATAGATAGTTGGAACAACATACATGTAGGACATGTAGGACTGATTTGTTCTGTCAAAAACAGATTTTTTTTTGACATTCTAATTATTAAAATAACGTTTACAAACTTTTTTGTGTGTGAATAATTTCTGGCAATCTTTAACCAGTTTGCGCCGAAATTATTTTGACATTGACCGGGGCCCGGGATTGTTTTTGACGAATCTCGATCCGAGATGGGTTCAGGCCGTCATCTGTGGGTACGTAGCACACCCTAATATTTCCGACCTTGCGTTTATCCTTCATCCATTTTGACATTTTGGCATGTATACACACTTAATCTGACGTAAGCTTTCTCATACAAACCATTACAAAATAGTATACTATACCAAATAAATTGTGTTCGCCGAAACAAAAATAAAAAAGTTAATTAACATCTGCACTTTTCTTCCAATCGTCATTTTGGTTTTTTTGCAAAGTCTTTCAGGGTGGAGTCTATCAAAATGCATCAAGCTTTGTGAGACAAAAGTGCTTTATAGACATTTTTAGTCATAAATTCGCACCCCCCCCCCCCCCCCCCCCCAATAAAATAAAACTCGGAAAATTTAAGCATATTTTGGTCTCATCTCTATTTCAAGCTGTGCTGAGAAGCATCCAGGTTTTCACCCCAAAAAGTCACATTTCCCCACCAATCACTGCTGTTTAACCAGTTCGCGCCGGATGACGTATATAAACGCAAAGTTGTCCCTAGATTCAAAACGAATGACGCATAAACATGCCGCGAGCAGGCCGGAAATGTCTGTCAGCAGCGAGCAAGGCCGGAAAGGCGTGGGTGTGCTTCCCGGCACTATTGGCCTGAACCCGCTTCGGATCGAGTTCCGTTAAAAATAATCCCGCCCCTCGGCTCGGTGATGTTAAAATAATCCTGGCGCGAACTGGTTAAAAGGTAGGATACACCATTAGTAATTGCTTTAATTATCATTAATGGGTGGATTTGGGAGGTTGTATTTTATAGTAAATATCGTTTAACTGACCTGTTCAAAGTTTTACAATCATGGATGCCGAGAAAAGCAGGAAAAACGTCTTTTGTTTTCAACCGCATTAGGCAGAGGTTTTTTATGTTGTTATTGGGTTTTTTTCGGTATCGCCGTCTGGTGATTGTTATATAATTAAATTTGTTTGGAACATTTACAGGATATCAAGCGTAATCATTTTGCTGGAAGCATACAATCATTATTTACTTTCAAATAAGTAAGATATTTCTTAATAATTCGGTAGTATACAATTTTCAATATCTGCAAAGGGTGTATCCTATACCTTTAAAAGTAGGACGGAATTTCTGATGAAGCCAACCATTGCAAAATTGTCCATAACTCATTGAGTTTTTCTTACAGGTTCTACTCACATGTTCCAGTTTGCATCCTTCCTCAACATGTTGGGATTACCCACTAGGATCAGCAGCGCTTTGGCTCGAGTCACGGCAACATTTAGCCTCTGTAGAATACATTTTAAAGAATCAACTCTGAATTCCAAATGAATTTTTAAACAAATCTCCAGAAAATAAATTGAAAAAAATACTACCCAAAGAGATATCACCTCAATATCAGACAAAGTGCACTCGAGGCTTGTCACATTATTAAAGTAATAACAAAATTAGGAAAAATGTCAAAACAAAATGGCTGTTTAACAATGTATATGTAGACAAACTGTAAAAACGAATACATGTAGCAGCAAACAAACAAAAAATAAAAAACAATTGAAAGTTAAATTTAGTTTACCCCCATTTGTTGAAACAAACTATTTCTCACTTAACCAGTTCGCACCGGGATTATGTAAACCAGTTCGTGCCGGATGACGTATATAAACGCAAAGTTTCCCCTAGATTCAAAACGGATGACGCATAAACACGCCACGAGCAAGGCCGGAAATGTCTGTCTGCAGCGAGCAAGGCCGGAAATGCGTGGGTGTGCTTCCCGGCACTATCGGCCTGAACCCGCTTTGGATAGAGTTTCGTTAAAAATAATCACGCCCCTCGGCTCAGTAATGTTAAAATAATCGTGGCACAAACTGGTTAACATCAACCGAGCCGAGGCGCGGAATTATTTTTAACAAAACTCTGAGGCGGTTTTAGGCCGATGGTACCAGGAAGCACACTCATGCATTTCCAGCCTTGCTCGCTGCTGACAGACATTTCCGGCCTTGCTTGTGACGTGTTTATGCTCCATCTGTTTTGAATATTGGGAAAACTTTGCGTGTATATACGTCCTCCGGCATGAACTGGTTAAACTGTTTCTCACTAATTAAGTTCCCTTTATGTCCTTACAATGATTTTATTCTCACAACTATCCAAATCATGTGAATTGGGTTTTCAGTCCCTGCCGGATTCCGTTGGTTTTCCCCAGAATATTCTTCTGAGGTTTTCCTCTCACCTTGAAAACTGTTGTTTTCTCTCTGCAGGTTTCCTAAGGCTTGCGAGCTACAGTGCCTAGGACACTTTTAAGGGGTCCTTGATCCTTGGTTTCATTATACCAGAAAAAATTGCTGAACATGGAGTGTTTTATTGCTCCACAAGAACCAACTAAAAGCAAGTCATTGTACAAATTTGCCAGCTACGATGCGAGGTTCAAACTTGAAATAAGCTTAATTCTTCACGATGAATGAAATCACACGAAAAAATTCATTCTTGATTGGTGACCAACCTTAGGGTTTTTAACAAATCCCAGCTTGAAATCAATGTCCATCTGGATGTGTTCTGGTTTGGTGCTGCGGACCGTCGAGACGATGATGACCAATCTCTCTTGACCTTGAAACTCCTCCACCGAGCCAACCTTGATGTTGGTCATCTTGTGCTTCTTAAGAACCACCTTGATCTTTTGCACCTGTGAATTTTATCAGTCGTATCAATTTCTGAATGAAACAAAAAAGGCCCCTGGTACACGGCTGAATTTGGCCAGTGCACAAGGTTCTATCAACACCATGAATAAATCTTCACCTTTAATGATCACAAGACACACCGTACAGGGTGTATAAAACAAAAAATGCAACAAAATGTAACGGAATACCACACGTAGAATGTATAACTAACATCGATAATATAGATAAGGTTTCAAAGATACTGGTTTCCACTTTAATATAAGACATCAAACATCCAAATCTGACAATGTTGGACAGAGTTGTGAATAATATTCCAAGAGGGGTCAAATTGACCATGGGACCAAGTTTTGCAATTTTGTTTGGATATTGTGCAAATGTAGACTTGAAATCCAGTTGTTAGACACTTTTGTCTTTGTCCGTGCAGGCGCCACCGAAATGAACCAGAGCTGGCGGCAGCGGGCGTGGTGGCTCAGCGCTAGTTTATTTCGGTGGCGCCTGCACAGACAAAGAGGACAACGTCTAACAACTTGATTTCAAGTCTACACTTGCACAGTATCCGAACAAAAAAACAAAACAAAAAAAATTGGTCCCATGGTCAATTCGGCCCGTTTTGGAAAATTATTCATAACTCTGTCAAACATTGTAAGATTTGGACGTTTGATGTCTCATTTTAAGGTGGAAACCAGTATCTTTAAAACCATATCTATATTATTGATGTTAGTTATACATTCTACGTGTGGTATTCCGTTATATTTTGTTGCATCTATTTTTATACACCCTGTACAGGGTGTCTCTGAATCCCGAGATTCAGCAAGTCAAGTCCACTCAACTAGAGCCGAGCGAGGGCAGTCAATTGGCATATATGCACTAGGCAAAATTTCAACACAGAAAATTAAAAACATGATAGGAATGAGTAATATTGTCTCCAGTTATATCTAACGTGCAAACGTCAAAGTTGTTCTAGAGTGAAGCCACACATACAAGCCTTGACATAATGAACCTTATACCATTGGACAGAGGGCATTCTACCCTTTCAAAAAACATTTGTATCTTTCAGAAACATTCAGTAGTTTTGCAATATTAAGAATTTGAAAATGGGTATCCTTTTTTTAGAGACACCCTGTATAGATCGGGGCGGACATCCGGGAACTGTCATAAAAACGCGTCATAATACGTACACCGCGCCGGTAAAAACGATGATCGCGCGCGCAGTCTTGTATGCTACAGTGCAGTGTCAGCGCGTATTGTTTTCATCGGCGCGCTGACCTGTGACGTATGTCCGTGGTGATCAATAGGGCCAACCAAGTACAATCTAACGGTAACTACCAGAGTCCATTCTGGACAAACACTCACCTGACGACGATACGGCGAGATGATACCAATGTCTGCCTCCTTAACGCGCATACCCCCTCGCTTGTCCAGTAGATCCTTAGCATAGCCAACGACGAGTTCAATCTCTTTCTTGTTGAAGAAAGACGGGCTCTGCCCCTCGCGTTCATCCAGCCCCTCCACCCCGTGGAATATAATGGGAAAATCCTGAAGGGAAGGACAAAGCAATGGAAGACACTTTAACAGTTTGGAAGAATTTGCAGATGTTCACCTAGTTTTAGTATGAAAAGTCCTGACGAATCTGAGCATGTGATTCCCGCATTACTTTTAAGGCCTCCTTCAATGGAGAAATCATTGTGCAAGCTACCCTGGGCCCAATGCAATAGCTCTACAATGATTATTATAACTCCTTGTACCAAACAGCAACCAGAAATATCAAATAAACATTAAAGGTAGGGTACACCATTGGTAATTGCTTGAATTGTCATGAATAGGTGAATTTGGGGGTTATATTTCATAGTAGAAATGCTTTTAACTAACCTGCCTGAAGGCAAGAAAAAATGGCATTCGTTTTCAACCGGCGTGGGGGCAGTGGTTCTTACGTTATTCTTGGTTTTTTCGCGATCGCCATTCGGCGATCGTGAGGGTTTTTTTGTATATAAAATTCAATTTTTCATAACAATTACAGGATATCTTAAGCTCATTTTGCAGGATATCAACCATTTTGCTGGATGCCTAGAATCAATATTTACTTATTAAGATATTTCTTATTAATTCGGTAGTACAACATTTTGATATCTGCAAATGGTGTATCCGATCTTTAACACGGGGTTAGAATGTTGCAAGGATTACAAGTTATTGCATGCACAACCAGGTTTGTGTGCAAATGAACTTCAAGTTTGCATATTGATTTTTTTAGAAACTTTAACAAAAAAAGAAGGATATAAACGAACAAACAGACGGACGGACGGACGGGCGGACAGACTACGTACGGCCTATATACCAGAGTTGTATGACTCGAGTCCAGGACTCGAGTCCGTCTCGAGTCACAATTTTGGTGACTCGGACTTGACTCGAGTTACATCGGCAAAAGACTCGGACTCGACTATCATGACTCGGACTTGCCCCCAAGGACTCGTGACTCGCGATATTTTCACCAACAATAATTTTTTTTGTAATATTAAATACAATTCCGATGATCCGATCGTCATGCACATGGAGGAATATTAACATTTAGCACACGAAATAAGTACACTGCACTATACACTATGGTGTTGCAAGTAATAGTGTTCGTGATTATTGTGTAGATATGGCCATGTACAGCGCATGTATGTTCAATACCCATAATAACACTGGGATATATTTCTGTAAAAGCATTATTGTGCACGACACCAACATTAACGTTAGTATTCTGTCAACATTAGCGCCATAGCCACTGCTTGTGCTTGATGCATATTACCAGGGAAATGGGAATTCGTCTCCGGAATCCGAATGACGTCTTTGGCTGGCTATGCATATCGCTACCTCTTTTTAGTGTTAAAACTTCAAACTGCAGGTACATAACTTTGTTTAAATTAAATGTGTTTTATTTTGTAATTTCCAATTCTTATTTTACGACATTTGGTTTGCAATCAATAGTGATCAGTCATCTAATTGAACTGGTTGAAGTATTCCAACTATTTATTTATTTAAACAAGTGACTCGTGACTCGGACTCGAACCAAGTGACTTGAGACTCAGACTCGGACCAAGTGACTCGAGACTCAGACTCGGACTCGACACAGGTGACTCAAGACTCGGACTTGGACTCGGACTCGGACCAATTGACTTGAGACTCAGACTCGGACTCGACACAGGTTACTCGACTGACGGACTCTGACGGACTATGTATAGAAAAAGTGATTGCATAGTCTTTCTAAAATTCGTTCGGGCGAGTCAAAAACCTATGAAAAAGTAGTAAAAGTAAAACTACTTAAAAGCCGGTGAAAGCCATTAAAAAAATGTCATTTTCTTTTGAATTACATTGTACTTTCTCGACTGGTAGTTATATAATTTAACTGATTTAACCTTTTTGGGAAGTTTTTCCCAAGAGCACAATGACTCCCTCGCCATTTTGTCGGCGTGGACCTCCAGCTCATTTGCATAGAACATCTGATTGGGCAGCTTCAGGATGGCGGGGTGGGAGCGATAGTTACGCAGCAGCTTGGTCAGGACCCGGGAGTCGTAATGTGGCTCCTCCTTTGTGCGTTTGTACAACTTGCATTTTGTCATCAGACGCTCCAGAAGTGACAGCTCTGTTACGGTTTTAAAAGAAGTTAGATGAGAGAGATATGGAAAATAAAATAGCTGATAATTGAGGCATCTTGTTGTATAATCTCAAGATACTGTGTCTTTATAGTTTCCTGGGGACTATGCTTTCAATTTGACTGGCTAATTCAATCAATGATCAGTTCTTCCAAGTTCCCCATCTGCTTCAACCAGTTCGTGTTGAAAGACGCTTATACTCGCAAAGTGTTTTTTTTCTTTCAGAATTCAAAACAAATGATGGATAAACACGTCACGAGCAAGGCCGGATAAATCTGTCAGCGACCGGCTCGCAGCCAGCGAGGCCGGAAATATCTGGGTGTGCTACCCACAGATGCTGACCTGAACCTGTCTCGGATCGGCCTGGCGCAAACTGGATAAAGGTAGAGAAGACTGAAGTTATAGTAACCCACTATCGGCCTAGTGGTACCTATCTATAGTCCATGGTTGCGTTTGAGTACCCAGATTGACTCGGGTAAAAGCAGTTGGGTGAGCCACGAGAGTCGTGCTAAACGAATGCTCAAATGCTCACGATCTTCATGTGATATAGTCTCAGCCACGGTTGTAGCCATCGACGAAACGCCATTTTCAGAACGAGGCTTACTTTGAGATTTACTACTTTTCCATCACCGAGTTGCAAACAACTTAGGGCTTGAATAAAGCTTCTGAAGTCACAATGAGCTCCAAAAATTATTATGATTCGACCACCAATAAAGTTTATTTGGGGGACACTTGAACTTATCCTCTGTCTGCGGCTGCCATATTTGTCCATTGCTTAGAAAGAACAACGCATGCATGTGACGTATTTCGCTAGTGACTCTACTCCTCGAGCAGGGTCTGTGGAGGCCGACTCAGGTGATCCCTCATTATGGTGTCAGTGCTTATCGAACGACCTGGGGCTAACTGGTATCTACCTAGGAGAGCTATTAAAAGGGAATGCATACTGTATCATCAGGACCAGATGAGGGACCAGAATGACCTATACCTATGTTCTACAGTCACTGGTACATGGTTTATGTTCCATGGGCAATGATTTAATGTTCAGAAGTGCCAGTAGCCTCTTTTTAGTCTATGTTCACTATAAAGCACCAGTGATACCCACCTAGTCCATGTTCCAGGGCCAGCAGGACCTACATAGTTGATGTTCCAGGGCCAGCAGTACCTACCAAGTCCATGTTCTAGGGCCAGTGGTACCCACCTAGTCCATGTTTCAGGGCCAGCGGTACACACCTAGTCCATGTTCCAGGGCCAGCAGGAATTACCTAGTTCATGTTTTAGGGCCAGCAGTACCTACCTAGTCCATGTTTCAGGGCCAGCGGTGACCTCAGGACGGGTCCCAATTGCTTGGGGTCACCAGCCAGTACCACTTGACCTCCATGGGAGTGGTTTGGGTTGAGCAGGTTAGACAGAGATATGATGGCCTCTGGTTCAACGGCGTGGCCAGCCTCGTCTATGAAGACGTGAGTGAAGTGGTCGTAAGGAAAGCCCTTGGCTGTCGCGAGTCTGTATCAAAAAGACAATCACAGACCTGAAGACATAATAATAATAATAATAATAGTAGACATTTATAGTGCGCCATGTGTGTCAAATTTGGCACTCCTGGCACAATCGTTCCCTGCTAATTATTGGGGCCACGAAACATTCCAAATACAGTCTCAGCCTTCTGGGGAGTGCACAACTCAATGCTGCCATTTCGGGTGCAAAGCTGCTAATAACAACCATCTCAGCCTTCACAAGTACCCATTTACTCCTGGGTGGAGAGAAGCAATGAGTGACTAAGTTCCTTGAGTGAAGTTATCCTAAGGAAAGTCCATCGCAGGTGATGATTTTCTAAGAGTTATCACACAAAATGTAGTCAAGCACTCACTGCACTGTAAACCTGAGTTAGTCTTGCATACGCACTGTGGACCTCCGAACAATATAGGTCCACACGATGCAGGAAGAGGTTACGGTTTGTGGACTTCGCCAGGTTCACAATCTGTTTTTCAGTCTACGAACAAGAGCGCTAGAGGAAAAACAGGGTTAGGGTTGTATATAGAAATAATAAGGAGAAACAGCTGAAAGGCCCAGAATCAACATTTGAGGATAAATTTGTTTTGGGGAAGCGAGAAAAATAAGTATTTAGTCAACGATTTTTAACTACACAAAGACAAAGGAATGTCCACAGTCCGTATGCGAGGTAAACCTAATTGTGTGAACCGTGTGCTTGTCCAAAAATATGCATCTTTAGTGGCTCTTTCAAGTTTGCAACAGAGCAAGTTGTATTATTTAAACTGACCTGCCAGCCGTACACAGCGTTGTCACCAGAACCCTCTTCTTCATGATTTCTTCCTTTGCTGGGAAGAAATTATCTCCCGTCGTCTTGTTGTAGTTGCAGCATTCCTTTTCCTTTAGAATCAGTTAATATAGTTTAAAAGTTAATAATATGACAATATAGACTATATTAGACTAACATTCCTTTTCCTTTAGAATCAGTTATAAATATGGTAGCAAAGTTAATAATATGACAATATCAACCTATTAAGTTAAAAAAGCATTTATTTTCCTTTAGAATCAGTTAATATAGTAGCAAAGTATGACAATATACACTTATTAAGTGAAAAAAAGGAAGAGTTTTAATGAACAGATACTTCTAACTTCACAACTTTTGTTAGCGCAAACAAATTAAAATAATGTTATATTTGTTACCTGATGTACATAGATGCTTTTTGCTACCAAATTCCAACTTCAACATTTGTTCATTTTCACATTTGGATAAATCAATAGTTTGTAAAAGAAAATATTTTCTCAAAAGCCGATTTTTTTTTTCGTTTTTCAGCATACAAATATTTAAATGTTTGTGAGGTGCAATGGAAAGAACATTTTCATGAAGTGAAAGAGTTGAATGAAACAGTCAATCTTTCTGAATTTGTATCAGTGTTGTATACGTCTGTTGAGACTGGTCTTGGTCTCAAGACCAGTTTGAACGTGCTGGTCTTGGTCTTGGACCGCTGGTCTTGGTCTTGCACCTGCTGGTTTCTGAATTTTAAAACGAGACCAGCATGAGACCAGTTACAACAATTCACTTTGCCTCTTCGTGGTTTAGGCTCGTACCTGAAAAGAAATCTTGCAGTTGGATAACGAAATAGAGTTCCGATGTACCGCCGTTAATGTTCAATTCACAAACAAATTCAACTTCAATAAAGGTCAATCAGTTCAAAAAATGTTGGAAATACATGAATTTGGGACTGGGAAACAGTTCTAATTTTGTTAAAAAATACTTGGAACATTTTCTCGACTCTCCATAGACTTTGCACGCAACTGCTGAAGTAGTGTCAGAATACTACATTCTTTCCAAGAATCTTTTATAGATGAAACTCAAAAAAGCTGGGGAAACATTCAAAAAATTTTTTAACTGAATGTCAGAACTAAGAGTCTTCCTTCGCGATTTCTGGAAGAGGAAGATAATTTGCGAGAGGTCAGAGGTCAGAAGAGAAAACTTGGCGTCCCATCACATCGTCAGGGTTACAATATCACATTTCTACGCAGGAGGAAACACACCTCATATTGCCCAAAAGTAAGGGTAAAAAACAAAACACATCAAATATATATCCTTGTCGAGAAATGGCATTTATCTTTTATTTGTTCCTGTACTTCATAGATTTCATAATATTAAAGTGTTAATACAATAGAACGCCGCTTTAACGAACATCACAGGATCCACAAATTTTGTTTGGTATATCGATAGTTCGGTATAGCGATTTTTAGCCGCTGGTCCATCAAAGATTTATCGCTCTGGCTGACTGACTACTACGTTCGACATGACTGCGGCTAAATCGGACAAGCAACCATAAGAAGTAAATTTGTTTGCGTGATCATGCATACGGCGGTAGCTACCTAGCCCCCGTTACCGTAAAAGGGCGCGTATTGAATGCATGGTTGGTTGGCAGGGCACCCGGTACCTCGTAGTCACATATTGCGTGGTCCGGGAAATAGACATGTATAGTTGCACTGTTGGTCGATCACGAGATTGACTGGCAAGGCACCATTCTAGGATAGTGTAGGTACATTGCCATATGGAAAGCGTGCGTGCGTGCGGCGCGGCTTAATTGCAAGAAAGTTTGTGGTTTTTTTCTTATAGGTCGCACAGCTGAATCACGTACGTTTGCCAATTTTGTAAACACACAATCATTCAACGATGCCAAAACCTGAAACAAACAATAAAGCATGTCGCAGTGTTTGTTGACCGAAAAGAACCAGCATCACTGTTCTTCATCTGTCTTCATCAAACGTGTGCGGCATCATGACCCATATAAGTAGTCGTTAACGCTAGGACTAACATTCAGATTTTTCTTCCTTGCATTAGTTTCTATTATCTATTTATCTATTATCTATTATTTCTTTCGGCAATGAAACCGAGGATTCCTCAAAGAGCGCCCAAGGCACTGTAAGCTCGTAAGCCTGAGAAAACCTGCAGGAGGATGAACGAAATGCCAGAAACACCAGGGCGAACCCCTGCTCTTAGCGATAAGCGTGAATGGGTTCTTTTACGTGCGTGTCCAGGTTCAATATATACACAATACATACACACACACGGGACCAATGGCTTGACGTCCCATCCGAAGGACGAAGCAATAGTGGTTTAATTGCCTTGCTTAAGGACACACGTGTCGACAGCCGGGATTCGAACTCACGCTCTGTGAAACAGAAAACACACGCTCTTAACCACTCGGCCACGACACTCCACATGTTTGTCAATGTCCTGGATAGAATGGCATTTTCTTGATAAGGGCCAGGGGCACCTCTGTAATAAATGTTGTTCCTGAGAAATAAAATACAATTCAAAGAAAATACTATTTTATTTTGTTGGTTATTTGGCTTTTTGCACATCCCTCGGGAAGTATCGCTGGTCAGGGACAACAATTTCCTCCATTGATTTTACCCACCTTCAAGGTCTGGTCCACATCTCTCCAGTCCCTGCCAAAGGCGTTCATTCTTAAGAGGGTTGTTGCCACGGTTATAGAGGTACCTGTGCCCGTCAGAAGCCGTTTAGCAATCAGATCGGCCGCACTGTTGGACGGAGCGCAGGCCAAAATGCGACTGTCCGGTAGACGTTTGTACACCTGTGGGCGAATTTTGAAATGCCTAAGATAAACTGAGTTGTTGAATTTAAAAGAGGCTTTCACACCTGCTTGTATTTTTTGACACTGTGTGTTAAAAAAGGATACGGCCATTAACCAGTTCGCGCCGGAGGACATATGTGACCCGCTCCATCGTAATCAGGAATAAATCGCAAAATGACTTTTTGAGATATGCGCATGGCGAGAAAGGGAATTTCATAAGCTTTCTAATGATACCCATCACAAGTGTGTATCTGTTTCGGTTAACGAGTTATGGTCTGTTGAAGACAACAGGTGTATATTTATTTGCCGAATCCACATTCCGAGAAAAACAGCTTTGAAATAAACAAAATTTACCAAAATCATAGGGAAAGCGCACACAAATCCTGTTCATTTCACCTTTATTGATCGTTTTTACATAAAAGACTGTAAAAGACAATAATTTGTTATAACTACACTACCTTAAAATACAACGTTCAGAAAATCAACTTGCGGGATGGTCACGATTTTTACCCATGCGTTCACTTCAATGGCCGATTGCGTAAAACGGCCCCAGCGACTTATTCCTGATTACGATGGAGCGGGTCACATATATACACGCAAAGTTTTCCCTAGATTCAAAACGAATGACGCATAAACACGTCACGAGCAAGGCCGGAAATGTCTGTCAGCAGCGAGCAAGGCCGGAAATGCGTGGGTGTGCTTCCCTGTACCATCGGCCTGATTCCGCCTCGGATCAAGTTTTGTTAAAAATAATCCTGCGCCTTGGCTCGGTGATGTTAAAATAATCCTGGCGCGAACTGGTTAACAAAAACCTTTGATTACAAATGTAATCCAGGTCCCTGGGTTTGGGCGGCAATTATTATTTTATTTTTTTTAATGTTAAATGCGGTATTTGGGGCACAGTATTCGGGCATGAAATTGCCCAAACAAAATTTTGTTTAGTTTTTCTGCACAGGGTTAAGGTATGAAACTTACAAAATTTGAAGTAATAAAACTTATAGAAAGCATTTAGATAATGCAACAAAGCTTAATAAATTGAGAAATATTTAGAGTAAGTTTAAATTGAGTTGTTTAAAAAAAAAAAAAAAATAAAAAAAAAAAAAAATGTTTGAGGTTTTTTACCAATTTGTTTTTAACGAACTTCGAACAAACTAAAAAAGTCAACTCGAAACTCGAACAGTCAACTCGAAACTCGAACAGTCAACTCGAAACTCGAACAGTCAACTCGAAACTCGAACAGTCAACTCGAAACTCGAACAGTCAACTCGAAACTCAAAAAGTCAACTTGAAACTTGAAGAAAATAAACCCTTGTTTATCAGCCATCCGTTTTAAAGTCCAGAAAAAAACAAATGCGTGTAAACACGTCATCCAACGCAAACTGGTTAAAGATAGAATAGAATAGGAAAAATAGTCCTCGGGAACAAAAAGTCTGATTTCAAACTCAAATTTTTCAAATTTGCATTTTGGTGGTTTTTTTTCCCGAGATTAGTTTGTACCTGTTTAATTGCCTCAACGACAGTAACAGTCTTGCCGGTGCCTGGAGGTCCAAACACTAGGTAGGGAGCTGGTCGAGAGATGCCTTGTAGTATATGCATGACCGCCTTGACTTGCTCTGTATTTGAGGCTAGCTTCTGATCGTACAGACTGCGAGCAAACACACTACAAACACAGGGCAAGACAAAAATTGCACCTATGAAGTCAATTCATTGCATACACTGTAGGTTCTGTGCATGCATAAATTGGTAACATTTATTACTACACCTCATAAATATTCATCAAATTGGAGTGCGTCATTGGCCGATTTCGTCGCGCTGCCATGATACGCTGCCATGTGACGTCATCCCGGTATCCACCGGGCAGTATTCCTTTCTAGTAGCAACAAAAAATTTCTCGGGAACCCGCCTCGTAGATATGTAGTCTGTGGCATGTAATCTTTACGGAACAAGCTTCAGTAACAATACTAGATTTCCGTCATTGACTGACGAAGATACTTTATTATGTTGTGTTGAATAAAGATGCAAAATCCACTCAGGCCGCTATCGACAAGGCAGTAAATATTTATTGAGGTGTAGTAAAACAAATACAGCATGGTTTATTTCTGGGAATTACTGGTCCCTCAGTGTAGGTCAACTGGACTACCTCTCTACGCTTCGCGTCGGGAGGTAGTCGAGCTGACCTACACCTCAGGACCAGTAATTCCAACCATGCTGTAGTTGTATAATACCATGTGGGGTTTGCACTACGTAGGCTTAGGGCTGTGTCCGAAACGAGTATCTAGAGCTACGATCTACGTCTACAGCTACAGTTACGTCTACGTAGACGCTAAAAAAAATGGAATTCGGACGCGGCTACGGTAGAGCCTACGGCTAGTTATTGCCCCCCCAAGCGATGCTTCAATTAGTGTTTGCAAAATTACGATGTAAGAATTTACAACAATTATCGTCTGCTAGATGTTATGCAATGTTTGTTTACAGCCGGTCGAAATACCTGATGATATTGACTTATTAGTCGATCTGTTAGTTTCAATTTAATGCACTGTCATTGAAAAATAAACGAAAATTCGCTCCAAAATTAACGTTAGTGCTGCCATCATTTTGTTTTGCCTGAGCTAGACAACTTCTTTCACCGCTAGATTTTTGTGACGTTGTAGCCGTAGCTGTAGCTCTAGACGGCATTTCGGACAGCGCTACAAAATGGCCGACGCAGACAATAGCCGTAGCTGTAGCTCTAGACACCCGTTTCAGACACTGCTGTACGGAATTTAGACCCTGGTAATAATGTTAGTGTCAATACCAGTGTATGAAGGGCAAAGAACATTATTCAACTCAACAGACTAATATAGGCCGTATTCATGGTAAGGCCGTGCCGGGTACCCGGGTACCCGTAACCCGACCGCTGATTGCGGGTACCCGGCTCCAATTTATCGATTTTATTACCCGAAACTGCCTTTGTAAATGTTGACACATTATTTCAGAAAGGCAAGCGTCTTTTATGTTCATTGCGTGCCGATAAATTGTTAGAAAACATCTGAGTAAAACGTCTTTACCGACAATTTCCCGATGTCTAGATAGCAGCCTAACGGATGATTGTGCTTTCTTTGTAGTCATTGTGATAGAAAAAATGCCTTTGAAGTCTATTTACCGACAATTCTGACAGCTGCTATAACTTGCGGCTGACATTGTATCAGTGTTTTGTTACAGTTGTCCTTTGAGTAAGTTTTTCCGAGGTTTACTTTTTGGAAAATGTGCTGAATTAATTCACGATCCCACGACCCGTACCTGGAATGTGGTTTTGAAACCTGATACTGCAGGAGAGGTATTTGGTTCTATTGTATCAACTCTGAGGCCAGCCCGGCAGATCTGCGGTCGGCTTTTTTGCTACATTTCGTGTCGGCTCATGCACTCAAAGGATTTAGTTCATTGAACCTTATTTATTTTGGAAAAAGACGTGCCACTGTAGACGTGCAATTATGGGGAGCGGCAAGTCAATTTATTTACAAACATTTATTACAAGCTGAGAGTAAACTCCACGCAATACGGGATCGCTGTTGACAATCTGGCTCTGAAAACCGCGCACTTAACTTATCTTGTTTTTTTTTTTTCACTGGACCGCCAGACTACTTAGAAAAGGGTTTTGACTAGAGCGCCGCTGTTTTGAATCACTATAATATGTTTGCGTCGAACCCTGAGTTGCAAAGTACGCGTGCATTTTTAATAGTTGCGGAATGCAGGGGAAGTAAGCACGCCATGCCAGCGCGGCAGTCGCGCTGCAGCTTGCTAGTGGAGTGAGCGGGGATATTTGTACATGCACGTACCGACGCGGTGTATACTTCCGGGTTTTTGTTATGATTCTAATAATAGTCACGGGTACCCGGGTACCCGACCGTGACGGGAATAGGGTACCCGGGTCCCGTACTACCCGTAAACGCACACCCTTAATTCATGGGTCGACCATCATCTAAAAGTGAGAAAAAATCTTCATTTTTGGAAATGAAACGAAAGTTAATTACAAATTAACACCAGTCTACTGTGAGGAATAATTTAAAATTTGCGATTAATGATACGCTAATGTTTTATGCCACATAAAAAAAATATATGAAAGTGGCGCTAATATAGATAGTCTGGCATCATTCAATTCAATGGTTTAGCGGCAATGTCGCAAGCGTGTGTAAATAAACAAATATATGCAATTATGCGCGATTTTTGAATTTATTAGCGCGATAAGTCACAAGACTTTGTCGCGTAAATATATTTTATTTTTTATTTATTTATTTCATTCAACACCCAACAGCGCTATAGTGCCAATTACAGGATGAGAGAAGATAAAGTGAAGAAGTTAAAGTTTTAGAGGTGAGAGAAAAAAACCTGAGAAGAATATCCTCGGGAAAACCCACGGAGTCAGGCAGGGCCTAAAAACCCAATACACATATTGGCCCAGGCCGGATTCGAACCCAGGTCATAGTGGTGGAAGGCGAGGAAAGAACCGCTATGTCAACCTGACTCCCCATGCATGTGTTCAGGAAACACGAACAAAAAATGACTTTATCGTGAACAAGGTCAGTTCAAGATTAAGGTGTCATCTCACTATACCTTTCATCTATTACACCATGAAGCGGTGGGCTGCCCCCAAGGTTTGCAGATGCTGGAAAGAGAACATGCTCCAAGGCAGTGTGCTTGGGTGTCTCTTCCACGGCAAAATGCTGAAGGCGTAGAGGAAGGCGACTGAAGGTGAACTCAATGTCCACTTTGATCCCGTCAATGAAACGATCCAAGAATCTAGAACGATATTCGATGAGGTTAAGACAAATGAGGGGCCTAGTCTAGCAAAGAAGGGATACCTAGGAATGTTTTGGTGACGAAATGTGGGAGGGAGGGGGGATACATTAAAGTAATATTTAATAGGAAAGAACAGGTTTTTTTCTCAGAAAATGTAGGATACACCATCGGTAATTGCCTTAATTATCAGAAATAAGGGGATTTTTTTTATTTTATTTTATAGTAAATATCGTTTAATTGACCTGTCTGAAGTTTTACAATAATGAATGCCAAAGAGAAAAACGGCGTTCGTTTTCAACCGGCGTCGGGCAGTTGTTCTTGTTGTTCTTGGGGTTTTTCGCGATCGCCGTCTGGCAATTGTGATTTTCTTAATATAAAATTCATTTTTTTCTGAATAATTACAGTGCAATTATTTTGCTAGATGCCTAGAATCATTCTTTACTTTTAAATGAGTAAGATATTTGTTAATAATTCGGTAGCAAAAAGTTTCGATATCTGCAAATGGTGTATTTTACCTTCAGCATATTGTTCAAATACAGCTATTCTAATCCTCTTTACTTAAAGGGGTAGGGGTGTGCATTTACGGGTAATTTGGGAACCGGGTACCTGTTAAAGGTAGTATACACCATTTGCAGATATCAACAATATTTACTACCGAATAATTAAGAAATATCTTACTCATTTGAAATTAAATAATGATTCTAAGCATTCAGCAAAATGATTGCGCTAGATATCCTGTAATTACTCCGAAAAGTATAATTTTATAAAGAAAAATTTGGGACGGCGATCGCGAAAAAAAACAAAGATAACATAAGAATAACTGCTCGACGACGGTTGAAAAACAAACGCTGTTTTTCGTGTTTTTCTCGGCATCCATGATTTTAAAACTTCGGACAGGTCAGTTAAACGATATTTACTATAAAATACAACCCCCAAAATCTACTTATTCATGCTAATTCGAGTAATTACCAATGGTGTATTCTACCTTTAAAGAAACTCTACCACTAAATTTTAATCTCAGATTCATTTCCAGCTTGTTCATAAAAATATGCACTATATACTGCCACCGCAGCAAAGGAGGTGTAAACTGGAAATTTATGATTTACATCAATTTGAAATATATTTTTGGTTTTCTATTTAGCCTGGTTTCATAATCCAAATTCCCAACAAACGACATTCAAAACATTACGCTTCCATTGTAGTTTGTAAAGTTGGCTACGGGTACTCAATTCCATAATTTGGAATCGGGTCCTGATATCAACGGTTTCGATGCACAACCCTGAAAGGTTTGGGGTCGAGAAAGGGCAGTGAATTTCACTGAGCTTACGTTTTTGCAAAGCCTAGCACTACGTCTTCCATCTCCACACGGTGGACATAACCCTTGTAAGTCTTGACATGCTCTTGGTGAGGATCGGACCGGTCGCTGATGTACCGGGCAAAGAGGTGGTCACCCTTCAGGACCGATGGACGATTCTCAGCAAGTCCTGGGACCTGAAAGGAGGGTTGGGGGGGGGGGGGGGGGGCAGGAGGCGGAGAGAACAGGAAAAGGAGAGAGAAAATATGGTGATTGGTGATGACACGAGACACACATTGGGTTTAGGGGTCACATTGGGTTTAGTAAATCACAAGTCTGTTAACTCCTGACAAGTAATAATGAATGATGTCAGCTAGAGATGAGTGATGTCAGCTAGATATGAGTGATGTCAGCTAGAGATGAGTGATGTCAGCTAGAGATGAGTGATGTCAGCTAGAGATGAGTGATGTCAGCTAGAGATGAGTGATGTCAGCTAGAGATGAGTGATGTCAGCTAGAGATGAGTGATATCAGCTAGAGATGAATGATGTCAGCTAGAGATAAATGATGTCAGCTAGAGATAAATGATGTCAGCTAGAGATGAATCATGTCAGCTAGAGATGAATCATGTCAGCTAGAGATGAATCATGTCAGCTAGAGATGAATCATGTCAGCTAAAGATGAATCATGTCAGCTAGAGATGAATCATGTCAGCTAGAGATGAATCATGTCAGCTAGAGATGAATCATGTCAGCTAGAGATGAATCATGTCAGCTAGAGATGAATCATGTCAGCTAGAGATGAATTATGTCAGCTAGAGCTCATTTGAACAGCTTTTAATTTGAACTGGGACCGGAGGACTTGTGATGGACATGACTCAGCAACAACCTTCTGCTGTCTAGAGCAGATTTGAACCAGCCAGCCTACCCTGGCAAGCTTGGTGGAAGTGGTTAGAGTCCCACGTACCCTAGTGGTTTTGCTCCTCAAAACTTATCGGGACAACACTAATCATACAGTATTTATAAAATATGTCGGTGAAGAACAAAACCCAAACTGAATTCCATCTTACCGGTACGTTTAGTTTAGTTGTGTTAATATCTCCTGCTATATCACATTCGAACCAGCCAGCCAGCAATTAGCCAAACCCAAGCTCGGTGGTCGAGTGGTATAAGACGACTGCACTAGAAAGCAGGAGGTCGTGGGTTCAAGTCCCATCCAAATGATTTGTTCAAAAATCACTCAGGACAACACCGAGAATTATAATATTGAAAGGCAAAGCCCAATATTGAATTTACATCATCGCAACACTTATACAAAAAAATGTCAAGCTGTAACAGGGACTCAAAATTTGTGACCTGGCACCACAAAATGAACGGAAAGTCGCACATGGCCAAAGCGAGTTATTGGTTGAAACGTTCATTTTTCAAGTGGGTCGGTTTCGAGTTGTTAATGTTTTTACATTCAAAGTAACCTTTATCATATCCCAAAATTTGATAGCTCAATTAAAACTCTTAATTGGTTTTTTTTGGTGGATGAATTGCACTGATTGGTAGTATATAGTTGGCACGGTTCACGGACTTTGAACTCTGTAAACTTTGAACTCCCTAAAAACAAGGGAGCACGACTCCAGCTATTTCAAAAAAGTATAGCGGTGGCTAGTAATAAGCTACAGCAACACACAATACATCATTTGAAAGCTGAGGACTTCTTCTTTCTAGAAATGTAATAATATCAACTTTTTAATTTTGCGACTTTCCACCCATTTTGTGGTACCATGCCAGGTCACATTTATAGAACAAGGAATTTATAGAACACAAAGTCAGACAGAAAGAGGTAGGAAATAGTAGGAATTTTAAGAAAAAAAAGTAGGAAAAGTAGAAGCAAGGTTGAGAAAAAAAAACTAAAAGAAAAGTGAAAATATTTTAAAGACTGTAGTAGCTCACTCTGAGTTTAAGGAGGGATCCTTCTCGGTTCATGGTCACACCGTGCATGTCGTATCGCCGGATGTCTACCTCCATTTGACACTCTTCGATGTGCAAAAGGTTTGGCAGTTTGCGAGAGTAATTCTCCCAGCAAAGAGGTGCTTCAATGTGGTCCCTGATAAAAGTTGACAATTGGTTGTCAAAATGGGCTATTTAGATATTATCCTCGCTATACTATAACAAATGATAGGGGGTTAACACTGCCTTCTCTTTGTGAACAGAGGATGCAGAAAGAGGGTACACATTGTGGACTTGCTACGTCCGAAGTGATGAGTTTCCCTTTTTCTGAAAAAACGGCTTCAGAGGTAAAATAGGGTTATAGGGTTAACTGTCGCAAAAGGCGAACATTAAGGGGGTCAAACGATATGATACCACTTCCCCCCCCCCCCCTCCCAAATTGAATAACTATGTGTTTGTGTGGCAAAATTGCAGTTCTCATTTTTTGTTAGGCCCTAGTCACAATTGCTTTTTGTGCCTATAACTGAATAATCCAGTGCTTGGGGGTGTTCGTTGTTTTTTCCAAAATATATCACGAACACGTACTAGATTTCAGATAAGGTTCCCAACACATGTGCACACATTTAGCTTTTATACTTCCATACGTATTGTGGACAATCCTTTGTCTTTGTGTAGTTAAGAAAACGTTGGCTAAATACTCATTTTTCTCGCTTCTCTAAAAGAAACCTAACCTCAAATTTTGATTCTGGGCCTCTCAGCTGTTCCTCTTACCTTTTCTATATATGTGACACGATTCAGCGGAATGAGTCGGATGTCGGGACATCCCAAAAATGTTTTAATCAGAACTGTGTTCTTTGTTGGTATTCAAACAAATTTACATAACTCGACAACAAAACATTGTATCAACATTGGGTTTTCAGTTTTTAAAACGTACAGATGCCCTCTTTAAACCTACATGAAAACTCATTTTTTGACTGGGGCCGGCCGACATCCGACTCATTCTGCTTGATCGTGTCACATATTGGCCCAGGCCGGAATCGAGCCTGGGTCATAGTGGTAGGGCGAGGAAAGATCCGACCCGTTTTTCCTCTAAAGCTTTTTCCTTTGTGCACCTGTCCAGTCTACAAACCGTAACCTCTTCCTGCATCCTGTGGACGTCAATTGTTCGGAGGTCCACAGTGCGTATGAAATAAAAACTCACACAAGTGTGTGTACGCCTCCAATCAAGGAACTCCTATTGTCCCTCTTTTGTTCGTACTTCAACCTTCAAGGCCTTCCATAGGTTTTGTACACAAATAAAAAATCAGGAACATTTTTAAAATAGGGAACCCTATTGTTCTACAATGTTATACGCCCCTTATTTCAATCAAAAACAAACCCCCCCACCCCCCCCCCCCCCCCCCTGGACCACCCCTAACCCCCCCCCCCCCCCCCCCCCCCACCACCCTAAATCTGCTTCATCATCCTAATTTCAAACATTTACATACTTGACATCCTCCACTTCATCTTTGTCATTGATCTGGAAACGAAGGCGGCTTGGCACAAAGTATGTCTTCAGGTTAATCTTTTTCAGCTCGCTCTTCTTGGCTCTGATGAGAGTAAATTGGTGGATAAAAGATTAATTGTCTTTAATAATTAAAGCAAATATCTAGACTACGGCGGGTAATGCTTGGGCAACGGCAGCTTGACTTGGTCCACAAACTGTACCGCAAAGGTTGCAATGCCACAGGGCGTAATCTAATATGTGACCTGCATGGCACCACGAAATGAGCGGGAAGTCGCACATTGTATTGTTGGCACGGTTCACAGACTTTGAACTTCCTTTTTTCTCAAAACAAGGGAGAATGGCTTTAGCTATTTCAAAAGAGTATAGCGGCGGCTAAGAATAAGCTACAGCTACACACAATACATCATTTGAAAGCTAAGGATTGCTTCTTTCTAGAAATGTAATAATGTCAACTTTTAAATTTTGCGACTTTCCACCCATTTCGTGGTGCCAGGTCACATATGCAAATTGGATGCATGCACAGCAGTACATGTTACCAAAACAACTATTCCCAAAAGAAACTCACTTGCAAAGCTGCGATACACTAATACACCTAGATAGAATAGGCAGAGTTAACGTTCCACCCATCCACCCACCCACTCACTCACCAACCTATAGCGAGCAGGGCCGATATTCATAAAAGCCTGTTAAGCCTAGTTGGCTGCTAAAATGGCCCCTAGTTGACAACTAAGCCTAGTTGGAAGCTGAGTGATATTTATAAAACTTTGCTAAGCTTAGTTGGTTGCTAAGTTGATTGCAAACGTTAGAGTTGATCTATAAAGTCACTAGTTGGCAACTATATAAATCAGTTGTTACGAGATATTTAACGTTGGATATTGATGGTTCTTGGATTCAACTTTGTGTTTTAGAGACCCTATTTTTTGTTTCCAAATGTTCTATTGATTGTGGGGAATCTAGCCCCATGCTAGGTGAGAATAACTTCCGAAGCATATTTTTTCTTGCGATTGGGGTTGCCATCTTTGTGCTTACTCTCAAAAACGTCCGTCAATTCATCAAACTTGTCCACTTTAAATACGTTTTCTTCATCACTATACACAATGTACTTGGCTTTACATTTCTTCCCTTTACCATGTTTACCTTCCACATTATTGCCATACTTGTGTAGATTTCAATGCACACATATAGGCCTCATGTATTAAATTTATACTGCTGTAGTCCTAAAAGTCCTATTGACCTGCACATTCACATTTTCCGTTTTCGTTTGCTTGTTTGACCACTGCCTAGTGTCATAGCCGCCTGCTTTATAAAAAATCTAGCTGACAGCTGGCAACATTCTTAGCAAGGTTTAATGCATAGAAAATGAGTTTGTAACCACGGTAAAGAAAACTATGGATTTAGCAGGCCTATAAAAAAAGGCCTAGTTGGCTGCTAAGTTAACAGGCTTTTATGAATATCGGACCAGAATATCGCCCCAAAAAAACGATGTATGTTCAACACATGTTGTATAGTGTGTTGTATAGGTCTCAGTCTTGTTCATGTAAAGTCTCTGGTCTTAAGTTTTTAGTTTTAAACTAAAAATTATTCTATCTTTATTGATGTTTGTTTTTATGAAGTCGACATGTTACACTATATGTCGGCCATAGATGGGTTTCGGTAGTTAGATTTGGTAATCACTTAACCAGTTTGGGCCGGAATTTTTAACATCACCGAGCCGAGGGACGGGATTATTTTTAACAAAACTCGATCCGAAGCGGGTTCAGGCCGATAGTGCCGGGAAGCAACACCCACGCATTTCTGGCCTTAATTGCTCGCTACTGATAGACATTTCCGGCCTTGCTCGTGGCGTGTTTATGCGTCATCCGTTTTGAATATGGAAAAAAAATGTGCGTTTATATACGGCATCCGGCACGAATTGGTTAAACACCATACATTTTTATTCATTTTTTGGTCTTGGATGTTTTGGTCTTGGTCTCGGATGTTTTGGTCTTGGTCTCGGATGTTGTGATCTTGGCCTCAGCCTGCAAAAGTCTCGGTCTCATAAGTGTTGGTCTCTGTCTTGGTCTCGGTCTTGGAACCCTTGGTCTCTGTCTTGGTCTCAGACATACGGGTCTCGACTACAACACTGATATTAATCCAATCAGCTCACTGTATCAGTGGGACTCCATCAACGATCTCCCCCTTTGCATGTCTCAGTGACTTCCTTGAAGGGCGCTGGTAAGGTATGGTAGGGGGCAAATCATCGGACATCTCCCCCTTGACTTCAATTTTTAGGAATCGCAAAATCTGAAAAACCTGCAAACCAAAATAAAAAACTACTATAAATCAGGTGCGGTTTAGACTGAACATCTTTTATTAGGGATGTCAACAAAATTGAAATTATTATTAATTTCAATGCATCATTCAGAAAGTTTGAGGTTTTTGATTTCTGAAAAAAGGAAATTTTGTGATTTGTGATAATCAGAGCCAGGTATGGTTTGAGTGACCTGCAAAAAATGTTGCACATTTAATATGGAGGTCCTCATTTCGGACAAATTGAAGTTTATTATTTTCCTGGAAAGGAAACATTTCTTTGATTTGTTTTTAATTTGGAAACAAATTGTTAGCATACTTGAAACCAAATCACAAGATGCAATGCTCGCCAAGAAAAACAGTAGGTCTCATAAGAAAACAGTAGGACAGAAGACAGATATGGTAGTTAAAATATTATTAAAATTTAATGGCTTTACGGTGGGGTTGTTGACAGTTTTGAAGGCCAAAAGAAGTGGGCTTTGCAGCACTCCGATGCACTCGGCCTTGACAACAACTTGAATGCTGCACTGCATTCCTGAAAAAGAATATTAAATAAAGAATCAGACCTTTTAAAGTCGTTTTCATATATGAAATATTGATTACTCTCCAGAATACTCGAAGACCCTTGTGGCACGGGAGAGAATCAATAAACAACTCTACTCACATATGTGACCCGCTCCAGCAGCCGATTTCACGAAAAGTGCGTAGCTTTTCGGAACCTTACGCAATTGCGTAAGCCCCCTTGCGCCACAATTTATTACGTAAGCTGCGCTACTTTTGTTTGCTGCGCAACATTTCGCTTACGACAGTTTCACGAAAGTTGGACAGTGCGTAAGTCCGCGGCTTACGCAACAAATTTAGGTGGCGTAAGATATGGCGTAGCGACTGAAAATTACCTTTTTTACCAGCAAATCGTCATTGCTCAACTTATTAAGCTTGATAAAAGACACTCACAGTTTCATGATTGAAATAAAAGAATCACTATTTTACCCGTGACAGAATTGTTAATGTTGCCACGCGATTTCGTGGAAAGTCGGACAAAACTATTTTAAAAATGGTGGGCGTAGGTGGTACAACGACGATTTCATGAAAGAACACAAATGTACGCAAACAGTCGTCGTAAACGCTGTTTAAAACGTTGCGCAGCTACGCCAAGTTTCGTGAAATGCTTCGTAAGAAAATGGCGCAGCTACGCAACATTTTTGTTGCGTAAGCCTTACGCCACTTTTGAAAATGGCGCAAGCTATGCACTTTTCGTGAAATCGGCTGCTGGAGCGGGTCACATATGTGAGTAGAGTTGTTTATTGATTCTCTCCCGTGCCACAAGGGTCTTCAAGTATTCTGGTTTTCCTCTCTCCGTAAAAATTTAAGATCTTTGGCTGTGCCTCGTGGTTAAGAGCACGCGGACTCAAGCTTTGGTGTTACTGATCAGCAGAGTGAGGGTTCGAGTTCTGGTCTTGACATGTGTGTTCTTAGGCAAGGCACTTAACCACTATTGCTTCGTCCTTTGAATGGGAAGCAAAGCTGTAGGTCTCGTCTATGGTGTAATGCACGTACAAGAATCTAGTAACAATTATCGCTAATAAGAGGAGGGGTTTGCCCCAGTGTTTCTGGAAGTGGCTGCAAAGTGCGCCGCAGCACCTTGTAAAAAACTCTTACAAAGGTGCTACATAAATGAGTCTCATATTCTCATAAACTTCATTAACCTGTCTTTGAAAATTATAGAGCGCCTTAAGTACCAGTCTTGGTAGATACGTGCGCTATATAAGAACTGCTTATTATTGTTATTATATAGGTTGTATGGCCGGCTGCCAGAGGCACCTTTATGTGCCTTCGACTTGACCACATTGTAGCCACGTCCTTCGCAATTCAGCATCGCAGCTGCGAGTATAGACTAGCTTGATCCAAGTCGGGATTCTGTGGTAACATTGCTCCTGGTCATCCACACCGTGCGCCTCGCGTCACGTCCACGCTTATCAGTAGCGCGCCCTCATGTGCCGCCCATGCTCATTTGTGTGGTTCAGAAACCCCGACTTGACGAATCTGCCACACGTTTGTACACAACCTATGGGCTCATCTACCGAAAACGGTAGCGGCCAATCAAATTGCAGAATTGTATAAATTAGCATATAGCTGTAATAATATGAACTTTGACCCAGTTGTGTGACGGACGTACGGGACATTGTGATGTACAATCTACATACACATGTACATACACATGTACATAGTGTACATTATGTGTACATGTACAAACGGTTTAATAGTCTAGCTATCGTGTACATTTTCCGGCCGTTAAGTTTGCACTATACCGTACTCTAACTAAATAAACGAAGTATGGACACAGTTATTGAATTTGAAAAAGGCATCTAGTGACAGTACTGCCTACCATTCCTCCATAGTCCGTTAGCGGTCTAGCTAGTCCGTACTCCGATTGGCGGACTTATTTGGCATACATCGCGCATAACCATGTGATGCGTATGCAAATAATTTATGAATAACTACATATCACCGCGGGGGGTTTGATTGGCCGATCCGTCAAGTCGGATTTACTGCACTGACATGGTGACATCACGTTGATGCCGATAGCGGAACGACAACCAGATGAGGGCGCCCTTTATCTAAAGCCAATAAAGCATGCACATTCGGCCGGATTAACGAAAGCAAATTGGTAGTCTTAACTCCATGGTAAGTCCGACTTGGGTCAAGTCTACTGCGAGTAAGGATGATGAGCTTCCTAAATTATTTTGATATCTTGGATGCCTCCCATTTGGCTTCCAGAATCACAGTTTGCTTCGGAGAACATGTATACATGCAAAGTTTTTCCCTGGGTTCAAAACGGATGACAGATAAACACATCAGACAAATGCCGCAAATATCTGTCAGCAACCGGATCGCAGCAAGTGAGGCCGGGAATATCAGGGTGTGCTACCCATAGATGCCGGCCTGAGAACCCGTCTCAGATCAAATTCACAGGCCATGTCAATGGCGAAATAATCCCGGCACAAAGGACAATTTGTCAAAAGTGTTACTCACCAGGACTCAGAATGAAGTCTTCTTGCAGATCAGGCAAGGTGATCCCTGGCTGAACTTTCAGCACTAAACAGGCAAGGAAGCCAGTCTCATTTGAATCACTTGTTTGGTAGAAATAAAAAGAAAAGGAAAAAAAGAATGTTAAAGGGGCATTTCATTCTGAAATGCGTACAAAATTGTATTGTTTATAGCTCAGTCACAATTAGCTTGGGGATGGGTTTGCGAGTAGTTTGCGACGGATTTCTAGACATTTTTGGCCGGGGCCCCACGGGACTCCTTGTGGCTGCCGGGTTATTTTGGGGCATTGGACGGGCATCGAGTTACTTTAAACTCAGACTTTAAACATGGTGCAGCATTTTTCATTGTAAACTGAGCGCACACATCGCACTGACGCCGGGCCAAATTTTTTCAACTTCAGGAAGCTAGTCAGAGGGTGCCATATCAGGAGAATAGGGCGGGTGTTCAACCAGTTCGAATCCACCTTTCATATAAAAGCAGCCATGGCCCCTGTGGACAAGTGGGCTAAAGCACCCCCTCTATAGTCAGCGTCCCTCGGCAAAGCTTTTTGATTTCTCCTGTAGGTGTTTCAGGTGATAGTGTGAAAGTGTGCCACTTTTTAAATTTTCTAAGTACTCATTCAACTAAGTACTCATTCTTTCTACCTTCGGCCACGATCATATTATCAATCACCTCAATGTAATCCACACAAAAAATAAGAATTCCTGCTCAAAGCATTCAGATCGAGACAGACATCCAAGTTGATATAAACATGTAGGCAGCCAATACTCATGTGGACTACAGTTATATGGTCTGCCAACATTAAACTTCTATCAAACTGGAGCCGCCACTGATATAATATATAGATCTCTCTCAAAGACCCCCATCTTTATAGGAGCACTGCAACTGCATATTTTCACGCAATCAAACACACATTGTGCATGCACAAAAATCTTCTAAACCCACGAGCACGTTGCACAAAATACGATGCAGCTGATGCAGTCACCTGGCACCACGAAAAGGGTGGAAAGTCGCAAAATAAAGGAATTGGCATTATTACATTCCTAGAAAGAAAAAGTCATAAGCTTTCAAATGATGTATTGTGTGTTGCTGTAGCTTATTCCTAGTCGCCGCTATACTCTTTTGAAATAGCTGAAGTCATGCTCCCTTGTTTTGAGAAAACGGAGTTCAAAGTCCGTGAACCGTGCCAACTATACTATCACTCAGTGCAATTCAGCCACAAAAAAACACACTTTAGATTTTTAATTGAGCTATACAATTTTGGGATATATGATAAAGAATGGTTTTATGTATGTAAAAACATTACAAACTCGAAACTGACCTCCCACTTGAAAAATGTGCGACTTTCCGCACATTTCGTGGTGCCAGGTCACATATGTTTAATATGCAAGTTGACTCTCAAAATGCCAATGCACGTGGCTGATCTGTAGGAAATGACGTCATTTGACAGAGACCCATTACTAAAAAGAGATGTCATCATGACATACCTAGTGTTGGCAACCTTAAGCAGGAACGTTTGAGTGGAGTTGATGTCCATGCTGAATGATATTATTCCATTGCTGTCATCGTAATCACTGGTCACTTCGATGCCATTCCGATTGATTTTCATCACGTCACTGAAAAGACAGAAGCATCACAATTCACCACGAACCCTGTGAGTGAAATCTCTTGGAATTGACTTTTTTTTTGTAAATTGTAAAACAAAAGAAAGAAATATTCTTATTCATAAAACGCTCAGATTAAGATAAATATTTACATACCAAAGACAGTGGTTTGTATTAATGAGTAGTACACATAAAAACCAGGTACAGTACCCTATTGAAGTAAAACCATAGAGCTATATTAAATTACTAGAGCGCTAACTCTTCATTCTTACGCGCGGAGATACTTTGAAAACATTCTCAGCGCAGACATTTTTAATTCATGGCCGTGTTGTAGAACATAATAAAAATAGATGGATTTAATTTTGAAAGTTTATCCTAAATGCAACGCGCGTGCAAGTAGAACAGACGCAAATTACTTTACACGTCATGTCAGTTAAAAAAAGTCACGGCAAAATCAACTGCAGTACGCGAAAACGCACGCGCATTTGAGATGTTTGCGATCATGGGTTTTGGTTTTGGGCGTATCGGCTTCGTCAACGCACTGTATAGAATACAAACGCAGATATGCAAATAGCCGTACAAAAGCCGTACAAAATTTTGAGGTTTCCATAGGTTTGTTTCCAAAGTGTCTACTTAAACTACTGTCGTGCGTTATAATGCCCATCAACTGGAAATAGCAATTTGACCGGCGTCGGTCCCATGTTGTACTTGTAGTTCTTCTTTTTTTGCAATTGCCATCCACCGATTGTAATTTTTGTTTATAAAATTCAATTTTAAAAAAAATTACAAGATATCTAGCGCAATCATTTTGCTGGATGCCTAGAATCATTATTTACTTTCAAAAAAGTAAGAGATTTCTTAATTATTCAGTAGTAACATGTTTTGTTATCTGCAAATGGTGTATCCCACCTTTATCAACACAATAGCAATAAATACTTTACTTGTATATAATACCTACCTTCTGACCTTCAAATACTTCAAGCTCATCTGTTGAAGGTGCTTCTTTCCCATCAGGTGGCCGTGGAAAGACTTCAAAGAATTGCCTTTCACATCACAGTCACCGCAGTAGTAACGCGACGAAGCCTCCTTCTTACTGGCTGCAACCAAATCGTGGATCTTGAGTGTTGAGTATTGATCTCTGGCAAGAAAGCCTCGCGTGATGTGAACTTGCTCCTTCTTATACTTCATCATGCTGTTTATCCGCAGAGTATAAAGTAGCGAGGAAAAATTGATTCCTATATGACAAAACAAAAACAAAGTCAAAAAGTAAGAAGATTACAACAGGCTCATTCTAACATAACTACAAGACAGAAATTATCAAGGCATGCTACCCACAGATGCCGGCCAGATGCCGGCCAGATGCCGGGTACTGTCATAGCGTACTGTCATAGCGTACTGTCATAGCGTACTGTCATAGCGTACTGTCATAGCGTACTGTCATAGCGTACTGTCATAGCGTACTGTCATAGCGTACTGTCATAGCGTACTGTCATAGCGTACTGTCATAGCGTACTGTCATAGCGTACTGTCATAGCGTACTGTCATAGCGTACTGTCATAGCGTACTGTCATAGCGTACTGTCATAGCGTACTGTCATAGCGTACTGTCATAGCGTACTGTCATAGCGTACTGTCATAGCGTACTGTCATAGCGTACTGTCATAGCGTACTGTCATAGCGTACTGTCATAGCGTACTGTCATAGCGTACTGTCATAGCGTACTGTCATAGCGTACTGTCATAGCGTACTGTCATAGCGTACTGTCATAGCGTACTGTCATAGCGTACTGTCATAGCGTACTGTCATAGCGTACTGTCATAGCGTACTGTCATAGCGTACTGTCATAGCGTACTGTCATAGCGTACTGTCATAGCGTACTGTCATAGCGTACTGTCATAGCGTACTGTCATAGCGTACTGTCATAGCGTACTGTCATAGCGTACTGTCATTGCGTACTGTCATTGCGTACGAGGGTTAATATAACAAGTAAAACAAAAACAAACAAAGAAGTTAAAGGTAGGATACACCATTGGTAATTGCTTGAATGGGTGGATTTGGGGGGATTGTTTTTTATTCTAAATAGTTTTACAATCATGGATGCCAAGAAAAACAAGAAAAACAGCGTTTATTTTTAACCGGCGTTGGTTCTTATGTTTTCTTGTTTTTTTCGCAATCGGCATCCGCTGATCGTTAATTTTTTGTTTATATAACAATCAATTTTTTGGAACATTTACAGGATATCTAGCGTAATCATTTCGCTGGATGCCTGCAATCATTATTTACTTTCATTATTTACTTTCAAGTAAGATTTTTCCTAATAATTCGGTAGTACAATTTGTTGATATCTGCAAATGGTGTATCCTACCTTTAAGCTGCAGAAAGAACAGCGTACCTTTGCAAGTGGCTGCGTGAGATGGCCTGTAGTCATTACGGAAGATTTCGGCAAGCTCTGTTTTTCCAAATTTGACACCTTGGTTCGTCTCATCCAGGTACTTCAGGAAAGCCCTCCCAACTGTTAGTTTTTGCGCCACTGTTTTTTTAGGCATCGTGAATCAGAATTGCCACTGCAACTGTTTAAAAATGAAAACACTATTTTATATATGACTCATTTACTGATAATAGCTTTGTTTCCACATTGTATCTAAATTTTCTTGAAATGTGAATTTGCACAGAAGTTTCATGATATCGATAGAACTACATTGGAACGCCAGTGACTGAGACCAAAGTCTCGCGACAGAGACCGAGATCCGGGTCTCGCGACAGAGACCGAGATCCGGGTCTCGCGACAGAGACCGAGAACCGGGTCCTGCGACAGAGACCCGGGTCCTGCGACGGATACCCTTGTCTCGTGACAGAGACCGAGACCCGGGTCTCGCGACAGAGAATGAGACCCGGATCTCTCGACAGAGAATGAGACCCGGGTCTTCGATGTGTACTTGTTCGATACGTGAGAATCAGCCTGCACACATGACTGAGCACTGTCAATTTCTAGATGGATCACAGTGCGACACTCTTTGCTTTTGCGGAAACTTTTAACTGTCTTTTAAAACTTTAAACTGTCTTTAGGTTCCGCACTAAAATTATAAAACGTTATTATGTTAATTATTTATATCACGTAATAAGCTTAAATCTTAGTTATTTTATCTTAGCAAGTAACACTGGAAGTTAGGGTTGTACTTGGATTGAAAATATCGCTTGTTATTTTGTCAAGGTGATATATTTTCCCTAGTAAATTTGCATAAACCTGCATATGAAGTATGTGCTGTAATTTGCTTTCTGTTTTGATTTTTGTAGTTGTTTAGAGCTTGAGCACATACCTTTTTGCTTGAGCAAAGTCCAAAAAAAAAATCGCTGTTAATTTTTTCTTCCTTCTATGAATAGGCCAAGAGAAAGTGTACTTTTAATGTTGCCACATCGGTGCGTCTTATTCCACGTTATTCCAAGAGATTCTGCACGAGTGGCATTAGAATCGTCTTCATTGTCATTGAAAAGAGGTTATTTTTCCCCGTCAAATTACATCACTGTAAAGGCACCACTCCTATCACAATGGGTTGTCTTTGCCAAAGACACGATTAATAGTCCAGCTACGTGACTCAATCGATAGTATTGCCATTTACCAAACCCTTGGCTTCGGCTCCGTATCCTGTTCAGTCCATTGCTAAACTGCATGGTTAAAGCCTGCGACAAAGACGAAGCTGGCATTTGCAAAACAGTCAAATGGTAAGAGAGCTGGACTTATCGTGTCGTTAGTGGGCGCTCTATCGTGTCGTTAGTGGGCGCTCTATCGTGTTGTTAGTGGTTAGATTTTACGCGACAGGCACAATAAAAAACTGTCGTCTTTGGCAAAGACTACATCTCACTTGAACCACTTGTATTTTACAGAGACTGCGGATGTGCCCTGGTTTTGGCCAATAATTGAGTGCTAGTAATAAGTGGTGCGTGCACGCATGTACGTATGACAAAGTCACTTTACAAATAGCGTTGATGCGTGAATGCCCGTGATGTATATTCACATGGTTTTACTAAAATTTGCTTGTTATTATTTAGTTTTTTATTTACACAAATAAGCCACAAGGGATATTGTTATTATTATTCACATAATTATTATTATTATTGTTAATTATTATGTTATTATTTACATCACAGACAACTGCTTCATCTTATAACATTTCTAGGTGATTTGGCTAGTTGATCGAAGCAGTGGTCACATTTTGCATTGCTAATGTCATTTACGTTATACTGTATGTATTTTTCGCGTCTTGTCAGTCATATAAATAACTTTGTTGCAGAGAGAACATGTTTATATTATTGATTTTTGTTAAGAACTTTGTGTTGATTGTTTTGAATAAGTTGTATATTTTGATTTTTTTGTCGCATACCTTGATTGTCTCTATGATGGCTTATCAAGTAATTTTGTGTCTGTTTTAAAGGTAGTATACACCATTGGTAATTGTTTGAATTATCATGAATGGGTAGATTTGGAGGGTTGTATTTTATAGTAAATATCGTTTAACTGACCTGTCCGAAGTTTTTCAATCATGGATGCCGAAAAAAGCACGAAAAACAGCGTTTGTTTTCCACTGGCGTCGAGCAGTTATTCTTATGTTATTTCTTTTTTTTCGCGCTCGCCGGACGGCGATCGCAATTTTTTTTTTATAAAATTCAATTTTTCAGAATAATTACAGGGTATCTAGCGCAATCATTTTGCTGGATGCCTACAATCATTATTTACTTTCAAATAAGTAAGATATTTCTTAATAATTCGGTAGTAAATATTTTCGATATCTGCAAATGGTGTATACTACCTTTAAGGGGTGAAGTGTGTTTTTTGGGTTTTTTTTTTTTTGGGGGGGGGGGGAAAGTGAGGTTTGATTTAAATGTGATGTGACCCCTGCGGATGAACTAGGACCCTACTAGTACTATCTAGCACCAGATCATGTTCAGATGTTAAAAAAACGATAAGTAGGGCCCAGACCACATGTGACCGAGGCAGAGACTCATTTATTTATATATATATTCTCCATTAAAATCTCCATAATTCTTCATTTTATCTCCATATCATTTTAACATCTTTTGCTAAAAAACTCAGAGGAAAAAGTCCAGGAATCGCCTCAAATTGAACCACAAAGTACATAGAACACCGAAGGGCTTCGCACTCGCATTTTCGAGTTTTGGGTGTGCTCCACATTCATATATAAATTTGTATATACAGTGTAGTATATATTTATTAATATATTCTCAATTAAAATCTCCATAATTCTTCATTTTATCTCCATATAATTTTAACATCTTTTGCTAAAAAAATCAGAGGAAAGAGGCCAGGCATCGCCTCAGATTGCACCACAAAGCATATAGAACGCCGTAAGGGATTCGCGCTCGCATTTTCCAGTTTTGGTTGTGCCGTGCCGTGCCCCCCCCCCCCCACACACGCCCCCCCCCTCCCCCCCGCCCCACCCCGCCCCTCCGCCCCCCCATCTAAACAAATCCTAGAGACGCGTCTGATCTGATTTGACCCGTGGGTCGCGTGATTTTTGTTTCCCAGTATGGTAAAGGCCCAATAATAAATTGCCGTATCTAGACCACACTGGATGGAAGATATTTAGATTCTCGGAACCTTGCTTTCCCTTAAATTAAACTCAACCCCACAATAAACTTGGAGACCAAAAAAAGTCAAAGAAAAATGAGCACCATCCAAACTCGAAACCCAATCTAATTACGATCTATAACCTCACCCATTATCTACTTGGCTAGTACTGTGAGAGGTCGAAAGAAGCTGTTTTACAAAGTTCTTTAATGTACCTCTGGCCTACGTGTAACTAGTTGACTGAGCAATAACAATTTTTAGCATTATTGTTGAAAGAAACTACTGATGAATAATCATGAACCGAGGGGTATAGAAATGTCCATTTACTTTGGCAAGTACATACGCTGAAAAAACAACACAACGCGCCCGGGTCAAAGGCGATTAGATTAGGAAAGAATCGCGCCAACCTAATGTAGGCCTAGTTAGGCTACATATAATTAGGGTGTTTTTTTTTATTAAAACGAAATACTAACCTTGTTGAATGAAGAATGAATTGTAGTACCGTCAACCCATAGAGCAAGGAACAGATTGAGATACCCCTTCTACTTCTAGTAAATTTGTATATAGATGCCCAAACAAAATTTCTCATCGCCACGTCTTGTCCGCCCCCGGTATTTCTCTAATAAACCATTTCCGTCTGGTACACAATCAGGCGGTTCGTACGTGTAACACACTTCAACGCCTGGGCACCCGTCAACTATGAGAATCGGGGAATTCCCAATCATCATCGCCAGGTTGGGCGTCCGCGTAGTAATTAATAAAAAAAGTTTTTATTCAGGACTTTTAAAATTGACGACCATGAAAACAGAGAACGTTTAAGATCACAGTGCATTTTGAGGCAAATTACTCCTTTAGGTTTTCGTCTTGATGGACGTAGGCCTAGTTTTAGGGCCATTAAAACAATCAACTTGGTCCTATTTTTAGCGGACTTTTAGCGGAGGGTTACACTAAACTGTGTGCGCTGGGGTTTTGAAATGATTTGGCTTCTGCAACGGCTGCGGAAGTGAGTACATGTATTACTAATTTTCCTTCCTCCATGGCATTACTAAAACTAAAACCACTTTAATGGTGACATGGGCCGTTTTCCAAACCCCAGCTTAGTCACCATTGTAGCTTCGTTCATGCAGTTTAGCGACGGATCCCAAGCTGGGGTTTGGAAAACGGCCTTAGGGGCCAATTTGGAACTGCCGAGCACAATTTTTTTTTTTTTTAATGGCGCAAAAAGTCTTTTTGCTCATCAGCTCAGTAAAAACCGGTTATATGCCAAAACGCAGTGAATGACCGGGTCCTCACCCTGTTATTCCCTTTAAAAAAATACCTTGTTATTTAGGGCAAAACTGTGAACTGGGAGAGGGGGGATGGGTGGGAGAGGGGGGATGGGTGGGAGAGGGGGGATGGGTGGGAGAGGGGGGATGGGTGGGAGAGGGGGGATGGGTGGGAGAGGGGGGATGGGTGGGAGAGGGGAGTGGGTGGGAGAGGGGGGGTGGGTGGGAGAGGGGGATGGGTGGGAGAGGGGGGGGTGGGTGGGAGAGGGGGGGGTGGGTGGGAGAGGGGGGGGTGGGGGGTGGGGGGGGGGGGGGGGGGTGGGAGAGGGGGATGGGGGGGGGGGGGGGGGGGGGGGGGGGGGGGGGGGAGGGGGATGGGGGGATCGCGGGATGGGGGGAGGGAGAGTATTTACTGTCCAGAGTTTGCATTATGCAGCTTTGTACCCATACCAAACCATCTTAACAAAAGTACGCAACTTTGTACAACACTGCTGTATTTCCAAGTGATATGAATTAGGGTATACAGTATACACGTACGGGTAATCCCCCAACAAAGAAATTCAACAAAAAAGGGGCCGTGTAGTGTGAATTTCAGACTCCATAAAGCCTAGACTCGTCAGTAGTATTGTGCATGCTTCAGTGGAGATAATTAGAATTGAAAGGTCACGTGAGAGGGTTTAACCAATAATAGTTTAAAAGGGGGCGATTTTAATAGAAGTCTGATTTTTATATGACACCGGTTTATGTTAACGTCACGTTTATATTCGCAAATAATTATCCTTATACATACATAATATACAATGAGAATGTGAAAATATAAATATAACAGTGCTCACCGGAAATTAAACCGAGCTTTCGGTGCGAATGCACCTTCTTCAGGGAGAATTATGACTTGTTGTGATGTCCCGCTGGTAGAACAAACGCGGAGAAGGTGAATTCCGCGTTCATCCCGTCAGGTTGGAGCGTGCCCAGTTGGAACATCACACGCTGTTCCAAAGATCGGCGCTGCGTGTCCGACGATGCCGTGGAAACAACGCAGACGCTCATGTCCTTGGTGGAGTGAGATGGCGCGCCGAAGTGTTGGGCGCGCGACAGCCAGGCCGGGTTGTTTCAGCCGAACGCTTCGGAGATGCTCCGTGAAACGGTCGGCAAGTCGGCGCTTGGTTTCTCCAATATATAGCAAGCCACAGCGAGTACACTTAATACAGTAAACAAGATTAGTAGTGGTGCATTTGAAATGGCCGCGGATGTTGAAATGGCCTCGGGGACCAGTGATGGATGATGTGTTGTCAACATGTGCACAAGTTTTGCATCTTGGACGCTTGCAGGGAACAGTTCTGAAGGGGCCGTTGTCGATGGTACAAGTGGTGCTGGGGAGTGTTGACCGAACAACATAGTTGCTGATGGAGCGGTCACGTCTAAAGGAACACATGGGGTTAGTAGATTGGGTGAAGATGGCGCAGGTTGCTGGATCTTCCTGCAACGTCTTGAAGTGCTTGAGGAGGATATTCTTGGCAGCCATGTTTAGGGGGTGGTAGGTAAGTACAAGAGGGATACGACCTTGTTGCTTGGGAGGGGCTTGTTCCATGGCGGAATTGCGGGTGACCGATGAAACTCTGCGAAGCGCACCATCAGTCACAGATGATGGGTATCCACGTCGTTGGAAAAAACCTTTCATTTCTTTGCCTCGCTGATTAAACTGGTTATCCTCGCTGCAAATACGACGGAGGCGGAGGAATTGGCTATAAGGGATGGCATCTTTGCATTTCTTGGGGTGAGACGACTCATAGTGCAAGTAGCTGTGGGAATCGGTAGCCTTGTAGTGGACTGAAGTGGAGAGAGAATTGCCATTGATTGACACTCTGATGTCGAGGAAGGTGATGGTCTCATTAGAAATCTCGGAGGTGAATTGCACAGCTGGGTGAAGGTTCTCCGCATACTGGATGAACGTATGGACGTCTTCCATTGACCCAGAAGTGGCACCGATGATGTCATCTATGTACCGTTTGTACAGCAACGGTTGAGGCCCAGGATAATTCGACATCATCTTCTCCTCGAGAAATCCAATAAATAGGCACGCATAACTGGGACCCATACGCGTGCCCATTGCGACGCCAGTGGTCTGCATGTAGTGCTTCCCGTTGAAGGTGAAGTTGTTAAGGGTGAGGACAAGCCTGATGAGGGTATTGGTAGGGGGGTCACGGTCTGGACGGCGGTCAAGAAAGTGACGTAGGGCTAGTAAACCGTCGGCGTGGGGGATGCAAGTATACAGTGATTTGACGTCCATACTGAACAGGTAGTTAGAGGAGCAATATACAATGGCCGTTTTCCTTCCTCAAACATACAAACAAACATACACCGTGTCGTGGACTCTGTTATGTTAGCATGTGTTTATTTATTGTATAGTTTTCAAATATTTGCGACTCGATTTGACTCGAGCTAAATACTTGACTCAACTCGACTCGACTACACACTTCGACTCGATTCGACCTTCTTGACCTAATGACTCGACTCACTTCTTATAAATAACTTGATCACAATAATCAGTGACTTGTTTTAACAAGTCACTCATTGCTGATTTTACAGGTTCACCGGCACTTTTATTTTTACCATTTTAGAGACCACGTTACCCGCACACATGCTCAATTCATGTACATGCCCGACCTTATGGTACCAAATGGTGTCCTGCACTATTTACCGCAGTGCATTGCAAAAGGAAGAGGGGGGGGGGGGGGGGGGGAGGCTTGTATATTGCATATCAGCATTTTCCGCTCAAGGTAAACCCACGCACAATAATCATGATTTGTAGTCATCTGTCGTGTTAATCTTCCGCAACTGACAGGGGTAAAACTGCACATTTCACTGTCTTTTGATAAAAAACACTCATGTGTCGGCATTCTTCACAAAAAAAGTATACCTAGTGTTGAGCGGTGACTCCCCCCCCCCCCCCCTGCAAACTGCAATGTCATGCGGTAAACATTACAATGTAGGCAGAGTTGTATTCGAGTCTCTGCAAGTTCTTTCACAAGTCCAGTCACAAGTCCAGTCACAAAGCCAGTTATAAGTAACTGGTTAAACAATGACAAAGAAATGCTTTCGTCAAAGCTCATTTGAATAGCTTGTAATTTGTATTGGAACTGGAGGACTTGCGATGGACTTACAAGAACTTGAGTTGGACTTGACTACATCTCTAAATGTACGTGACGTCAATTCATAGGTCTATTTCCTTTCTTTTTATAATCTGTCACATGATAATTGGTCACATGATGATAAAAAAATCTGACTGGTTATAATTAACATACGTGGGCTTACTTGTTTCACGCAGGATCTGGATCTCGGTCAGTAATCCGGTTGCTGGTTCACTCTTAATTTAGTCTCTGGCACCTAGAGCGAACCAGCGGACAGATCACTAATCGCGACCCGGATCTGTGTCAAACATAAAACAGGTCCATATTAAATATCAGATTCGGTGAAATCAAAGTGCTGCTCGCTAGCACAGTGCACAACTCATCACACCTTTCGGATCTCATCAGATCCGGTGAAATTTCTCAGATGTGGAGAAAATCAATCATGTTTGATTTCATCATCGGGTTGCCTGGTGTACGGTCAGATTGGTCTGATGGTCCAGCACACACCTCTCTGATCCGTACGTCCATGATAACATCCATCCAGGGTAGTGTGGGCGGCACGGGGCAGTAACATTAACAGATACTCGGGGACACCAGCAATCGAGGACTAGGGACAATTGGGTTAGCACATAAACAAAGGGTCCACGATTGGCCGACCGTTACAAAATCGTGTACAAAACCTAGTATTATAGAGGCCTTTAAAAAAAAAAAAAAAGTTCAAACAATAGGGGTCCTCGATGGAAGGTGTTTTATACATATATGGGCTGGTGATGGTGTGTAACAACTGCACTGGCCTTTCAGAAAAATATATGAAAACAAAATTGTCACATATTAATATTAACCAAATCTTGACAACCATGATAGCCTTGCTAAACATAACGTAATTCTAAAGCACACTCACAAAAAAATAAAAATGCTATACATGTACATCTCTACCAGGTAATGCAGTATCCAGCGAAATAGAGTACCAAAGTCAATACGTCATCTTTTTTTCTGTTGCCATGGCAATTAACCTTTTTGAGGTATAGCTGACATAATATAACTTAGCTGTTTGGTTTGGGTAAATAGCACACATATAAACGCATAGACCGCCAGGTCCTATTCAAAACTACATATTGATTTTGTGATTTGCACGGCGCCCGACTAAAATATCATCTTTGGGCAAATTTACCTCTCGGTATAGGTAATTTGTACACACCCGAAGAGTTCCAGTCATATAATTCTATGAAAGCATTTATCGATATAAAAGAAAATTACATATTGTTATATCATAGGCCATGTACATTTAGCATATCCAGTGTCAATCTTGATACTTTCAAATGAAGACTTAAGCCCATGTTTGTGTTAAGCGCGTTGCCCAGTATGCGCACAGAACGTAAAAAGCGCGCGGTGCGTTGCCTGTCGAACGAAAGATACTGTACAATTATGAACGCGCGTGCAAACGCGTTGTGCAATAGGCACGTGGAACTCGTGGTGTAACGGTATCGAACAACCATTCACTGACGCGTCGTTTTGCCCATACTTTTTCTAATCACGTTTTTGTGCACACGGCTGGCGGTCTATGCCATATTATATATATGTTTATAAGCGTTTACCCTCCTACTGCGTCAGCCATACCTCAAAAATTGGCTCCACACAAAAGTTACTCAACCATTTCCCCGTGCTTTTGCAGTGGACTAGTCAATGTAAGGAGCCAGGCATTACTATGACAACTGACGCATTGCTATGACAACTGACGCATTACTATGACAACTGACATCACACTTCGATACTCTATACTGAAATCAATTTTGTGGTACCACTAAAGCAGTAAATGCTCAGCAAATGTGTGTTGATTCAGCAGAAATCAATAGAGACCAGCCACAAGCGCTGGTTAGCTGGGGAGCCTTTGGCTAAGCAAGGATTTTGTTTAATGTTCTTATCAAACATCTGTGCTTAGCTCCATAATAATACTGCTAGTCTTGGCTGCAAGACGTCCTAATCGCGGTATACAGCGCGCGTTGGTCACCGATGCAGGCGCCCTCTAACATACATGTGCACCGTAGACCACGTCATGACCTTTAAATAGGTGGTCTTGGCCAACTCACCTGGGGCCAATTTCATAGAGCTGCTAAGCACAAAAATGTGCTTAGCATGTAAATTTGTCCTTGGCAAAAACAAGGTTACAGACCAATTTTTCACGTGGTCTTTATTGTTTTTGATTGATAATCAGCTGGTTTTTTTTGCTTAGCATGAAAAACATGTATGATTTTGGCTGGTAACCTGTTTTTATTGAGCAAGACTTTTTGGTGCTAAGCAAATTTGTGTGCTTAGCAGCTCTATGAAATTGGCCCCTAATCACTTGAAAAATTCCGAGCAGAATTGTGTCGTATTTGCATGCGCGTGTGACATTGCGTGCATAATCGCAAAACGTAAAATGCATAATCGCCGATTCATTGGTCAAGTTTCTGTTACGTCACGTATTTTTGCACGCAGCGTCACACGCGCTTGCAAATACGACACAATTCTGCTCGGAATTTTCAAAGCAATTAGGCGAGTTAGCCAAGACGACCTGTTTGAAGATCATGGCGTGCTCTACGGCGTATGTTAGAGTGCGCCTGCTGCATACCGCGATTAGGGCGTATAATACTGCCCGAAAATCAATGAGTAGTTCGCATTGATTTAAAATTTGCTGCTAAACACCAACACTTGGGTCAATATCACATGACAAAAAAAATGCAAAATATGTACATACATACAGGTATATATTTACAACATGCACTGCTGAATTAGACTGAACCGGGACGATTTTTAAAACTCAGCGGTTATTTATATCTACAAAATTGACCTTTCTCAAAGGCTAGCACAGCAATTGCATTTGTGGGATAAACACCAACTTGGGCTATCACATTCAGTGTGTGGAGATGTGAATTATTGGATTCATGAAATCTGGTAGCAAATGTATGTACAAAAAGTAGGATACACCATTGGTAATTGCTTCAATTATCATGAATTGGTGAATTTTGGGGGTTGGATTTTATAGTAAATATCGTTTAACTGACCTGTCTGAAGTTTTACGATCATGAATGCTAAGAAAAGCAAGAAAAAAGGCGTTTGTTTTTAACCAGCGTCGAGCAGTTCTTATGTTGTACTTTTTTCGCGATCTCCATCAGGCGATCGTGATTTTGTTTATAAAAATTTATTTTTGGAACAATTACAGGATATCTAGCGCAGTCATTTTGCTGCTGGATGCCTACAATCAATATTTACTTTCAAACAAGTAAGATTTTTCTTAATTTGGTAGTAACTTGTTCGATATCTGCAAATGGTGTATCCTACCTTTAGGATTATACTGGCAAAGTTGTAGTCGTACATTGATCACAGAGAACCATCTACATTTTGTCCAAAGCAGGGCTTACAACAGGTACCTGTTGCTTATCAATCACCTCATAATGTCAGTGTTGACATAACGGCTGGGCAACAGGGCACAATTTCATGGCTCTTCTTACAGTAAACAAAAAATACCTGCTTACTGTAGAAAATTTGCTTAAGCATATTTCACAGTTTAGCGCGCAAATTTGCCTTATATGCATGCGTACATCCCGCAACTAAAAGATTGTGTGCTTACAGGGTTAGCACAGAACTGTTTTCTGCTAGCGCGTTTAGTGCAAAATAGTTATCGTAAGCACACATTCTGTGGCCAGAACCAGGTACTTGATGAGTACCCAACCGTTAATGTCAAGAACGAATTCCAGATTTAGGAAATCGAGTACCCGTATTAATCAACTTTACAAATTTACAACTTTTCAGGACTCTGGCAATAAAAAGCGAACGATTTTGAATGTAATTTGGTGTGACTTGTAAAAAGAAACCGGGCTACGTACATGTAGGAAAACAAAATACATGTCACGTTGATGACAATCGCGAAGGTTGCAGTTTACAAAGCTATAAAGCTTTACTGTATACAGTTGTAAGACACTGATGCAGTATTATCGTGCAGACCTAGATGAACAAGCTGAACAGCAACTTCTAGGATTTGAATTTTGGAGTTGATAAATGGGTACCTGGGTACCCATGTCTTTTGTAATGGGTACCCATGTCTTTTGTAATGGGTACCCATGTCTTTTGTAATGGGTACCCATGTCTTTTTGTAATAGGTTACCCATGTCTTTTTGTAATAGGGTACCCATGTCTTTTGTAATTGGTACCCATGTCTTTTGTAATGGGTACCCATGTCTTTTTGTAATAGGGTACCCATGTCTTTTTGTAATTGGGTACCCATGTCTTTTTGTAATAGGGTACCCATGTCTTTTTGTAATGGGTACCCATGTCTTTTTGTAATTGGGTACCCATGTCTTTTTGTAATAGGGTACCCATGTCTTTTTGTAATGGGTACCCATGTCTTTTTGTAATGGGTACCCATGTCTTTTTGTAATTGGGTACCCAGTTATCAAACTACCCGTAAATGCACACCGCTAATTGACACGCAAGAAGATTCAAGTAAAATCGTACTGCAAATGCCCTCTCAAACTGAAAGATAAACCGATAGTGATTTTTTTTCGTGATTATTCAGGAATATTTTCGCGACGTCAGGAATATTTGTTAGACTAGTCGCAAAAAGTCGCAAAAGTCGCAAACAAGTTCACTATGTTGCAGAAATATTTACGACGTCACCAAAATATTCACAATTTTTCAAAAAATGTTTAGGATGTCGCGAAAAAATAATAAACGACGTCGCAAAAATAAAAATTATGACGTCGCGAACATATTAACGATGTCGGAACAAATATTCACGATATCGCAGAAAATATTCATGACGTCGCGGGAAAAAAGTTATGACCGGTTTAACGTCCCTTCAGAGCTACCATAGAAACTGCCTTGCTTCTTTCATAAACAAATTAAATTTTCAAATTTCAAGTTAGTTCTCGCATAGCATCTTTGGATTGAAATTTTGAAAATACACGAGGAAGCAAAATTGAAATAATTAGAAGAAAATTAAATAAACATGTTTAAAATGTACAGATTTTTGAAAAAGAAAATTTTGGAAGAAATACAAATAATCAAATAATCTTACATTAAAAAGAAAATCATTTTCCTTTTCTTTCCTCTTTTTTTTTTTAGTTTAACAGGCTGATATGAACATTTTTTTACACAAGAATAAAAAAGACCTCAGCATGAGATACAAATCCTTTTTTTGTATACAAATTTACATCAAGACCTCAAAAGGGGATGATGGGGTCAGGTCAAAGGTCATATTCGTGATGTCAGATGTCACATGATCAGTCGACCGCCCTTCTTCAATTTCAGAATTTTGCTGAGGCGTTGTTTCGCTGTAGCCATGCCTTTCTTGGGTTTTTTTACTATTAAGAAGACGGAAAATAAACCAATAAAATAAAATTATTAGGCAATTGTGGAAGTAACGCACGGGTGCAGTATGTTCGCGCAAGCATCACCCCAGCTACACATACAAAGATGGCGCCACAAATGTTATTCAGCGTTTTCCTGAGCTCCTGAAATTGTAATTGTAATTGAATATACGCGAGGTATAGTAAAAGGAATATAACGGTTAATTCGGGTGGATAGTGGTACTGAAAGTTGAGAAACTAGTTCCCTCAGGGTAACTTCAAATACCTTGGGGAGCTAATATCGATTGTTATGTTGGATAATGAGTTTGTTGTACCCCCCCCCCCCCTTTAGACAAAATGTGGGTGTATCAAAGCACTTTACATTTATTCTCCCTGTTCAGCAGAAACGAGACATTTTCTGCAGCAGCGCATGTGATCTCTACCTTCACAGGCACCCATTACTCCTGGGTGAAAAGAGGCAATTATAGCAAAGTGTCTTGCCCAAGAACACAAGCACCATGTTCCCTGCCAGGATTTGAACCCACGTACCATCGAACAGGAATCAAACACCGTAACCACTGGACCACGATGCTGTCTACCAGTTTAATTACGGGCAGCGTCCCCTTGTGCCAAATAATATCTGTTGATAAGTGATGGGGTCCTCTTAACAACTCACTAAATCAATGCGAGAAGCTCATTCTTGCTACTTACTTCCTTTGCACGCATCCAAGGTCTTCTGGGTATTGCTTAGAACTGAGCTGGGCGCGCTGTGTGTCAGATCCAGCAAGTCGTTGGGAGGAAGCGGGGCGCCAGGGAGGTGCGGCGGCCCCAGGGATTGGGAGAGCACGGCGCCACCGCTGGTAGAGGGCTCGTCCTCCTCGTCATCAAAGTCGTAGGGGTCCGGTGCCGTGGGTGGAGGTGCGGGTGGCTTCCGTCGGATGTATTGCCTCTTGGGTCGAGGCTGTTTATACACCAAGATTGTCCAAATGACCACGGTATGATGAGGTAGTTCGACAATATAATTCATTTTAAACCTACAGTATACCATTTGATTCTCCTTAAAACTTTCTTAAAACTTTCTATTTCTTCACAATTACAGTTAGTAGACATAACAAAGACTACAAATATAAATAAGAAAAATAAAAAACAAATCGCCCCTATTCACTATTTTGCATTTTTCTCTAGTGTGGCCTGTGCCTAGTTCCATCTCATTTTGTAAAAAAAACCCTCACATTTGTCAGATGTGCATGCGTTTTAAAGGTAGGATACACCATTTGCAGATATCGAAAATACTTACCACCGAATTATTAAGAAATATCTTACTCATTTGAAAGTAAATAATGATTTACCATTTGGCATCTAGCAAAATGATTGCGCCAGACGGCAAGAATAACTAAAATAAGAATAACTGCTCGACGCCGGTTAAAAACAAACGCTGTTTTTCTTGCTTTTCTTTATAGCATTCATGATTGTAAAACTTTGGACAGCTCAGTTAAAACGATATTTACTATAAAATACAACCCCCAAAATCTACCCATTCATGATATTTCAAGCAATTACTAATGGTGTATCCTACCTTTAAGTAGCAAATGTAATCAAAATAAGAAGAAAGGTGTTTTGCAAATAACCTGATGAAGTTTTGTCTCTGTGAATGTTATACATTCTGGGTTTATCAACTACGCGCCTTTTTTTTTTACCTTTGTGGCGAGTCTCGCTGCAGCATCGGCAAGCCCCGTCTCAATGTTGGGTCTCTTGGCGTTATCCCTAGAAGGCACCCGGGCCCGGGGCGTCAGACTGCACACCTTAGCCTTGGGGTTCCAGGGGGCATCCTTGGGGGCCTTCTTGGGGTTCTTGCTGCGGGATTTGAAGAGGGGTCCGTCTCCGTCATCATCCAGGGAGGGGTAAACTACAAGGATTTAGAAATTATGACAGAAGGTGGTTACAGGGGTAACTAGAAAAAGGGAAACTCGGTAGAGCTCTGCCCCAATCACAAAAACGCTCCATTTCTGCCAGTGTTTTAACAAATCTTTTAAAGTGATCCAGCTTCCGGATCTGGATTTAGATCAATTTTGAAAATGTTAGGTAATCATCATTGACTCATTATAGCTATCTATCAAACAGACAGACAGACAGACAGGGGTAATACATAACGTCCGCCATCGGAGATAGGGGAGGTAAAAAAACATAAAAAACAACCATAAAAGTAAAACTTCAACAATCTGTGGGAAATCATTGAGGTATGGTTTATGAATCAATTTTTCTAATTTATACACCCAGAGATAATTACAGAGATGCCAACATTCAAAATTGAAAAAGAATTAATTTTCCATTAGACATCAGAAAAATGTACGCGCTGCAACTTCAGTGAATTGTACTGCAGAGCACGCGGTTCAATCCACTGCCCCCGGGAAAACTGCAGAACGTTGGGGCGATTTGGTTTTACTGTCCGTAACTGGTTGCCAACCTACCTCCACGTATTGCCTATGTGTACACTTAGGAAACCAGCTATTATTATTACGCCCAATTGGGCTCTTTTACTTTGAGTGATGCCGTTTTTGTGCACACACTACAAGTCGGGGCTCTTTTATGCGCTAAAAGTTGCACACCAAATAGTCTGATACCAAGCAAGAACAGGTGTCAAGACACTACATGTAATACCAATTGTGCACACAATATTTTATTCCTGTAAAATCGTAGAAAATCATGTAAGGATCGTACAATCGTAATCGGTGTGAATAAATCATATAAATTATGCCTAAATCGTATAAATTACGCCTAAATCGTATAAATTACGCCTAAATCGTAATACATGTAATACATGTAATACAAATTGGGGACACAATATTTTATTCACGTAAAATCTTGGAAAATCTGGTAAGGATTGTACAATCGTATTCGGGGTGAATAAATTGTATAAATTACGCCTAAATTACGCGTAAATCGTATAAATTACGCGTAAATCGTATAAACTACGCCCAAATCGTATAAATTACGTAATACATGTAATACATGTAATACAAATTGGGGACACAATATTTTATTCACGTAAAATCTTGGAAAATCTTGTAAGGATTGTACAATCGTATTCGGGGTGAATAAATTGTATAAATTACGCCTAAATTACGCCTAAATTACGCGTAAATCGTATAAATTACGCCTAAATCGTATAAACTACGCCCAAATCGTATAAACTACGCCAAAATCGTATAAACTACGCCCAAATCGTATAAACTACGCCCAAATCGTATAAATTCCGCCTAAATCGTATAAATTACGCCTAAATCATGGCATATCTGTAATTATTTACAGACAATTTGCAAATTTGAGTGTAACAAAAAGTTAAAATGAGTTTCAATGTACCGTATTTGGAATCTTGGAAGCAGTTGGGTAAATCTTCCTCCGTGTCTGCCACGGATGAGCTTTCTCGTTTCCTCTTCTGGCCCGGCAGGATGAAGGGACTGGAGTGAGTGGAAGAGGAGGAGGCTAGTGACGATTGGCGGTTCAGGGCAAGATTGGAGGTTGGCATGGCAATAGACAGCATCCCTTGAATGGCATCCTGGGTACCGGGGGATGCTGGCTGGTGTCTGAGGAAGAAGAAAGCACGAGATCTAAACATTTTGTTGTTATTATTGGGATAATTAGAGGTGTTAGGACTCATCATTTTAATGAAAATCGATGCAGTAGCTACTATTTTAGGGCTGTTTCAAATTTTCAAATAATTTAGTATTTAAATTTGAATATTTGCCGGTCACAAGTTTGACACTCTAGCTACAGCTGCCTCGGTCAAAAGTTACATACAAAGCACGCCAGTCAAAATGTACATGCGATCAAAATGGGCATCGGTCGGAATGTGCATGCGGTCGAAATGTGCATACGATAAAAATGTGCAGGCGGTCAAAATTGTCATGCAATCAAAATGGTCATGCGGTCAAAATGGTCATGCGGTCAAAATTGTCATGCGGAAAAAATGTGCATGCGAAAAAAATGTGCATGCGGAAAAAATGTGCATGCGGAAAAAATGTGCATGCGGAGAAAAACGGCATGCGATCAAAATGATCATGCGTTAAAAATGTGCATGCGGTCAAATATGTAATGCAGTCAAACTTTGCATGCAAACAAAATTTGCGCGAGGTTAAAAATGTATGGGCTGCTGGAGTGCTTTGAAGTTAGTACTGCATAACTATCTTCCGACTTTAAACGACTAAAAGAATGGGGTTATGAAAGGTTACGGTTGACCACGAAGTGGCACCAGACAATAAAAACGTCAACTTTATGATCAAAATTCAGAGTTGTATTCAAGTCCCTGCAAGTCCCCACAAGTCCCTGCAAGTCCATCACAAGTCCTTCAGTCTCAAGTCATGTCACTAGCTGTTCAGATGAACTGTTAATAAAAGCATTCCTTTGTCATTGTTCAACCAGTTACTTGCGACTGGCTTTATGAAAGGACTTGTGACTGGACTTGTGATAGTACTTTTGAAAGGACTTGCAGGGACTCGAATACAACTCTGTCAAAATTACACCACAGTTGTGTGTACACATGCAGTTTTTCAAATATTCGGTTGATGATTGACTATTTTGTATTTTTCAGGGGGTTGTTTTTTTCTTCTTCTGCTTCTTACTTGAGTTCTGCTTCTATGTCTGCCAGACTGATAGTAGGCAATGGTCTGGATTGATCCCATTGACTGGCTTGCAGTAAGGCATCCACGTTGTTGTATGGTGACGATTGCTGAAGGAATAAACACAAACGACATGAACAGGTTTGTGACTCTGTGTAATCTTATTAAACTTGACTTGTAAAAACACAACACAAAACGTGCCACACATTACATTACATAGCTAGTGTGGATAGTCCTTTGTTTTTGTGCAGTTTTAAGAAAAACTGGTGAAAAAAAAAGGCCCAAGCCCAGATTTGTGAATTATAATTTCAATGAGTGTTCTCCTTCATTGTGCGACGAATGACCCTAACCCCCAAATCCCTCTAAAGCTGAAAATGTGGATTGTGTTCTTAAATAAAGTGCTTAGGTTGGTGTGAATGCTAATTCAATTTTTGACTAAAGCATGGGCTGAGGTATATTATTTTGGTGATGTCTTTACGAGAGAGCTCATATTAACCAGTTTGCGCCGGATGACGTATATAAACGCAAAGTTTTCCCCAGATTCAAAACGAATGACGCATAAACACGTCACGAGCAAGAAATGCCTGACAGCAGCGAGCAAGGCCAGAAATGTCTGTCAGCAGCGAGCAAGGCCTGGAAATGCGTGGGTGTGCTTCCCGGTACTATCGGCCTGAACCCGCCTCGGATCGAGTTTCGTTAAAAATAATTCCGCGCGTCGGCTCGGTTCGTCGGCTCACGAACTGGTCAAGTCCAAAGAAAAAAAGTAATTCCGATCGAAAATAAATTCTTTGTAATATCACACCAAATTATTGTTTACATAAGAACTTCAAGTGTCAGCACTTAATGCATAACCTGTAAAATAAACAACCAGTTCAGAAGTCTCAGTTTTATGTTTATAGTAAAAAAATAAAATTAAAAAAGGGCGATACCACTGCCTAATATCTTTATTTATTAAAACAAAAACATCGCTAGTATACCCTTGGGCTTCTGTCAGAAGGCAAGACCTCGCCATCCTCAGAGTCTGACTCTGATCCTGATCCTGATCCCGATTCCGTCTGTGATGTGGTCAACCGGCTGGAGTCCTGGGAGCTTTCTTGAGATGACGACGTACCGATGGGCAAGACTGGCTTGCCGTTGACTGCAATCAAACACAATCAGTTCTCAATAATCAACAAATGATCTTAACTCAACAATTTTTTTGTTTTGTTTATTTTTTTCCCTCTTTTTTTTTTGAGGTTGGAATTAAATGTAAATCAAACAACGATTACCCTGATGGCTTTTGTTAGGTTGAGGGAATTGAGAATCAATCCGACTAAAATTAGGGGAGAATGAGAAATTAAACAGCCAGTATTACTCCAGGTTTGTCTTGAGAACATTGAAACAAGATTTTACAGGGTGCCCCAGAGTTTATGGTTGACATGTATTTCCATTTAATTCCCGATACATTTTTCGTAATCCTCTATAGTTTTGCTACACAACAGATTTTTCATTGCTCACTTTACAATAATATTACAATAATAGGTAAACAATTTTGGAGAATTAAGGCATTGGGTCATCCCCTGAACAAATTTAGGAAATAACCGATATTTTTAGATAATTGAGGATAGACGATCTTAGAGAGCCATCACCAATGTCCGACAGAGGTCGCCGGAGTAAAGTAAGTAAAAGAATGAATCAGATTTGTACATGGTTGCAATTGGAGGATTTTGTAGGACTGAGGATGGTTCCCAGCTAAGATGGGATTTTGTAGGACTGAGGAGGATTTTGTAGGACTGAGGATGGTTCACAGCTAAGATGGGATTTTGTAGGACTGAGGAGGATTTTGTAGGACTGAGGATGGTTACCAGCTAAGATGGGATTTTGTAGGACTGAGGAGGATTTTGTAGGACTGAGGATGGTTCCTAGCTAAGATGGCCAAGGAGATTATGGTTATAAGCCAATAATTAGTTAACACCCTCGAAGAATCTTACAGGATAGTCTCAACTTCAACGGCGCCTTCGATGCCAGCATCTCTCTACTCCTCATCAAGCTCTGGGACGACCTCCTCTGGTTGTCTCTCGTCGTCAAGGCATCGTCGTTGTCGTCGTCAACAATGACGTCTTCACTCTCGCTGGTCGTGCTTTGGCTGGAGGATCGCCTCGGCCGGCTGTCCGTGCTCCTAAACAGAGGCTGGAAACCCTCCGACGAGCTGCCCTGGACTGGTGACCCTCCTTTGCTGTTGGGCAGCATTGGAAAGAAGTCAGGGTACAAATCCAATTTAGATATTTTGGGACTTGTGTGAAAAGTAGTTTGACAAAATAACACACATTACTTTTTGGTTATACCATGGAGCTAGCTCCATGGTTATACCGTAATTTCCTGCGGACAAGGCGCTCGGCGGTTAAGGCGCAGGTCCCTAAAATCACAATTTTTTTGTCAAACGTCAACAGATAAAGCGCACCGCCGAATAAGGCGCATGCTTAAACGCACCCAAAAGAACACCAGGCGCCACCCGGTGTGTAGGTACATCGCCAGAAAGGGGTCATTTTGTTGCCTTAGAACGATCCCACTATTCCAAGCATGAATTAAACCGTAACCCCATGGGCTGGTCACATGTGTAGAGCCATGAAGAAAAGACCAAAGTAAATTGATACCAACCTTCATCCATCGCTGTGCATGATTGCGGTTTCTGACCCTACAATGGTGCGTCTTTTTCCAAAAGAAATAAGGTTCAATGAACTAACCCTTTGATTGAGCCGACACGAAATTTATCAACAATCGCAAACCCCAGATGTTCCTGACCGCAGAGTTTATACAATGGAAGCCGATTCATGGTGCCTCTCCCGCAGATATCGGGTTTCAAAACCACGTTTAATGTTTTGGTCCATGGGATTGTAAATTAATTTAGTAGTAGGCCCTAAGTTCAGTCAGTCAGTGATATAGTTTCGTTCCAGACAACGTAATCAGACAACATAGAGTTGACTTAATATGGAAGGGATTTTTACGGGGGATTTTTTTTAAATAAAGTTCTTTTCCTTTATTTCAAATCTATAATTTGTTAATCACGTTTCTAAGATATTTGTTTAATACATCACTTCTCACTTGATCCAAGACCAAGCTAGCCGTTTATTTGTTCCGCGGCGCGCCGTCCGTATATATCCGGGCTTATTGAGGGCGACCCTTAATTATCGCCAGATTCGTATAGGGGAACGAATCTGGCGAAATAAATAAATTCGCTCGAGAAATACACTGACCAACGCCTTTTAAATAAATTAAATAACTGCCAGGCGAGGGTTAGTGTAAGTAAATACAATGTATCTTTGTTGGAGATAAGCGGGCCAGGACAACATTCTTTGAGAAGCAGTTTGTGTTGAGAGAACGTCAACACCCAATGGCAATGAAGATTTTTTTAACTGGACTTCAGGGTTGAATAACGATCTTTTCATTGGGGAAGTAGTGAGCGGTGCTAAGGCTTTGATGTTGGTCTTTTCAAGAAACTTGGTCGTGTCATCACTCAGTCACCCTGAATAATAAGATAATATTACGTTAAATTCCCATAATACTTTCTCAAACAAATATCTAAAATGAGGCAATAAATAAATAAACAATTTGAACGTTTAATGAAACAAACGAAAGTGCAATTCGTAGGCCTTTTGTATGTTTACCATAAACATTGGTACCGGAACTTCATATTATCCTAAATAGTACGTTAGGTCTAAAGCAGACTTTGAAGATAAAATAAAACACCCTCAACGTTCACACAATAGAGGTCGGGTGAATGCGATTTCAAAACGTCCAAGTAATTCTGTTGCAGCATTTTCGGAATGAAAAAACGGCCACAAAGAAAAAGGGGGTCAATGCATTGCGGCATTGTTGGAATAAAAGCACGGTCGTGGGGGGGGATCAACACATCGCAGCATTGTTGGAAGGGAAGCACAGAACGGTCGTAGGGGATCAACACATTGCGGCATTGTTAGAATGGAAACACGGTCACAATGTCCGGAGAGTTGAGCTAATTGGTTGACCGCATTATTGAGTAAGATTGCAGCGTTCAAAGAATTCTTCACACAAATTCTTCACCGTCACTTTGAACTCAAGCGACATCATATACGGCGCACCGAAAGATAAGGCGCGGCGATGTTTTTGTGGTCTAGAAAGTCAGATAAGCCGCGTCTTTACCGCAGGAAATTACGGTACACAAGGCTTTTTCGAAACCTTTGATTCGTCTTCGCATTTAGGGCTTTTCGCCTTCGACTTCCGAATCACAGAGAAGCAAATAGAAATGGAAGCAAACAGAAATATTCAAACTTTTGGGTTTACATCAATTGTTTGAATGTTTATGAAGGACAACAGCCACCAGAATATTGCTGGAGTTCTCGCAGTTTGGAGCCTAAAATCGCCTTAAGCCTAATACGAAGACAAAGCCAGGGATTCAAAAAGGCCCATAGTTATTCCTGTGTAGTTATAGAAGACAAATTATGCCAAAAATATTGTGTTATTTCCATGACTCACAAGGTCATCTTAAAAATCTCACTTCAGGTAATTTTGGTTTTGGGAGTGGTCTGCTCCCACAAAAACGGCGTAAATAGCTAATTTGACAGTTGGGAATCGTGTTGGGGGTTTTGGCTTGATACAATTTCCATGTTTTCTTTCGAACTACCAAGTATTTTTTGCAAAAGATTAGCAGAACAAATATAAATTTGATTTTACTGAGCGTACCTAAGAAGTAAAATGTAGTGAAATTAATTCTTAACTATTCTTAATTTGATGTGTGAAATGACCGCTGGTTTTGCTCAATATTATATATTTTTTAAATACCCTACCCAATAAAATAAATATCATTTTAAAGCTAAGAATTCAAAGAATCTGGAAATACCAATATCTCAAAATATTAAAATTTCAACTTTACTCTGATTTCGTGGGAGCAGGTCACATATAACATGCACATTAACCAGTTCGTGCCGGGGGACGTATATACACGCAAAGTTTTTACTAAATTCAGAACAGATGACGAATAAACACGTCACGAGCAAGGTCTTTTTGCTTCGCCTAATCCTTTGCAGGATGGGCTTTGGAACACTGATTACATAACTTACACCTGGGGCCAATTTCACAGCGCTGCTAAGCACACAACAGAGCCTTTGTCTGTTTCCCTAAGACCATAAACAGTAAGGACGGCAGTAAGAACGTAAGGACGGCAGTAAGAACGTAAGAACGGCAGTAAGAACGTAAGAACAGCGGAAAAATTTGCTTATAAACCTGTTTGCACCGGAAGACGTATATACACTCAAAGTTTTCCCCAGATTCAAAACTGATGACGCATAAACACGTCACGAGCAAGGCCGGAAATGTCTGTCAGCAGCGAGCAAGGCCGGAAATGCGTGCGTGTGCTTCCTCGTACCATCGGCCTGAACCCGCTTCGGATCGAATTTCGTTAAAAATAATCCCGTGCCTCGGCTTGGTGATGTTGAAATAATCCCGGCGCGAACTGGTTAAAACTGGTGTGTTTTTAACAAAAAAAAGTGAAAACAAACATGAATTGTTGTAAATTCTAGAAAACTGTTCATTGAATGTTTAAGGAATCACACTTTATTCAGCAATATCATAAACTGACCTTTACACTAAGAGTAACACAAACAATGGGGCAACATAAACAATTAGTACTCAAAATTTATTTTTTTCAGTTTCTGCGTTACCTTATTATCTTGCCATTTGACAGCACGAGTTTCAAACTCTTTGAGACACCTCTGCTTTTCTCGTCTTCGCTCCCTGTTCCAGACATATTGCCGTGACCCTTCCTTGGAAACACCATCTTGAGGTTTGGCTTGTGATTGCTGGATTCAACATGGAAGGGCTGCTAGATGAGGGGAGGGGGAAAGTCCAGTAATGTTATTTGTAACAATTTGAACAAATTCTTCTGGAATAGCACAAGATTGCACAAATGTGACCGGCTCCCACAAAACCAGACATAAGTGGGTTTTTTAGAAAAGTGAGATATTGTTATTTCCATTTAGTACACATCTCCAGCTTTCATTTGGTACCAAAACCATATTTATACCATACATACTTCCAATTTTATGAAGATTTTAAGACTGTTTGTACACGCAATTCTATGAGAATCAAATAATGAGTTAAATTCCTTTAAAAGTTAACTTTATTTTTGTACTTTCTCATCAATAATGTTGATTTTGTTTAACTGAGGGTTAAAGTATATATATTAAAGAATAAAAAAATAACGAAAAACAAAAATCAATTCAATTTCAACTTTGACGAGCTGTACATGTATCTCGAATTAGCCTGTTCGACTTATGTCGGGTTTCGTAGGAGCGGTTCACAATTTGCCAACGACTCTGTACTTAAATCACTGTTTACTTGTTAATAAGCTGGCCTCAGGTCTCCGATTTGCTTGTGCCGGGACGGAACCGCCAAGCTGAACAATAATGCTTGTGTCACAAAACTGAGAAATCGCATGGGGGAGTCAGGTTGGCGTAGCGGTTCTTTCCTCGCCTTCCTCCGCTGAGACCCGGGTTCAAATCCCACCTGGGCCCAATATGTTTATTGGGTTTGTAGTCCCTGCCTGATTCTGTGAGTTTTCCCCCAGGATATTCTTCTGGGGTTTTTCTTTCACCTCTAAAACTAACTTCTTCACATTGTCTTCTCTCACTTATCCATCCTATAATTGGCGCTATATTGCCGTTGGATGTTGAATGAAATAAATAAATACAAATTATCGTCGAACAATCAGCATCTAATAATTTCAACCATAGTAGAAATACTTAAAATTCGGTAATTTTTTCAATGCAAAAATACATTCGCCTCTCATTAAAGAAAGGATACACCATTTGCAGATATCGAAAATATTTACCTCCGAACTATAAAGAAATATCTTACTCATTTGAAAGTAAATAAAAATTCTAGGGATCCAGCAAATAATTCAATGGTGTATCCTACCTTTAATACAAACTCAGTCAGATCCAATTTTGGTCCAATTCAATGCGCACACAAATACACAGTTTGTGCATTTATGTTTGCTGTAACCCGAATTTATATTAACAGAGTTTGTATTAACGAGAGTCGACTGTACTCAAATCATTTTCCTGAATTGCAATACTTCCATCATACAAAACCCGCAGTCCCAACCTTTTTCAGTAGCGGATTGCCCTTCGGATCCGGCAGTCGGTGTCCTCCTTTGCCTGAAGTTCCTTTCTCCAGCAGCCCCCTCGCCGATCCTGACGTCCCAGACTCTTCCGAGGAGCCTTTCTTCTTCTTCCTCTTGACCTTCTTGGCTTTCCCGTTGGTCTCTTTCTTGGCCTTCCTGTTGGTCTCCTTTTTGACCTTGGCTGGGCCAGAGACACTTTTCCTCTTCTTGTCCTTGTCGGCTCTCGGCACATCCGATTTCTTCCCTGCGCTGCTCTTTTTGGTCTTGGCGTCTTTGCTCTTCTTGTCTTTTTTGTTCTTCTTGTGCTTGACTTTGCTTTTCAGTTTTTTCATGGAAGGCTTCTGTTGATGCAAAAGGAGAGGGGGTTCTTAAAGAGAGGGAGTTAGGAAGTCTGGCTTCCTAACCAGATAATTCCCAGAGGTCTGTAAAACGGAAGTCAAGGAACCAGACAAATAAGGTATTTCAAAATAATTCAGTAGTTTTTTTTTTTTATGTTTGTAAATGGTATATACTATCTTTAAGGGTAGGATACACCATTTGCAGATATACAAAAATATCACTACCGTATTATTAAGAAATACCTCACTCATTTGAAAGTAAATAATGATTGTAGACATTCAGCAAAATGATTGCGCTAGATATCCTGTAAATGTTCTGAACAATTTAATTTTTTTTTTAAATCGCGTTCGCTGGACAGCGACGAGGAAAAATTCAAATAAAAAAGAAGAACCACGGCCTGACGCCGGTTGAAAACGAACGCGTTTTTGTTGCTTTTCTCAGCATCCATGATGGTAAAACTTCGGACAGGTCAGTTAAACGATATTTACTATAAAATACAACCCCCAAAATCCACCAAATCCTGATAAATTCAAGCGATTACCAATGGATGAGATTTAAAGCTTTGCATGGTGGAGACTAGACTTAGAAAGATTTGCAGTATACACCATAAGGACGACCAGAGAGTACTGGTTGAAACGTCGTGTTAAACCACCGGTTCTTATTAGAAGTAGAACCACCCAACCTTCTCAAAAGAGATCCTTTCACATGGTGTTACCGCAAATCTTTCTAAGTCAATTACCAATGGTGTATCCTAGATGTACCTTTTAGTTTACAGCAAGTGGATTCACTTCTACAGGCACATGTGTTACAACTGGCCATAGACAAGTACATGTAATTGGGATGCAATCTTACTAAGCAGTACAAGAGGTTGGATTACAAAATGTGACCCGCTCTGTGAAAATGAGTCAGATGTCGCACAGTGCGTCTACAAGATTTGGGTGGTTGAACGTGGAGAGTGGGATTTTCCTACACAAATTTGATATTCCCATTTCATAATTTTCGCCTTGGTTGGGATCTACCGGGTATATTTTCAATTTCTACATTAAAACATGCTAAATTAAACCAGATTTAGTGAGAAAAAACAATTTGGTATTCTATTGCAAACATCTCCTAAAGGGAAATAATTTTAATGCATGATTTCTTATGAATGGGGTTTTTAGATTTCGCAAGATCGTCAAAATTAAAATTGGTGTATCACAAGAACGCAACATGCTACAGACCTCCAACATACATGTATCAAATTAAAGAGGACAGTGCACTCTTTCTAATGGTATACATAACTCTGTTTGTCAAATTTTCGACTTCTGACTCATTTTCACATAGCAGGTTCACAAATGTGACAGCTTACCTCAAATAGTTTGATTTCCCCGTTCAGATTCTTCAGCAGCTGTGAGTGTTGGATACTCTCTGGGATCTCCAGCTGATGTTGCTTCAGATTCTGTAACCAGGTCAGTGGAACACGTTACTTCATATTTCAAACGATTTGCCTTTTACACACACAAAAATGATATTCTGTGGACATTACGGTTGGAGTTTCGCTGATTTATAGAACAAAAACGGGCATTAAAGGTAGGATACACCATTTGCAGATATCGAAAATATTTACTACCGAATTATTAAGAAATATCTTACTCATTTGAAAGTAAATAACGATTCCAGGCATCCAGCAAAATGATTGCGCTGTAATTGTTCCGAAAAATGGAATTTGATAAAGATAAATTCGCAATCGCCAGACGGCGATCGCAAAAAAACAAAGATAACATAAGAATAACTGCTCGGCGCCAGTTGAAACAAACGCTGTTTTTAGTGCTTTTCTCGGCATCCATGATTGTAAAACTTTAGACAGGTCAGCTAAACGATATTTACTATAAAATACAACCCCCAAATCTTCCCATTCATGATAATTCAAGCAATTACCAATGGCGTATCCTACCTTTAACATACGGATTTTATTTAGGGCATAACAGGGTGAGGACCCGGTCATTACTGCGTGACCGGATTGGGAGACGAGTAATAGTAATGAACCTCTCCTTTGGCTCGGTCTGTTACCAGCGGTCATCCCCCAACCCGGTACATTACACGCAGTGAATGACCGGGTCCTCATCCTGTTATGCCCTAAATGAAATATAATAAACACCTTTTTAATTAGAGAATATACAGTGAATTTGCTATAATGTTTGAAAGCCGGGGCCATTACTACAAAATAATGCCCTCCACGTGATTGTGTCTCGACCAATCAGAAGCTATCAACTCTCCTAGGTATTTATTAATGTCTGTTAACAAAACAGAATCCACCATTTGCCTTGATTGAACCAACATTTTAAGTGAACCAGCATGATAAGAAAGAAACTCAGGACACTAAATGCGCAAAGGTGTGTGGTGTGAAACATGCAAAGTGTACATGTACAGTGGCAAATTCTGTGTGAAACACAAAAACACAGAACCACAACAAGAAAAAGGGCACTCAATATAGCGCAGACCTTGCCCCAAACAGAAACAGTAAACATGGCCTGCATAAACTGACCAATAATCAGTAATAGGTCACTGAAATATTAAACCGTCCAGCACAGCGCTCTATCTGCCATTGTTTAACCAGTTCGTGCCGGATGACGAATATAAACGCAAAATTTTGCCCAGATTCAAAACAGATGACGCATAAACACGCCACGAGCAAGGCTGGAAATGTCTGTCAGCAGCGAGCAAGGCCGGAAATGCGTGGGTGTGCTACCCGGTACTGGCGGCCTGAACCTGCTTCGGATGGAGTTTCGTTAAAAATAACCCTGCGCGTCGGCTCGGTGATGTTGAAATAATCCCAGCGCGAACTGGTTAAAAAAAATCATTAAAAGTGATTCCAGATCTGAATCAAGATCAATCTGAAAATGTAATAGAGTCACCTTTGACCCATAAACTATCTAGCCACCTAGTTTCGTTAAAATCCTGCCAGTATTTTTTTTCCGTAATCCTGCTATTAAATAAATAAACGAACAAACAAGCAAACACCTGCAAAAACTAACCTCCTTCATGGAGGTAATAATAATACTTTGCCTTATAACACACCAACATTTCCGATGTGACAAAAAAATGAAAAAAAGTGAACCAAAATATATCATGCAGTGATACATAACATTTGTAATGTCACTGCACGTGTAGCAACTCACTGAAGATTGGGATATGTACAAACACTGACACACTTACAGGTGTTTCAAGCTTAATTTTCCTTTGCTTTGGATTCAAAATAGGAGAGAAAAAAGTGTTAACAATTAGTAAAAAAAAAGAAGAAAAAAAGGGAAAATCCCGAGTACTAATTTGCATCATTACGCTTCTTTTGTGATGTCATCAAGGTGAATTTGTTGTCAGATGCAACTTTTTGGGGGTTGACAGTAACATTTTTTAGTTTGGAGATTTATTGGTCCTAGTACCATACTCACTGCAAAAACACTCCAGAGGCCCATAATATCCATCAAGTCATGTTTTACATAACGACCAAGAATACCCTATTGTGTTTCTTCTTTGTTCCTGTACTATAACCTAACCCTATAGACTTAGCGTACACTTTAACGCCAGAGGACAAAATTTAACAAAATATGAACGCCCGAGGACCAAAAAAAGCTCTACATTCCCCTATTATCAGAGTTGTAATGACTCGAGTCGATGACTCGACTCGGACTCGAGTCCCGATGGGTAAATGACTTGACTTGAGTTTACTGCAGGCAAATGACTTGACTCAACTCGAGTCCCTCATCAGAATGACTTGACTTGACTCGAGTGAAGGCTAAAAAGACTTGAGTCCCCAAAATAAGAGCAAAACTTTGCGAAAAATATTTGCAATGAGGTAGATCAGCGCCGGTTTATGTTCACGTCACGTTTATGCTAGCGAATAATTATACTTTATGTAGATACATGTATATTGTACGCATATACAGCGGTTTTCTGTTTTCCTTCCTCCATGATACAACAGACATACAATGTGTGTTTCTGTAACGTGTTTATATTTATTGTTTATATTTAGTGTAGAAATCAAATATTTATGACTCGATTTGGCTCGAGCTAAAGACGACTCGAATACATACTGACTAGACTCGAATACATACTGACTAGACTCGAATACATACTGACTCGACTCGACTTTGACCTACTCGACTCATTTCTTTAAAATGACTCAACTCATTTCCTTAAAATGACAAGACTTGAGTCAATTCCCTAAAACGACTCGACTCGAGTCACAAAAATTAGTGACTCGTTACAACTCTGCCCATTGTGCCTCTGTCCTCGGGGATTATGTAGTACATGAAAACCGCCGCATGCATGCTGGCATGTGTAAAACTTGATCAGCAAGTTTCAAACATTTGGTCAAGTAAATTTTTCGAAAAATTGAATACTAAACTATTAAAAAATAAACAGCCCTATAATACATATCACAACCAACTAGATTTTGAAGAAAGCAAATACAACAATCACACAAAAATATCAGTCATTTAGAGCTGCTGAAGTGACATTTTTCTCCTGGCATACAAAGTAGTATTGTTTTTGTCTAATATAAGATAAAACTGCTGCAAACTGCTTACTGGCTGGAATGACCTGGAATATACAAATCAATAACATTAAGAGGGACTAATATTTTGATCTTAAAAAGATCTTCTTCAGAGACAAAATGGCTGTGCACAAGTCTAATATCAAAAGGCTAGCAAAAAAATAGCCGAAAAGCATTTTTCCTGAAAAACAAACAACAACAACAACAGCAAATCTTGTGTGAGTACATACCTCTCTCTTGCGTGTCCAATTCTTGAGGGCGTCACTGAGTGCTTTAGCACCGAGTATGAGGTAGGGAGGAGGCTTCTTGAAATCCTCATTGTAATCTGAATCACGTAAGGGAGACAGTTTACCACAGTCAATACAAGTATTCACACACCTAAGGGGGGGGGGGGGTTAAAGGTTAGTCTTGTCTCAAGCTTAGGATTCATATAGTTTTTGACAAAGAAATATGTTAATTCTACCGGATATGTTATAGGTTCTGAGTTCACAAAGCTTGTCCAAAACTTTTACTTTCACCTTCGTGGCAAATATTTGGCATTTGACAGGGCAAAACTTGTAAAATAATAATTGAAAGAAATAAAACAAAATTTTTTAGGAAACCACAATGTCAGGCTAGGCGTTTATGTTTTGTCTAATTTAGTAATCTGTTGTCGATAACCTGTAAGAAATGGGCCACATTTTATTTTATAAGTAACGAGTAGTAGAAAACTAATAATTAAGGGCTATTTATTTATTAATTATTTATTTAATTTGTTTGTTGCGCAGCAATGTCGCAGAGGCTCATGTGTCCACAAATTTATGTATTGTCAGTATTTCTTTAAAAATATATTTTACAAACAATCAGTTTGGGCTCAGTTCTAGGTTTAAGATACCTATTGATATTCAGGACTTTTAAAATCGAAATCACCTTGAATTTTATTTTTTTATTTTTTAAAACCCTCCAAGAATGTTTCATTATTGTATTTAAACGAATGTCGTGTTTTTGAAAAAAATCAAGAAAGCCAGTAAAGGAAGGTTGACAAAACATTGGTATGTCTGTCAGGGAACGTATTAAATAAGCTATATTAAATACAATGTTACATTCGCACTTTTTCCTTTGTCTCCCACTAGATCTGAAAAATGCAGCACGCCATTTGTAAAATGACGAATGGCGCGCCAAGCGAAAACACACAGGAGGTTGTTAAAGGAACATCTAGCCACACATTTGTGATGCGATCAAGCAAAATCAGTCTGAAGTAGGCCTTGGTCATTTTTGGGGATTTTTACATATTCTTTTGTAGCGTACTTCAGGCTCCATTTCAGTGAAAACCCCATGTGAATACGACCTTTGGTTAAAAAATTACAACCATAAATTTTACAACACCAGCACGTTAAAAATAAAGAAACTGAGAAAATCATGTTTTTGTATCATTTCCCTTCTGAATTTGGTTAAAAGAGTATTTTCATGTAAAAGAAAAATATTTCCCCCTTCTGTTTTCGTAAAAAAAAGTCAATTTGGATTTGTCCACCCCTACGAACATATTTTGGCCCTATCTCAAAACAAGAATTGCAGAGTTCCGACTGATTTTGTTTGATCGCATCACATTTGTATCCCTATGAAGACATCTCTTTGTTCTCGTGCACCCCAATTTTTGACTGTCCAAAGTTCTCTTCAAAATGCTCCTATTTCAACCACGGTTTATTTCCTGGGTTGAAATTTAGACCAAATATACCCTATATGTGACCTGCTCCAAAGAAACCCGGACAAAGTTGACAATTTAATTTTTTTAGATTTAGCTTTTTTTCAAATTCTCTAGGTTCTCAGCTTTAAAATGATGTATCATTTACATCTGTACCCCCAACCTATCTCCCCTGGGGGAAAGATTTAGTGATAAAACCATGACAACATAATTATGAGATAAAAGCGTATTATTTCTATACACAATTGTTTCCCAAAATCGACACAAAAAAAACACACTTCTGGGCGACAAATTATGTTCAAATTTTGGGAGATTGTAGATTAACCAGTTTGCGCAGGGATTTTCTTAACGAAACTCGATACGAAGCGGGTTCAGAGCGATGGTACCGGAAAGCACACCCACGATTTTCGGCCTTGCTCACGTGTTTATGCGTCATCCATTTTTAATCTGGGGAAAACTTTGCATGTATACGTCTTCCGGCGCGAACTGGTTAATAGTTTGTGATTTAGAAAAACCCAAAACCTCAAAATGGTAAAATCCACCCCGAAATGATTTCACGAGTACATTGTAATAAAACACATTGTGCAACTTTGTCCGGGTTTTGTTGGAAACGAAACCCAAACCTAACCTTGGTTTTTAATTAAAATCTATGAATCGATTGAGTGAAAACCTTGTGGAGACCTATTCATCTATAGAAAATATACCCAGTGGAACCCTATTGTCCCCATTGTGTTCAGGTCTCCACAGGGTACCGAATTCAGAAACAGAATTACAGGGTTAGAAGATGCATACAAAATGGGTTTAGCCTAAAGCTACGTGCAAGTGTCTTGCATAAAACACATGACGATTGACGAGATGTTTTCATAATTACCTTTGAAGACTTCAAAGAGATGTTTTGCAGCAAACCACATCGTCGTCTCAAACCACGGAAACTGGAACCGTGGCGGCGTTTTTAACCTTCTTTCAAGATTATAGATCCTGTATAAAAGAGGATAGTGGCCTAGCGGTTAGGGTCAGGAACAGAGGGTCAGGATCAGAGGGTCATGATTAAGGTTAGGGTTTGAATCCAGCTGCTGGCCATATATTGTGTCCGTTGGTCTACACCCAGGGGTAAAAATGTGACCGGCTCTACAAAAAGGTGTATTAAGTCGCGCTGTGCATTATCATGTAATGACTACTCATTTCACTTTTATAAAAAAAATTTTTTGAAAACCTGTTTACATAAGAAATTGACGAACTGCGTTTTCTAAAGTCAGAGTCTAACGGTTGATAATTCCTTTCAGTACAAAGTTCTATTCCAGTTTTTGAAATCAAAGTTTGAAAAAATAAGAAATGAGCACTTACTGAATTTGTACAGGAATATTAAAACTGTGAAGGAAATTGCCACCGAATACCAGCGAGTCGACGGGCGTTAATACTGCGTGAATCCAACCTATGGAATGGGTGGGCAAAGATAGATCATGGATGAATAGGAAATCAGCAAAATAAGAATTGCAAAACACCAGAGGGTAGTCTCAAATGCTTCGTACTATTGACCCGAACCCTTCATGGTATTTTGGCTATAAACCAGGGGCCAATTTCATGGAGCTGCTAAGCACGAAAAAATTGCTTAGCACAAAAAAGTCTTGCTCAGTAAAAGCAGGTTACCAACCAAAACTCCATTTTCTTTTCATGCTAAGCAAAAACCAGCCGAATACCAGTCGCAAAGCAATATACATCACCTGAAAGTTTGGTTCACAACCCTGTTTTTGCCAAGGTTGAATGTTCATGCTAAGCAAATTTTTGTGCTTAGCAGCTCCATGAAATTGGCCCTATATATGGGCAAAGAAGGGCAGAAGCTGTGTACAGTGAACTGGTATTCCTGTGTAAATATGGATGAAATTGGGCATTATAATTGCTCTGTTATGCAACAGTGATAGAGGTCTCGAGACCTGGTCTCGGACCTGAGACCGTCTCTCCAATCGATTACCCGGATTTTACTCCCAAACAAATTGAACAGAAAATTGAATGGCAAATGGCACATCAAACAAATTAAAAAGCTCATCTGAGTCCTTCGTGAACAAGACTTCACATAAATTTTGAAAGGTAGGATACACCATTTGCAGATTTGTACTACCGAATTATTAAGAAGTATCTTATTAATCTGAAATTAAATAATGATTCTAGGCATCCAGCTAATTTATTGCGATAGATATCCTGTAATTGTTCCTAAAAATTGAATTCTATTTTTTTTTTTATTTGATCGCCGGATGACGATTGCGCATCAAGAACAAACATAAGGACCACTGCACGACACCAGCTGAAAACAAACGCTGTTTTTCTTGCTTTTTTTGGTATCCATGATTGTAAAACTTCGGATAGGTCTGTTAAACGATATTTACTATAAAATACAACCCCTCAAATCCACCAAATTCTGATAATTCATGCAATTACCAATGGAGTATTCTACCTTTAAATGGTCAACATAAAACAAAATTTACCGCTGAAGTCACAAGTGGATTTAGCACGAATCCCAATGAACAGGTCTTTGTTCCTCTCTGTTTAACACACACTAGTTGACACTTTGCACTTTCATTGTCACCAAGTTTAGATAACAAAACCTGTCTGCAGTGGGGTTGCTCTCTGTGCAAGTTCTCTATCACAAAACTGTCTTGAGTGGCCAAAGTCTTGCCGGCCTTTGTAGCCTTTACCTGTGGGTATGAACAGCGTCTCTCCCTGCTTGATCACACATTTGTAGCAGCAATCCACTCCATCACCCAGGAAGATCTCGCTCTGTCGCGGCGAGGAGTTCCACTCCTCATACTTCTGGAGGTTTTCCACCGTCGGTCTAATCATGAAGAAGATTTTCTCTCCCTAGATTATACAATTGAAATAAAAAAACACCCCTAAAATCATGGTCGCTAGTATACAATATAACATGGTTTGAGGGTAGGTAGTCGATATTAGCTCCCCAAGGTATAATAATGAAGGAAGCTAATATCAATTACCCACCCGAAATAAACCATGTGTGACCAGCAAGACTTAATTGTTACTGAATTATGCTGCCAGGCCCCGTATAAGTATCGTTTATATAAAGTCTGTTATTTTCTAAAATTAAATCGTGCTGTACTTGCGAATATTATTGGTATAGTTTGTTAAACCGTATGCGAGCGCCCTCTTGTGTTCTTAACTTTGTATCGCGATATCGCATTACATCATTGGCATTTGCATTGTATGTGGGTTCCACTAATTTGACAGCTTTACTATTTTGCACAAACACGCTGCTCGGACTCGCATTCCTTACATTATATAATAGTCTTCTTGGAGAGTAAGCAAGCATGGGTAGGGTACTTGACTGCTTGGCGTTCATGCAACCACACCTTGCATCATATATGCTTCTCTTGAAGTTTATAATAATATTGCCAGCTTTGCCGTGGCGTTGATGGTACATTGTCGTCCATTTATATTAAGACTAGAGAGGCATGGGTGTATGAGACCACAACTGCTCCGGTGAGTACTCAACCTTGTGTTCGATAATTTGTAGTGATTTTGTGTCTAGTTATAGCATTATTATTTTATTAAACACATTTTTAAATGAACACTCCCAAGTCTAAATAGAATTGTATATTATGTAGTAATGAGAATAAACCTGACTCAATTGTTTGTATAGATATGAGCATGATAAATGTGAAACGTTGTTGATCTGATGAAACCTTGTTGTCGGACATTATCAGTGCGCCTCTTAAACATAACATAATGATCCATTGGGTCAATGTACTTACTTGTCAACATAAAATATTGGACAATATGGATTGTTCTTGACCTTTGACAGTTACTTGTAGTGATATAATTGTGTGAAATTCTTTTTATGACCTGTGGTTCGAAAGAACGAATCCGAAAAAATAACACATCTAAGAGATGGCTTATTTTACAATACTATTTTTATTTTAGCTATTACTCTGGTCAAGGCCGGACTTCTGCTAATTTCATTGCTGATAGTCTCCTCTTGCAGCATCTGGGTATGGGTCATACATTAAATGTTATTTTTGTTTTAATAATTATGTATCCAATGAAAATATGATGGGTAGTATATGATGGTATGGCATCCCAAAGTTTTCATACAAATAAGTCGCGAGGTTAATTCATGTATACGCAATTAAATTGATGAATAATTGAACAATTGAATAATTTGATAAGTTGAATTGTGATCAGTCGAGCGACAGCAATGAATTACAATGACAATTTAATTAATTAATTATTTTGTTTAATCTTTTATATTTCAGAGCTGTTGATTAATGACTGTCGTTTTTTTGTGTAAAAATAAATATTTGATTGTAAATGGGAAAACACCCTACATGTCAGGGGTTTCCCTTAACTTTTTTTTTCAGTGGCCCGCCGGGCTACCTAATTAGAGTTTTCAGTCGCCCGAAAGCATTTTCAGTGGCCACGTGTGCATTTGCCATACTGTGTTTTTCACGAGGTTACGCAACGCCAACTGCATTGTCCGACCTTTCGCGAAAGCGCGCCGCGCGTTCGGTAAAATTGCCGTAACGCGGCACGGCAGAGCACGGCACGGCACTTCACAGCCGGCCAGCCCACTGCTTGTTGTAATCGCTGATCTTGCGGGAAGATTTAATTTGCAACCGCCACAAAAGCTATCAAAACTAAACCTCGCATGTGACAACAAAACTGGCGGAGTTATTGTAAAAGCATATTAAATGTTTAAGGTTGAAAACATTTTTGGAAAAAAACCGGAGAATGTTGGCCTAAATCAATCTTTCACACGATGAACGAACGCCGAGCTGACCAACACACCACACAAGGCGAAGCGTAAACAGAATGCAGGAGAATGCAGGAAACATGCCGCGGTAGAACATTTTGTAGAAACACGCTACATCGCTCAAGAAGGACAAGCGTTACTACCTCGAAAGAAATACATTAACAGAAAATAAAAAAATAGGAAAGGGCGACCATGATCTGATAATTAACCTGCAGGATATGACTTTCTTCATTGAGGTTTGTTTGCCAGGCATTTTTACATCTTACGATGTCAAATTCGACCATTTCGCGTAACGGAAAAATACATGCATGTCGGCCATGGACTGGTTTCGGTCCTTAACTTTGTCCATTGAAGCGTGCGGCGGAAACCAATCCAACAATGCGCCTGCATTATGCATGCTTTGCATGGGGCGAGCACATGGCTTTTTGGCACCATCACCGTTTTTACGTACGCTTGCGGTAGGGATGTACATGTACATGTACATGTATGTGTGCCGCACAGGCCATGCGCGCCATGCGCTAGCGCTAGCCATAGCAAGCAGGCTATAAACATCGCGAATCTGTATCGATCCTATCTCTGCAATGCACGTGCGCGTGCACTGTTGTGTAAAGGTACTGCTGTACATGTACTAGTAAACAGTTGATCTGGGAAATCACATGTAATGTATTCAATATTTTAACTCGCCGGCCGGACGACCGAGGCAGTGTTCTGAGTCGTCCGTGGCTGTTTTGGGTCGCATTTGGCGAGCTGGCGACCGCTAAGGGGAAACCCTGCATGTATGTCACATTATTTCTGCGTAACCTTGGCCGCATCGGTTACACATGTTATATGCGATCGGTCACCACAAAATAAGAGTAAAGTCGGAAATATTGAAAATTGAGATATTGGAGCTTTCCAATGGTACATAACACTTAGGGGTTTTGCGATAAATACTTTTTACAGCGCTCTAGAAAGTCATGGGTTTCACAAAACCTGTTCGGGAGAAAATTTACTTTAAACATCTTAAACAACGGCTATGTTCTACTCATTATTTCTTCTTGAAATTTTTCACAAATACAAACTTTTGTATAAACAAGAAAATATTAAAATTTCGAAAACGTGGGATACTTATTTAACTACTGTGTTAATTAGACCACTAATGGACTTTATTCTAAACACTAACTATGCAAACACTACACCAAATAGCGTAATTTAAGAGGTTTTCGATCATCTAATCACACACAATAAATGGGAATATGTAGAGGAGGACTTTGGCTTTCCAAATTACGCAAAACCCCCAAATTGACCACCTCTTCATATTTTGAATTTGGATGGCCATATTTCCGAATCACATCGTGCGACTTTACTCTCATTTTGTGGTGACAGGTCACATATTTGTTTTACAATTTCAGGAGCTAATTTCAAAATGCTAATTAAATAAATGTACGTGTGCCGCCTTCTTTTCATTTGTAGCTTGGGTGATGTTTGCGCTAGTCTTTGCCAAAGATGACTGTATTTGATTGTACACGTCGCGTATTCTTTTCATACAGTGCGCCCGCTAACGACACGATTAGTGCAGCTCCCTAACTCACACAGTCGTCCTTTGCAAACTCCTTTAAATGGGGCGTGATCTTTTCATGCAAATTTGACCATTCGAATAGGCATCTTCACGCAGTCAACTACCCATTCAGCAGTCGCGCGGGCCTGCGTTGCATATCTAATTAGCGCTGCTTCACAAAGGAATTTTGTGCATGCGCGTAGTACGTGTTGATGATCAACCCCCCCAAATCCACCCTTTCCTGATAATTCAAGCAATTATCAATGGTGTATCCTACTTTTAACTTGTGTTTGACTTGTGATTGAGATCACTTCAACTGTTGTCAAATATGGAAATAATTTAGAGTTTCGGCTAATCGATATTTCTTGTTCCCAAGCCAAAGGCAAAATTTTGCACTGCAAAGAGGACTTTGCTACACGACTTGAAGTTTCCAAAATGTATTTTAATTTGTCCAAGTACTCACACAATCAGTATGCACATTGTACATAGTTTTCAAACTTAAAAAGAAGTGTAAATAACACAAACAAACTTTGTTTACGCAGTGCGCATTCCTTCATGCACTGATGACTATGCAAAATAAGCCAGTGAGCTGCAAAACGCAGTGTTTACGCAGCAAGTATGTAAACCAACCATTAGTCTGGTGCTGCTTTGTGTGCGTGGGTAAACACCGTCGATCGTGGACGGGGAACAAAAGATTTTTTTGGGAAACAATGCTGTCCACGATTGACACAAAGTCCACGATCTCGACTCGTGCGCAAATCCTATGGAGATCATCCGAAAAACGTTAGAGTATAAACAAAAGAGGGATTACGTTCGGACAATGCCCCGTCCACGATCAAAGGCCTTTACACACTTGCATGTGTGTGTGTGTGTGTACGAGCCTCCACCTAGTTATGGGGACAGGCTCTTTTGTTTGGAAAAGACAGACCGAGCGAGTAGTGGGAACATTTTCGAGTCCCCATAGCGCGTTGGGTCTTCAGTAAAGGTAGAACAAGAGAAAATTGGGTTAGGGTATAATGAAAGAAAATGAAGAAGAGGACAAATTAGGGTGATGCTGAAAAGTTTTGAATTTTAGAGTGTTCTGAGTTTGAGATTAGAGAGATTTCAGTTTACACACCAACCCTATGGGTTGTCCCCATATCGCAATGTACCAAAAGAAATCATGCACATGTGCTTACCCGTAATACATGATACCAGACTGACGTTCCTCCAAAGTCCACGTGGAAGTCTGTGTAGCTGTCTTTGACACCCATCAGGCAGTATTTGGAGACCTCTGGCTTGCCGTAGTGACAGTCTTCAGGCAGCTGGTCTGGCCAGATGTTGTCTACCCAGCTGATCTCTCGGACTACCGTCGGGGCATGAACGAGATTGGAGAGTCTAGAAGGGAGGAGAAGGCATGGATACATGCGAATCAACTGCTTGTTGCCTTACCGGTACTCAACCCTTAACACGTTGACTGCCAGGCATAATTTCACAGGGTGAGCCCCATTTGCCAAGCATTGTACGCATGCGCATACTTAATAGGTAATTTTTTTTTTAACAAAAAAAAATAATTTAAACATAAACATGTATACGTGTCCTCACCACTGCCAGCAGCGTATTTGTTGCGTTATCAGTGATGCCAGTGTATTCAATTTACAATACAAAAACCTTTCATTTTCTATGAGTATACTCGTAGTGGCAGAATCTGGTACACCTGTTACTACAACTATACTCGTAGTCGGCAGTCAACGTGTACTATTGCCTTTTATTAGGTACTGGACAAAATTGACTTATTGCTGTTCATGACCATTATCCAATCGTATCTGTTGACCATCACATGATATTTCAAATTTTGTTAGAAAAAAAGCACATTCCAAATATGCGCATTATTTGGCCGCATGTGCACCCACCCTATTTGTTAAAACGCAATATGCGAGTACACGACAAATTTAACGCAATGCGCAAATATACGTCAAAATTTAACACAAACGCTCAATCGGCCCGTTATCACATTTTCATATACTAATCTTGTTTGCAGCACATTGACCAAGCGGCTTTAGCGTAGTTTGTTCTGTTCATATTTCCTAAGATTGTTACTATTCTCAGATGGTAAAAATACAGTCGCCTCTCGTTAATAAAAGCTCAATTACGACGAGATTCCGTTCAAGATGAGCTTTTTCGTCAGTCCCGACAAAAGTATACACATTTATATGTGAAAAAAAATTAAAAATCTTAAAATGAGCTCTAGTGACATGACATTTCGGTTAAGACGAGCGCTTTTCGCAGTCCGGTCAAGTAAAAATCTATTGTCTAGCATTTAAAAAAAACCAATCTGTTGATTAGTGAAACCATTCAATTTGAAGAAATACTAATTGGCACCGCGATCGTGCTCGCTAATCCTGCATTGCTGTTTTCACTCCAGTAGAGCATCAGCCTTTTGTGTCTTGTGCCACTAGAGTTGCTTTTTAGTAAGGTGGGTGTTTGTGCGGCAAGAGGATTCCTTTGTGGCGACTCTCGTGTCGCCTGAACACATAAGTCTGCCGCCCGAAAGCGGTACTATTAGAGGCAGTAATGAACAATAAAATTTGACGAAATCAAAAGCGGGGATACGTCCTACAAGTCCTAAGATGACTCATAAGACAAGACAAGTTTCTTGACATCGGCCCCAGGGGCCAATTTCATAGAGCTGCTCAGCACAAAAATCTGCTTAGCACAAAAAAATCTTGCTTATTAAAAACAGGTTACCAGCCGAAATTCTACGTCTTTGTCATGCTAAGCAAAAAACCAGATGATTATTAATCCAAAACAATAAAGATCACATGAAAATTTGGTCTGTAACCTCGTTTTTGCCAAGGACAAATTGTCACGCTAAGCCAATTTTTGTGCTTAGCAGCTCTATGAAATTGGCCCCAGGTTTCTTACTTGGTGGCTGAGAACTCCAGACTAATGACGTTGAGCACTTTGTCCCTGTTGGGGCTGTTGTAGTACTCCACCCACTGCCTCATGGGCATCTTGCATTCATTCTGCCGAGGGACGTCAATGGCATCTATGTCTCTCATAGGACCTGGGGCGGAATAAGCACAACAATATTTTAATAACACATTTTAATCAAAACAATTCACAAGCCTACTTATATAGGACTCCATGGCGCAGGTATATAAACTAGTCAACAAACAAGACATGGGTTCAAACCAGGACCCAATTTTCTAGGGCTGCCTTTAAGCAGATTTTGTGCTTAACATACATTTAACATGCCTTTAATTATTTCATAGCGACTGCAACACTAACCACACAAAAACCAAGGTGAACCACAGAGGTAAAAGTTTCTTAACCCTTGCTCTTGTTTATACACTTCAAAAGTTGACTTCAAAATTTGGCTTCCAAAAAGCCCTACATGTTTTTTACAAAGCACTCCAATGAATGCCATGTGATACTGCAGGTCAACTGGGCTATGCTACGAGGCCACGAGGTATTACACTGAGAAGCAAAGCCACATGCCCATTTAATAACTACAGAAGTGCTCTTCACTGCACATGAAAAGAATCCCCCAACACAGAGCAGCTGGAGTGAATTGGCATGTGCCACTGCCAATACAGTTAACTGCCCTTATAGAGGGAGGGTTAAATCAGTGATGTAGCAACAAAAATCAGTGCGTGCAACTGTTAGCACATCCACGCCGTGAAATACTGCTTAAGCAGCAGCATGGTTTTCTGCGTACAGTAGTAGTATAACTTAGTTATACAGTAGTATAACTGTTAACTTAGGTTAACTGTTAAGCAACGCTATGGAATTAGGCCTAGGAGGCTGATCCCAGCATCATCTGTGGTTTCAGTGGTTAGACATCTACTTGTATGCTACTAAACAGAAGGACGTGGGTTTGAGTCTTACTCAATTGTGCATTTGTTCTCGCGAGCCCCTCAAACAACACTGAGTATACAGTCTTTATAAAATAACGCCATCTGAAGAAAAATCCAATGGGCTCCATGCACGAAGAGTAGTTTTGAGTAATATTTTTACTAATATTAGTAACTAGTACATCCACGTACATCCCTGCACACCTCAGTAGTGTTCAATACTTTGTAACGATTGAGGGAACTCGTAAATCCTATAGTTTATTTTACGTGGCACAAAGTTTTTTAAGAGTAGGGGATTCTTTGTCAGCATTGACAAAATCTTTAACCCCACAACCTTATTGCGAGGTTGGGGAGGGAAGGGGAGGAAAGGGAAGAGAAGGGAGGGGGTGGGGGGGTATTACCCGGTTTTACGTTAATAACCACTCACCGACATATCTTTCAACATCAGCCACTGTGAAGGTTTGCGGGGGCACATGTAGGCCCAATCCCTCCTTGCTCTCTACCAGGATGGGCTGGGTGAAGCCGTTCCTCTCCAGGTAAGGCACGTTGAGCTCCGAGCCGTGCAGTCGGAGCAAGACATCGTCTTCGTCGCAGAATGTCCTGTTCTTGAGACTCTTGATAAAGACCAGCGTGCCAGACTGTACGGCCTGGAGGACATCAACAAAGAAGGTGTGGATGGTAATTGGTGTTTTTTGGGCCACTCCCAAAAGCTAAGTAGGAAAATATACCTTGCACGCACAGTACAAGTATTAAAGTTTCTAAATTCGGTACCCTGTGGAGACCTGAACACAATGGGGACAATGGGAGTCAAAAGGTCTATAGATGAATAGGTCTCTACAAAAAAAATTCACAAAATAGATTTTTGAATTTTACTCAAATTACTTTAAACTTAGGGTTAGGGTATGGGTTAGGGTTAGTGTTTGGTGTTTGGGTATAATATAGGGTATATTAGGTCGAAATCTTAACGCAGAAAATTTATTGTGGTTAAAATAGGAGCATTTGGAAAAAACGTGCTCGACTTTCTAACCATTTTGTACACGAGAACAAAGAGATGGCTCCACAGACCACAAGGATACAAATTTGAGGATGTGCGCACTGTGCAGTGATTCCACTAGTAATGCAAACCTACAGTTCAGGCACTTTGCCAGAAATCATAAGTCTGAGTCAGAAGCCATACAACAGGATAACACACTTGCATAGATGGTACATGGTTAAGGTTGGAGATAACCTAGTGCTGGGACAAATCGGAGGTTTTCAAAACCGAATAACCGAATTTGAAAATTTCGAATAATCGATCCTCCGAATTCGTTAATCGGTTTACAAAATCCAAAAATGTACCGCGCACGTGCAGGTACATGTATATGTACTGTACATGCAACAATTACAATGTAACAGTTTGTTACCGACCTGCTGCGCTGTGCCTTCCCAATTTACTCCAGGCTTTCCCTGGGACGATCCAACAAAATTATGTATTTATTAATCAAGGTCTTGCCTGTCTTATTTCACTACAGGATAAAGAGAAATTTCCCAACTTCCACCTTCAACGAGTCCGCGATGTCAGACTAAAACTTGCACTTGAAATTTTACTTATTTTCCTCACTCGCATTTAAATTCCCAGGCATTGCTTCGGCACATCAGATAACCGCAAGATTGTCTGGCTAGAACTTCACAGTTAATAGCCCCATTGCCTCGACCAATCATCAACCGTGGATCAACGAGCGCATCCCACAAAAAAACATTCATCGTCTGACTTTGCTTTTGTCAGCTACGCAATTTTCAGACACCACGCGCAAACACAATCTTCTTTTTTCCAAGCGCCCACCCTTTTGCTTTTGCCCGCTACATGTACTCATTTTATCAATGTCCCACCCTTTGATTTTGTCCGCAGCTAGTAAATTCCGAGCCCTTTCAAAGACAACCTCTTATATTGAATAACCAATCAAAGCCCCGATGACTCGTTCTTGAATGGCTGAATAAATCAAAGGAAACCGGCCCAGGCGATTTGGAGGCGGCGTTTAGCTTTGATGACTGTGAAGAATAGGTTTTGATTGACAGGCTCTACAAAAGAATCGGGGAGTTTTCCCAGCAGAGAGATTATTTTACGCAACTTGGGGAAAGGCCAAGCACTAGAAGCGATAAAATAATAAAGTAAGGGGAAATATTAAATGAACTCCTAAACATTTCCCCGACCGATTTCAGGGGTAAATAATAATCTGATTTATTCTTGGTTTTTCTGGTATCTAATAAAATCAATACCTGACCATTAAATTACGAGGCCAGCGAAATAATTTCCAGAGGTTTATTTAATAACATTTATTTCTTGTTTCATTGTTAAAAAAGAAAAAAGAAGAAGAAACAGGACCTTAACACCTACAATTTTGTGCTCCTAAACATTTTTCAAACGGATTTAAGGGGGAAATTTAATATGATTTATTTTCCGTTTTTCTTGTATTTAACAAAAACGATCTATTTCGTGGCCCGTAAATTACAAGGCTAGCTTTTAAAAACATTCACCAAACACATACGAGCCAAGAATAAATAGACAAGAATATAATCGAGGTGGTACAAAATCCCGATGGCGGACCCCAGGACCCCTTAGGAGTTGTTATTTAAAATTAATAAATAATCTGCTGGGTTTTTATTTAATAAAACATTAATAATAAAAATTAGTAATATTTAATTTGTTCATAAAATAGATGTGTCCTTAATAGATGTAAGAAGAGCTCGTTACATTTTTCAATTTATAGGTGGTTCCGTGGTGTATTTTTACATAGTGCAAGAGGAATAAAATAAAACCACGGGAGAATTTGTCGGGAGTATTTTCCGAATATAATCCAAGTAGGGGCAAGAAATCCAGATAATGATTGACAGCTGACCTACAAATTGTATTACATTGTATAAGCAAGCGGGCCAACATGTGGCTTTGGAATTTCAATAGGCTGGGAATGTCTGTTTGTGGCATACAATTACAACCAATGAAAAAGAGAATTTGTTAGAAGGAAGGACATGATTGGACATTTCTTTTTTATGGATTGGTTTATTTTTTATGTGGGTAATTATCCACCAATGCTTAGGAAATGTGGGGGAATAACAAGTTAAGTTTGTCGGCCGGCTGTTCTCAAAGAAAGAATTTCCGCTGGTGTGGATGAATGCGGTTTTAATCATAGACCAACCAGTCCATTAGAGTCCAGTCCGGATTTCATTCTACAATGGCCGTACATGTATACGTTTTTTTGAGGTTTATACAAGTGATTTTAATGGATTAAAGTGACATGGAAGTTGCGTTCTCCAATACGTGCTATCATCTACTTCAAACAGAACGTCTTTCCGCGTACCAGCTGACTGTATTCATGAGTTTATCTAGTGGCTGGTGTTTAAATTCACGTAACCATTGAATCGATGACAATGGCGCACAGCCAGCCTTGCTCATTAACTTCGCCGCGCTTGAGCGCAGACCCCGTCCTTCTTAACAACGACGGACCGATCGTCTACGGAACCAATTCAAATCATAATTCTAAAATGAACAACTTTTTTTTCTTTTCTGCCCAGAAATTGTTTTTAAAAAAAGTCCCCTTTTTTAATTTTTTTTTATTCGAATATTCGGTTTCAAAAATCCAAACCGGTTTGTGGAAGCACATTTGAATAACCGAATATTCGGTTTTGAGTCCCAGCGCTAAGATAACCTACAACATTTCGTACCAACATTTCGTATCAATTTGACAATTTTCTATCTGACCATCACAGATTTAAAGGTAGTATATATCATTTGCAGATATCGAAAAATTTTACTACCGAATTATTAATAAATATCTTACTCATATGAAAGTAAATACTGATTCCAGGCACCCAGCAAAATGATCGCGAAAAAACACAAATAACATAAGAATAACTGCTCGACGCCGGTTGAAAACAAACGCTGTTTTTCGTGCTTTTCTTGACATCCATGATTGTAAAACTTCGGACAGGTCAGTTAAACGATATCTACTATAAAATACAACCCCCCAAATCTACTCATTCATGATAATTCAAGCAATTACCAATGGTGTATACTACCTTTAAAGGTAGGATCCACCATTTGGAGATACCAAAATAATTTACTTATTTGAAAGTAAATAATGATTGTAGGCATCCAGCAAAAGGAATGCGCTAGATATTCTGTAATTGAATTTTAAAAAATAAACAATTGTGATTGCCGGTCAGCGATCGCGAATAAAACAAGAACATAGAAACAGCAGCCCGACGCCAATTGAAATTGAATGCTGTTGTACTTGATTTTTTTTTAGCATCCATAATTGTAGAACTTCGGCCAGATCAGTTAAACGATATTTACTGTAAAATACAATCCTCAAATCCACCCATTCGTGACAATTCAAGCAATTACCAATTACCTTTAACCCTAACCACCCTGAGTCCATCAAAATCCATTTCCTGTTTTGGAGGATTTTAGCGGATTCAGGATACCTCCATATTGAACAACTGGAGGAGTGTGATGGATTGAGGATTTTAAGCCTAGCATTACTGCAGGAGTTTGATGGATTCAGGATACAGAAATTTAGGTGATGGACTGTGATGGACTCTATGGAGAAACGCACTGCAATTTTTTGTATGCCACCTAGGTATCCTGAATCCGTCACAGTTCATCAAACTTTTGCTGGTGGATTATGATGGACTCAGGATCTCTCCAGAATGCATACTGGTGGAGTCTGATGGACTCAGGACACCAGCAGTTTTTGCAAACCAAAATTGGTGGACTGTGGTGGATTCAGGATACTTTCTAGTAAAAGCCGTGAGGGAGTTAGGGTTAAACAACTAGTAATATACAAAGTGTTATGATTAGCCCTATGAGAACCCACCCCCCTTCAGCCACCAACACTTTTTTAACAAAATGGATGCGCTCAGTCAACATTTACAAAAATTTACTACACTTTATTTTGTTTATTTTGTTGAGCTGGTTTCTTTTGGGTCTTATATCACCCTCTGTAATTCTGTGCCCATATACATTGAAGCTGTTCCCCATATCAACCAATAAAGTTCATGCATATGACGTCACACGCACGTCGCACTTCACGACAGCGCCCCCAATGAGGTCGTTGCGTAATCACGGTAATGTACCGTTTGCACTTTGTTTGACCTCAATAATGGCCGCTCGGCCCGGTTGCTAGTGCGATTAGCGCGTACGCGTGGCGCGCGTGACGTCAATGCAACAACCCCTTTATATACTTACCTTGCTGAAGTTGCTTTCTTCTGTGTAGTCATGCCTGTGCCAATTTCTCCTCTTCTTCACTGAAACCAAATGATACCAAATAAATTACAAAACTAATTTGGCTGCATTGTGCTCTAGAATGCAGATAGTGGTCTACTCATTTAACAATTATACAGTACAAATCTTAACAATTTTTGTCCAGAATAAAACAAAAAAACCTGTAGAGTTTTCAGGTTAGAGTACAGAACGGTAGAAGATAAAATTTGTAAAAATAAAATGCACCACACTGAGTGGCTCAGGGTGGAATGAGAGGAATATTATCGCGAGGTAAAATCTGGAATTTTCAATTTTTTATGAGGGGAAGCCGAATGAAATATTTAAATCCAGATTTTACCGAGCGATAATATTCCTCTCATTTCACAAATTACAACTACTTACATATGAGGGGTCCTGCCTTGAATTCACAGTTGGGGCAGTGGTACTCCTCTATGTCCGCTGACTGGTCTTCACGTACGTCTACGCAACTACATGTAGGTACGGTAATGGGGAACAAGTTTGGACAATGTTGAAACAGAGATCTTAAGTGCAACACATTAACCAGTTCACGCCGGGATTAATTAAACATCACCGAGCCGAGGCGCAGGATTTTTTTTAACGAAACTCGATTCAAGGCAGGTTCACACGCATCTTTGACTGCGCTTGCTCGGACAATATTTCGCATCGAACACTATTTGGCATGTATTCCGTGCATTTCTCGCGGTCGGCATGACGTCACCGGGCCTTGTTCCTGGTCTCTGATTGGTCAGTGGTGGCTGTTAGTTATCACCCCCTCTGGACTCAAAGGGGAATGAGTATCGAATAGTGTTGTGGTCTATGTAAATAAATCTAAATAATTAATTATTGTCTAATGTCTATTAAACACTACACCGAAATATTTCCAAATTTCATTGTTTTATAAAGTAACAAAATCTCCCACAATACACCGGGAAAAAAAGTATTCATTTTGTTATTGCTGTAAAAAAATATAGAAAACACGTAATTCCCTGTACAAATTGAATGGAGGGCTTTCCCTTTGCCCGACGGCTAGCCCTAGTCTATGGCCCCGCACTAGACTACCTCTGTGCTATGGGCCATACGTCCATCAGTGCAAAAAACCCGGGATTTTTTTCACTTTATTCATGGAGATCATTCGGTCTCAAACTCGGCATGCAGGTTCACTTACCATAGCGCACCGATATTTTGTCAAAATTGGGACATTTCCGTGGTTCTGTCTGGTGTATTTTGTCTCTTTTGTGTAGCATGAAATGCAGGTCAACATGAAGACTCGGCTTGGCAATAATGGCGGAAATGACCTGTGCGCGCGGATACAACCGACGGTTGTTTCATGAAATGCCAAAGGCTAGCAGAGCGCCCTCTGTTGTGATCGCTACATATTGCAGCGCATGCAGTTAATGGTGTTTCATGAAACAACCGTCGGTTGTATCCGCGCGCACAGGTCGATTCCGCCATTATTGCCAAGCCGAGTCTTCATGTTGACCTGCATTTCATGCTGCACAAAAGAGACAAAATACACCAGACAGAACCACGGAAAAGTCCCAATTTTGACGAAATATCGGTGCGCTATGGTAAGTGAACCTGCATGCCGAGTTTGAGACCGAATGATCTCCATGAATAAAGTGAAAAAAATCCCGGGTTTTTTGCACTGATGGACGTATGGCCCATAGCACAGAGGTAGTCTAGTGCGGGGCCATAGACTAGGGCTACCCGACGGCATGTGCAATAGGTGGAACAGCCTCCGACTATGAGAATACAGTATATAGTGTCAAACCACTACTGCGCATGCCCAGTGCCAGCGGACACTATTTCACACCGGACAGTTTTTGGCATGACACCAGCAATCCAGGTATCGCGTGCAAACCAAAACTAGGCAACACGTTTGGACAGAGTGGACTCCACTTTTTTCATCAATTTCCTATTTTCGCGGCTTTTGGTGTAAAGAGCAATGTATTGTGCATTACTTAAGAGTAAGAGTAAAATGGTAAGACATTTTTGTGGCAGAAAGACGTGGCGTTGTTTTTTCGTAAAATAGATTGTGTTCGAAAAACTTCAGCGCGTGGGTAAACCGGGAAAACAAGCCACAAGGCCAGGCAAGGCAAGGGGGAATCAAGGCCATTCACCGACGACGACACGGGACTACGTACTGTAATTACATCTTGTCATACATCTAAAAAACCAACGGTTTTAGAAAAGAAATAGTACCAGTAACAAAATGTCTCATTTCTCACCTTCCATGGAACCAATCTTGGCAACTGTCACATTCTATCATAAACCGTGAAGCGTCGTAAGGTTGTCGGCAAATGCAGTACACTGGCGCTTTGATTGTCGACGCCATTTTTGTTATGTTATTGGGTGCGTTCGTTTAGCTCACCCGAGTCGACACAGGTAAAATCCTCAGGTCAGACCACGATGTGTTGTTGTAGGTTCCGGTCCTACTATTCACCGACAACACACCGACAACACGCACAGCACCGACAACACACCGACAACACATCCAAAACGTATTCTATATTGACAAAAAAGTTATAGCACTGTGATATACACGATACAAAAGAGTTTCAGTGTGCTTGAAGTTACATTTCTTTTGTAAAAATGATGTTTTTATCATGCGAAAAATATCTTAAACCAGCACGGTCGTTGGCCGCCATCTTGCGTTTGCGCGGAGTTGGCCTATACCATTTTATGTACGGGTGTGAAAGAAATTAAATTATCATGTCATACACAACAGAGGGCGCCCTGTACGGTTTTATGCTGACTTAAAGTTAGTTGAAATGGAAGGTGGGTTTTGATATGACATGGCCTACTATGCTTTGTTTGACATTTAGCATTCGAGTAACGGTAGAACAATTAGCAATTTGTTTCATTTATTTTTTAATTTTAATCAAAATCAAATTTATTAATTACCTAAATAAATTGTTCCCGTTCTCTATTTAAATTGTTTTAATAGTATTAGTAGTAGGCCCCCGGCCCTTAGGCCTAGTATAGCCTACTATTACTAATGTGTGCTCGTAATTTTTTTAGATTTTAAATTTTAGGAATAGGCCTATAAATAAATGACTGGCTTTCAAACATTTTTGCACTGATTGACCTTCATTTAAATTAAGATAATAAAAAAACAGTAGTGTCCGGTTGCAAACATTAATCAAATTAAATCAAACATTTTGAACTTTGGTATTTCCTGTGTTTTATTTTACTTAATGATTTTTTTAATTCTAATACAACTAAGTAATAAATTAAGATAGAAATATAATGTTCTTATAAAACTAATGTAGGAAATGGCAAGTATTTCAACAAACTTTTATGTTTTCGTTTCAGTCATGGTATACAATAATTATATTAAACATTAAATTTGGGGGCTGGTGTCGATCAAAATACATACCTTTTTTAATACAACCGGTAAATTAACTGGAATTATTAATCAAAAATAGAAATCGAATCACTATGAACATTATCCTACTAAAGTACTCGAATGTTAAATGTTGTCTCCCCATATAAAACAAAGCACCTTCCATTCCAACTAACTTTAAGTCAGCACAAAACAGTACAGGGCGCCCTCTCTTGTTTTTGATATGATAATTTAATTTCCTGCACACCCGTACATAAAATGGTATAGGCCAACTCCGCGCAAACGCAAGATGGCGGCCAACGACCGTGCTGGTTAAAGATATTTTTTTTGCGTGATAAAAACATCATTTTTACAAAAGAAATGTAACCTCAAGCACACTGACACTCTTTTGTATCGTGTATATCACAGTGCTATAACTTTTTTGTCAATATAGAATACGTTTTGGATGTGTTGTCGGTGTGTTGTCGGTGCTGTGCGTGTTGTCGGTGTGTTGTCGGTGAATAGTAGGACCCGTAGGTTCTGTTGGCACGTATGGCGGTCATAGCGCCCTGTGTGCCAGTACCAATACATAGCAAGACAGTTCATCATGGTACTACGGAGTGCAATAAAGGCCGCTCAAAAAGAAAAAATTAGAACAAAACAAAAATGAATAGTGCAAGAGGCAAGGGCAGGAGGTGCGCCAGTAATCTTCAGAGAAACAGTGCCACAGGGTCCCGCAAGGCCGACCGTTTGGCAGACAGGGCACAAGGCTCCCACCTGTTACTTGTCAGACCACGAGAGCCGGCTGCGTGCTATTAAGCGAATGCTCAAACGTGGGGGTCTGTGGGGGGGGGGGGGGGGGGGGGGGGGGGTGGTCATCTTGGGCGCGCGCGAGCTCCCCCGTATGTGGAATAACTCGTACGCAGAATGGTAAACTCGTACGCGCAACAGCTAGTCGTACGTGCGACAACTAGTCGTGAGTACGTGCGACAACTAGTCGTACGCGGGACAAGTCGGTACGGTTCGCGTACGAGTTGAGCTAGCTTTATCCTTCGTAGGCGCAGCCGTAGCCATTGACAAAACGCTATTTGCGGACTGATGAGGTTTACCTTCAAATTTACCGCTTTTATGTTAATCGCAAACAAGTAACAACGTCGGAGTTAAATAATATACACATATGGACTGGCAATGAGGTCACTAGAGCACGTCTATTCCCCCGAGGGACTGTGTGATAAGTGATCAACCAGAAGGGAGACCTAGCTATTTCCCGAGGCCGAAGGCCTCGGGAAATAGGTCCCCCTTTTGGTCACTCACAGGCCCGAGGGGGAAAGACGTGCTCTAGTGACCGAATCATGCCAGTCCATATGTGTTTTATAACACACCTCGGTCCAAAATATGAAATAAGAAAAGAAACCCCATTTTCCATATTAAGGTGAGCCTGGCAAACCTCTTGAGGGCGCTGTAACCAGTCAACAAAATTAAGTCTATTGCCTGGGCTGCGTTCCACTTACGCGAACTGTTTGCGCGAACGTTCGCCTGCGTTTTGAGTTGGCGTTAGTTCTAGTTGAAGTGGAACGATATTTTAAAAATTACGTTTTCAAAATGGCGGTGCCCAGTGACAGTGACATCGTTTGGTTGGCTGTTTTTTGTCCAACTCATTATTTTAATTAAGAAGACCCCTGTAACTGCTCAAAACGATCCACCGTTTATAACGAAAAGTATAAAATGTAAACCAAAACCGTAAAAAGAAAACTGTCGGCTGCTAACTTCTCCGCCATCTTTAAAATACGTCACTGGCCAACAGCGAACAGCTCGAAATGTCGTTCGCCGTTTTTGCTAACGTTTGCCAACATAATTGGCGCACATTGCGTTCCACTCAAGCGAACAACGCTAACGTTGGCCAACGTTGGCAACGTTCGCTTGAGTGGAACGCACCCCTGCTTCGGAAACTATTTCCCGCAAATTCATGGTGGCGCAAATCTCATGCACTAGCCTATATTAGTTAACCCCACGTGACCGTGTTTCAGCCAACCAGAATACAGAACTAGCAAGAGGTGTGTTATAACATAGAGAAAGGACCACAGAAGGAGTTTGAACTTACCGGGCTTCAAAGCGCCTCGCGTTCGTCGCCGCGCTGATAAAGATCTGCGGTTTTACGACCGCAATTAGGCTAGTGTAAACATTGTCGGTCACTCAGCGAGTGCTGCACTCAAAGTTGCTTTGTATACAGTAGGAATGGTCATGCTGATTTGTATGGGCGGCCAAAAGGGCCAACATCAAAAATATGTTCACAAAGGACAAAACAATAGACAAAGAACAAAATGGCAAGAGGACAAATTTACAGAAGGAAAAAATTCAAATCAAACAAAGGACAAAGATGCAAGAGGACAAATTTGCAAAAATACAAACTCCAAATCAAACAAAGGACAAAACGGGAAGAGGACAACATTACAGAAATACTTGAATAACAAGCAAACAAAAGACAAATCGACAAAAGGACAAAGTTACAAAAAGACAAAGTCAAAATCAAACAAAAAACAAACGGCCAAAAGACATTCAAACATGTCAAAAGGACGTTTTCACGAAAGGAGTCCATACACACGCAAAGGACGTTTTCACGAAAGGACGTCCATACACACACGCAAAGGACGTTTTCACAAAAGGACGTCCATACACACGCAAAGGACGTTTTCACAAAAGGACGTTTTCACAAAAGGACAAACTTGTCTTTACTTAACTATTGTCGAACGCTGGGGGCGCTTCCTCAGACGTTCGCTGTGCGCTGGATCGGATAGTTACGCAACCACACTGCTGGCATACCAGCACACAATAAATCATGCAGATTATCTCTGTAGACCAGCCACTACCTACAATCCAATGATACCTTACGCAGCAGAACTGCTTCAGCATCTCCAAAAAAAATAACGAAAACGATGAGAAAAAGTTCTGACTTGTGAAAACTCCCATAAAACACCCTCTCCTTCCCACATAAAATGAGTTCTGATTCACTGCAGCTAACTCTGGATTGATAAAAAAATTAAAAAAAAAGATTAACTGATCATTCCTTGAAGTATGCCTGCATAAACCGGTTCTCTGTGCTATACCTTTCTTGCAAAAGCACTCCATTAGAATTAAAAAAAATAATAGCCTCACAGAAAAAGAAAGAAAAATCACAAAACCCAGTATTACACGTCCTTCACGTTAATGTCCTTCCCAGGTGACCGAGAATCGCTCTAAAAATTAAAAAACCTTGAGTGACATGTATGATTACGCTGCTTCCCAATAAACAACGATTTTGGCCCTTTTGGCCGCCCATATATGTGTGCCTGTTTACAAATAAAATCGTAAAACTTAAAATATTCTCGATTTTCAAGTTTTTTGTTTACAGTTGGGTAACACTGGGGAACGTAATGGCATACATCACAAGGAAAGCCCATTTCATGACAAAGACATGCACTATTTCGTTAGCATGCAGGGTCATGCATTTTCATGAAAATATCATATTTAATAACCGAACCTATCCCCTAGGATTGATTTTTTTCATAAATGGACCATTATTTACTGAAAACTTGGCCGATTTTCCGCCGACAAACGTTGAAATATACTGCTTCGAATATAGAAACTGCACATCGGTACTTCCACGTGGTATAATAATAATACAAAGTTCTTATAAAGCGCACATATCCTAGACACTAGATCAAGGCGCTGAACAAATTAATACCCCTGGTCACTGGGCCATTTTCAATCCTTAAACCATCTCAGCTCCCTGGGGAGTATACGGCCTGTGCTGCAATATATGCGCTACTAGGCTAAATCAATCACAATAACCACCTCTGCCCTCACAGGTACCCATTTTGCCCCTGGGTGGGGAGAAGCAATTATAGTTAAGGTGTCTTGCTCAGGGACACAAGTGTCACGACCGGGACTCGAACCCACACTCTGGTGAACAGAAACACCAGAGCTTGAGTTCGGTGTTCTTATCCACTCGGCCACGACACCCTACAAAGTATATAGAGAGAAGACAATGAGAAGAAGGTATCAGTTTTAGAGGTGGGAGGAAAACCCCAGAAGAATATCCTGGGAAAACCCACGGAGTCAGGCAGGGACTGAAAACCCAATCCACATATTGCCCAGGCGGGGTTCGAACCCGGGTCATAGTGGTGGAAGGCGAGGAAAGAACCGCTACGCCAACCTGACTCCCCGTATGAGTCACCAATAAACACTGTGCCTGCGTTAAAGCTTCGCTTGTTCACATTTTTTTCTCTCCAGAAAGTGGGAAATCGCTGCAGTGAAGTGACGTCAGCGTTGAGTTTTTCACCGTACAACGCATAGGAGGTTACCGATTACCAGCTAAAATGTCGGCGACGAACGTATCGCGTCAAAGGAGGCTTGCGGTCAGTGGTCCAGCTTGCGGTCGTAGTGCTTTAGCAATGGGCATACCAGGGGATCTGATAACAGTAATTGGCTTAGATTTTATCGCCCGGGAAGTTCAAACTCCTTCTGTGGTCCTTTCTCTATGGTTATAACAACACCTAATGTCGCAATGAGCTCACTTCAGATAAGGCCGCCGTAATTGTCTGTTGGAATGAACAAATTAACAACGCATGGACGCTGGGTATTCTAATCCCTTCCTCCGATTCCCGGCCCGCGCGCGTATTATTTTCTTCTCAGGGCTAGGACGAGTGAGGCACTTAATTAGCATAAATGGGCGTATCTACACCACACTCAGTCGAAGATACTTGATCCTTACTTTCCCTTAATTGAACTCAATCCAACAATAAACTTGGAGACCAAAAATAGTCAATGAAAAATTAGCAGAGAACAAATTTAAACCCCAGTCGAACGATCTCTAACCCATCATTGTAACTGGTTGAATGAGCAATAACAATATATTAGCGTGATTGTTAAAACTACTGAATAATCATGACGCGGAGGGGTCTAGAGCTGCCCATTTATGATAATTATCCCTAACCATTCTCGCTAGCATGGTAAAGGTAATTGGGCGTTTCTACCACCCCCCCCCCCCCCCCCCCCCCCCCCCCCCCCCCCCCCCCCCCCCCCCCCCCCCCCCCCCCCCCCCCACACCTTCGCGTCATGATTATTCAGTGTTCAACAATAAACGCTAACATTATTGTTATTGCTTATATAGTCAACTAGTTTAAAAACCACTGTTCCTTTCTCTATGGAATACACCATGGTGGAATTCCTCAATAGTTACACCATGGAGCAATCTAGTTTATTGCTCCATATGGTACACCATGGATAAATTTCTCCATGGGTACACTAGTCTTGGTTCCAAGACCTTCGTGTTGTTTATTCGCGATCACTGACACAAACCACCGATGTTATAGAGGGCGCCCTCTACAGACGAATCGCACCCGCGAACTCAGTGGACTCACTCGAAGGTCTTGGACAAGTTGGCACACAGGGGGCGTGGTCAGACTATTGTAATATATGCATTATTCATATCACGTGATAATGATGGACGGTTATAGGCAAATTCGTGCGAGGGTTACGCAAAACGTTCACGCCGCGATTGACCCGGCCGGCGTGATGTGCATGTACTATACTGTACATGTATTCGCATTTTTGTATCACTGTGGACGGAGACATGGCTTCCCTTACCGAACATGACATGTTCTCGTGTACAAATGGTTAGAAAGTCGAGCACTTTTTTCAAAATGCTCCCATTTTAACCACAATTATTTTCCTGGGTTGAAATTCCAACCAATAATACCCTATATTATACCCTACCCAAACACTAACCCACATCCTAACCCTAGCTTTTGAGTAATTTAAGTACAATCCAAAAATCTAATTCGTGAAATTCCTAATGGAGACCTAAATATAAATCACCCTTTGGAGACCTTTTTACTCCCATTGTCCCCATTGTGTTCACGTCTCCAGAGGTACCGTATTTCGCACCATACAGTACATGTACATGTACATGTACTTTACATGTACATTGACACAGCAAATCATAGCTGCCCCGGCATTTATTTGTGACTGCGGGTGAATTGAAACAAACTTTGCTCTATGGTGAAAACCTCCAAAGCCCCAGTCCCACCGAAAGCCGGATACGCTACGGATCAACCCGGATTCATATCCGGGGTCATCGGAGTGGAACCTTAGTCAAACCGTGATAATCCGGGACTATCCGGGACTATCCGGGGCCATGCATCCGGGACCATCCGGGGACATCCGTAGTGAGTCCGGGAAGTCGAGCGTCACCCTGGATCAGCATCTAGCATCCGGAGTGATCCGGGGCCATCCGGGAAGGGAGAGGGGGGCGGCGAAGAACCGTAGTGAAACCGTAGTGCGATCGTGATGATCCCTAGTGTATCCGGGATAAACCGTAGCGTAACCGTAGTGTAACCGTGTTTATCCGGGATGAAACGGGAGTTGGTTCCACTACGGTTCCACTACGGATCACCACGGATTCACTACGGTGTCACCACGGTATTTCCCGGATGAACCAGGATGAACCGTAGTGTATCCGGGGTCATCCGGGGTGAACCGTGGCACATCCGGGATGAACCGTGGCGCATCCGTAGTGAAACCGTGGCGGAACCGTAGTGAATCCGTGACCATCCGGGGTCATGGGGGAAAAACAGGCTTGAACCGGGGTGATCCGGGCCCATTCGTGGCAGAACCGTAGTCAAACCGTAGTAGAACCGTTGTAGGATCGGGGAACATGTCACTTTGTTTTTGATTGCCTTCCCGGACCACCCCGGATCAAACGTAGTTTCATCCGGGGTCATCCGGGGCGATCCGGGGCGATCCGTAGCATATCCGGCTTCAGTGGGACTGGGGCTACTAATTTATATGGTGGCCCTGAGGGATATCAAAAGTCGTGAACATTTTCGCGACAAATTTGCGACTTGTCGTTAATTTATTTGCGACTAGTCGTAAATATTTTTGCAACTAGTCGCAAATAATTTCACAACTAGTCGTGACAAAATTTGCGACTAGTCGCGAATTTTGTCACGACTAGTTGTGAAATTATTTGCGACTAGTTGCAAAAATATTTACGACCAGTCGCAAATAAATTAACGACAAGTCGCAAATTTGAGTCCTGAATTTTTTACGACATATTTTTTGCTACTAATCGTAAATATTTTTTCGCGAATAGTCGTCAATATTTTCAATAGTCGCGAAAAAAATTCGCGACTAGTAGCGAAAATATTCACTAATAATCACGAATTATACGACTAGTCGCAAAAATATTAACAACCAGTCGCGAATAAATTCACGACAAGTCGCGAATAGTTTCACAACTACTCGCAAACAAATTCACGACTTTTATGTCCCTCCATGCAGAGCCACCATAAATTTCCCCTTTTATTTCAGGGAAAGGTAGTTTTTGCAGGTAATTAACTGTTTGCCAAAATGAAGCACGACCTCACTAGATTTGAGGCTAATACTGACGTACTGTACGTTCGATACACTGGAATACAAAAAAACGCACCGCGCTGAAGCACCATAACATAGCGATGCTGCAGCGGGCAGACCCGCGGTACGGTACCGGTGGCCGGCTGTAGCTAGCTTGCACTGCCATGCCCCGGAAGATCGGACACACGTACGTACATGTACAATGCTATTAAAAGTCTGCACATTTCGCGCAATGCACGTGCATACAGTCACCATCACATACATGTACATTGTACATGTACACTGTCTTGTGTACACACACACACAGTATCTTATATTTGTGTATAATGAATAATTCATGATGAGGCTCAAACTCGGTCGCTGATTGGATCCCTCGGAAAAGCGAGGGAGATTCGTCGAAAACTAAGGTTAAAGTTAACAATTGCTAGCCAACTAGTGCTAGACCCTTCTGGGAATCCAAAATCATGTACGTTTGTCAAACGTCGGCTCCAGTGCGAACATGGATCCAGCCGCATTTTGTAAACTACGCATGCGTGAGACCAGAACGCACACGAAGCCGGGATTTGAAAAAGAGACAGCGTTAACGAATCTGCGCGCGTGGTGGGCGCCGAAATAACACAAGGTTCTGGGAATCCAAAATCATGTACGTTTGTCAAACGTCGGCTCCAGTGCGAACATGGATCCAGCCGCATTTTGTAAACTACGCATGCGTGAGACCAGAACGCACACGAAGCCGGGATTTGAAAAAGAGACAGCGTTAACGAATCTGCGCGCGTGGTGGGCGCCGAAATAACACAAGGGTCTAGGGCTAGACTATGGGTACACGGACGTAGGCACAGGGCTAGAGGTACATCACTTAAAAAACAGCTCCTTTCGACCTCTCACAGTAGATAATGGGTCAGGTTATAGATCGTACTAGATTAGGGTTCGAATTTAGTTCGGATGATGCTAATTTTTTTTGGAATATTTTTAGACTCCAAGTTTATTCCGAGAATCTAAAAATCTTCCATTCAGTGTGGTCTAGAGATACGCCCAGTTATGGTGATTTACCATGCTGGGAAAAAAATCACGCGGGCTGAGTAAGGTTTGTGGTGGCTGACCGCCCCGAGTATACGAACGACCCGGGGCTGGCTAGTCTAGTCCACGGTCGACCCGGGGGTAACCCCGTATCGACTTGGTGAGCTGATAGCTCCATGGGTGAGCTAAACGAACGCAACCAGTGAAACTTTCGCTCAGCATGCTGGGAAGGAATTTCGGCTGGCGCTGATGAATGTGCTGCATGCTGGTGCTACTGCGTTAATCAGTCCAGTAAGAAACGATGTGAAAATACACAACCCTCACATTTTTGTTAGCAACCTAATTTTTACTCAAAAACCTTTATGCAGTTGACATAAACACACCGACACACAAAATTCCAAAACTTTTTTTCTTCAAACCGCTGATTCATGCATCATGGCAATGGCATGCGAATATTGGTATCCGGTCAATGTACTTCGACACGTCCTTGTCAACTTGACACCCACCAACTCGACACCTGCACAAAAACCAAGTCGACACCTGACCAAGTCGGCACCTAACTAAGTCGGCACCTCCGATAAATTGACAATTATATTGGGAGACCTTTTAGTTTTTGGCATATCTACATCAGTATATCTACACCAGTACATGACATTGTTTGTTTTATTATTCCTGTCTGGCTTCTGTTCTGTTATGAGTTATACTAGTCAAGAGTTTTAATAATTTGATTGCAAACATAGGCCCAAATCTGGCAAAAAGAATATTCCTTAATGTAAAATAAACTATATACTCTGATTATCTTTCTCATCCTAACTTAACTAACCCACATTCTTTATTTTTTCAACCAGCCACTAAGAAAGAAGTTATTGACATAATCAAGAATTTACACAAAATAAATTGTTGTGGTATATATCTTTCCCATTATAACATTATAAAATTGTATAATGCACGTAAAAGAACCCAGAACACTTATCGCTAAGAGAAGGGGTTTGCCCCGGTGTTCCTGGCTGACACAGCCTCTGTCTACGGGTTTCTTCAGGCTTACGAGCTACAGTGCCTTGAGCACTTTTGAAGGATCCTTGGTTTCATTACCAGAAATTAATAATAATAATAATAATAATAATGTACTAAATAGTTTTTGTAAAGAAAACGCAAAAACACTTTTTCTTTTAAAAGAATTGTAACAATTCGCGACGCGACAGAAATTCAACGGATGATCCTCAAATTATAGTCAAGAGTTTTAATAATTTGATTGCAAACATAGGCCCAAATCTGGCAAAAAGAATATTCCTTAATGTAAAATAAACTATATACTCTGATTATCTTTCTCATCCTAACTTAACTAACTTAAAAGGGGAGTGTCGTGGCCAAGCGGTTAAGAACCCGGTTTTCTGTTCCGCAGAGCGTGAGTTCGAATCTCGGTCTCGACACCTGTGTCCTTAAGCAAGGCACTGAAACCACTATTGCTTCGTCTTTCGGATGAGACGTAAAGCTGGAGGTCCCGTGTATTGTATAATAATAATCATTATAATGCACGTAAAAGATCCCAGTAACACTTATCGCTAAGAGAAGGGGTTTGCCTCGGTGTTCCTGGCAGTGCGTTTATCCTCGCATATGTGAGGCTGCACTTTACAGGAAGGAAGGAACTAACCCACATTCTTTATTTTTTCAACCAGCCACTAAGAAAGAAGTTATTGACATAATCAAGAATTTACACAAAATAATTTGTTGTGGTTTTGATTCAATTAATTTACATTTGTTCTTAAAAATACTGTCTACGCAATTGTTGAACCTCTAACATATATTATTATTAATATTATCTCTTATTCTTAATTAACTGGAACTGTCCTAGTCCTAGACAACCTGAAGATAGCAAAAGTTATTCCTATATTCGCAAATCCTTGTATAATGACTAAGGTGAATAACTACAGGCCAATTTCAATTTTAACGAGTTTTTCAGATTATTTTTTAAGATTTGTTTATTTACGCACTCCTGATTTCTTACGAAAATTTGATGTGTCAAACTTTCAGTCTGGTTTTCGTGCAAAACAATATATTACTTACTTACGCGATATAACAAGGTCATATCAGGCTCAAATAATTTAGAAGATACACGGAACAAAAATATAAACGCCCACAAAAATATAAACGCCCCCAAAAATAGTTATTTGTCTTGATTTGTAAACAACACTTGTGTCCATCTCTGCCAGTGAGGAATTGCTCAGTGATGCAGTGACTCCACTCACAACACAGATGTGGGTGGAATCACTGCATCACTGAGCAATTCCTCACTGGCAGAGATGGACAACAAATGTTGTTTACATTACAAATCAAGACAAATAACCATTTTGGGGGCGTTTATATTTTTATGGGCGTTTATATTTTTATTAATAGCTTTTTGAGACCTTAGATCATAATGTATATTGTTACATAAACTTCATTATAACGACATCAGAGGAGTTTCTCTTGCTTTGTTTTAAAGTTAATGACACTCCTTCCAATATACATGTACATGTATAATCTTTGACATGTGGGGTCCCACAAGGATCTATTCTTGGACCATTACTATTTCTTTATTTAAATGACTTACATGTAGTTAACGTCTCCAAACGTTTGTTTTGCATCTTATTCGCCGATGATTCAAAATTATTCTAAAGTAACAAAATATTAATGATTTGATTGACATTGTAAATACTGATCTTGATTTTTATATCAGACTGGATAAAATCAAACAAACTTTCTTTAAATATAAAAAAGACTAGTTGTACCGGTATGTTGTTTAGCAATTCTTTATGTACATTACCAAGGGATATTCTCATCGATAACAACAAGATTATTATAATTGAATGCACAACATTTTTAGGTTAATACATTGATGAACAAATTAACTTGGAATAACCACATCGAATATATTTGTTAAAACTATTTTGAAAAATATTGGTATTATCAACAGGCTCAAGTTTTATTATTATTATTATTATTTTCTTTTCGGCAATGAAACCGAGGATTCCTCAAAAGCGCCCAAGGCACTGTAGCTCGTAAGCCTGAAGAAACCCGAGTAGGAGGATGAACGGAATGCCAGAAACACCGGGGCGAGCCCCTTCTCTTAGCGATAAGCGTAACTGGGTTCTTTTACGTGCGTGTCCTGGTTTAATATATACACAATACACACACACGGGACCAACGGCTTTACGTCCCATCCGAAGGACGAAGCAATAGTGGTTTAATTGCCTTACTTAAGGACACACGTGTCGACGGCCGGGATTCAAACTCACGCTCTGTGGAACAGAAAACACACGCTCTTAACCACTCGGCCACGACACTCCTATCATGCCTGTATAATACCTAAATTTTGTCTCATAATAATTATGGAAAATCGGCTTATAATATGAACAAACATTGCAGTGAGGCATAATTTTCATAAGGAAGATAGACCTACATTTTGGACTTGCATCCAAATTGTTGGCTAAAGGGTTTTGTTCTTTGCTATAGGTTTTCCTGTCAATTCATAGAAATGCTTCAAGATCATGGAGTAGAATTTTGTATAAAAGTTGATCTGAGATCATAAATTGACCTGTCAATATTGTTTTTTATTGAAAACCCAAAATGCAGCACCGCGTTGCCCCACCAGGCTGAGCGTGACATCATCCACAAGATGACCAATCAGAGAACAGGCAGGCCTTCGTTCGCCCAGAGTTGTCGAGCTGGGCTGGGTTTCTTGAAGTTTCTCGTCGAGAGCGAGCGGGGTGATGTCGACGACAAAGAACAGATGAAGAAGATTTACTTGAAGGAGTACAAGCCCAGGCTTGAGAAAGGAGGAGCAGGTACGGTATACACAGTGTGTCTCAAAAAAGAATGCAAACAAAATACAACAGAATGCCACATATTATACAGAATATGTACCCAACATAGTTAGGTATGGTTTGAAAGATGTACCTTTCCACTTCAACTCTAATGTCCTAGGCCTTACTTTGGGCTAAAGAACTAAGTACTACATGTAACATGCAGGATTCATTCTTATTCCTCCATGGTACTACAGACCGTTACTTAGTATTTTGTAGTACTGGGTCTCTCTATGACTATGATTGGGTATATAATATAATGACAGCAGTATAGAGACTGCTACTACATAATACTACTTGGCATGTACCATTATTTTAATAATAATAATAATCATTTAAAAAACGCTTTCCATGTCACAAAGACATCCCAAAGCGCTGTACAAAGATATAACAATCATAAAAACACCAAGTAATCTAAAACTATCAATTAGGTGATAAAAAGTACTGCTTAAAAAGATTAGTTTTCAAATTAGCTTTAACAATTTCAAAATTATCAGCAGATCGGATTGCTGCTGGAAGCCTATTCCACAGACGAGGGGCATATATTGTGAATGATCGATCTCCATAGTATTTAGTTTTGCCAAGTGGCTGCTTTAAACATACCACACCAGAGGTTGTTGAGCGCGGAGTGCGTGTACTCGGTTTAACACTTAGTAATTCACATAAATAACCTGGAGCTATTCCCTTCATAATCTTGTAAACAAGACACGCAATTTTAAATTCCACACGCTTATTTACTGGAAGCCAATGTAAACTTTTCAGCACTGGAGTAATATGCTCAGATTTTTTCATCCTAGTGACAAGGCGTGCAGCTGAATTATGAATCACCTGTAATTTCCTGAATTCAAACTCAGGCAAGCCAAAAAGCAAACTGGTTAATAATAATAGGGTGTAGTATTTTTTCTAATTAGGGTAGGAGGGCCTGTAGACTTCAACTCAAATTGTATTTGTAGTATCTTTTAGCATTTTTATTTTTTTTGCTTTTTGAATCTATCTACACTCAGCAGTCCTCTGTACTACATATTACTGTGTACAAACATTCGCATTTTTGTATCACTGTGGAGACGTGACTTTGTGTACAAAATGGTTATGAAAGTCATGCACGTTTTTCAAAATGCCCCCTATTTTAACCACAAATTTCGACCCAATATACCCTATAGTATACCCTAACCCAAACACTAACCCTAACCCACATTCTAACCCTAGTTTTTGAGTAGTTTAAGTAAAATTCAAAAATCTAATTCATGAAATTTCTAAGGGAGACCTATTCATCTATAGAAGTTACCCTTTGGAGACCTTTTCACTCCCATTGTCCCCATTGTGTTCACGTCTCCAGAGGGTACCGTATTTCGCACCAGTATTTAGGGTGAAGTACCAAATACTAAAAATTACTACAGGCATTGCACACAAGTAGGTGAGATTACGCATACTACATGTACATGTATATTTTACTAGTAGTAGTATTTTGTAGTATTCAGTGACGTTGGGGTTAAAATGCAAATCACTCTAAGGATTGCCATACGAAACCGCAGGTCAACTAGCTATTGGTCATGATGAGTCTACTGTGTATATTACACTGACACATGTCTATTCACCAACTACGTAAGTGCAATTCACTGTACATGGAAAGAATTGTTCAGGGCACTCCAGCTGGAGTGGCATGTACCACTGACATGCTATAAAGAAGTGTCATAGGGGAAGGGTTAATGTACCATTGACTAACGTGACTTCTCAATAGCATGATTCTTCAATGAAAATATTGTTTCACCCCAGATATGGCAGTGGTCCCAAATATTGTTGGGACAGTCCCCAACTACAGTTGGGAGAATTCCTGTCCCAACTATAGTGGGAACATTATCATTTGACTGTATACGACTGTAAGATTGTCTTTTTACCAAATCCATTTTCTTCTGTTCCTTGTATTAAAACCAGAACTGCTCTGCCAAGATAGCACAGCTCCTTGATTTTTTATCATAAATTTTTCCCCGCAGGTTTTAATTTCTCATCTATCATCTACGCGCTGAAAACCAACGGTAAGATCCAAGTCAAGAACGGCCGCGTGGAAATCCTGAAAGGATTTGTCGCCGTGGATCAGTACGTGACCCTGAAGAAGCATGCTTTGGACCAGAAGGAGCAGGCCAAGATCGGCGGTGGGGGTCCCCGGGGTGCGGGCCGGCCCGGGGAGGGGCTTGAACCGTACCCGTTCTACTGCGAGGATTGCGGGGTGCACGGCAACTCCCATCAGTCATTTAACGGTCATTTGCAAGGAATGCGACACCGGCAACAGATGATCCTGAAATGCGTCAAGAAAAGCAGGTTGGGATACCTGCTTACATTTTGGATCCTCACTTGAGAATCTTGTTGTCCTATGGAGTCTATGTTATTTTTATTTATTTATTTACAACCATCTTTAATGAGGGTAACCCATCCAGCAGAAGCTGATCATTTGGGGCCCTCAGTAGAGAGAAGACAACGAGAAGAAGGTACAGTTTTAGAGGTGGGAGGAAAACCCCAGAAGAATATCCTGGGGAAGACCCACGGAGTCAGGCAGGGACTGAAAACCCAATCCGCATATTGGCCCAGGCGGGGTTCGAACCTGGGTCATAGTGGTGGAAGGCGAGGAAAGAACCGCTACACCAACCTGACTCCCAAGTCGATGTACAAGTACCCCTCCCTCTCAGTTGTGACAGAGATATGACACAGGCTTTCATGTACAGTGGAACGCCGCTATAACAAACATCACAGGATCCACAGATTTTGTTTGGTATATCGATCGTTCGGTATCGGTACAGCGATTTTTATTATAAAGCAAAAAAATAAATTTTAAGAAATTAAGGAAGGATACACCTTTTTCAAAAATTGCACACTTTTACTACTGAATTATAGAAAAATGTGTTAATTATTAACTGCCTGACGCCGGTTGAAAAAGAACACCATTTTTCTTGCTTTTTTGTCGGCATCCATGATTGTAAAACTTAGGACAGGTCAGTTAAAACAATATTAACTATAAAATACAACCCTCTAAATCCACCCATTTCTGATAATTCAAGCAATTACCAATGGTGTATTATATCGTACTATTAAATTTTGTTGTAATCTTTTTCCGATTTTTTTCTTCATGTTTCAATTTTGCGTCGAAGGTCGAAGTTCATTGAAAACAAAAATAGCACCAAGGTGGTCAGTCAGCACGACGGGGATGAGGGGACCATTAAATTGAAAATGACAAAGAACACCAGCCAAAAATTCAGCGTTACAGTCAAGAATTCCAGGTAAGGGCCAGTTGGTTAAACAAATTTATGGACAGAGATTTATTTTTTTACAATTCCATATTGCTACTAAGCACACAATTTAATGCTAACAGTTTATTTCATAATCAAAAGCATGTGGAATCTAATAGAAAAAAAAGTTGCTTAACCCTAATCCAGCACAGTGCATCTGTGGTGACTGCTTGACCTTGCTGGACTCTGCACACAAGTCAATGTGACAAAGTATGCAATCTGTTGCGTCTGGCAGGGTTTCTAGCCAAAATACCCTGGAGGGTTAGAGTTAATTAAAGCAGTATTCCGTAACAATAGAAATTTGCATGAATACGCATGAAATAGTGCTTAACATTTTGCGCCGGAGGACGTATATACACGCAAAGTTTTCCCCAGATTCAAAACGGATGACGCATAAACACGTCACGAGCAAGGCGGGAAATGTCTGTCAGCAGCAAGCAGAGGCAGAGCCAAAACCTGCCTCGGATCGAGTTTCGTTACAAATAATCTCGCGCCTCTGCTCGGTGATGTTAAAATAATCCCAGTGCGAACTGGTTAAGGTTGGCACAGTTTTGTGCTACCGGTATATGTACAACTTGCGATAAAATTGAGCCTAGATTTTTTTTAAATAACTGGCACAGTGGTTATGCCAATAATGAGGGCCTCTGTAAGTGTGTTGCAACAAAACTAGTAATGCACCGAATCTTAATGGCATAGGCTTGCAAGATTTGTCAATGGCTGTTTACGTGATATTATTTTCGAGTTATTCAGAGATATCTCTAAAGAATTATAGATGTGTGACCCACTCTGCAAAAATGAGTCCGATGTCGCAAAATATAGTTTCCCATCAGGGCTGTTTGATATCAGAGATAATTGTTCATATCAACAAACCACTTGTTATTTTAATGGATTTTTGGAAAATTGTTTTGATCCCTAAAGCAGATTTAATAAAGGTTTTTGTCATTCTCTTACCATAGCATCTAATAAAGAACTACCGGGTACAGTTTTAAATGTTCATTTCTGTACAAAGACATTTTTACTATAATGAAGAAAAAACACATTTAAAAATAATAAAAAGACCAATGCATTACACTATAGAGTTGTGCCATATATCAAATGAAAGCTTATTTTCTGCTTTTTTTGACCAACTGTAAAACCTTAAACAAATATTTGTAACACATCAGACTCATTTTTGCAGAGTGGGTCACATATTTGTTTATAGAGATCTCTTATTATTTAGAGATGTACCGGTATATCTTTAATATCTTTAATTTAATCTTTAATTATCTTTAATCTTTAACCCTAACTCCCTACACAACAAAGGAAGTTGGAGGATTTTGAAGGAATTGTATTGTTAAATAACAATGGTGAGGGAGTTAGGGTTAATTATTATAGAGATATCTCTAATTCATTTGGAGATATCTCTAAAACAAAACTAGTAAATGTTAAATGGGTTCGCCATAGATGAATCTTGTGAGCCTACGTCATAACCAAGTTTCGGTGCATTACTAGTTTCATAGCAAAGTGCACCATGATTTTATACTCTGATGATTTTGTGAAGTACATAATAATGGCACAAGAACCTTACCGGTTCTTGCGCATAAACCTAATCTAATTGTTTCTCGAACATTCAGTATGAAATCTGGGAGAAGAAGTTGGTTTCTAGTCCTTTTCTCGCCTTCCACCGCTCTGACTCGGGTTTGAGTCCTGCCTATTCATCAATCAGGTTTTCCAGTCCCTACCTGATTCTGTAGGTTTTCTCCTGGAATGTTATTTAGAGATGTACCGGTATATCTTAAATTATTTAGAGATATCGCTAATTCATTTGGAGATATCTTTTTAAAAAAAGTAAATGTTAAATGGGTTCGCCATAGTAGAATCTTGTGAGCTGACGTCATTACTAAGTTTCGGTGCATTACTAGTTTCCTTGCAAACTGCATCATGATTCTATACTCTGATGATTTTGTACATAAGGTACATAATAATGGAGCAGGAACCTTACCGGTTCTTGTGTACTAATCTAAGGCCATGTCCGAAACGAGTGTCTAGAGCTACGGTCTACGTCTACAGCTACAGTTACGTCTATGTAGCCGCCAAGGCAAATGGAATTCGGACGTGGCTACGGTAGAGCCTACGGCTAGTTATTGCACCCCCAAGCGATGCTTGAATTAGTGTTTGCAAAATTACGATGTAAGAATTTACAACAATTATCGTCTGCTAGATGTTACGCAATGTTCGTTTTATAGCCAGTCGAAATACCTGATAATATTGACGTATTTGTCGATCTGTTAGTTTCAATTCAATTCACTATCATTGAAAAATAAACGAAAATTTGCTCCAAAATTAACGTTAGTGCTGCTGCCATTTTGTTTTGACTGAGCTAGACAACTTCTTTTACGGCTAGATTTTTGCAGCGTTGTAGCCGTAGCTGTAGCTCTAGACGTCATTTCGGACAGCGCTACAAAATGGCCGCCGTAGACAATAGACCTAGCCGTAGCTCTAGACACCCGTTTCCCGTCTCTACCTGATTTCATAGGTTTTCCCCTGGAATGGCATTTCTGGGTTTTTCCTTCTACTGCAAATACTGCAATTTCCTTTTTCGTCTCTTCTACCAAGTCGAAAAGCGTTTGCCGACTTTTTCTGACTATATTTGCTGAAACAAAATTAACAAAAAAAGTGATATTTAACATTTGTAATAATACTTTTTTTGTGTCTTCATGGCTGGGTAGTGATGTCAACACCATTGCATTCCTGTCCTGTTTGTTTCTGAAAGTGCAGCCAGCGTTTGTCTTGACTGACGAGTATGATGTCACTCAGTCCAAACGAGTTGTACATCTGAAACCGGGTAAGTTACACCGCAAGAACGACATATGTGACCTGTTCCAACGAAACCCGGACAAAGTTGACAATTTTTGTTTGTTAGATTTTGCTTTTTTCAAATTCTCTAGATTCTCAGCTTTACAATGATGTATCATTTACATATGTACCCCCACTCTATTTCCCCTGGCGGAAGGATTTAGTGATAAAACCCTGACAACCTAATTATGAGATCAACAGCTTTGAAGTTCAGAAAAGGGTATTACATCTATACACAATTGTTTCACAAAATTAGAAACAAATAACACTTCTGGTTAACGGATTATGTTTAAATTTGATGAGATTGTAGAATAATAGTTTGTGATTCAGGAAAACCCCAAACCTCAAAATGGTAAAATTCACCTCAAATGACTTCACGAGTACATTGTAATAAAACATATTGTGCGACTTTGTCCGGGTTTCGTTGGAACAGGTCACATGTACAATGAAAAAACATGGTAGAAGGAGGGCGTTACAGCGATGCCATTTTCTGGGTAAAAACACTAGCAAAATCACATTTGTGACCCGCTCCAGGAAAAGGTGATATTAATCGCAAAAAAAAATAAAAAATAGAGTTATGTACATGTAACCCCATACTTCCACTATTCAGAGAGCTACACTTTTTATAAATGCATAGAAAAGTTTGTTTGAAAATGAAAGGAAAACACCTGTTTCGGTCCAGTCGTTTTGATTCCAGTGGCATTTTTGTAAACTAAAGTCAGGGGCTCTAATTGGGATTATTGCACACATCCAAGACCAAATAACTCCTTCACAAAAATAGTGCTGGAATCAAAACTTGTTGCTTATTTGTGTATTATACAATGTTGCTTCCCAGGTTTTATTGTAGAATTGGGTGTGATCCCTGGCCACACGGAATTCTGGTGTTTATGACTTCTGACTAGTGCCAACGAACAAAGATATTTACAATTTGGGAGACCGCCTTGCCAATTTCTTTGTTCACTTTGAAATGGATGCAAATTTACCTAGTCAGTTTTTCCTGTGGTTTATTTGTGTATTATAAGATAAAAAGTCGTATCCTCATTATTATTATTATTATTATTATTATTATTTATTCGGCCATGACATTCAAAATACAAACATGTACATTCAAAGTAAGAAAAGGCACACATCAAAAACAATCAAGATGAAAGATAAATGGTATAACAAATACCAATCAAAAATTATAAATATGTATAAAGTAAAGGTACGGTTGGAGAGAGATAGGGGTGGGGATGAGGAATGTACAGAAGGGGAGCAGAATGGAGAAGGGGGAGTGGGAGGGAGTTCACAGCAGAAAAAAGACAATCCAATCTAAGATGGCCAGGATGAACAAAAGTGAAAACACTGTGACTCGAAAGCCTGTCCATCCAATCTTAGGTTGGTAATATACACAAAATAAACTATTAAATACAAGTAATATGAAAGGTTAAAAATAAATCTGGAAAATGTATATAATTTATATGCAGGGCAATATATGAATAATTAAATAAGTAAATAAATAAATAAATATCTGCTAAAGACAGTAAAAGAATTAAAATTAACATTTTAAAGTTGCATTACAAAAATAAATCAATATGAAACACACAAACGAGCTGAAAAAGCATTAAAACAAAGACAACATAAAAAAAAAAAAAAAAAAAAAAAAAAACATACAGAAAAATCATAACAGATACCATAAACATGCAAACAGACAAGCAAAGTTACAGTTATACGAACAGACAGATACAAACGGAACACAAACAACCATATTAACAAACGTCAAGACAAACAAATATAAAAAATCGCTAACAAAATATTACATGTATATGCAACTGAAAACGGCCAACCATATGTGACCCAGCACGAGTAAATGAGACACCTTGAGGCAAAAACGAAAATTGAGATTTCGATTTCATCATTTAAAGCTAAACAAGTTTTAAATGATGAAACCAAAATCCAAACTCTCACCCCTGCTCCAAAGCGTCCCATTCACCCGTGCTGGGTCACATATTAACAGACAGACTGGTATAAACACTCGCACATCGACTCGGCCAAATCTCCTTGCTCATGTATTAAAACAAAATTTTGATCAAAAACAACTTATAGACAAAAGTACAGACATTTAAATATCTAGGAAATGGGCATGTAATCTACGATTAAAACACTGAAATGAATTAAGTATCAAGGAGTCCTTAACGTGGATTGGGAGGTTACTCCATATACGAGGGAAAGCATGAACAGGGGAATTCCTTAGGCTAAGGGTTCTGGCATAATGGTGATTAAATGAAACTGTGTCCAGGTGGCGGGTGTTGACTACTGTATGGGATGTAATACTACGACAATCAATGAGGCCAAACAGACATTTAATAGTAAATTGAACTGTGAGTTTGTGTCGTCTAGCTTCAAGGCTTAACCAGTTTAATGTTTGTAGTCTGTCCTCATAGGCCATGGCTCCTCTCTGCTGCTTTAGGATCATCCTAGTGGCTCGTCTCTGCACTCGCTCGAGTTTAGAGGCCAAGGTCGCAGTATATGGGCACCATGCAGGCAACCCATACTCAAGCACAGGCAAGACCAAAGTTCGGTAGAGTGACAAGAGAGCCTTTGACGATGATCCACCGGCAATATGCCAAATGAAGCCCAAAGTTTTGTTAGCTTTGGACACAACTGCATCGACGTGGTCATTCCATGTAAGATTATTATTCACAGTAACTCCAAGATACTTGAAGGTAGGGGCAACTGTGAGGGGCATTCCTTGGAGAGTGTAGTGTGGGAGGACAATTGTTTTCTTTGTACGCGTCATGTGCATTATCTTGGACTTTCCCTGGTTGAGTTTCATACCATTTGAGGTGCACCACATTGTCACTTCCCAGGTTGTATCGTAGAATTGGGTGTTATCCCTGGCCGCATGGCATTCTAGTGTTGGTGACTTCTGACTAGTGCCCTCGAACAAAGATTCTGGGACGGATTTTGGGAGGCCGCCAACATACAGGGCAAGCTAGCTCCGTTGATAAAGAGTCGGTCCGGTATTCTGGAGGTCGCAGGTTTAGGTCTCGCCTTGCCAATTTGTTTGTTCACTTTGTGAAATTTATAGAATTAAAACTACTCAACGAATTCGGGAGTTCTTGGTAGCATTTTCCTTCTAACAACATTTTCTATTCATATACAAGTACAATGTAGGTCTCTGAATATTGGAAGTATGAGTTAGAATTGTTTTTTTACAACCCTGTATATAGGAAGGTTCTCAGTAAAAATATTTTAGAGGAGTTTGGGCTGGTGCAATATTATACCAGTAAAATACTTCTGAAAATAATGTTATCCAAGGAGTATTGTGATATTTATAGCATTCAAAGTACGCCCCGCATTTGGGAAGTTTCTCTTTCCTAGTTTGACGTGAATTTTTAATCATTTCAGGTAGTGAATACAGTCTACAGGTGGCCGTTGAGAGCGAGTCAGTGGGAATTATGAGCAGTCCGTTGATATTTGCCTTCAAAGACGTAACATCAAACAAGGTTGGTCCAATTTTTTTTTAGAAGGAAGCTATTTCTGGCTTGGGTGGTTGCATGACCTGACCTGTTTAACCAGTTCATGTCGGGATTATTGTAACATTCACCGAGGCGAGGCCCGGAATTATTTTTAACAAAACTCTAATCGAGGCGGGTTCAGGCCGATGGTACCGGGAAACACAACCACACATTTCTAGCCTTGCTCGCTGCTGACAGACATTTCCGTCCTTCTGTTTATGCGTCATCTGTTTTGAATCTGGGGAAAACTTTGCGTGTATATACGTCCTCCGGCGCCAACTGGTAAACCCTTATGTCCTAGGCCTTACTTTGGGAACTGAGTACTACAGATTATTACTTAGTATTTTGTAGTACTGGGTCTCTCTCTGACTGATGATTGGGTGTGTAATGACAGCAGTATAGATACTGGCAACTACAAAATACTACTTGGCATATACCATTTACTATTAGGTGTAGTATTTTTTAGTATTTGGGTAGGCTACTTCAACCAAAATTGCTATTTTGTTAGCATTGGGTCTTTTTTTCTTTTTGAGTTTGTTTGGTTCAGATGTACATACATGTAACCTATCTACACTTAGCAGTCCTCTGTACTCACATATTACTATGTACAGTATTTGGGTTGAAGTTCCAAATAATAAACATTACTACAAGCATTGCACACAAGTAGGTGAGAATACTAAATAATTTTACTACATTGTACCAGTAGTATTTTGTAGTACAGTCAAACCTGCCATTGCGGCCACCTTGATACAGCGGCCACCTGGCTTAACTGGCCACCTTTGCTTGGTCCCAGTTTGATTCTTGCATAAACATACCATAACCATTTCTGCTAATGCGGCCACTGCGTAACGCGGCCAGTGGCCAACCCATATTAGCCCACAGGAAATAAAATGTGTACAATTACATTGCCGTGAAACCTGTGTACTCCGGCCGCAGAAATGAAGTGCGCCCTCTGTTGACTTTGAAATCTCCCCTGTTGTTTGGTTCCTGGACTTCATACATGTACATGTATGGGTATGTGTACATGTGTACGTTTTGCTATAGTGGCCACTTGCGTATAGTGGCCACAAAAACCGGCACTGTCGATGGCCGCTATATCAAGGTTTGACTGTAATAGGGTGACGTTAGGGTAAAAAAACACACCAACAAATTGGTGATAACACCCCAAAAGCTACCCACCGCTGCAATGCTATCACATATTTTCAAACAGCAGGGGTGCATACCTTGCCAAAAATTGTCATGAGCATTATTCTCCTCGTTTGATACAACCACCTCCCCCCTCCCCCCCTCCCTTCCCTAGTTTGTTAGTTTGTTTGTAGTTTTTTTGGTAGAAAGTATACAGTGCATCCAACAGAAGTTGTTGCATCCTCGACGGTAATTATTATTTTTATTTTTTCCCCTGGTAGGTGTTTCATATTCTTCGCTTTGTGACCGTGGAAGTGACCAGCGAGATTGCTAAAGATTTACCGCCATCGGTGCCCTACCAACGCCCACCAAGAATATCTAGACGAGAACCCAAGGGGGAGATTGTCGAGGGAGTCCCCTTGCCAAAGTGAGTTACTGTGACCTTTGAACTTTGACCTGAGTCTGGATTGACCTGTGTCCTTGGAAAAGCCACTTTATCTATGTGACTCCTCTAGACCTGAGTCTGAATAACCGTATTACAAATGCAGCTCTCCATTGACATGTTGCCAAGGGGTTCAAATGTACATGCTGGCTATGTGTTGTGTTCTTGGGCAAGCCACTTTATCTATGTGACTCTTCGACAATATCTCCACCCAGGGTTTATAAATAGATTCTATCTGTAGCTAGCTGGGGAGTAACCTGTGGTGGACTAGCATTCTGTCAACGAAAAAGTTTTGGGGGTCATTTCTAATGCCAAGAGAACTGCGGGGAAAAGGGAAGATAAAATGTAGCCTGGTGTGCAATATTGGCTTAACCAGTTCGCGCCGGATGACGAATATAAACACAAAGTTTTCCACAGATTCAAAAGGGATGACGCATAAACACGCCACGAGCAAGGCCGGACATGTCTGTCAGCAGCGAGTAAGGCCGGAAATGCGTGGGTGTGCTTCCCGGTACTGGCAGCCTGAACCTGCTTCAGATCGAGTTTCGTTAAAAATAATCCAGCGTGTCGGCTCGGAGATGTTAAAACAATCCAGGCGCGAACTGGTTAAAATGGACTTCCTTTACATTTAACAAGGCTGGGTAGAAAAGCTTGTAGAACACAAAAAGAGCATTCCAGTAATCTGGGTTAGAATCCATTTAGTGTAAACAAAAAATTATTACCCTTGATCCTGCTATGTACGTAGTATAGTTTCCATACAGTTTTCCTCTGTGGTGTGAAGCAAACACTAAATTGATTATATTTTTTGTTTTTCTCTCCAGATCATCTAAGAGCAAACTCAAACGAATTGAAATTGGGCAGTACTCGATACCAAACCGTCTACGCTGGATGCTGAACAACAAGAACCAAGTGGAAGAAATCAAGTAAGTCTTGAAGGTGCTTAACCAGAACCACACCAGACCAGCCTCGGTTTCGCTCGTGCACTACGTTGTAAATAATCACTGCTGGGTATGCTACTGCTCCTAACATGACACTCGTGTGTTAATTACACTAAAACCCTTTTCACACTACAGCAACCCACCCAGCAACTTAGACTCGGTTTTGCTCTTGTGTACTACATTGTAAATAATCACTGCTGGATATGCTACTGTTCCTAACATGACATTCGTGTGTTACATGTAATTACATTAAAAACCCTTTTCACACTACAGCAACTCACCCTGGGCGAACCTGCTGCTGCCGCGGTTTGAGTTTTTTATTTGTTTTAACCAGCTTGCGCCGGAGTACGTATATACACGCAAAGTTTTTCCCAGATTCAAAACGGATGACGGTTAAACACGTCACGAGCAAGGCCGGAAATGTCTGTCAGCAGCGAACAAGGCCGGAAACGCGTGGGTGTGCTTTATGGTACCATCGACCTGAACCCGCCTCGGATCGAGTTTCGATAAAATCAATCCCGCGCCTCGGCTTGTGTCGTTTCACGCTTGCTCCGTGCAAACTGGGCTTATTTTGATCAGTTACTACTATTTTGAATCCAAGGTCAAGAGTTTCAACCCCAGGTTGAAAAAACTCAACCCTGGTTTGGAACTCGACCCGGGTCGCATGTGTTGAACGCCGCATGTTTTCAACCCTGCGACAACTCTGAGATTTGTCTCGTGTGAAAAGGGCTTAAGAATTGGCATCCACGTAATATCGCGTCACATCACGTCAGCGATTTTATCCTAAATAACCTTTGACCTGGACTACTTTATCAAGATACCAAACTGGCTTATTATAACAGGCATGCAAATTTTCCTTGGAACAGCAGATTTGCGGTTTTTTTTGCCGCTGCAAATTGAAAAACAAAACTCTTGATGGAACCCAGGATAGGAAATGATTGCTTTAGCGAGGGGATAATTGACAAAAGTTGTGTATACATTTTCTTCTTTTTTGATCATGACTCAGGAAGGACATCCAACAGGCCTTAGCTTGGGCCAACTACAGCCACAAGCTGACCACCTTGCTGCACATTGAAGAATGCCAGATGGAAGTGGATATCAAGCGCTACGACATGAGAGGGGTCACCATGAGACAAGACGGCAGATTCCTCAGACTTCAAGTAAGCTTATTATTATCAATTCTTTCTGGCAATGAAACAAAGGTTTCCTCAAAAGCACCCAAGGCACAATAGCCCGCAAGCCTGAAGAAACATACAGAGAGAAGACAATGAGAAGAAGTTTTAGTTTTAGAGGTGGAAGGAAAACTCCAGAAGGACTTCTCCGGGGGGAATCTATGGAGTCAGGCAGGTACTGAAAACCCAATTGACATATTGGCCAAGGCGGGGTTCTAACCGGGTCACAGCGGTGAAAGGCGAGGAAAGAACCGCTGCGCCAACCTGAAACCAGACAACAAAAAATTTCATCTTATAAAAAGGCCAAATATTGTAAACTTTAAGCACGGTTTATACATCACGAGGCATTCGCTGCGATATTTGCAGGAGTTGACATGCGTTCAGCAATGGCGATTTTGAAGTGGGAAAACTTGCCACAACGTCACAATTTCCCTTTCATATGAGTATGAACTGGCATTAATTCCATAACGATGTGTTTTCACCTTGGTGCGATGACAAATTTCAGATTGGCATAATGTAGCCAAAAAAAGCCTTTTTTAAATTTTATTAAATCATTTGTTTTTAGAGGATGTAATCTATATTTGTCAAATATTTAAAAAAACAAACCTGTTTTTAACTGATTCGCGCCAGACGTATTTTGACATTGACCGTTGACGTTTGGAATCCCGGGAAAACTTTGCATGTATACACCAGGCCTTGAATTTGGGATTTTTTAGGGCAAGGCCACTTTGGCCTTGAATGAAGCAAAATTATGGAGGGCACCAAGGCAATATTTTTTTGGAGAAACAGAAAGGGCACGGAGGCTAAAATGAAAAAAAATCTTACGCTCCGGGTGCCGTGCATGCACTGTATTTACAATGCATCGTGTGGAAAATCATATTGAAATTTTAGGCTGTTCACTTTACGTGATCCTTGCGCGGCATTGTTGATTTTTCCGATTTTCTTCCTCACAAATTCAAGGCCGTTCATTCAGTAGGATAACTTCATCAACAACTTTAGAAAATATTGGAGCACCGGCCGCGTGCAGGGTGATCGTGACGACTATCGTTTGCCTCGTACACGAACACATGCGTAATGTGTACCGCGCGTGTAAATAGCACTGAGAAAAAGAAAGTCAGTTGACTTTGCACGTAAGATCTGTCGTACTTACTCCAGCTGCACCAGTGAGCTGCACGTGTGTGTACAAACACAGACATTATTTTTGCGGCGGGGTGACGCTGCTAGAAGTATCGGCACACTCCGAAAATCGCGAAGCTAGAATCAGTTTGTGTGCGCGATATATAACGTATGCAGCATAGGTATGCAGCCAGCGTACGCTATATTTATGTATAGCGTGCGCGCGCTAGGCCTGATCGCGAAGCTAGATTCAGTTTGTGTCGTTAACGTTGCTGCGTGCGCGATACGTAAAGTTCGTATGCAGCGATATTTTTTAGAACAATGATTCAGTGATTGGAATACTAACGTAAGGCTCAAGTCAAAGGATGGTTTTGCAAAAAAAGGGCACAACGGCCAAGGTAAAAATGGGGCAAGGCAAAACTGGCCGTGAAGACGACAATTTTTAGTGGGGCACCTCGGCCATTAAAAAGGCAACGACGGCAATGGCCGTCGTGGCCGTCGTTTAATTCAAGCCCTGTATACACGTCTTCCGACGCGAACTGGTTAACCAGGTGGTACTAGTTTCCTTTAATTATTAATACATTTTTCTCACATTTTCCCTAATTATTGTTCTGAAAATTATTTCAAACTTTATTTTAGTTAATTTTATTTTGCTATTATAAACTGAATTGACCTGAAATTTAATATCATTGGAGTTTTATAGCAGACCTGACATTTTTATCTGAATCACTAACTTAGAAGAAAACAGAAAAATTATAAGATTGTAATGTCAGCTCCTTTTACTATACATTTAAACAAGATTTAAAACTCTGACAGATCCCAGGTCTTGCCGAGAATCGCCCCTCGGTACTCAAGGGCGATCACCTCTTTGCCCGTCCCAGTGGTGACCCGGCAGGCAGCAGGACGTACAAGGGATACGTCCACCGTGTGGAGATGGAGGAAGTTGTGTTGGGTTTTTCAAAGGAGTGAGTTCCCGTCTCTTAAAAACCCTCCCTCTCTCAGTGCCGAAACAAACACAGATACCCTATCTATCGAAACCTATCAACTGAAACCTATCTATCGAAACCTATCAATCGATAGGTTTTAACAGTTCTGTAGACTGTACAGGGTGTCTCTTTAAAAAAATGCAACCATTGTTAACGGTAGGATACACCATTGGTAATTGCTTGAATTATCATGAATGGGTGGATTTTGGGGTTGTATTTTATAGTAAATCGCGTTTTAACTGACCTGTCCTAAGTTTTACAAGAAAATCACCAAAAAACTGCGTTTGTTTTCAACCGCTGTCGGGCAGTTGAATGTTCTTATCATATTATTGGGTTTTTTTGCGATCGCCGTCCGGCTTTATAAAATTTTATTTTTCGGAATAATTACAGGATATCTAGCGCGATCATTTTGCTGGATGCCTAGAATCATAATTTATTTTCAAATAAGTAAGATATTTCTTAATAATTTGGTAGTAAATATTTTCGATATCTGCAAATGGTGTATCCTACCTTTAAAGCTTCGATTATAGGAAAACCCAATATCATAACCTTACATATATGATATGGTACAGATTCGCTAGGGCATCAGCTTAAATTTGTAACTTACGAGGAACCATATGGCAAATATGGGTATATTGTTGGACCCTGATTCTGGATGCATGCCTAAACCCAGTGTAAAAGACAATAGGTTTTTGTTTAATAAGGGGCCAGTACCCATCCTAAACGGATTCCCACAAAACCTTGTGTTGGAGTTTGACTGGATGGTGATTATTGTTGGGGTTAGGCCAAAGAAGTACATGTTGTTAATATGGTCTTGACTTTTGGGGCCAATTTCATAAAGCTGCTAAGCACACAAATTTGCTTAGCACAAACAAAAAGGTTTTGCTTAGTACAAACAGAGAACCAGCCAAAACTTGATGTGCTTTTCATGCTGAGCAAAACATAGCTGAATACCTGTCACAAACAATATACTTCGCAATATACAATTGGTTTGTAACCCTGTTTTTGCCGTGGACAATTTGTCATACTGAGCATTTATTTTTGCTTAGCAGCTCCACAAAATTGGCCTTTTTGCTTAGTAGCTCCACAAAATTGGTCACTAGATATCTCGCTTCCAATCCTTTGTCCCCTATTCTCTTTTCCTTCCAGATTGACAGACAAGTTTGCCAAAGGTCTTAAGTTTAACATTGAGTTCACCTTTAACCGCCTGCCGCTGCGCTTTCAACACAATGCACTGAACGACGCCTCGGATCACGATATCGGGAGGGTTTTGTTCCCTTCGCCATCTTATATCGGGACCAAACAGAGACTCTGCAGTGTGCCTGACGAGGACATTGGGTAGGTCTTGGATACATTTTTTATCAATGTCCCCACTTTTTAGTATATCTTTATTTCGCTTATCAGGCAAGTATCCCAGCACCCTTCAAATGGAGTGCATTAGAGGGTGCAAACTTTCATCAGTTCAGAGTGCCGTGGTCTCGTGGTCTGGGGCATTGAATTTGTAATCTGTAGGTAAAGCTGCAGGTTGTGGGTTCGAGTCCGGCCTGGGATTACGGTGCGTGTGCCCTTGGGCAAGGCACATTGTCACTCGTTGCTTCTCTCCACCCAGGAGTGAATGGTGTACCCGTGAGTGCAGAGATGGTTGGTATTATTATCTGCTTTGCGCCGAAATGGCAGCATCGAGCTGTATACTCCCCAGGGAGTTGAAATAGCATTTGGAATGTTTCGTGGGCCCAGTGAGCAGGGGTAATAAGTTTAGCAGTATTGGCGGATACGTGTGCTTTATAAATATCCATTTTTATTATTATTATTATTATTATTATTATTATTATTATCTGCATAGACTCTAAAAGACTCAAAATGTTACGTTTATATCTGTTAAAAAACCAGAGTAAGTTGAATGGGGGATAAACTTTAGACAAGTATTGTTCTACCTTAGCCAGGTGTGTGCAGTCACTTCTTCTTATTGGCGATCAGATCAGTGGCTTTTGAGCCAAACTGCGTGTTATCAACATATCCAATCCAATCCAATCCAATCTGCATTTGTAAAGCGCCATCTATCTAGTTGCCTATTCCGAAGCGCTGTCAGGAACACCGGGGCAAAGCCCCTCCTCTTAGCGATAAGTGTTACTGGGTTCTTTTACGTGCATTACACAACACACAGGACCTCCAGCTTTACGTCCCATCCGAAAGACGAAGCAATAGTGGTTTAATTGCCTTGCTTAAGGACACACGTGTCGACACCGGGACTCGAACTCACGCTCTGCGGAACAGAAAACCGGGTTCTTAACCGCCCGGAACATATGTGGCTTGGAGCAGATTTGCTTGCAGCCAGATTTTTTCTGTTCAAATACTGGGTGGTGTTTTCCCCGCAGTACAGGCTCTCGACCAATATGAATGGGTAAAATGTATTTACGAAGACTGCTTTTTCTCACAAGCTCTAGGAACGCATAATATTTAAAAAAAAGTATTATCCCTGTACACAACTACAATTCAAATTCCATCAAAACCCATCAACCCATGATCATTGATTTTCAGGGAGTTTGCCAGACAGTTCTTCGACAAGAAGCTTGCCAGTAACATCGAGCAGATCAAGGCCGTCCAGCACATCGTGAGGGGAACCTCCCGCCCTGCCCCGTACCTCGTCTTTGGCCCTCCGGGCACTGGCAAAACTGTCACCATTGTAGAGGCAATCAAACAGGTTACGGCTTGTGATTATTACCCTAACCTCCCTGAATCCAACAAAATCTCTCACCTGTTTTTAGAGGATTTCGGCAGATTCAGGATACCTCCATATTCATCAAACTGGGGGTTTTGATGGATTGTGGATTGTAATCCGAGCGGTACTGCAGGATTTTGATGGATTCAGGATACCTCCATATTGAGCAGTCACCAATACAAACTGTTTGTACGTGACAAAATTGGTGGATTTGGCGGATTCAGGATATTTTCTAGTAAAAGAACTCTAGGGGTTATGGTTAAAACAACTGGATTACAGGGAGAAAGATTAGGTAATAAAGTGAACAAAATTGACCAGGAAAAATGGCAAGAATGTTTTTACTGGAATAGGTGAATTCTGTGCACATCATATCAGATCCACTGGATGCAATTTATCAATTTGTTTTTGTTTCAATCATTTTTTTCAAGAATGGTTTTATTAGGTCAAGGGTAATGATTATTCCTCAAATTCTCTTCACACAAGTGTGGGATTTTGAAATGATTGAGAAGGCCGGTCGTATGACACAAATGTGTTTTTTGTAGGATTGAGGCAGTAGTCGTCCCTCCAATGAACAAATTCATTAAATAACATGATTTTGTAGGATATCCAACTTTTTACATTGATGCAGTTGGAGGATTGTGTATGATTTAGAGTGCATTCTCGCCAAAAAAACCAGGGGGGTTAGACCTTAGCAATGCAAATTTAAAAGAATTGTACAAAGTTGATATTAATACCATTTAATTGTTAATAGCTATTAATACCAGTCAGTGCAGTTGCACTCATTATTGAGGTATTTTCTCTGTCTTCGTACTTACAAACTAGAATCTGGACCTCATCATGAGAATGTATTGAGGATAATTTCCATATGCATATTTATTGTTGGGCGCAAGCAAAGCTTCCCATACCTTCATGTGGCTGTGCTTGACTAAAATGCTCAATTTGAGAAAAATGAAAGATTTGTGAGGTATCCTGTAAAACCTCCTCGAGGTTAAACCTCCTCGAGGTTAAACCTCCTCGAGGTTAAACCCTCCTCGAGGTTAAACCCTCCTCGAGGTTAAACCCTCCTCGACGTTAAACCCTCCTCGAGGTTAAACCCTCCTCGAGGTTAAACCCTCCTCGAGGTTAAACCCTCCTCGAGGTTAAACCCTCCTCGAGGTTAAACCCTCCTCGAGGTTAAACCTCCGCGCGAGGTTAAACCTCCGCGCGAGGTTAAACCTCCGCGCGAGGTTAAACCTCCGCGCGAGGTTAAACCTCCGCTCGAGGTTGAACCTCCTCGAGGTTAAACCTCCTCGAGGTTAAACCTCCTCGAGGTTAAACCTCCTCGAGGTTAAACCTCTTTCAACCTGAACTTAACCTGTCTGTCTAATTTTACATTATCTTGTTACAAATGTGTGCAGAAACCTATTTGCATTTACATCTTTGTCATTTTATCTTCAGGTTTACAGTTTGATGCGAGGCAGTCGCATCTTAGCCTGCGCTCCTTCCAATAGTGCCGCCGATCTCATAGCGACCAGATTGTTGACTGGCGGCACACCGGTTGCCAAGACAACCATCATGAGGCTCAATGCCCTGAGTCGTGATTGGAGGACGGTGGATGAAACGTTAAAGGTTTGCAGGACTTCTAGTAGATTACGAAAAAAATCACCCCAACTACTTAAAAATAGTATATTACATAACAAAGCTTCTGCCACTTGTTCTTGTTGCACGTATGCACTACCCCTGTGCAGTATGTTCCATGATTGCTCAGTGAAGTGCATGTACAGTACACTATTGTACGTGTAACCCACGTAGTAGTTGATGTGTACGTATTTTATCTAACGCACGAATGTACGCCTGGTGCGTAGCAAAACTAGTGGCTGACAAGAGTATGAATGGATTATTCAGAATTTTCGCTTCAAAAGGTATAGTAATTGGGATTTTTAAAAAAATGACCATTCTTTCACGTTTGATTATTTTTTGCCAAAGCGTACTATATTCGATATTTGATTGTGTGCGTCGCGTAATATAAATTAGATTGTAGACCAGCTCCATACAATCGTCTTTGCAAACTCGATCCAGCGGTTTGTCTTTTTCCTTATTTCGCCGCAGGCTTTCCCAGGGAGCCAATCAGCAATCGCAGAACGGCGGTTGTTTACATACGCGTAATACATACTACGTCCACGCACAAAATTCTTTTGCGAAGCAGCTCTAATTAGATATGCAACGCAGGCCCGCGCGACTGCTGAATGGGTAGTTGACTGAGTGAAGACGCTATGTATATTCAAAAAGGTCACGCCCCATTGAAGCGAGTTTGCAAAGCGATTGCATGAGTTCGGGACCAGGGGCCACTTTCATAGAGCTGCTTAAGCATATAAATTGCTTAAGCACACAATATTCTTGCTTAGTATAACCAGCTTATTACCAACCCTAACTCCATTGTGATGTATATTGTTGTGATTGGTATTTAGCTGTTGTTAGCTTAGCATAACAATCGCATGGAATTTTGGCTTCTAACTTGATTTTACCAAGCAAGGGTGTCGGTGCTTAATCAACATTTTGTGCTAAAGGGGCCGTCCAAAGTTTTCAACATTTTTAAGGTCGTACAGAGAGTACTACTTTTCAAAACCATAGTCGTACTTTTCAACATTTGTTTTTTCATTGTTGATGCCCATGTTTTATATAACATTTTACATGTGTGCTGCACTGAGTACTACCAGCAATGTTATTCATGTTGCTGATGATCAATGCAAGTTAAACACAAAATCAGATGAACATTAAATGTTGTCAAAAACAATGTACACATACTTGTATTGTTTATTTTAAACATACAATCCTCAAACTATCAACTGGACTGCAACGATCGGACTGCAACAGGGCTAGGGCACAGTCCGTATTGATGTATGCGGGATTCGTACGTGTACACGTCATGGTTAACGTTGCGCTATACAAAATCATTGCCAACTCAGCCGCCGCGTCGTGTAGTGCGCGCGGGCGGCGTCGTACGTATAGCCAGAGATGCATCGGGTTTGTCTCTTTTTCGGAGTTGCACAATAGCTGTTACCAAGGTAAACCTCCCGAAGCAATCCTTTTGGAACAGCGAACTTTGTATCGCTTCTGATTTTAATGTTGGAAATTCTTTCGAGATAAAAAAAGAAGAAAACAAACCCAATTATATAATTTTCCTTAGCCCATTGTTCAATACAAAATCAACATTTTATTCACCATTTAAAGTCGTACGCGGCCCCCTCCCCCCCTCCCCCCCTGTCGTACGCTTTGTACGACCATTAAAATGATAAGAACTTTGGACGGCCCCTAAGCAGCTATATGAAATTAGCCCCTGGACTAATCGTGTGGTTAGTGGGCGCACTGTGTGAAAAGAATATGCAACGTGTACAATCAATTATCAAATACAGTCGTTTTTGGCAAAGACTAGTTCAAAATGTGTAAATTTGATTACAACAAATACAAAAATTTTGGTTTTTTTGGTGTCGGGGTGAAATGTTTCCCTGAAAAGCATCTTAATATTTGTGTACATTGTTGTTCAGGAGAAAGGTGTATGCAACTATGACAACTTGGGATCCAAAGACACATTCTACCCTCCAAAAGATGATCTCTTGGAAAAGAGGATTCTGATTACTACGCTGTGTACAGCAGGGAGGTAATGAACGATAGTTGTTTGGATGTTCATTTAATTGCAGATTTTAGTATCGTAATTAAAATTAATTTGGCTCTGTATGGACCCAACTCCAATTGATGGTTAAAGGTAGGATACACCATTGGTAATTGCTTGAATTATCATTAATGGGTAGATTTGGGGGGTTGTATTTCATAGTAGATATCGTTTAACTGACCTGTCCGAAGTTTTACAATCATAGATGCCGAGAAAAGCACGAAAAACAGCGTTTGTTTTCAACCGGCGTTGGGCAGTTATTCTTATGTTATCGGACGGCGATCGCGAATTTTTCTTTATAAAATTATATTTTTCGGAATAATTACAGGATATCTAGCGCAATCATTTTCCTGGATGCCTAGAATCATTATTTACTTACAAATGAGTAAGATATTTCTTAATAATTCGGTAGTAAATATTTTCGATATCTGCAAATGGTGTATCCTACCTTTAATCATGCTAGTAGAATAAAGATATTTGGGATTAAATTTGTTTTTGTGGATACATGTATATATCACAGTTTTATGTCGCAAAAAATGCTCAAAGTTCACAATGCACAACAAATTTACTCGTTAGAGCTTCCAATTGCAATCCGACATGGCAATTTTAAGAATGAGGAGTTGGTATTATTATACTGGTAGAAATTATACCGTATCATGACCGCACATTCAATTTTCACTGGGATGTATGCGAAACAGGTGCGACTTTCCAAGCTGCCAAGTTTCGAGTCATTTACTTATTACAGGCACTTCATTCTCAAGACAATTAATGCACTTTAATTGCACATCCTATTCATTTTATGAGAATGCAGGGTTATCTAGATAGCTGTAATATTGCAGAGGTCTGTGAATGCGACTGTCTTGTGATTGTTTGTGTTATTGTCACACAGACTTGCGACAGCTAAAGACTTTCCTTACGACCACTTCACTCACGTCTTCATAGACGAGGCTGGCCACGCCGTTGAACCAGAGGCCATTATATCTCTGTCCAACCTGCTCAACCCAAACCACCCCCATGGAGGTCAAGTGGTACTGGCCGGTGACCCCAAGCAACTGGGACCCATCTTGCGGTCACCGCTGGCCCTGGAACATGGACTAGGTAGGTACTGCTGGCCCTTGAACATGAACTAGGTGGGTGTCGCTGCCCCTGAAACATGGACTAGGTATGTACCACTGGAACATGAACTATGTGGGTATCGCTGGCCCTGGAACATGGACTAGGTAGGTACTGCTGGCCCTGGAATATGGACTAGGTGGGTACCGCTGCCCCTGAAACATGGACTAGGTATGTACCACTGGAACATGAACTATGTGGGTATCGCTGGCCCTGGATCATGGACTAGGTGGGTGCTGCAAGCCCTGGAATATGGACTAGGTGGGTACCGCTGCCCCTGAAACATGGACTAGGTATGTACCACTGGCCCTGGAACACGAACTAGGTGGGTGCCGCTGGCCCTGGATCATGGACTAGGTGGGTGCTGCAAGCCCTGGAATATGGACTAGGTGGGTACCGCTGCCCCTGAAACATGGACTAGGTATGTACCTACTTGGTTTGGGTCGGAAAAGCGACATTACTCCAGCCAACCGAATCCGCGGAAACGCTCAACCAATGACCAAAGCTGAATCATGTTTCTGGTCACGGTCGCTAAAACACGCCCTAGGTTTAAAAAGGCTTTCACAGTTTGTTTTTTCTTCCAACTTTAGAACAGTGTTGTCAACTTGTGCTAGATTGGTCAAAATGTCCATTCTCCAGTTTTAGGAGGATCCTGCTGGTCCCAATTAACAATATCCAACAACTTTCACTCGGTGCTCAAATCAACAAAATCCGAGGAAAGAACCACGAAGAAAGAACTGCGAGGAATGAACCGCGTCACCAACCTACTCCCCCAAAGGCTATGCCTGTGACTTTAATCTCCATTCGTTTGCATTGCTCAGGTCTGTCCCTCCTGGAGCGGCTCATGACAGAGTCTAGCCCTTACCAGCGACACGACGAAGAGCCACATTATGACTCCCGGGTCCTGACCAAGCTGCTGCGTAACTATCGCTCCCACCCTGCCATCCTGAAGCTGCCTAATCAGATGTTCTATGCAAATGAGCTGGAGGTCCACGCCGATGAGGTGGTGAGAAACTCCCTGTGCAGTTGGGACAGACTTCCGCAAAAGGTGATTTTTTTAAAATAATTCACTCAGCACTTCACAGCACTCTGTGCACAAGTACTTTTAGAACTGTGGTTTTTTTTAGAATTTTTTTACAGTAGGATACACCATTTGAAGATAACGGAAAAAAATATCATCGAATTATACAAAATTAAAACATAAAAAGAACCACTGCCCGACGCCAGTTGAAAACGAACGCATTTTTTTCTGCTTTTCTCAGCATCCAAAATAGTGTAAAACTTCGGACGGGTCAGTTAAAGCTAGAATACACCATTTGCGGATATCAACAAGATTTACTGCCAAATTATTGAGAAATATCTTACTTATTTGAAAGTAAATAATGATTGCAGGCATCCAGCAAAATGATTGTGCTAAATATCCCTTAATTGTTATTAAAAAAAAAAAAAAAAAAAACAACATCAGAACAACTGCTTTTCTTAACATCCATGATGTTCGGACAGGTTATTTAAAACGATTTTTACTATAAAATACACCCCCCCACCAAATCCACCCATTCAAGATAATTAGAGCAATTACCAATGGTGTATCCTTACCTTTAACAGGGAGACCAATTAAAATTGCTGTGGCAGACAATTGTTTCAATTTCATGGGAAACAGTAAAGGCTAGTTCATTCTTCACGCCGAACGCAAAGTGAATAATGATGTCATTAAACAATTGCTGCGAAATTTGCCAGGGTTGAAATGTGTTCAACATTTGCTTTCACGTCGAGCCTGAATCGGTCTCAATTCTCTCGTGACAAAATGTTCGGATGGATCGGCTGAATTCAAGTCCCTAAAGTGTAAAACGAAAAGGTGAAATTTTAACAGAATGTGAGCCATATTTTTAACCATCAAGGATCAAGGCACACAGAAACCAGGATGCAGTGGCATGTACTTTAATAGGACACGGTTAAAACAAAAACCCCCATCCAACCTAGTAATATGAGGCTATAATGGTTCTTCCAGACCCAGTGGCACCAAGGCCAACTGCATGGCTAGGCCCAGTTAATCTTGGCACAATCCAGCTGTTGTTTCACCCTGCTAAGTCGGCTAGAGGAGAACCTGAACAAGTCCAGCGCAAGCTTTATAATGCAGAAGATTGCAGCTGCCAACTGGCACGACTAGCACGGAGCAGGTCCCAACACAAAGTGCCCAGCCCCGTCTCGAACAACCACTCAACTTTTTCGTGAGGGCAATAACCCTAGTAAGGCCAGTACCCATCCACGTCATCAGACCATGATCGATCAAAGCCGATGTTAAGAGTCCAAACCGCACGAATTCGAGTAACACACAAGATTTGGGTGAGACCCTGAGATTTAATAGCGCTCTAACTGTGGTAAGATTGATGGCTCTGGCAGCAAGCTTTGAATTAAGGGGAACCTTAAATGTTAGTATAAAATAAACAGGAAAATCTTAAAGGTTAGTATCATCGTAAATGAGATGTAAAATACACAAAAGTGGCTAACTACAAAAGGAATATAGAAAATCAAAAGAAACTATATAAAATAAAAGGGCCTATATTCACTCGGTTACAAGAATTTAGCTCGCCTACATCGTTGGCTGTCGACTGAGTTGTGGGTGCTCTTGAACAACTACAGCGCAGCTTTCAACAAGCTTCTTATTTCTCTCATGCTGTTGAATGAAAGCCAGGCTGTAATTGGTCAGAAATGTTAAAGCGCCCTCAGTTGACAATCATCAATGACAGACAGCTGAGTAGGTATAACCCTTTTACACTCTGGTATTAATTCCTCAGTCACCGGATTATACACACGACTGCACAGCAGCCCTTGTCCAGTAGCTGCACTGCACAATAAACCTGATTGTGCAGCCGTGACATATGCCGTGTTCTATGGCAAAACACAGCATTCTTGACATATTAGCGGGCCGAGGCCATAGCTGCTCTCTGGTGTTAATTCAGTCTTTGATTCTTGAATGCCAGAACGAAACATGTGTTACTCCATACCTGACTGGTTTATCCCCAGGACTTTCCCATTCTGTTCCACGGGGTGGAAGGTAAGGACGAGCGGGAGGGACAGAGCCCCTCATTTTTCAACTCTGCCGAGGTGACGATCGTTGTGGAGTACGTGGAAAGTTTGCTGGCCAAGCGGGGAGGGCGGAAAATCAAGGAATCGGACATTGGAATTATTTCACCCTATCGTCGACAGGTCAGCAAAATTCTAAACTTTTTAATAATTTTAATACCAAATTATTTAGAAATATCTAATGATTCTAGGCGTCCAGCAAAATTATTGCGCTAGATATTCAGTAATTGTTATGAAATATCGGCGAAAAAAAATTAATATCATGATCGCCGGATGGCAATCGCAAAAAAACCAAAAAAACCATTAGAACTCTTGCCCTGGACGACGGTTGAAAACGAACTTGGTATCCATGATTGTAAAACTTCGAACAAGTCGGTTAAACGATATTTACTATAAAAAATCCCACCAAATCCACCCATTTATGATAATTCAAGCAATTACCGATAGTGTATCCTAACTTAAATACAACATGTATGTTAACTTAGACGATTTTTAAAAGGGTAAGGATGTGTATATTATGGTCGGATACGAAACTTTTTTCTACAGTTCTTAGACAGCATAGATTTTACGTTATGAAATACATTTTACAATTTGTCTGTTTTGCAAAAGGTGCAAAAGCTGCAGGCGGTTCTGAAGAAGCGTCACCACGGCGACATCAAGGTTGGCTCGGTGGAGGAATTTCAAGGTCAAGAGAGATTGGTCATCATCGTCTCGACGGTCCGCAGCACCAAACCAGAACACATCCAGATGGACATTGATTTCAAGCTGGGATTTGTTAAAAACCCTAAGGTTGGTCAAAGGCTGGTTTGTTGGAGAATATGTTTGTCATGTTATTGCTGCAACTGTCTTTGACGACCGTAACAAGGGTACTGCATAAACGCCAATGTAGCTATCACATGGCTGTCACGTGGCTGTCAGGTGGCTGTCAGGTGGCTGTCAGGTGGCTGTCAGGTGGCTGTCACGTGGCTGTCACGTGGCTGTCACATGGCTGTCACATGGCTGTCACGTGACTTTCACATGACTTCACCTGGTAATTTTCAGGCTTTCATGTACTCAACTATTTCTACTTTCCTACTTTCCTACTTTCCTACTTTCCTACTTTCCTACTTTCCTACTTTCCTACTGTCCTACATTTTTCAAGTTTTTCTACCTTGCTCCTACTTTTCCTTTTCTGAAATTCATACTATTTCCTCCCCCCCCCCCCTACTTTGTTGTCCCACAACATGAAAAAATGAAGTCTTATTGAACATTTTTTTATAACAGTGTTACGCTCGGTTCAGACAGGCGTTCCTCAGTTGCGCGGAACCAAATTAAAATCAAGTCGCTCCTGAGTCGCTCTAACAACTCCAGCAGACGATCGTTCGCCGTCTGGCGTGCCTTGTCGCCCTTATTCGTTTCGAGACTTAGGTATTTCCAACAATTTTTGTAATAACTGACCTTTATAGAGATATATGACGAAAAGAAGTGGCGTCGGGATACAATATTCTTTCTGGGATGACAGTCACCTTTTGCACTTTATAGTACAGCGGTGATTTTATACCTATTTTTAATTTGTTTATTTGAAGAGACTGAATGTGGCCATCACTCGTGCTAAGGCATTGCTAGTATTGATTGGTAACCCATACATGCTTAGCAAGGATGAATGCTGGAACAAGTAAGCAGTTTTGTTTTTTTAAGTATATTTAATAAGGAAAGGTAAAATCCGACTGTGTTGCTCTTTGATTGTCAGTAGAAATGACAATTTAAACAAATAGAAATTAAAAAGAACATACAAATTAACATTTGGTGTGTCCATGCTATTCTGATTCTGTTTGAATGTTCATAATAATTACGTTCATAATATGTTTATAATATGTTACCATCCACGACAAAAGGGCTGTTAAGTCGCCAGAGCTTATTTTGAGAAAAGGACCATTAAAATATGAGAAAAACAATATAAAAACTAAGAATTGTCATATTCAGTGTTACTTGTTGTAGCTAACCATAAATACCAACTATGTCTTGTAATAAGTCATTTTAAAGCTTATTTCTTGTAGATTTCATTTCTCTAAATAACTAAAAACGTCAAGATGCCTACTTTACAGCCCTTTTGTCGTGGATGGTCGCATATGTTCACACGATATGTTCACACGATATGTTCACACGATATGTTCACACGATATGTTCACACGATATGTTCACACGATATGTTCATACGATATGTTCATACGATATGTGACCTGTTCCAACGAAACCCGGACAAAGTCGACTTTTTAGTTTTTCAGATTTTGCTTTTTTCAAATTCTCTAGGTTCTCAGCTTTAAAATGATGTATCATTTACATATGTACCCCCACCCTATCTTCCCTGGGGTCTGGATTTATTGATAAAACCCTGACAACCTAATTATGAGATAAACGGCTTTGAAGTTCAGAAAAGCGTATTATTTCTATACACAAATGTTTCACAAAATTGACCAAAAAACACACTTCTGGTAGACGGATTTTGTTCAAATTTGGGGAGATTGTAGATTAATAGTGAGTGACTTGGGAAAACCTAAAACCTCAAAATGGTAAAATCCATCCCGAAATGACTTCAGGAGTACATTGTGACAAAACACATTGTGCGACTTTGTCCGGGTTTCGTTGGAACAGGTCACATATGTTCATACGATATGTTCATACGATATGTTCATACGATATGTTCATACGATATGTTCATACGATATGTTCATACGATATGTTCATACGATATGTTATCTAGAATGACCTGTGACCCATGTCATTCTGTGCACATGCGCAGTTAAAATACTGAACTGGCTTATTGGCATATTTATCCATAAAACCTTGTCTCCCCCCCCCCCGAAGATTCCTACAATACTGCTTGGAGAATAACGCCTATAGCGGATGCCACTTTGAGGAAGATGAAGACAACTTGGAAGAAATCATTCAAAAACTAGACACCCTAGAACTCAGCGATTTGGGTGGGTAGAACCGAAAGGAAATTCCCTTTTCCTTATTCGGCTTTGCTATCTCTGTCACTATTATTATTATTATTAGCTGTTTCTGCATTTCTGCCGAAACAGCCTTTGTTTTTGTGAGTTTTTTCCCCTTTTTTTTCTTCTATTTTTTTCCTTTTTCAGACTCCTCTCCTTAGGGTTTGTACATGTTTTCCTTAACCAATACACTTTGACACTTTGGTAAATCCAATCAACTTCAGACTTGGCACACACTTAGACCACCACCCACAGATGGTTCTAGAAGAAATTTGCCACGATGACGTCAACAGGGGGTTGTGTGATGTCATCGGGAGTCATGCGACATCATCGGGAGTCATGTGACGTCACGTTAATTGTGCAATTTTCAAGACCCAATATCTCCGGAAGTACAATTCCGATTCGGTTCAAACTTGTTAAGACGGTATTTTGAGATGTACACAAATTAAGATGATGTCATGATGACGTCATCATGGGATTTTATATAAACTTTGGTGTTTTGGGACCTTTAGCCATATATCATCAATGGAATATTTGTAATAGGCTTATTGGGTCATATGTATTTACACAAAAATGTGACAGATGTGTGACGTCATGATGACGTCATCAAAACACACAAATAAAGTGCTCTCGTCATGAAACTTGGTGGGTAGGTAGATACTGTCACTAGTAAATATCTAAAAACGTCAAGATGCCTACTTTGTACACGTTTTCTTTAATCAATACATTAAAGGTATATTTCTCAAAGTTTTAAATCAAGTTTTTTGTGTCATTTACGTCACTTTTGTTATCAATGAAATTAATACTAATGAAAAGATTATCCCTCCATTGGTGTAGGTAATTGTGGCATCCGAAGCATACTTGTCTTTTGTTTTTGTGGGCCACCCTTGTATTTATATAATCGTTTTCATGTTTGTAGTGGATAAACCTGAAGCCAGCGAGGACCAAGGAGTCAGTGCAGTCACGGAGCAGCTGGAGCCAGAGTGGCGAGGGGAGGTGTAAGCTCAGGAGACGGTATCAACTCCTCTGAGAGGCTGCTGGATACTTGCTTGCATGGAGATGTCCGTTGAGGTGTCGCGTTTAAACCCTTACTCTGCCAGGTGAGTGCGCGGTACATGAGGTGTCAGTCTGTGGGACCTTCGCTCGATCCTGCCGCCCATACTGGGCTGCTGGGAAACACTGATGCAGCTTCACAGGATTCTGTGAAGGAAACGCACGTCATTCTGGGTAGCGTACCACACCCTGTCAAATTGCATGCGGTGTAGCAGAGCCGCAGAACTGGTAACCACCAGTTCACAGTTCACACAAAATCTATCCAATCAGGGCGCTAGTCCCATGAAGTTAGTTCCATGAAACATACCACAGTTGTATATCCTGCCATTGGTGACCGGAGGCTCAGAGGCAATCAGAGGCTCAGAGGCAATCGGAGGCTCTGAGGCAATCGGAGGCTCTGAGGCAATCGGAGGCTCTGAGGCAATCGGAGGCTCTGAGGCAATCGGAGGCTCTGAGGCAATCGGAGGCTCTGAGGCAATCGGAGGCTCTGAGGCAATCGGAGGCTCTGAGGCAATCGGAGGCTCTGAGGCAATCGGAGGCTCTGAGGCAATCGGAGGCTCTGAGGCAATCGGAGGCTCTGAGGCAATCGGAGGCTCTGAGGCAATCGGGCCTTGAGAGTTTCTGACCTGATGGATCTTGCCAAATCGAGCAGGCTTCTCATTTTACAAAGTGTTTGAATCTTGTTGCGTTTATCAGGGTTTCAAGGCAAATTACCGTCAGAGGGTTAGGGCTGAAATTCCTCACCTTCTAGGTTTGCGAACAGTCAAGCAAGGAAGTCTGAAAGAATACAAGTCCTAGAGTTAAGAAATTCAGCAGATGATTGAATTTTTTTTTCTTTCAAATTTTACTTTCATTTACCATCTATATTTTTAACTTTATCTAGCTTGTATTGTAAATATTCTGTAAAGACAATTTACACTTTTTACTGTCTTTTACTAAACTAACTGTCTTTTTACATGACTTTTAATACATTTTTCTTAGCATTTTTGCTATGAAGATAAGTTAGTCTGTCACTCTTTTACCTCGAAACGATTGGGATTTCTACCCACATAAACAGTTGTTAGGCTGTTTTTTCTGGAGTATATTCAAATAATGCAAAACTGCATTCGAAAAATGGAAGATTTGGGTATTTTTGATTAAATCTACAATACCCAATTCTTTCAAATTGCAGTTTTTAACATATTATTTGTCAACTTTTTTATGGCAGTGTAAAGTAAAAAAAAAAAAACTTAACAAATTTTATGAATTATTTGCTGTAGGAACTGCCGTTACAATTTTGTTATTAACTCATTGCTTCTTATCTAGGAGAATTTGAATTGCCATTTCATCTGAATGTTTCAGCCAGAAAATGTTGTATTTTAAAATATGCCATTTTGTTAAATACAAAAATTGTCTATTTTAGACCTGTTATTTTTAATGATCAATAACAAAAAACTTGCCAAAATTTCACTGCACCACAACAAAATGTAATCAATTCAAAATAACAAAAACAACTCATTGTGAGCACAAGGAACTACAAATTAACTGTGTGCTGTTCAACAGAAGGTACATGTACATACATGTATACAGTCAACTCTCGTTAGTGCATACTCAGCCGTACCTAAACAAAATGTTTGTTATAATAGAAGTTTGTATTAAAGGGCACCAAGTTCTGAAATTCCCGAAAATTTCACGTTTTGGATTGTTTACTTATCCTATTTTTAACATATATGACCTGGCACCACGAAATGAGCGAAAAGTCGCACATTGGCCGAAACATAAAAACAACCCTTCTTTATCATATTCCAAAATGTTATAGCTCAATTAAAACACATGTATTTTTTTTGTGGCTGAATTGCACCGAGTGATAGTATAGTTGGCACGGTTCACGGATTTAGAACTCTGTTTTCTCAAAACATGGGAGCATGACTTTTTGGCAAGGGTGCCATTTCAAAAGAGTATAGCGGCAGCTACAGCAACACACAATACATCATTTGAAAGCTTAGGACTTTTTCTTTCTAGAAATGTAATAAAGTCAACTTTTTTATTTTGCGACTTTTCACCCGTTTCGTGGTGCCACATATGGTTAAAAGGAAAACAACCTAATGTCTTACCATTCCCAAGAAAAGACGGGAAAAAACCTAGTAGTTTACAACAGACACGACGGTGTATGCGTACATTTCTCCTGTCGTTTTCATTCAATTTACGATACACGTTGTGTGCGTCCATTAATTACACACAGCACCAGTGCACAAAATGCGGTAAAAGGTAAAACACATTTTGGCTGGAATAATGACAACACACAAACAACTCGAATTTTGGGGCTCAGAAAAGTGACCCCAGAAAAGTGACCCCAGAAACTTGTTCTACCGACCCAAGAATAACACAAAAATGCCCAGTTTTTAAAGAATAGTTGTGTAGATGTTTATATTCCACAATTGTCTGTGTATATAAATGTATCTCGAATTCACTTTATTTTTTTTACATGGTTGACATTCCGTGAATAGAAATGTTTTTCTACTGTTCTATCAGAATAAAAATACATTGTACTGAAAAGTTGTAATCATTGCTTTATTTGTCTTTTCTTTTTAATTTTGTTTTGTTTATGGTTTATGGTAATGTGAGCCCCCTTTGCCCTAAAGGAAGGCATCTATAGCCTTTTTAACGCTCTCACTAACAATATTAACTACAGATAATTTCATGGATGGTGATTGACATTAACCTTTAGCCCCCCCACCCAACAACAACAACAACAACAACAACAAAACAAAAAAATGCCAGTTCTGCTTTCGATTTCATGACAATTGAAAAAAGGGGAAGGTAGGTAGGGACATTTTGTAATACAATTTGTTTGTGCACATTATAATATAGGTCTGTGTACGAACCTTGTGTTGACTATCCTTGTCATGGTTAATCTTGCATTTTTATTAAAATTAGCTAAATGTGACCTTTTTAAAAATTAAAAAATGTAAGGGGTCAGCCTTGCATTCTAGGCCTATTCCGAATAGAAGCGAGGGCTACATTTTGACCTGGCCCTAGTCATAGTCTAGGTTCATAGTCTTGGCGTGTTTATGCGTCATCCGTTTTGAATTTGGGGAAATGTTTGCGCTTATATACGTCATCCGGCGCGAACTGGTTAATGAGCCGCCCACGCGTTAATAGTCCGAAAACTCGACTAATTTTATGTCGAGGGCGCGCTACACAAATAGAAGTCACCAGCAAAGCGCGGGCTCAAAAGGAAACAACGCAAAATCTGACAAACGGCGCTGCCTCGCGCGCACTCGGGAGTAGGGTGGCAATGTATATGTTTTTCATTGGAAATTTAAAATGTTAAATACAATTGTCTTGTTTGCATTGGGTAAGAATTTTTCAAAAAAGGCATCGTTCAACCCACCATTTTAATAAGATCGTGAAAGTATATGCGTTTTAGCCCTTAGGTCTATGGGAATTTATTTGCTCCGTTTCACCAAAAGGGCTCTGTGTTAAGCCCCGGTCACAACGGATTGTACGAAATGTTGTCGTGGTAAGGCCTGGTCACAACGAACCCACGACGCATTTGTTCCACGACACGACATAAAATTTGGGCACAATGTGGGCCATCGGGGGTCGTCGCAAGACAGTCCTACGAAATTTCGAGCATCGTGGCATCGATGTACGTACATGTACGTATGGACGGGTAATGACGCCTTGATCAAGGCTAAAGAAAACTATGCATAGAAAGTTCAAGAAATTTAAAAATCGTATTATTCTCTATTCCACATATACCCAGCAGGATATGTGGCAGAGGGGTACCCGCCTCTTATCCCTATACTTTATAGGCACTTAACGCTATTGTAACCTAACCCAGCCCCTTTGAAACCTAAAAGGAATTCCTAAGATTCCGGGAACACAATGGTCAACACAAAAGAGGGGGGGTTTTCTCCGCCACATATCGTGCTTCATATGATTCCACATCTTGTGAAAGTCCAAGGGTGGCATCGAAATTGATTTAGAAATTACAAGTCGATTTGCAAGCAGGGGGGGGGGGGGGGACCTCAAAATACGTTTGCACTTTCACAAACATAGCATTCAAATGTATTGTAACGTCGAGCGACACATCAGAGCCAACACACCCCGCTTGCGTACATTGACCGACTCCCATATAGGACTCTTCACCCTGGCGAATTAAGCCGTTGAACTAACTCCGGTTGGTATTTGAAGACTATAATTTAATTCTTTTAAAGATAAGATTGCGAAATTGAGCGGGTTAAAACTGCGAAAAAAAAAGAAAAAAAAAACATCGGCCAGGACGAGGACTCGAACCCAGGCGACGAAACGCCGCAAACGAGGAGCCTAACCACTCGGCCATTGGACCACCAGTCGACATTGTTTCAAATCGATGTGACTTATGTTTGAAAACTGGAGTATTAGCTCCAGTATAGAATGAAGAAAAAAAAGTTATCTGGTGTTGACCAAGCATTCAGGGGATCGAACCCATGACTTTACTCATTGAACGACCACCCATATATTACTCTTTTGGGTTCTAGGATTCCCGGCCCACCACACATCCTTCCCTGTCCATGTTCATGTAACCCGCGGCCGCGCAACCGTAAAGGGAGGACTGACGGAGCGAGGCCCTAGCTCTTGCCGCCTATGCAAGCAAACGAGCTCCGTCCCTATACTAAGGTGCGCACCTGAACTCCGCGGACAGTACCAGCCTGACGAATTAAGCCGCTGAGCTAACTCCGGTTGGTGATTGAAGACGATCAATTAATTCTTTTATAGATAAGATTGCGAAATCGCGCGCGTTAAAACCGAGAAAAAAATGAAGTCGGGCAGAACGGGGACTCGAACCCAGGCGATGGAACCCCGCAGACGAGGAGCCTAACCACTCGGCCATTCCACTACCAGTCAACACTGTTTGAAATCGATGTGACTTAATAGGTTTGGAAGCTGGAGTAATGGCTCTATCCTATATCTGCTCAAAGGAAGAAGAAGGAGAAACTGTGTTTTCAGGGTTAATGAACCGCCCACGCATTAATTGCCCGAAAATTCGACTTATTTTATGCCGATAGAGGGCGCGCCACACAAATAGAAGTCACCAGCAAAGCGAGGGCTCAAAGGAAACAACACCAAATCAGACAAACGGCGCTGCCTCTCGACACTCGGGAGTATGTTGGCAATGTATATATTTTTCATTGGAAATTTAGGAATTTAAATAAAATTGTCTTGTTTGCATTGGGTAAGAATTTTTCAAAAAAAATCTTCGGTCAACCCACCAAAAATTGAAAAGAATATGACATGCTGGTCGTCATGTTTCTGTAGTCCCTGAACACGTGAGAGTTCTAAGTATTAATAAGATCGTGAAAGTTTATGCGTTTTAGCCCTTAGGTCTATGGGAATTGATTTGCTCCGTTTCACCCAAAGGGCTCTGTGTTCCTAAACCCCGGTCACAACGGATCGTACGAAATGTTGTCGTGGTAAAGCCTGGTCACAACGAACCCACGGCGCATTTGTTCCACGACACGACATAAAATTTGGGCACAATGTGGGTCATCGGGGGTCGTCGCAAGACAGTCCTACGAAATTTCGAGCATCGTGGCATCGATGTACGTACATGTAGGTACGGACGGGTAATGACGCCTTGATCAAGGCTAAAGAAAACTATGCATAGAAAGTTCAAGAAATTTAAAAATCGTATTATTCTCTATTCCACATATACCCAGCAGGATATGTGGCAGAGGGGTACCCGCCTCTTATCCCTATATCTTATAGGCACTCAACACTATTGTAACCTAACCCATCCCCCCTTGAAACCTAAAAGGAATTCCTGAGATTCCGGGAACACAATGGTCAACACAAAAGGGGGGGGGGGGTTTTCTCCGCCACATATCGTGCTTCATATGATTCCACATCTTGTGAAAGTCCAAGGGTGGCATCGAAATGGATTTAGAAATTACAAGTCGATTTGCAAGCGGGGGGGGGGGGGGGGGGGGGGGGGGGGGACTACATTGTACGTTTGCACTTTCACAAACATAGCATTCAAATGTATTGTAACGTCGAGCGACACATCAGAGCCAACACACCCCGCTTGCGTACATTGACCGACTCCCATATAGGACTCTTCACCCTGGCGAATTAAGCCGTTGAACTAACTCCGGTTGGTATTTGAAGACTATAATTTAATTCTTTTAAAGATAAGATTGCGAAATTGAGCGGGTTAAAACTGCGAAAAAAAAGAAGAAAAAAAACATCGGCCAGGACGAGGACTCGAACCCAGGCGACGAAACGCCGCAAACGAGGAGCCTAACCACTCGGCCATTGGACCACCAGTCGACATTGTTTCAAATCGATGTGACTTATGTTTGAAAACTGGAGTATTAGCTCCAGTATAGAATGAAGAAAAAAAAGTTATCTGGTGTTGACCAAGCATTCAGGGGATCGAACCCATGACTTTACTCATTGAACGACCACCCATATAGGACTCTTTTGGGTTCTAGGATTCCCGGCCCACCACACATCCTTCCCTGTCCATGTTCATGTAACCCGTAGGCCGCGCAACCGTAAAGGGAGGACTGACGGAGCGAGGCCCTAGCTCTTGCCGCCTATGCAAGCAAACGAGCTCCGTCCCTATACTAAGGTGCGCACCTGAACTCCGCGGACAGTACCAGCCTGACGAATTAAGCCGCTGAGCTAACTCCGGTTGGTGATTGAAGACGATCAATTAATTCTTTTATAGATAAGATTGCGAAATCGCGCGCGTTAAAACCGAGAAAAAAATGAAGTCGGGCAGAACGGGGACTCGAACCCAGGCGATGGAACCCGGCAGACGAGGAGCCTAACCACTCGGCCATTCCACTACCAGTCAACACTGTTTGAAATCGATGTGACTTAATAGGTTTGGAAGCTGGAGTAATGGCTCTATCCTATATCTGCTCAAAGGAAGAAGGAGAAACTGTGTTTTCAGGGTTAATGAACCGCCCACGCATTAATTGCCCGAAAATTCGACTTATTTTATGCCGATAGAGGGCGCGTCACACAAATAGAAGTCACCAGCAAAGCGAGGGCTCAAAGGAAACAACACCAAATCAGACAAACGGCGCTGCCTCTCGACACTCGGGAGTATGTTGGCAATGTATATATTTTTCATTGGAAATTTAGGAATTTAAATAAAATTGTCTTGTTTGCATTGGGTAAGAATTTTTCAAAAAAAATCTTCGGTCAACCCACCAAAAATTGAAAAGAATATGACATGCTGGTCGTCATGTTTCTGTAGTCCCTGAACACGTGAGAGTTCTAAGTATTAATAAGATCGTGAAAGTTTATGCGTTTTAGCCCTTAGGTCTATGGGAATTGATTTGCTCCGTTTCACCCAAAGGGCTCTGTGTTCATAAACCCCGGTCACAACGGATCGTACGAAATGTTGTCGTGGTAAAGCCTGGTCACAACGAACCCACGGCGCATTTGTTCCACGACACGACATAAAATTTGGGCACAATGTGGGTCATCGGGGGTCGTCGCAAGACAGTCCTACGAAATTTCGAGCATCGTGGCATCGATGTACGTACATGTAGGTACGGACGGGTAATGACGCCTTGATCAAGGCTAAAGAAAACTATGCATAGAAAGTTCAAGAAATTTAAAAATCGTATTATTATCCTCTATTCCACATATACCCAGCAGGATATGTGGCAGAGGGGTACCCGCCTCTTATCCCTATATCTTATAGGCACTCAACACTATTGTAACCTAACCCATCCCCCCTTGAAACCTAAAAGGAATTCCTGAGATTCCGGGAACACAATGGTCAACACAAAAGAGGGGGGGTTTTCTCCGCCACATATCGTGCTTCATATGATTCCACATCTTGTGAAAGTCCAAGGGTGGCATCGAAATGGATTTAGAAATTACAAGTCGATTTGCAAGCGGGGGGGGGGGGGGGGGGACTACATTGTACGTTTGCACTTTCACAAACATAGCATTCAAATGTATTGTAACGTCGAGCGACATGCGTACATTGACCGACTCCCATATAGGACTCTTCACCCTGGCGAATTAAGCCGTTGAACTAACTCCGGTTGGTATTTGAAGACTATAATTTAATTCTTTTAAAGATAAGATTGCGAAATTGAGCGGGTTAAAACTGCAAAAAAAAAGGAAAAAAAAACATCGGCCAGGACGAGGACTCGAACCCAGGCGACGAAACGCCGCAAACGAGGAGCCTAACCACTCGGCCATTGGACTACCAGTCGACATTGTTTCAAATCGATGTGACTTATGTTTGAAAACTGGAGTATTAGCTCCAGTATAGAATGAAGAAAAAAAAGTTATCTGGTGTTGACCAAGCATTCAGGGGATCGAACCCATGACTTTACTCATTGAACGACCACCCATATAGGACTCTTTTGGGTTCTAGGATTCCCGGCCCACCACACATCCTTCCCTGTCCATGTTCATGTAACCCGTAGGCCGCGCAACCGTAAAGGGAGGACTGACGGAGCGAGGCCCTAGCTCTTGCCGCCTATGCAAGCAAACGAGCTCCGTCCCTATACTAAGGTGCGCACCTGAACTCCGCGGACAGTACCAGCCTGACGAATTAAGCCGCTGAGCTAACTCCGGTTGGTGATTGAAGACGATCAATTAATTCTTTTATAGATAAGATTGCGAAATCGCGCGCGTTAAAACCGAGGAAAAAATGACGTCGGGCAGAACGGGGACTCGAACCCAGGCGATGGAACCCCGCAGACGAGGAGCCTAACCACTCGGCCATTCCACTACCAGTCAACACTGTTTGAAATCGATGTGACTTAATAGGTTTGGAAGCTGGAGTAATGGCTCTATCCTATATCTGCTCAAAGGAAGAAGGAGAAACTGTGTTTTCAGGGTTAATGAACCGCCCACGCATTAATTGCCCGAAAATTCGACTTATTTTATGACGATAGAGGGCGCGCCACACAAATAGAAGTCACCAGCAAAGCGAGGGCTCAAAGGAAACAACACCAAATCAGACAAACGGCGCTGCCTCTCGACACTCGGGAGTATGTTGGCAATGTATATATTTTTCATTGGAAATTTAGGAATTTAAATAAAATTGTCTTGTTTGCATTGGGTAAGAATTTTTCAAAAAAAATCTTCGGTCAACCCACCAAAAATTGAAAAGAATATGACATGCTGGTCGTCATGTTTCTGTAGTCCCTGAACACGTGAGAGTTCTAAGTATTAATAAGATCGTGAAAGTTTATGCGTTTTAGCCCTTAGGTCTATGGGAATTGATTTGCTCCGTTTCACCCAAAGGGCTCTGTGTTCCTAAACCCCGGTCACAACGGATCGTACGAAATGTTGTCGTGGTAAAGCCTGGTCACAACGAACCCACGGCGCATTTGTTCCACGACACGACATAAAATTTGGGCACAATGTGGGTCATCGGGGGTCGTCGCAAGACAGTCCTACGAAATTTCGAGCATCGTGGCATCGATGTACGTACATGTAGGTACGGACGGGTAATGACGCCTTGATCAAGGCTAAAGAAAACTATGCATAGAAAGTTCAAGAAATTTAAAAATCGTATTATTATCCTCTATTCCACATATACCCAGCAGGATATGTGGCAGAGGGGTACCCGCCTCTTATCCCTATATCTTATAGGCACTCAACACTATTGTAACCTAACCCATCCCCCCTTGAAACCTAAAAGGAATTCCTGAGATTCCGGGAACACAATGGTCAACACAAAAGGGGGGGGGGGGGGGGTTTTCTCCGCCACATATCGTGCTTCATATGATTCCACATCTTGTGAAAGTCCAAGGGTGGCATCGAAATGGATTTAGAAATTACAAGTCGATTTGCAAGCGGGGGGGGGGGGGGGGGGGGGGGGGGGGGGGGGGGGGACTACATTGTACGTTTGCACTTTCACAAACATAGCATTCAAATGTATTGTAACGTCGAGCGACATGCGTACATTGACCGACTCCCATATAGGACTCTTCACCCTGGCGAATTAAGCCGTTGAACTAACTCCGGTTGGTATTTGAAGACTATAATTTAATTCTTTTAAAGATAAGATTGCGAAATTGAGCGGGTTAAAACTGCAAAAAAAAAGGGAAAAAAAAACATCGGCCAGGACGAGGACTCGAACCCAGGCGACGAAACGCCGCAAACGAGGAGCCTAACCAGTCGGCCATTGGACTACCAGTCGACATTGTTTCAAATCGATGTGACTTATGTTTGAAAACTGGAGTATTAGCTCCAGTATAGAATGAAGAAAAAAAAGTTATCTGGTGTTGACCAAGCATTCAGGGGATCGAACCCATGACTTTACTCATTGAACGACCACCCATATAGGACTCTTTTGGGTTCTAGGAATCCCGGCCCACCACACATCCTTCCCTGTCCATGTTCATGTAACCCGTAGGCCGCGCAACCGTAAAGGGAGTACTGACGGAGCGAGGCCCTAGCTCTTGCCGCCTATGCAAGCAAACGAGCTCCGTCCCTATACTAAGGTGCGCACCTGAACTCCGCGGACAGTACCAGCCTGACGAATTAAGCCGCTGAGCTAACTCCGGTTGGTGATTGAAGACGATCAATTAATTCTTTTATAGATAAGATTGCGAAATCGCGCGCGTTAAAACCGAGGAAAAAATGACGTCGGGCAGAACGCGGACTCGAACCCAGGCGATGGAACCCCGCAGACGAGGAGCCTAACCACTCGGCCATTGCACTACCAGTCAACACTGTTTGAAATCGATGTGACTTAATAGGTTTGGAAGCTGGAGTAATGGCTCTATCCTATATCTGCTCAAAGGAAGAAGGAGAAACTGTGTTTTCAGGGTTAATGAACCGCCCACGCATTAATTGCCCGAAAATTCGACTTATTTTATGCCGATAGAGGGCGCGCCACACAAATAGAAGTCACCAGCAAAGCGAGGGCTCAAAGGAAACAACACCAAATCAGACAAACGGCGCTGCCTCTCGACACTAGGGAGTATGTTGGCAATGTATATATTTTTCATTGGAAATTTAGGAATTTAAATAAAATTGTCTTGTTTGCATTGGGTAAGAATTTTTCAAAACAAATCTTCGGTCAACCCACCAAAAATTGAAAAGAATATGACATGCTGGTCGTCATGTTTCTGTAGTCCCTGAACACGTGAGAGTTCTAAGTATTAATAAGATCGTGAAAGTTTATGCGTTTTAGCCCTTAGGTCTATGGGAATTGATTTGCTCCGTTTCACCCAAAGGGCTCTGTGTTCCTAAACCCCGGTCACAACGGATCGTACGAAATGTTGTCGTGGTAAAGCCTGGTCACAACGAACCCACGGCGCATTTGTTCCACGACACGACATAAAATTTGGGCACAATGTGGGTCATCGGGGGTCGTCGCAAGAAAGTCCTACGAAATTTCGAGCATCGTGGCATCGATGTACGTACATGTAGATACGGACGGGTAATGACGCCTTGATCAAGGCTAAAGAAAACTATGCATAGAAAGTTCAAGAAATTTAAAAATCGTATTATTCTCTATTCCACATATACCCAGCAGGATATGTGGCAGAGGGGTACCCGCCTCTTATCCCTATATCTTATAGGCACTCAACACTATTGTAACCTAACCCATCCCCCCTTGAAACCTAAAAGGAATTCCTGAGATTCCGGGAACACAATGGTCAACACAAAAGAGGGGGGGTTTTCTCCGCCACATATCGTGCTTCATATGATTCCACATCTTGTGAAAGTCCAAGGGTGGCATCGAAATGGATTTAGAAATTACAAGTCGATTTGCAAGCGGGGGGGGGGGGGGGGACTACATTGTACGTTTGCACTTTCACAAACATAGCATTCAAATGTATTGTAACGTCGAGCGACATGCGTACATTGACCGACTCCCATATAGGACTCTTCACCCTGGCGAATTAAGCCGTTGAACTAACTCCGGTTGGTATTTGAAGACTATAATTTAATTCTTTTAAAGATAAGATTGCGAAATTGAGCGGGTTAAAACTGCAAAAAAAAAGGGAAAAAAAAACATCGGCCAGGACGAGGACTCGAACCCAGGCGACGAAACGCCGCAAACGAGGAGCCTAACCAGTCGGCCATTGGACTACCAGTCGACATTGTTTCAAATCGATGTGACTTATGTTTGAAAACTGGAGTATTAGCTCCAGTATAGAATGAAGAAAAAAAAGTTATCTGGTGTTGACCAAGCATTCAGGGGATCGAACCCATGACTTTACTCATTGAACGACCACCCATATAGGACTCTTTTGGGTTCTAGGAATCCCGGCCCACCACACATCCTTCCCTGTCCATGTTCATGTAACCCGTAGGCCGCGCAACCGTAAAGGGAGTACTGACGGAGCGAGGCCCTAGCTCTTGCCGCCTATGCAAGCAAACGAGCTCCGTCCCTATACTAAGGTGCGCACCTGAACTCCGCGGACAGTACCAGCCTGACGAATTAAGCCGCTGAGCTAACTCCGGTTGGTGATTGAAGACGATCAATTAATTCTTTTATAGATAAGATTGCGAAATCGCGCGCGTTAAAACCGAGGAAAAAATGACGTCGGGCAGAACGCGGACTCGAACCCAGGCGATGGAACCCCGCAGACGAGGAGCCTAACCACTCGGCCATTGCACTACCAGTCAACACTGTTTGAAATCGATGTGACTTAATAGGTTTGGAAGCTGGAGTAATGGCTCTATCCTATATCTGCTCAAAGGAAGAAGGAGAAACTGTGTTTTCAGGGTTAATGAACCGCCCACGCATTAATTGCCCGAAAATTCGACTTATTTTATGCCGATAGAGGGCGCGCCACACAAATAGAAGTCACCAGCAAAGCGAGGGCTCAAAGGAAACAACACCAAATCAGACAAACGGCGCTGCCTCTCGACACTAGGGAGTATGTTGGCAATGTATATATTTTTCATTGGAAATTTAGGAATTTAAATAAAATTGTCTTGTTTGCATTGGGTAAGAATTTTTCAAAACAAATCTTCGGTCAACCCACCAAAAATTGAAAAGAATATGACATGCTGGTCGTCATGTTTCTGTAGTCCCTGAACACGTGAGAGTTCTAAGTATTAATAAGATCGTGAAAGTTTATGCGTTTTAGCCCTTAGGTCTATGGGAATTGATTTGCTCCGTTTCACCCAAAGGGCTCTGTGTTCCTAAACCCCGGTCACAACGGATCGTACGAAATGTTGTCGTGGTAAAGCCTGGTCACAACGAACCCACGGCGCATTTGTTCCACGACACGACATAAAATTTGGGCACAATGTGGGTCATCGGGGGTCGTCGCAAGAAAGTCCTACGAAATTTCGAGCATCGTGGCATCGATGTACGTACATGTAGATACGGACGGGTAATGACGCCTTGATCAAGGCTAAAGAAAACTATGCATAGAAAGTTCAAGAAATTTAAAAATCGTATTATTCTCTATTCCACATATACCCAGCAGGATATGTGGCAGAGGGGTACCCGCCTCTTATCCCTATATCTTATAGGCACTCAACACTATTGTAACCTAACCCATCCCCCCTTGAAACCTAAAAGGAATTCCTGAGATTCCGGGAACACAATGGTCAACACAAAAGAGGGGGGGTTTTCTCCGCCACATATCGTGCTTCATATGATTCCACATCTTGTGAAAGTCCAAGGGTGGCATCGAAATGGATTTAGAAATTACAAGTCGATTTGCAAGCGGGGGGGGGGGGGGGGGGGGACTACATTGTACGTTTGCACTTTCACAAACATAGCATTCAAATGTATTGTAACGTCGAGCGACATGCGTACATTGACCGACTCCCATATAGGACTCTTCACCCTGGCGAATTAAGCCGTTGAACTAACTCCGGTTGGTATTTGAAGACTATAATTTAATTCTTTTAAAGATAAGATTGCGAAATTGAGCGGGTTAAAACTGCAAAAAAAAAGGGAAAAAAAAACATCGGCCAGGACGAGGACTCGAACCCAGGCGACGAAACGCCGCAAACGAGGAGCCTAACCAGTCGGCCATTGGACTACCAGTCGACATTGTTTCAAATCGATGTGACTTATGTTTGAAAACTGGAGTATTAGCTCCAGTATAGAATGAAGAAAAAAAAGTTATCTGGTGTTGACCAAGCATTCAGGGGATCGAACCCATGACTTTACTCATTGAACGACCACCCATATAGGACTCTTTTGGGTTCTAGGAATCCCGGCCCACCACACATCCTTCCCTGTCCATGTTCATGTAACCCGTAGGCCGCGCAACCGTAAAGGGAGTACTGACGGAGCGAGGCCCTAGCTCTTGCCGCCTATGCAAGCAAACGAGCTCCGTCCCTATACTAAGGTGCGCACCTGAACTCCGCGGACAGTACCAGCCTGACGAATTAAGCCGCTGAGCTAACTCCGGTTGGTGATTGAAGACGATCAATTAATTCTTTTATAGATAAGATTGCGAAATCGCGCGCGTTAAAACCGAGGAAAAAATGACGTCGGGCAGAACGCGGACTCGAACCCAGGCGATGGAACCCCGCAGACGAGGAGCCTAACCACTCGGCCATTGCACTACCAGTCAACACTGTTTGAAATCGATGTGACTTAATAGGTTTGGAAGCTGGAGTAATGGCTCTATCCTATATCTGCTCAAAGGAAGAAGGAGAAACTGTGTTTTCAGGGTTAATGAACCGCCCACGCATTAATTGCCCGAAAATTCGACTTATTTTATGCCGATAGAGGGCGCGCCACACAAATAGAAGTCACCAGCAAAGCGAGGGCTCAAAGGAAACAACACCAAATCAGACAAACGGCGCTGCCTCTCGACACTAGGGAGTATGTTGGCAATGTATATATTTTTCATTGGAAATTTAGGAATTTAAATAAAATTGTCTTGTTTGCATTGGGTAAGAATTTTTCAAAACAAATCTTCGGTCAACCCACCAAAAATTGAAAAGAATATGACATGCTGGTCGTCATGTTTCTGTAGTCCCTGAACACGTGAGAGTTCTAAGTATTAATAAGATCGTGAAAGTTTATGCGTTTTAGCCCTTAGGTCTATGGGAATTGATTTGCTCCGTTTCACCCAAAGGGCTCTGTGTTCCTAAACCCCGGTCACAACGGATCGTACGAAATGTTGTCGTGGTAAAGCCTGGTCACAACGAACCCACGGCGCATTTGTTCCACGACACGACATAAAATTTGGGCACAATGTGGGTCATCGGGGGTCGTCGCAAGAAAGTCCTACGAAATTTCGAGCATCGTGGCATCGATGTACGTACATGTAGATACGGACGGGTAATGACGCCTTGATCAAGGCTAAAGAAAACTATGCATAGAAAGTTCAAGAAATTTAAAAATCGTATTATTCTCTATTCCACATATACCCAGCAGGATATGTGGCAGAGGGGTACCCGCCTCTTATCCCTATATCTTATAGGCACTCAACACTATTGTAACCTAACCCATCCCCCCTTGAAACCTAAAAGGAATTCCTGAGATTCCGGGAACACAATGGTCAACACAAAAGAGGGGGGGTTTTCTCCGCCACATATCGTGCTTCATATGATTCCACATCTTGTGAAAGTCCAAGGGTGGCATCGAAATGGATTTAGAAATTACAAGTCGATTTGCAAGCGGGGGGGGGGGGGGGGGGGGGGGGGACTACATTGTACGTTTGCACTTTCACAAACATAGCATTCAAATGTATTGTAACGTCGAGCGACATGCGTACATTGACCGACTCCCATATAGGACTCTTCACCCTGGCGAATTAAGCCGTTGAACTAACTCCGGTTGGTATTTGAAGACTATAATTTAATTCTTTTAAAGATAAGATTGCGAAATTGAGCGGGTTAAAACTGCAAAAAAAAAGGAAAAAAAAACATCGGCCAGGACGAGGACTCGAACCCAGGCGACGAAACGCCGCAAACGAGGAGCCTAACCACTCGGCCATTGGACTACCAGTCGACATTGTTTCAAATCGATGTGACTTATGTTTGAAAACTGGAGTATTAGCTCCAGTATAGAATGAAGAAAAAAAAGTTATCTGGTGTTGACCAAGCATTCAGGGGATCGAACCCATGACTTTACTCATTGAACGACCACCCATATAGGACTCTTTTGGGTTCTAGGATTCCCGGCCCACCACACATCCTTCCCTGTCCATGTTCATGTAACCCGTAGGCCGCGCAACCGTAAAGGGAGGACTGACGGAGCGAGGCCCTAGCTCTTGCCGCCTATGCAAGCAAACGAGCTCCGTCCCTATACTAAGGTGCGCACCTGAACTCCGCGGACAGTACCAGCCTGACGAATTAAGCCGCTGAGCTAACTCCGGTTGGTGATTGAAGACGATCAATTAATTCTTTTATAGATAAGATTGCGAAATCGCGCGCGTTAAAACCGAGGAAAAAATGACGTCGGGCAGAACGGGGACTCGAACCCAGGCGATGGAACCCCGCAGACGAGGAGCCTAACCACTCGGCCATTCCACAACCAGTCAACACTGTTTGAAATCGATGTGACTTAATAGGTTTGGAAGCTGGAGTAATGGCTCTATCCTATATCTGCTCAAAGGAAGAAGGAGAAACTGTGTTTTCAGGGTTAATGAACCGCCCACGCATTAATTGCCCGAAAATTCGACTTATTTTATGACGATAGAGGGCGCGCCACACAAATAGAAGTCACCAGCAAAGCGAGGGCTCAAAGGAAACAACACCAAATCAGACAAACGGCGCTGCCTCTCGACACTCGGGAGTATGTTGGCAATGTATATATTTTTCATTGGAAATTTAGGAATTTAAATAAAATTGTCTTGTTTGCATTGGGTAAGAATTTTTCAAAAAAAATCTTCGGTCAACCCACCAAAAATTGAAAAGAATATGACATGCTGGTCGTCATGTTTCTGTAGTCCCTGAACACGTGAGAGTTCTAAGTATTAATAAGATCGTGAAAGTTTATGCGTTTTAGCCCTTAGGTCTATGGGAATTGATTTGCTCCGTTTCACCCAAAGGGCTCTGTGTTCCTAAACCCCGGTCACAACGGATCGTACGAAATGTTGTCGTGGTAAAGCCTGGTCACAACGAACCCACGGCGCATTTGTTCCACGACACGACATAAAATTTGGGCACAATGTGGGTCATCGGGGGTCGTCGCAAGACAGTCCTACGAAATTTCGAGCATCGTGGCACCGATGTACGTACATGTAGGTACGGACGGGTAATGACGCCTTGATCAAGGCTAAAGAAAACTATGCATAGAAAGTTCAAGAAATTTAAAAATCGTATTATTCTCTATTCCACATATACCCAGCAGGATATGTGGCAGAGGGGTACCCGCCTCTTATCCCTATATCTTATAGGCACTCAACACTATTGTAACCTAACCCATCCCCCCTTGAAACCTAAAAGGAATTCCTGAGATTCCGGGAACACAATGGTCAACACAAAAGAGAGGGGGTTTTCTCCGCCACATATCGTGCTTCATATGATTCCACATCTTGTGAAAGTCCAAGGGTGGCATCGAAATGGATTTAGAAATTACAAGTCGATTTGCAAGCGGGGGGGGGGGGGGGGGGGGGGGGGGGGGGGACTACATTGTGCGTTTGCACTTTCACAAACATACAATTCAAATGTATTGTAACGTCGAGCGACATGCGTACATTGACCGACTCCCATATAGGACTCTTCACCCTGGCGAATTAAGCCGTTGAACTAACTCCGGTTGGTATTTGAAGACTATAATTTAATTCTTTTAAAGATAAGATTGCGAAATTGAGCGGGTTAAAACTGCAAAAAAAAAGGAAAAAAAAAACATCGGCCAGGACGAGGACTCGAACCCAGGCGACGAAACGCCGCAAACGAGGAGCCTAACCAGTCGGCCATTGGACTACCAGTCGACATTGTTTCAAATCGATGTGACTTATGTTTGAAAACTGGAGTATTAGCTCCAGTATAGAATGAAGAAAAAAAAGTTATCTGGTGTTGACCAAGCATTCAGGGGATCGAACCCATGACTTTACTCATTGAACGACCACCCATATGGGACTCTTTTGGGTTCTAGGATTCCCGGCCCACCACACATCCTTCCCTGTCCATGTTCATGTAACCCGTAGGCCGCGCAACCGTAAAGGGAGGACTGACGGAGCGAGGCCCTAGCTCTTGCCGCCTATGCAAGCAAACGAGCTCCGTCCCTATACTAAGGTGCGCACCTGAACTCCGCGGACAGTACCAGCCTGACGAATTAAGCCGCTGAGCTAACTCCGGTTGGTGATTGAAGACGATCAATTAATTCTTTTATAGATAAGATTGCGAAATCGCGCGCGTTAAAACCGAGGAAAAAATGACGTCGGGCAGAACGGGGACTCGAACCCAGGCGATGGAACCCCGCAGACGAGGAGCCTAACCACTCGGCCATTCCACTACCAGTCAACACTGTTTGAAATCGATGTGACTTAATAGGTTTGGAAGCTGGAGTAATGGCTCTATCCTATATCTGCTCAAAGGAAGAAGGAGAAACTGTGTTTTCAGGGTTAATGAACCGCCCACGCATTAATTGCCCGAAAATTCGACTTATTTTATGCCGATAGAGGGCGCGCCACACAAATAGAAGTCACCAGCAAAGCGAGGGCTCAAAGGAAACAACACCAAATCAGACAAACGGCGCTGCCTCTCGACACTCGGGAGTATGTTGGCAATGTATATATTTTTCATTGGAAATTTAAGAATTTAAATAAAATTGTCTTGTTTGCATTGGGTAAGAATTTTTCAAAAAAAATCTTCGGTCAACCCACCAAAAATTGAAAAGAATATGACATGCTGGTCGTCATGTTTCTGTAATCCCTGAACACGTGAGAGTTCTAAGTATTAATAAGATCGTGAAAGTTTATGCGTTTTAGCCCTTAGGTCTATGGGAATTGATTTGCTCCGTTTCACCCAAAGGGCTCTGTGTTCCTAAACCCCGGTCACAACGGATCGTACGAAATGTTGTCGTGGTAAAGCCTGGTCACAACGAACCCACGGCGCATTTGTTCCACGACACGACATAAAATTTGGGCACAATGTGGGTCATCGGGGGTCGTCGCAAGACAGTCCTACGAAATTTCGAGCATCGTGGCATCGATGTACGTACATGTAGATACGGACGGGTAATGACGCCTTGATCAAGGCTAAAGAAAACTATGCATAGAAAGTTCAAGAAATTTAAAAATCGTATTATTCTCTATTCCACATATACCCAGCAGGATATGTGGCAGAGGGGTACCCGCCTCTTATCCCTATATCTTATAGGCACTCAACACTATTGTAACCTAACCCATCCCCCCTTGAAACCTAAAAGGAATTCCTGAGATTCCGGGAACACAATGGTCAACACAAAAGAGGGGGGGTTTTCTCCGCCACATATCGTGCTTCATATGATTCCACATCTTGTGAAAGTCCAAGGGTGGCATCGAAATGGATTTAGAAATTACAAGTCGATTTGCAAGCGGGGGGGGGGGGGGGGGGGGGGGGGGGACTACATTGTACGTTTGCACTTTCACAAACATAGCATTCAAATGTATTGTAACGTCGAGCGACATGCGTACATTGACCGACTCCCATATAGGACTCTTCACCCTGGCGAATTAAGCCGTTGAACTAACTCCGGTTGGTATTTGAAGACTATAATTTAATTCTTTTAAAGATAAGATTGCGAAATTGAGCGGGTTAAAACTGCAAAAAAAAAGGGAAAAAAAAACATCGGCCAGGACGAGGACTCGAACCCAGGCGACGAAACGCCGCAAACGAGGAGCCTAACCAGTCGGCCATTGGACTACCAGTCGACATTGTTTCAAATCGATGTGACTTATGTTTGAAAACTGGAGTATTAGCTCCAGTATAGAATGAAGAAAAAAAAGTTATCTGGTGTTGACCAAGCATTCAGGGGATCGAACCAATGACTTTACTCATTGAACGACCACCCATATAGGACTCTTTTGGGTTCTAGGATTCCCGGCCCACCACACATCCTTCCCTGTCCATGTTCATGTAACCCGTAGGCCGCGCAACCGTAAAGGGAGGACTGACGGAGCGAGGCCCTAGCTCTTGCCGCCTATGCAAGCAAACGAGCTCCGTCCCTATACTAAGGTGCGCAACTGAACTCCGCGGACAGTACCAGCCTGACGAATTAAGCCGCTGAGCTAACTCCGGTTGGTGATTGAAGACGATCAATTAATTCTTTTATAGATAAGATTGCGAAATCGCGCGCGTTAAAACCGAGGAAAAAATGACGTCGGGCAGAACGGGGACTCGAACCCAGGCGATGGAACCCCGCAGACGAGGAGCCTAACCACTCGGCCATTCCACTACCAGTCAACACTGTTTGAAATCGATGTGACTTAATAGGTTTGGAAGCTGGAGTAATGGCTCTATTCTATATCTGCTCAAAGGAAGAAGGAGAAACTGTGTTTTCAGGGTTAATGAACCGCCCACGCATTAATTGCCCGAAAATTCGACTTATTTTATGCCGATAGAGGGCGCGCCACACAAATAGAAGTCACCAGCAAAGCGAGGGCTCAAAGGAAACAACACCAAATCAGACAAACGGCGCTGCCTCTCGACACTCGGGAGTATGTTGGCAATGTATATATTTTTCATTGGAAATTTAAGAATTTAAATAAAATTGTCTTGTTTGCATTGGGTAAGAATTTTTCAAAAAAAATCTTCGGTCAACCCACCAAAAATTGAAAAGAATATGACATGCTGGTCGTCATGTTTCTGTAGTCCCTGAACACGTGAGAGTTCTAAGTATTAATAAGATCGTGAAAGTTTATGCGTTTTAGCCCTTAGGTCTATGGGAATTGATTTGCTCCGTTTCACCCAAAGGGCTCTGTGTTCCTAAACCCCGGTCACAACGGATCGTACGAAATGTTGTCGTGGTAAAGCCTGGTCACAACGAACCCACGGCGCATTTGTTCCACGACACGACATAAAATTTGGGCACAATGTGGGTCATCGGGGGTCGTCGCAAGACAGTCCTACGAAATTTCGAGCATCGTGGCATCGATGTACGTACATGTAGATACGGACGGGTAATGACGCCTTGATCAAGGCTAAAGAAAACTATGCATAGAAAGTTCAAGAAATTTAAAAATCGTATTATTCTCTATTCCACATATACCCAGCAGGATATGTGGCAGAGGGGTACCCGCCTCTTATCCCTATATCTTATAGGCACTCAACACTATTGTAACCTAACCCATCCCCCCTTGAAACCTAAAAGGAATTCCTGAGATTCCGGGAACACAATGGTCAACACAAAAGAGGGGGGGTTTTCTCCGCCACATATCGTGCTTCATATGATTCCACATCTTGTGAAAGTCCAAGGGTGGCATCGAAATGGATTTAGAAATTACAAGTCGATTTGCAAGCGGGGGGGGGGGGGGGGGGGGGGGGGGACTACATTGTACGTTTGCACTTTCACAAACATAGCATTCAAATGTATTGTAACGTCCTGCGACATGCGTACATTGACCGACTCCCATATAGGACTCTTCACCCTGGCGAATTAAGCCGTTGAACTAACTCCGGTTGGTATTTGAAGACTATAATTTAATTCTTTTAAAGATAAGATTGCGAAATTGAGCGGGTTAAAACTGCAAAAAAAAAGGAAAAAAAAAACATCGGCCAGGACGAGGACTCGAACCCAGGCGACGAAACGCCGCAAACGAGGAGCCTAACCAGTCGGCCATTGGACTACCAGTCGACATTGTTTCAAATCGATGTGACTTATGTTTGAAAACTGGAGTATTAGCTCCAGTATAGAATGAAGAAAAAAAAGTTATCTGGTGTTGACCAAGCATTCAGGGGATCGAACCCATGACTTTACTCATTGAACGACCACCCATATGGGACTCTTTTGGGTTCTAGGATTCCCGGCCCACCACACATCCTTCCCTGTCCATGTTCATGTAACCCGTAGGCCGCGCAACCGTAAAGGGAGGACTGACGGAGCGAGGCCCTAGCTCTTGCCGCCTATGCAAGCAAACGAGCTCCGTCCCTATACTAAGGTGCGCACCTGAACTCCGCGGACAGTACCAGCCTGACGAATTAAGCCGCTGAGCTAACTCCGGTTGGTGATTGAAGACGATCAATTAATTCTTTTATAGATAAGATTGCGAAATCGCGCGCGTTAAAACCGAGGAAAAAATGACGTCGGGCAGAACGGGGACTCGAACCCAGGCGATGGAACCCCGCAGACGAGGAGCCTAACCACTCGGCCATTCCACTACCAGTCAACACTGTTTGAAATCGATGTGACTTAATAGGTTTGGAAGCTGGAGTAATGGCTCTATCCTATATCTGCTCAAAGGAAGAAGGAGAAACTGTGTTTTCAGGGTTAATGAACCGCCCACGCATTAATTGCCCGAAAATTCGACTTATTTTATGCCGATAGAGGGCGCGCCACACAAATAGAAGTCACCAGCAAAGCGAGGGCTCAAAGGAAACAACACCAAATCAGACAAACGGCGCTGCCTCTCGACACTCGGGAGTATGTTGGCAATGTATATATTTTTCATTGGAAATTTAAGAATTTAAATAAAATTGTCTTGTTTGCATTGGGTAAGAATTTTTCAAAAAAAATCTTCGGTCAACCCACCAAAAATTGAAAAGAATATGACATGCTGGTCGTCATGTTTCTGTAGTCCCTGAACACGTGAGAGTTCTAAGTATTAATAAGATCGTGAAAGTTTATGCGTTTTAGCCCTTAGGTCTATGGGAATTGATTTGCTCCGTTTCACCCAAAGGGCTCTGTGTTCCTAAACCCCGGTCACAACGGATCGTACGAAATGTTGTCGTGGTAAAGCCTGGTCACAACGAACCCACGGCGCATTTGTTCCACGACACGACATAAAATTTGGGCACAATGTGGGTCATCGGGGGTCGTCGCAAGACAGTCCTACGAAATTTCGAGCATCGTGGCATCGATGTACGTACATGTAGATACGGACGGGTAATGACGCCTTGATCAAGGCTAAAGAAAACTATGCATAGAAAGTTCAAGAAATTTAAAAATCGTATTATTCTCTATTCCACATATACCCAGCAGGATATGTGGCAGAGGGGTACCCGCCTCTTATCCCTATATCTTATAGGCACTCAACACTATTGTAACCTAACCCATCCCCCCTTGAAACCTAAAAGGAATTCCTGAGATTCCGGGAACACAATGGTCAACACAAAAGAGGGGGGGTTTTCTCCGCCACATATCGTGCTTCATATGATTCCACATCTTGTGAAAGTCCAAGGGTGGCATCGAAATGGATTTAGAAATTACAAGTCGATTTGCAAGCGGGAGGGGGGGGGGGGGGGGTGGGGACTACATTGTACGTTTGCACTTTCACAAACATAGCATTCAAATGTATTGTAACGTCGAGCGACATGCGTACATTGACCGACTCCCATATAGGACTCTTCACCCTGGCGAATTAAGCCGTTGAACTAACTCCGGTTGGTATTTGAAGACTATAATTTAATTCTTTTAAAGATAAGATTGCGAAATTGAGCGGGTTAAAACTGCCAAAAAAAAGAAAAAAAAAACATCGGCCAGGACGAGGACTCGAACCCAGGCGACGAAACGCCGCAAACGAGGAGCCTAACCAGTCGGCCATTGGACTACCAGTCGACATTGTTTCAAATCGATGTGACTTATGTTTGAAAACTGGAGTATTAGCTCCAGTATAGAATGAAGAAAAGAAAGTTATCTGGTGTTGACCAAGCATTCAGGGGATCGAACCCATGACTTTACTCATTGAACGACCACCCATATAGGACTCTTTTGGGTTCTAGGATTCCCGGCCCACCACACATCCTTCCCTGTCCATGTTCATGTAACCCGTAGGCCGCGCAACCGTAAAGGGAGGACTGACGGAGCGAGGCCCTAGCTCTTGCCGCCTATGCAAGCAAACGAGCTCCGTCCCTATACTAAGGTGCGCACCTGAACTCCGCGGACAGTACCAGCCTGACGAATTAAGCCGCTGAGCTAACTCCGGTTGGTGATTGAAGACGATCAATTAATTCTTTTATAGATAAGATTGCGAAATCGCGCGCGTTAAAACCGAGGAAAAAATGACGTCGGGCAGAACGGGGACTCGAACCCAGGCGATGGAACCCCGCAGACGAGGAGCCTAACCACTCGGCCATTCCACTACCAGTCAACACTGTTTGAAATCGATGTGACTTAATAGGTTTGGAAGCTGGAGTAATGGCTCTATCCTATATCTGCTCAAAGGAAGAAGGAGAAACTGTGTTTTCAGGGTTAATGAACCGCCCACGCATTAATTGCCCGAAAATTCGACTTATTTTATGCCGATAGAGGGCGCGCCACACAAATAGAAGTCACCAGCAAAGCGAGGGCTCAAAGGAAACAACACCAAATCAGACAAACGGCGCTGCCTCTCGACACTCGGGAGTATGTTGGCAATGTATATATTTTTCATTGGAAATTTAGGAATTTAAATAAAATTGTCTTGTTTGCATTGGGTAAGAATTTTTCAAAAAGAATCTTCGGTCAACCCACCAAAAATTGAAAAGAATATGACATGCTGGTCGTCATGTTTCTGTAGTCCCTGAACACGTGAGAGTTCTAAGTATTAATAAGATCGTGAAAGTTTATGCGTTTTAGCCCTTAGGTCTATGGGAATTGATTTGCTCCGTTTCACCCAAAGGGCTCTGTGTTCCTAAACCCCGGTCACAACGGATCGTACGAAATGTTGTCGTGGTAAAGCCTGGTCACAACGAACCCACGGCGCATTTGTTCCACGACACGACATAAAATTTGGGCACAATGTGGGTCATCGGGGGTCGTCGCAAGACAGTCCTACGAAATTTCGAGCATCGTGGCATCGATGTACGTACATGTAGATACGGACGGGTAATGACGCCTTGATCAAGGCTAAAGAAAACTATGCATAGAAAGTTCAAGAAATTTAAAAATCGTATTATTCTCTATTCCACATATACCCAGCAGGATATGTGACAGAGGGGTACCCGCCTCTTATCCCTATATCTTATAGGCACTCAACACTATTGTAACCTAACCCATCCCCCCTTGAAACCTAAAAGGAATTCCTGAGATTCCGGGAACACAATGGTCAACACAAAAGAGGGGGGGTTTTCTCCGCCACATATCGTGCTTCATATGATTCCACATCTTGTGAAAGTCCAAGGGTGGCATCGAAATGGATTTAGAAATTACAAGTCGATTTGCAAGCGGGAGGGGGGGGGGACTACATTGTACGTTTGCACTTTCACAAACATAGCATTCAAATGTATTGTAACGTCGAGCGACATGCGTATATTGACCGACTCCCATATAGGACTCTTCACCCTGGCGAATTAAGCCGTTGAACTAACTCCGGTTGGTATTTGAAGACTATAATTTAATTCTTTTAAAGATAAGATTGCGAAATTGAGCGGGTTAAAACTGCCAAAAAAAAGAAAAAAAAAAAAAAGGCCAGGACGAGGACTCGAACCCAGGCGACGAAACGCCGCAAACGAGGAGCCTAACCAGTCGGCCATTGGACTACCAGTCGACATTGTTTCAAATCGATGTGACTTATGTTTGAAAACTGGAGTATTAGCTCCAGTATAGAATGAAGAAAAGAAAGTTATCTGGTGTTGACCAAGCATTCAGGGGATCGAACCCATGACTTTACTCATTGAACGACCACCCATATAGGACTCTTTTGGGTTCTAGGATTCCCGGCCCACCACACATCCTTCCCTGTCCATGTTCATGTAACCCGTAGGCCGCGCAACCGTAAAGGGAGGACTGACGGAGCGAGGCCCTAGCTCTTGCCGCCTATGCAAGCAAACGAGCTCCGTCCCTATACTAATGTGCGCACCTGAACTCCGCGGACAGTACCAGCCTGACGAATTAAGCCGCTGAGCTAACTCCGGTTGGTGATTGAAGACGATCAATTAATTCTTTTATAGATAAGATTGCGAAATCGCGCGCGTTAAAACCGAGGAAAAAATGACGTCGGGCAGAACGGGGACTCGAACCCAGGCGATGGAACCCCGCAGACGAGGAGCCTAACCACTCGGCCATTCCACTACCAGTCAACACTGTTTGAAATCGATGTGACTTAATAGGTTTGGAAGCTGGAGTAATGGCTCTATCCTATATCTGCTCAAAGGAAGAAGGAGAAACTGTGTTTTCAGGGTTAATGAACCGCCCACGCATTAATTGCCCGAAAATTCGACTTATTTTATGACGATAGAGGGCGCGCCACACAAATAGAAGTTACCAGCAAAGCGAGGGCTCAAAGGAAACAACACCAAATCAGACAAACGGCGCTGCCTCTCGACACTCGGGAGTATGTTGGCAATGTATATATTTTTCATTGGAAATTTAGGAATTTAAATAAAATTGTCTTGTTTGCATTGGGTAAGAATTTTTCAAAAAAAATCTTCGGTCAACCCACCAAAAATTGAAAAGAATATGACATGCTGGTCGTCATGTTTCTGTAGTCCCTGAACACGTGAGAGTTCTAAGTATTAATAAGATCGTGAAAGTTTATGCGTTTTAGCCCTTAGGTCTATGGGAATTGATTTGCTCCGTTTCACCCAAAGGGCTCTGTGTTCCTAAACCCCGGTCACAACGGATCGTACGAAATGTTGTCGTGGTAAAGCCTGGTCACAACGAACCCACGGCGCATTTGTTCCACGACACGACATAAAATTTGGGCACAATGTGGGTCATCGGGGGTCGTCGCAAGACAGTCCTACGAAATTTCGAGCATCGTGGCATCGATGTACGTACATGTAGATACGGACGGGTAATGACGCCTTGATCAAGGCTAAAGAAAACTATGCATAGAAAGTTCAAGAAATTTAAAAATCGTATTATTCTCTATTCCACATATACCCAGCAGGATATGTGGCAGAGGGGTACCCGCCTCTTATCCCTATATCTTATAGGCACTCAACACTATTGTAACCTAACCCATCCCCCCTTGAAACCTAAAAGGAATTCCTGAGATTCCGGGAACACAATGGTCAACACAAAAGAGGGGGGGTTTTCTCCGCCACATATCGTGCTTCATATGATTCCACATCTTGTGAAAGTCCAAGGGTGGCATCGAAATGGATTTAGAAATTACAAGTCGATTTGCAAGCGGGAGGGGGGGGGGGGGGGGGGGGGGGGGGGGGTGGGGACTACATTGTACGTTTGCACTTTCACAAACATAGCATTCAAATGTATTGTAACGTCGAGCGACATGCGTACATTGACCGACTCCCATATAGGACTCTTCACCCTGGCGAATTAAGCCGTTGAACTAACTCCGGTTGGTATTTGAAGACTATAATTTAATTCTTTTAAAGATAAGATTGCGAAATTGAGCGGGTTAAAACTGCCAAAAAAAAGGAAAAAAAAAACATCGGCCAGGACGAGGACTCGAACCCAGGCGACGAAACGCCGCAAACGAGGAGCCTAACCAGTCGGCCATTGGACTACCAGTCGACATTGTTTCAAATCGATGTGACTTATGTTTGAAAACTGGAGTATTAGCTCCAGTATAGAATGAAGAAAAGAAAGTTATCTGGTGTTGACCAAGCATTCAGGGGATCGAACCCATGACTTTACTCATTGAACGACCACCCATATAGGACTCTTTTGGGTTCTAGGATTCCCGGCCCACCACACATCCTTCCCTGTCCATGTTCATGTAACCCGTAGGCCGCGCAACCGTAAAGGGAGGACTGACGGAGCGAGGCCCTAGCTCTTGCCGCCTATGCAAGCAAACGAGCTCCGTCCCTATACTAAGGTGCGCACCTGAACTCCGCGGACAGTACCAGCCTGACGAATTAAGCCGCTGAGCTAACTCCGGTTGGTGATTGAAGACGATCAATTAATTCTTTTATAGATAAGATTGCGAAATCGCGCGCGTTAAAACCGAGGAAAAAATGACGTCGGGCAGAACGGGGACTCGAACCCAGGCGATGGAACCCCGCAGACGAGGAGCCTAACCACTCGGCCATTCCACTACCAGTCAACACTGTTTGAAATCGATGTGACTTAATAGGTTTGGAAGCTGGAGTAATGGCTCTATCCTATATCTGCTCAAAGGAAGAAGGAGAAACTGTGTTTTCAGGGTTAATGAACCGCCCACGCATTAATTGCCCGAAAATTCGACTTATTTTATGCCGATAGAGGGCGCGCCACACAAATAGAAGTCACCAGCAAAGCGAGGGCTCAAAGGAAACAACACCAAATCAGACAAACGGCGCTGCCTCTCGACACTCGGGAGTATGTTGGCAATGTATATATTTTTCATTGGAAATTTAGGAATTTAAATAAAATTGTCTTGTTTGCATTGGGTAAGAATTTTTCAAAAAGAATCTTCGGTCAACCCACCAAAAATTGAAAAGAATATGACATGCTGGTCGTCATGTTTCTGTAGTCCCTGAACACGTGAGAGTTCTAAGTATTAATAAGATCGTGAAAGTTTATGCGTTTTAGCCCTTAGGTCTATGGGAATTGATTTGCTCCGTTTCACCCAAAGGGCTCTGTGTTCCTAAACCCCGGTCACAACGGATCGTACGAAATGTTGTCGTGGTAAAGCCTGGTCACAACGAACCCACGGCGCATTTGTTCCACGACACGACATAAAATTTGGGCACAATGTGGGTCATCGGGGGTCGTCGCAAGACAGTCCTACGAAATTTCGAGCATCGTGGCATCGATGTACGTACATGTAGATACGGACGGGTAATGACGCCTTGATCAAGGCTAAAGAAAACTATGCATAGAAAGTTCAAGAAATTTAAAAATCGTATTATTCTCTATTCCACATATACCCAGCAGGATATGTGGCAGAGGGGTACCCGCCTCTTATCCCTATATCTTATAGGCACTCAACACTATTGTAACCTAACCCATCCCCCCTTGAAACCTAAAAGGAATTCCTGAGATTCCGGGAACACAATGGTCAACACAAAAGAGGGGGGGTTTTCTCCGCCACATATCGTGCTTCATATGATTCCACATCTTGTGAAAGTCCAAGGGTGGCATCGAAATGGATTTAGAAATTACAAGTCGATTTGCAAGCGGGGGGGGGGGGGGACTACATTGTACGTTTGCACTTTCACAAACATAGCATTCAAATGTATTGTAACGTCGAGCGACATGCGTACATTGACCGACTCCCATATAGGACTCTTCACCCTGGCGAATTAAGCCGTTGAACTAACTCCGGTTGGTATTTGAAGACTATAATTTAATTCTTTTAAAGATAAGATTGCGAAATTGAGCGGGTTAAAACTGCAAAAAAAAAGGAAAAAAAAAACATCGGCCAGGACGAGGACTCGAACCCAGGCGACGAAACGCCGCAAACGAGGAGCCTAACCAGTCGGCCATTGGACTACCAGTCGACATTGTTTCAAATCGATGTGACTTATGTTTGAAAACTGGAGTATTAGCTCCAGTATAGAATGAAGAAAAAAAAGTTATCTGGTGTTGACCAAGCATTCAGGTGATCGAACCCATGACTTTACTCATTGAACGACCACCCATATAGGACTCTTTTGGGTTCTAGGATTCCCGGCCCACCACACATCCTTCCCTGTCCATGTTCATGTAACCCGTAGGCCGCGCAACCGTAAAGGGAGGACTGACGGAGCGAGGCCCTAGCTCTTGCCGCCTATGCAAGCAAACGAGCTCCGTCCCTATACTAAGGTGCGCACCTGAACTCCGCGGACAGTACCAGCCTGACGAATTAAGCCGCTGAGCTAACTCCGGTTGGTGATTGAAGACGATCAATTAATTCTTTTATAGATAAGATTGCGAAATCGCGCGCGTTAAAACCGAGGAAAAAATGACGTCGGGCAGAACGGGGACTCGAACCCAGGCGATGGAACCCCGCAGACGAGGAGCCTAACCACTCGGCCATTCCACCACCAGTCAACACTGTTTGAAATCGATGTGACTTAATAGGTTTGGAAGCTGGAGTAATGGCTCTATCCTATATCTGCTCAAAGGAAGAAGGAGAAACTGTGTTTTCAGGGTTAATGAACCGCCCACGCATTAATTGCCCGAAAATTCGACTTATTTTATGCCGATAGAGGGCGCGCCACACAAATAGAAGTCACCAGCAAAGCGAGGGCTCAAAGGAAACAACACCAAATCAGACAAACGGCGCTGCCTCTCGACACTCGGGAGTATGTTGGCAATGTATATATTTTTCATTGGAAATTTAAGAATTTAAATAAAATTGTCTTGTTTGCATTGGGTAAGAATTTTTCAAAAAAAATCTTCGGTCAACCCACCAAAAATTGAAAAGAATATGACATGCTGGTCGTCATGTTTCTGTAGTCCCTGAACACGTGAGAGTTCTAAGTATTAATAAGATCGTGAAAGTTTATGCGTTTTAGCCCTTAGGTCTATGGGAATTGATTTGCTCCGTTTCACCCAAAGGGCTCTGTGTTCCTAAACCCCGGTCACAACGGATCGTACGAAATGTTGTCGTGGTAAAGCCTGGTCACAACGAACCCACGGCGCATTTGTTCCACGACACGACATAAAATTTGGGCACAATGTGGGTCATCGGGGGTCGTCGCAAGACAGTCCTACGAAATTTCGAGCATCGTGGCATCGATGTACGTACATGTAGATACGGACGGGTAATGACGCCTTGATCAAGGCTAAAGAAAACTATGCATAGAAAGTTCAAGAAATTTAAAAATCGTATTATTCTCTATTCCACATATACCCAGCAGGATATGTGGCAGAGGGGTACCCGCCTCTTATCCCTATATCTTATAGGCACTCAACACTATTGTAACCTAACCCATCCCCCCTTGAAACCTAAAAGGAATTCCTGAGATTCCGGGAACACAATGGTCAACACAAAAGAGGGGGGGTTTTCTCCGCCACATATCGTGCTTCATATGATTCCACATCTTGTGAAAGTCCAAGGGTGGCATCGAAATGGATTTAGAAATTACAAGTCGATTTGCAAGCGGGGGGGGGGGGGGGGGGGGGGGGGGGACTACATTGTACGTTTGCACTTTCACAAACATAGCATTCAAATGTATTGTAACGTCGAGCGACATGCGTACATTGACCGACTCCCATATAGGACTCTTCACCCTGGCGAATTAAGCCGTTGAACTAACTCCGGTTGGTATTTGAAGACTATAATTTAATTCTTTTAAAGATAAGATTGCGAAATTGAGCGGGTTAAAACTGCAAAAAAAAAGGAAAAAAAAAACATCGGCCAGGACGAGGACTCGAACCCAGGCGACGAAACGCCGCAAACGAGGAGCCTAACCAGTCGGCCATTGGACTACCAGTCGACATTGTTTCAAATCGATGTGACTTATGTTTGAAAACTGGAGTATTAGCTCCAGTATAGAATGAAGAAAAAAAAGTTATCTGGTGTTGACCAAGCATTCAGGGGATCGAACCCATGACTTTACTCATTGAACGACCACCCATATAGGACTCTTTTGGGTTCTAGGATTCCCGGCCCACCACACATCCTTCCCTGTCCATGTTCATGTAACCCGTAGGCCGCGCAACCGTAAAGGGAGGACTGACGGAGCGAGGCCCTAGCTCTTGCCGCCTATGCAAGCAAACGAGCTCCGTCCCTATACTAAGGTGCGCACCTGAACTCCGCGGACAGTACCAGCCTGACGAATTAAGCCGCTGAGCTAACTCCGGTTGGTGATTGAAGACGATCAATTAATTCTTTTATAGATAAGATTGCGAAATCGCGCGCGTTAAAACCGAGGAAAAAATGACGTCGGGCAGAACGGGGACTCGAACCCAGGCGATGGAACCCCGCAGACGAGGAGCCTAACCACTCGGCCATTCCACTACCAGTCAACACTGTTTGAAATCGATGTGACTTAATAGGTTTGGAAGCTGGAGTAATGGCTCTATCCTATATCTGCTCAAAGGAAGAAGGAGAAACTGTGTTTTCAGGGTTAATGAACCGCCCACGCATTAATTGCCCGAAAATTCGACTTATTTTATGCCGATAGAGGGCGCGCCACACAAATAGAAGTCACCAGCAAAGCGAGGGCTCAAAGGAAACAACACCAAATCAGACAAACGGCGCTGCCTCTCGACACTCGGGAGTATGTTGGCAATGTATATATTTTTCATTGGAAATTTAAGAATTTAAATAAAATTGTCTTGTTTGCATTGGGTAAGAATTTTTCAAAAAAAATCTTCGGTCAACCCACCAAAAATTGAAAAGAATATGACATGCTGGTCGTCATGTTTCTGTAGTCCCTGAACACGTGAGAGTTCTAAGTATTAATAAGATCGTGAGAGTTTATGAGTTTTAGCCCTTAGGTCTATGGGAATTGATTTGCTCCGTTTCACCCAAAGGGCTCTGTGTTCCTAAACCCCGGTCACAACGGATCGTACGAAATGTTGTCGTGGTAAAGCCTGGTCACAACGAACCCACGGCGCATTTGTTCCACGACACGACATAAAATTTGGGCACAATGTGGGTCATCGGGGGTCGTCGCAAGACAGTCCTACGAAATTTCGAGCATCGTGGCATCGATGTACGTACATGTAGATACGGACGGGTAATGACGCCTTGATCAAGGCTAAAGAAAACTATGCATAGAAAGTTCAAGAAATTTAAAAATCGTATTATTCTCTATTCCACATATACCCAGCAGGATATGTGGCAGAGGGGTACCCGCCTCTTATCCCTATATCTTATAGGCACTCAACACTATTGTAACCTAACCCATCCCCCCTTGAAACCTAAAAGGAATTCCTGAGATTCCGGGAACACAATGGTCAACACAAAAGAGGGGGGGTTTTCTCCGCCACATATCGTGCTTCATATGATTCCACATCTTGTGAAAGTCCAAGGGTGGCATCGAAATGGATTTAGAAATTACAAGTCGATTTGCAAGCGGGGGGGGGGGGGGGGGGGGGGGGGGGACTACATTGTACGTTTGCACTTTCACAAACATAGCATTCAAATGTATTGTAACGTCGAGCGACATGCGTACATTGACCGACTCCCATATAGGACTCTTCACCCTGGCGAATTAAGCCGTTGAACTAACTCCGGTTGGTATTTGAAGACTATAATTTAATTCTTTTAAAGATAAGATTGCGAAATTGAGCGGGTTAAAACTGCAAAAAAAAAGGAAAAAAAAAACATCGGCCAGGACGAGGACTCGAACCCAGGCGACGAAACGCCGCAAACGAGGAGCCTAACCAGTCGGCCATTGGACTACCAGTCGACATTGTTTCAAATCGATGTGACTTATGTTTGAAAACTGGAGTATTAGCTCCAGTATAGAATGAAGAAAAAAAAGTTATCTGGTGTTGACCAAGCATTCAGGGGATCGAACCCATGACTTTACTCATTGAACGACCACCCATATAGGACTCTTTTGGGTTCTAGGATTCCCGGCCCACCACACATCCTTCCCTGTCCATGTTCATGTAACCCGTAGGCCGCGCAACCGTAAAGGGAGGACTGACGGAGCGAGGCCCTAGCTCTTGCCGCCTATGCAAGCAAACGAGCTCCGTCCCTATACTAAGGTGCGCACCTGAACTCCGCGGACAGTACCAGCCTGACGAATTAAGCCGCTGAGCTAACTCCGGTTGGTGATTGAAGACGATCAATTAATTCTTTTATAGATAAGATTGCGAAATCGCGCGCGTTAAAACCGAGGAAAAAATGACGTCGGGCAGAACGGGGACTCGAACCCAGGCGATGGAACCCCGCAGACGAGGAGCCTAACCACTCGGCCATTCCACTACCAGTCAACACTGTTTGAAATCGATGTGACTTAATAGGTTTGGAAGCTGGAGTAATGGCTCTATCCTATATCTGCTCAAAGGAAGAAGGAGAAACTGTGTTTTCAGGGTTAATGAACCGCCCACGCATTAATTGCCCGAAAATTCGACTTATTTTATGCCGATAGAGGGCGCGCCACACAAATAGAAGTCACCAGCAAAGCGAGGGCTCAAAGGAAACAACACCAAATCAGACAAACGGCGCTGCCTCTCGACACTCGGGAGTATGTTGGCAATGTATATATTTTTCATTGGAAATTTAGGAATTTAAATAAAATTGTCTTGTTTGCATTGGCTAAGAATTTTTCAAAAAAAATCTTCGGTCAACCCACCAAAAATTGAAAAGAATATGACATGCTGGTCGTCATGTTTCTGTAGTCCCTGAACACGTGAGAGTTCTAAGTATTAATAAGATCGTGAAAGTTTATGCGTTTTAGCCCTTAGGTCTATGGGAATTGATTTGCTCCGTTTCACCCAAAGGGCTCTGTGTTCCTAAACCCCGGTCACAACGGATCGTACGAAATGTTGTCGTGGTAAAGCCTGGTCACAACGAACCCACGGCGCATTTGTTCCACGACACGACATAAAATTTGGGCACAATGTGGGTCATCGGGGGTCGTCGCAAGACAGTCCTACGAAATTTCGAGCATCGTGGCATCGATGTACGTACATGTAGATACGGACGGGTAATGACGCCTTGATCAAGGCTAAAGAAAACTATGCATAGAAAGTTCAAGAAATTTAAAAATCGTATTATTCTCTTTTCCACATACCCAGCAGGATATGTGGCAGAGGGGTACCCGCCTCTTATCCCTATATCTTATAGGCACTCAACACTATTGTAACCTAACCCATCCCCCCTTGAAACCTAAAAGGAATTCCTGAGATTCCGGGAACACAATGGTCAACACAAAAGAGGGGGGGTTTTCTCCGCCACATATCGTGCTTCATATGATTCCACATCTTGTGAAAGTCCAAGGGTGGCATCGAAATGGATTTAGAAATTACAAGTCGATTTGCAAGCGGGGGGGGGGGGGGGACTACATTGTACGTTTGCACTTTCACAAACATAGCATTCAAATGTATTGTAACGTCGAGCGACATGCGTACATTGACCGACTCCCATATAGGACTCTTCACCCTGGCGAATTAAGCCGTTGAACTAACTCCGGTTGGTATTTGAAGACTATAATTTAATTCTTTTAAAGATAAGATTGCGAAATTGAGCGGGTTAAAACTGCAAAAAAAACGGAAAAAAAAAACATCGGCCAGGACGAGGACTCGAACCCAGGCGACGAAACGCCGCAAACGAGGAGCCTAACCAGTCGGCCATTGGACTACCAGTCGACATTGTTTCAAATCGATGTGACTTATGTTTGAAAAGTGGAGTATTAGCTCCAGTATAGAATGAAGAAAAAAAAGTTATCTGGTGTTGACCAAGCATTCAGGGGATCGAACCCATGACTTTACTCATTGAACGACCACCCATATAGGACTCTTTTGGGTTCTAGGATTCCCGGCCCACCACACATCCTTCCCTGTCCATGTTCATGTAACCCGTAGGCCGCGCAACCGTAAAGGGAGGACTGACGGAGCGAGGCCCTAGCTCTTGCCGCCTATGCAAGCAAACGAGCTCCGTCCCTATACTAAGGTGCGCACCTGAACTCCGCGGACAGTACCAGCCTGACGAATTAAGCCGCTGAGCTAACTCCGGTTGGTGATTGAAGACGATCAATTAATTCTTTTATAGATAAGATTGCGAAATCGCGCGCGTTAAAACCGAGGAAAAAATGACGTCGGGCAGAACGGGGACTCGAACCCAGGCGATGGAACCCCGCAGACGAGGAGCCTAACCACTCGGCCATTCCACTACCAGTCAACACTGTTTGAAATCGATGTGACTTAATAGGTTTGGAAGCTGGAGTAATGGCTCTATCCTATATCTGCTCAAAGGAAGAAGGAGAAACTGTGTTTTCAGGGTTAATGAACCGCCCACGCATTAATTGCCCGAAAATTCGACTTATTTTATGCCGATAGAGGGCGCGCCACACAAATAGAAGTCACCAGCAAAGCGAGGGCTCAAAGGAAACAACACCAAATCAGACAAACGGCGCTGCCTCTCGACACTCGGGAGTATGTTGGCAATGTATATATTTTTCATTGGAAATTTAGGAATTTAAATAAAATTGTCTTGTTTGCATTGGGTAAGAATTTTTCAAAAAAAATCTTCGGTCAACCCACCAAAAATTGAAAAGAATATGACATGCTGGTCGTCATGTTTCTGTAGTCCCTGAACACGTGAGAGTTCTAAGTATTAATAAGATCGTGAAAGTTTATGCGTTTTAGCCCTTAGGTCTATGGGAATTGATTTGCTCCGTTTCACCCAAAGGGCTCTGTGTTCCTAAACCCCGGTCACAACGGATCGTACGAAATGTTGTCGTGGTAAAGCCTGGTCACAACGAACCCACGGCGCATTTGTTCCACGACACGACATAAAATTTTGGCACAATGTGGGTCATCGGGGGTCGTCGCAAGACAGTCCTACGAAATTTCGAGCATCGTGGCATCGATGTACGTACATGTAGATACGGACGGGTAATGACGCCTTGATCAAGGCTAAAGAAAACTATGCATAGAAAGTTCAAGAAATTTAAAAATCGTATTATTCTCTATTCCACATATACCCAGCAGGATATGTGGCAGAGGGGTACCCGCCTCTTATCCCTATATCTTATAGGCACTCAACACTATTGTAACCTAACCCATCCCCCCTTGAAACCTAAAAGGAATTCCTGAGATTCCGGGAACACAATGGTCAACACAAAAGAGGGGGGGTTTTCTCCGCCACATATCGTGCTTCATATGATTCCACATCTTGTGAAAGTCCAAGGGTGGCATCGAAATGGATTTAGAAATTACAAGTCGATTTGCAAGCGGGGGGGGGGGGGGGGGGGGGGGGGGGGGGGGGGGGGGGGACTACATTGTACGTTTGCACTTTCACAAACATAGCATTCAAATGTATTGTAACGTCGAGCGACATGCGTACATTGACCGACTCCCATATAGGACTCTTCACCCTGGCGAATTAAGCCGTTGAACTAACTCCGGTTGGTATTTGAAGACTATAATTTAATTCTTTTAAAGATAAGATTGCGAAATTGAGCGGGTTAAAACTGCAAAAAAAACGGAAAAAAACAACATCGGCCAGGACGAGGACTCGAACCCAGGCGACGAAACGCCGCAAACGAGGAGCCTAACCAGTCGGCCATTGGACTACCAGTCGACATTGTTTCAAATCGATGTGACTTATGTTTGAAAACTGGAGTATTAGCTCCAGTATAGAATGAAGAAAAAAAAGTTATCTGGTGTTGACCAAGCATTCAGGGGATCGAACCCATGACTTTACTCATTGAACGACCACCCATATAGGACTCTTTTGGGTTCTAGGATTCCCGGCCCACCACACATCCTTCCCTGTCCATGTTCATGTAACCCGTAGGCCGCGCAACCGTAAAGGGAGGACTGACGGAGCGAGGCCCTAGCTCTTGCCGCCTATGCAAGCAAACGAGCTCCGTCCCTATACTAAGGTGCGCACCTGAACTCCGCGGACAGTACCAGCCTGACGAATTAAGCCGCTGAGCTAACTCCGGTTGGTGATTGAAGACGATCAATTAATTCTTTTATAGATAAGATTGCGAAATCGCGCGCGTTAAAACCGAGGAAAAAATGACGTCGGGCAGAACGGGGACTCGAACCCAGGCGATGGAACCCCGCAGACGAGGAGCCTAACCACTCGGCCATTCCACTACCAGTCAACACTGTTTGAAATCGATGTGACTTAATAGGTTTGGAAGCTGGAGTAATGGCTCTATCCTATATCTGCTCAAAGGAAGAAGGAGAAACTGTGTTTTCAGGGTTAATGAACCGCCCACGCATTAATTGCCCGAAAATTCGACTTATTTTATGCCGATAGAGGGCGCGCCACACAAATAGAAGTCACCAGCAAAGCGAGGGCTCAAAGGAAACAACACCAAATCAGACAAACGGCGCTGCCTCTCGACACTCGGGAGTATGTTGGCAATGTATATATTTTTCATTGGAAATTTAGGAATTTAAATAAAATTGTCTTGTTTGCATTGGGTAAGAATTTTTCTAAAAAAATCTTCGGTCAACCCACCAAAAATTGAAAAGAATATGACATGCTGGTCGTCATGTTTCTGTAGTCCCTAAACACGTGAGAGTTCTAAGTATTAATAAGATCGTGAAAGTTTATGCGTTTTAGCCCTTAGGTCTATGGGAATTGATTTGCTCCGTTTCACCCAAAGGGCTCTGTGTTCCTAAACCCCGGTCACGACGGATCGTACGAAATGTTGTCGTGGTAAAGCCTGGTCACAACGAACCCACGGCGCATTTGTTCCACGACACGACATAAAATTTGGGCACAATGTGGGTCATCGGGGGTCGTCGCAAGACAGTCCTACGAAATTTCGAGCATCGTGGCATCGATGTACGTACATGTAGATACGGACGGGTAATGACGCCTTGATCAAGGCTAAAAAAAACTATGCATAGAAAGTTCAAGAAATTTAAAAATCGTATTATTCTCTATTCCACATATACCCAGCAGGATATGTGGCAGAGGGGTACCCGCCTCTTATCCCTATATCTTATAGGCACTCAACACTATTGTAACCTAACCCATCCCCCCTTGAAACCTAAAAGGAATTCCTGAGATTCCGGGAACACAATGGTCAACACAAAAGAGGGGGGTTTTCTCCGCCACATATCGTGCTTCATATGATTCCACATCTTGTGAAAGTCCAAGGGTGGCATCGAAATGGATTTAGAAATTACAAGTCGATTTGCAAGCGGGGGGGGGGGGGGGGGGGGGGGGGGGGGGGGTGGGGGGACTACATTGTACGTTTGCACTTTCACAAACATAGCATTCAAATGTATTGTAACGTCGAGCGACATGCGTACATTGACCGACTCCCATATAGGACTCTTCACCCTGGCGAATTAAGCCGTTGAACTAACTCCGGTTGGTATTTGAAGACTATAATTTAATTCTTTTAAAGATAAGATTGCGAAATTGAGCGGGTTAAAACTGCAAAAAAAACGGAAAAAAAAAACATCGGCCAGGACGAGGACTCGAACCCAGGCGACGAAACGCCGCAAACGAGGAGCCTAACCAGTCGGCCATTGGACTACCAGTCGACATTGTTTCAAATCGATGTGACTTATGTTTGAAAACTGGAGTATTAGCTCCAGTATAGAATGAAGAAAAAAAAGTTATCTGGTGTTGACCAAGCATTCAGGGGATCGAACCCATGACTTTACTCATTGAACGACCACCCATATAGGACTCTTTTGGGTTCTAGGATTCCCGGCCCACCACACATCCTTCCCTGTCCATGTTCATGTAACCCGTAGGCCGCGCAACCGTAAAGGGAGGACTGACGGAGCGAGGCCCTAGCTCTTGCCGCCTATGCAAGCAAACGAGCTCCGTCCCTATACTAAGGTGCGCACCTGAACTCCGCGGACAGTACCAGCCTGACGAATTAAGCCGCTGAGCTAACTCCGGTTGGTGATTGAAGACGATCAATTAATTCTTTTATAGATAAGATTGCGAAATCGCGCGCGTTAAAACCGAGGAAAAAATGACGTCGGGCAGAACGGGGACTCGAACCCAGGCGATGGAACCCCGCAGACGAGGAGCCTAACCACTCGGCCATTCCACTACCAGTCAACACTGTTTGAAATCGATGTGACTTAATAGATTTGGAAGCTGGAGTAATGGCTCTATCCTATATCTGCTCTAAGGAAGAAGGAGAAACTGTGTTTTCAGGGTTAATGAACCGCCCACGCATTAATTGCCCGAAAATTCGACTTATTTTATGCCGATAGAGGGCGCGCCACACAAATAGAAGTCACCAGCAAAGCGAGGGCTCAAAGGAAACAACACCAAATCAGACAAACGGCGCTGCCTCTCGACACTCGGGAGTATGTTGGCAATGTATATATTTTTCATTGGAAATTTAGGAATTTAAATAAAATTGTCTTGTTTGCATTGGGTAAGAATTTTTCAAAAAAAATCTTCGGTCAACCCACCAAAAATTGAAAAGAATATGACATGCTGGTCGTCATGTTTCTGTAGTCCCTGAACACGTGAGAGTTCTAAGTATTAATAAGATCGTGAAAGTTTATGCGTTTTAGCCCTTAGGTCTATGGGAATTGATTTGCTCCGTTTCACCCAAAGGGCTCTGTGTTCCTAAACCCCGGTCACAACGGATCGTACGAAATGTTGTCGTGGTAAAGCCTGGTCACAACGAACCCACGGCGCATTTGTTCCACGACACGACATAAAATTTGGGCACAATGTGGGTCATCGGGGGTCGTCGCAAGACAGTCCTACGAAATTTCGAGCATCGTGGCATCGATGTACGTACATGTAGATACGGACGGGTAATGACGCCTTGATCAAGGCTAAAGAAAACTATGCATAGAAAGTTCAAGAAATTTAAAAATCGTATTATTCTCTATTCCACATATACCCAGCAGGATATGTGGCAGAGGGGTACCCGCCTCTTATCCCTATATCTTATAGGCACTCAACACTATTGTAACCTAACCCATCCCCCCTTGAAACCTAAAAGGAATTCCTGAGATTCCGGGAACACAATGGTCAACACAAAAGAGGGGGGGTTTTCTCCGCCACATATCGTGCTTCATATGATTCCACATCTTGTGAAAGTCCAAGGGTGGCATCGAAATGGATTTAGAAATTACAAGTCGATTTGCAAGCGGGGGGGGGGGGGGGGGGGGGGGGGGACTACATTGTACGTTTGCACTTTCACAAACATAGCATTCAAATGTATTGTAACGTCGAGCGACATGCGTACATTGACCGACTCCCATATAGGACTCTTCACCCTGGCGAATTAAGCCGTTGAACTAACTCCGGTTGGTATTTGAAGACTATAATTTAATTCTTTTAAAGATAAGATTGCGAAATTGAGCGGGTTAAAACTGCAAAAAAAAAAGGGAAAAAAAAACATCGGCCAGGACGAGGACTCGAACCCAGGCGACGAAACGCCGCAAACGAGGAGCCTAACCAGTCGGCCATTGGACTACCAGTCGACATTGTTTCAAATCGATGTGACTTATGTTTGAAAACTGGAGTATTAGCTCCAGTATAGAATGAAGAAAAAAAAGTTATCTGGTGTTGACCAAGCATTCAGGGGATCGAACCCATGACTTTACTCATTGAACGACCACCAGTAGTAGGGATAGGCCGTATCTAAACCAAATCTTAAAAACTCAATTTTGTCTAATATTTTTCAAATCTTAAAAAACTCAATTTGAACCAAATCTTAAAAACTCAATTTGAACCAAATCTTAAAAACTCAATTTGAACCAAATCTTAAAAACTCAATTTTGGTGTAACAAAAAAAACTCACAAAAAAAAACACTTACGAGCGCCCTCTATGGGTTAACAAAAATAGCGCCCTCTGTTGATGGCGCTATTTTATTACAGTTTTTTTAAAACGACTCTAAAGGTGGCGCCGTCGCGTAAGGAGGAGGAGGTTGATCGAAATAATTTTTATTTATCGCGAAGCTGTAAGTTTTTCGATAAGACCTTTTTTTTCTTTTGTCACCAACTCTTCTACGCGTCTTTTAATCTCGGATTCCATATCGCTCTCACCTTTCTTTTCCGACAGCTTGCTGCCGGACCTGATGGTCTCTTTCATATCGTTAAATTGTCTCAATTCCTTTAACACCAAAGCGTACTCTTCGTGGGATATATCACCGTCCTCTATAGCTTGAGAAATAAGATCTCTTACGCTGTTGAGTTTAGCCTCAGCCAAGACTCTAATCTCGTCGTGTTTTTTAACTTTATGCCTAAATCGTTTGCTAAAATATTTTAATACGAACGCGGTACAACCAAAACCAATGGCTACACCCTCTAACGCTAAACCAACGGGTGACGCAATTACGCTGCTTATAGCCGCGATTCCCAAACCCCCACAAATCACACCACCCATCTCAGCTAGCGTTTCTGTAGTAGACAATGTCGTAATTAACTTACCATATTTTTTACACAACGCGCTTCGCTGTTCTCGTTGCGTCAATATATCTTTTTGAACTTCTTCGATCTTTTGCAATCGAAACACCCTCGTTTCGTCGATTTTTAGATCGGGGTAAATACTAGTCGTCATTTTATTAAGACAAAACTAAAATATTTCTACGTTAAAAATTATCTCTTTACCTCTGTTATCTAACACCTCACCACTACCGTTTTTTAACGAAAATGTGAGGCTGTTTATTTTGCCAGCTACCAACTCTTTTAAACACTTGTTATAGTTGATATAAATTGGTTCTTGAGGATTGTTTGAACGAGCTGCATCACCGTGTACGGGTATATTTTCTAACAGGTTAGTTTGTTTTCCGTCAACAAAATTTGAATGCGTAGACAGTTCTTCACAATGTAAAAAGACCGCGTTGTAAAGATTTAGGCTAAATTTTCCATAATGATTACCACCATTGAGCCAACCCCTGGGTAAACCTAAAAGTTTAGACAAATTACTCGATAGTTTTATGCGATTTTGGTCGGGGGTGGATAGATAAAACAGTTCATCGGATAAAGACTATATAGATATATTGTGAAAATCTTTTATACGATATTGAAAAGAATGAAGATTCCACCTATCTGGAGAAATATCAATTTTTCCATGAGCAGTAATTTGAATAGACGTAAGATCGGCGATATCACCCGTAAAACTCTCCCACACTATCGACCCTCTTTTTTTGAGGTTATAAAAACCCAAGTCTAACGCAAAGTTGTTTAACTTAATGCGACGGTCACCCCCAACGTTATCTATAGGTCGCGATAGTTTAAAGGTTTGCTCGTTATCCGTCATAACGAACGTATGAGACTGCATTTTACAAAAGTAACTAAAATATTTTTACGTTTAAAATTATCTCTTTACCTCTATTATCTAACACCTCACCAAGACCGTTTTTTAACGAAAACGTGAGGCTGTTTATTTTATCGACTACTAACTCTTTTGGAGAATTGTCGTATTTGACGTAAATTGGTTCTTGAGGATTGTTTGAACGAGCTGCATCACCCGATAAAGGTATACTCTCCAACAGGCTAGTTTGTTTTCCGTTAACAAAATTTGAATGCGTAGACAGTTCTTCACAATGTAAAAAAGCCGCGTTGTAAAGATTTAGGCTAAATTTTCCTAAATAATATTCAGTTACATTTTTGCTTAAGACCATATGCTCGGTTAAACCTAAAAGTTTAGACAAATTACTTGGTATTCTAATATTTGCTAAAATATCAGAGGACACCAAAGACAAATAAAATAGTTTATCGTTTATCGGAGTGATGGTCATAGATTGAATATCTTTTTTAAAACTATCTATAAAAGAATAAAGATTCCATCGACCGGGACTGATAAAGGCTTCACCTGATTGGGCGCTAGACCGAGTAGATATATAATATCGTATCAACTCTGCTTTCTCGACGTTATAAAAACCCACGTCTAAAATAACGCTGCTTAACTTAATGCGACGGTCACCCCCGACGTTATCTATAGGTTGAGGTAGCTCAAAAGTCTGCTCTTTTTTGGTCATGACAAAAGTGTGCGACTGCATTTTATAAAAAATAAAATAATAAAACGTTACTATAAAAATGAACGCGACTTACGGAAACAAACTAAATCCACACAGACGCCTTAAAAATCCTCGGGGTATAAAAGGCAACCGTCAGACAGTCGTCGTAACTCACAATCCTAGCACGATCGACGCGAATGACAAATTAATAGTCAAGTTTCCATCGTTGAGCTCAGACGACGTGATCGTCCCCGGTTCGGCGAAACTAGCTTTTAATATCGATCTAACCTCGGGCGACGATGCCGATCGAAGTCTGTTTAAAAATCTAGGACGAAATCTCGTCAAACAAATAAGAATATGTATCGGAGGTCGGGAGATCGTAAACTTGACCGACGCCGACGTTTATAACATTTTTAAAGATCTTTGGTTACCCACAGGTACCGTAGATCACTATGCCGGAAACGAGATTGCCAACATATCGAGCCTACGCGTGGGTACCGGTAACGCAGTTGCCGGTTCCAACTCTGGAAAAGACAAAGCAACAGCGGATGCCTTTGGAAACAGATTTTGTATTCCTCTAGACTTTGAAATGCTCACGGACCATCAACCGTTTTATCCATCCGCTCTGAACGACCAACTGTCTTACGAACTTACTTTTAACGATTACACCAAAGTCGTAAATTCTACCGACTCCGCAGCGAGTTATAGCATCTCTAACTTGGCGCTTGAATACGAGATCGTTTCTAACAAATATTTAGCTCAAATCTTAGCTCAAAAATACCTCGACAAGACGCAGTTTTTGTTTGATAGGATTCAGAGACACGAAGTAAGATCTATCGATAAATCAGACACCACCTGGAACTTTAATTTAAACGTGGCGGTTAAAAGTCTCAAGGGTATACTGTTTTTGTTTAAAGAAGCGACTACGAAAACCCCCGAACTATTTTATAACCCTAAGATAGACAAAGTTAGCGTGACGATAGAAGGAAAACCTAATCAACTCTATAGTTCGGGCCTCAAAAGCTATCAACACTGGGGAGAAATCAACAAGTTCTTTGGGGACTCATCCACTGAGCTAGGGGTCGGTATATGTAAAGATTTAGGGTTAACGGGGATGGATATCGGTGATTATTTTTTAAGAAGATATGGACTTTGGTTGGATATGAGATCGACGGACGACAACAAAAATCACGGATCGGGTAAACAAATCGGCGATATAAGTGGAGGAATCTCTATATTGATGGAACGCGAAGCTCAAACCGCGGGCGCTCTAAAATGTTACGTCTTTTTGGTGATGGACGCGCAACTTAACATCCAAGGAGGACGCTTGAGTAGCGTTAACTTTTAAAAATAAACGCCTATATAAAAGTAAGATGACGCCGCACTGCGCTTTAATATGTGGAAGGACAAACTCTGGCAAAACAAAGTTTGCGTTAGACTTGCTAGAAAACGAATACGCCAACAAATTTGAATACTTGGTGATCATATGTCCGACTCTGTCAAACAATAAAACGTACCACGAGAGACCTTGGTTTTTTAACGACCCCAACGTTTACGCGTGCGACCCCGACGTCGAAAATATGAGCATGAACGAAGCCATAGACTTTTACAGAACGAAATTTAAAGGATTGCACACTTTGTTTTTAATCAACGACTGCAGCGCTTATCAAGCTATGAAATATCGAAAGGGTTCTAGAGGGTGCTGCATGTTATCTAAATTAGCCTTTAGCGGTAGACACGATAACCACAGCTGTTGGTTATTGACTCAAAAATATAACACCGTTTTAAAAGATTATCGCGAACAGACTCAATGGGTGGCTATTTTTTATTGCAAAGACAAAAAAAGTTTTGATAATTGTCTCGACGAAAATGATGTGGTGCCGGATAATAAAAGGCGAGACATAAAACAATATCTCAAAGACACTCCCTATAGTAAATTGATTTTATATACGGATCCTCCGGCTAAATGGTACTTGGGTAGCTAGTTAAGCTAGTTACAGCTAGTTGAGTTTTGTTGAACAGCTAGTTGTGTTTTGTTGAGGTTTTGTTGAAGTTTTGTTGAACAGCTAGTTGATAAGTACTTGCATAGCTAGTTGGGTTTTGTTGAACAGCTAGTTGGGTTTTGTTGAGGTTTTGTTGAACAGCTGTTGTGTTTTGTTGGGTTTTGTTAAACAGCTAGTTGGGTTTTGTTAAACAGCTAGTTGTTAAGTACTTGCAAGCTAGTTGTGTTTTGTTGAACAGCTAGTTGCAGCTAGTTTATCTCGCTATAATAAATGTTTGTGGTGATCGATCTTTCACTCAAATTTATTATAGCGTCGACCTTGTGTATTTTATCTTACGAATATTTTTCTCTAAAAAATAAATTATATCGTCTTATAAAAATGGAGCTGTCTACTTTAGACTATAGCGGACCGGAAACAGAAAAACATAAAACTAGACTGTTGGGTGTAGTATCAGCCGGTGATTCTAAGAAGTATTTAGGTAAAGAATTTAGCCAGGGAGATATAGAAAACCTAGACGCGAACAAACAAGAAAAAATGTACAACCATTACGAGGCTCGACTGGGTAAAGAAATGATTACTAGTTTGGGTAACTGCGTGCTGGGGATTTACTCTAGAGTTTTAGGCGCGAGTCTACCTATGATCAAACCCCTAGGTGTCAGTCTACGAGTAGACTCGGAAGACGCGCTCACCAAAGATCTAGAAGAAGATCCAGTTATATCTAGCTCGATAGCCAGCCTACTCTGCGAAGTTTATTATAACTACGGAATGTTGTTGTCGCCGTTAGTAGGTTTCTTGATAACATCTAAACATTTAGTTATTAACAAAAATAATTCTCTACCTATAATAAAAGATGAGTCAACAAGAGAGCCCTCTTCAGACAGAGACTCCAAAGGTACAGACGGTGACGACTAAAACTAAAAATCCTGATAGAGTAAAACAAGGCAAGGCATTAGCGGAACACAACAAAAAGAGAAAAGAACAAATTGCCAAGATGCAAAATATAGACGTAAAAACTACTCTTCCTTCTTCGTACGCGGTAGTTGGGCCGTTGTCGCTGGTGGTTGTTGTAGTTTTAGGAGGACTCTATATGTGGAGCCAAAAAAGCCCCGCACCGCCACAACCTCTAACACAACCAACCCCACCAACGGTTAAGAGTCCAAAGGCTCAACCCCCTTCATGGGTAGAAATGGAATAAAAAAATTAAAACAATATCACAAAATAAGTACGTTTAATAAATGGATACTAATAGCATCGTAAACAATCTCTATCACGCCGCTATCATCTCTATGTTAAGCGTGGGATTTACCATGTTAAGTAAAAAACTGTTGATGGTCAAACCAGCCGATCTCGACAAGTTGAGCGTGGAAGATGTAGCGAAACTAACGGCTACGATAAGCGGATCGATGTACGTAAAAACATGGCTGGTATCGCAAAATATACTTCCACCAAATATATTAAATTCGACTTAAAAACTTTAGTTTGTTATCATAAAATGGCTGAAGGTGGAGATTTTGAAGACGTAGAAGACTACGAGGAAAAAGACGACGATCTAGAATTTGACGACTATAACGATTACTCCCTCGACAACACAGCAGCGTTAGATCTAGCCGTTGTTCAAAACCATGAGAAAACCTTAGAACAAGCGAGACGTTTTGTTAATACCGAAAGAGTCGAAGATTTCTACAAAAGTTATGAGCAAAAACAATATGGGATTCCGCAATGGGAAAGTTTCGTAGTAAAAAATAAAACGTTATTTTTTGAAAAAGGCAAAGTAAAAGTACAATTATCGCTCAAAGGTAACCCCGATAAATTTTTACAATTAAGTTCCATCCAAACAAAATCTAGTGTATATTTTATTAGAAATGAATTAGGTTTTAAAGATTATAAACAAAATCCACTTAGTAAAGAACAACAACAACAATTACAACAGATTGAACCGGAGTCTATCCCGATGCAAGATCTTCCAAAAGAGGCAGACGATTTAAGTGAAATTATCGAAACTTTTAACCAAGAAGAAGAACAAGAACAAGAAACCAGTTTTACCGAAGAACGAGAAACGGGTTTACCCGCCAGAGCGCAGGCAGTTGTCGGAGAGGACTTATCTGTCAGAGATGCCGGTGATCTTGAACGAGAAACTGGCTTAACCGTCAGAGAAATCGTAGGTTTAAACAAAGCTCTTCAAACGGTGAGAGGTAACTTAGAACTAAATTTAGCGCGTCTCAGGGAACTCGATGATGAGATAGCCCAGACCGAAGGAGCATTAGCCGAATCAGTGAGCGACGGTTCCACGGCAGAAATGAGAGAGAAATTAGTAAACTTAAAAATCGAAAGATCGACTAGATTAGAACTAGCGTCTACCGACGCAAACAAACTCAGAAGTCAGATGAACAGAATCAAAGAAACGATTACGCGGATGTTATATAGCGACGAGACCTTAGGAGAAAAAATTAGAACGTTGTTTAGAGAACAAGGCGTGACCATCGCGAGCATTTTGACGGCGTTTAGTTTGGCTATTGGTTTGATAGTAAATAGTGTTTTATCTGTAGGTGCGCCGGCGCTCACACCCCTCCCTACTCCCGCACCCTCACCCACACCTGCACCACCGTCTCACTCGGCTAACGTAAAAGAATGGATACAGTCGCAACTAAAACATCTGTCAAACGTGCTCGCTAAACTAGGCTCTAAACTGCTCGCCGCCTTGCCCGGAATTTTAGGTGGTATAGCGAGTTGGATATTTAACGTATTGAGTAAAACCGCCGGATGGTTGGGAGAACACGTGTGGGCCTTTATAGTGGGGGTCGGAACTTTAATTTTTGTTTATTTACAAAAGCGCCTTAGTTAAAAAAAAAAAGCCTTCTGTTAGTTTCAGAAGGCTTTTTTTTTTTTACCACAAGTCTAAAAGCAGGTATGAGATACCCGCTATGGCTAAAGTACCGACAATCAGCGAAGTTTTTTCATACTCATGAGGATCTCTCTGCTGTGGCTCGACCGAGGGTGTGGGGAAGGGCTGTGGCTCGACCGCGGGTATAGACAAGGGAGCAGGTGTTTGAGAGTGTTGAAGAAAGGGAGTAGGGAAGGGTGCTGGTGTTGCTGGTGGTGGGTCAACGACCGCGACCGTTGGCGTGAGCGTGGGTGGGTCGACCGTGAGAGTTGGCGTTGGTGGTACGCTCGAGTTTATCTTTGAGTTTAATCCCAACGCCAACTCAGCGGTCGCAATCTGTATATTGTTGTTATATCCTTCATGGGTTCCGACCCTCAATTGCATGTTCGAAGGAACGAGATATAATCCTTTCGCCAACACAAAGTTTAACGAACTCCTGGCGTATTGTAGCGAATCTTGAAATTGGGTTATAGATTCTTCTAGATCGGTCGGAGACGATATCAAACCTTCTACGATATTAACAAACTGGGTTTGGGCATCGAGCCCCGTACCCGGAGTTAAAATACTAGTTTTTGTTTGAGCCTGGGCCCCCAGCAGAGAGTAAACATACGCCCTGATAGATTCGTTTATTTTTTCTATTCCGACGTCGGTAAAGTGAGATTCTTGGCTTATAAAACGTTTCCACGCCGAGCCAACAGCGTCGTCTTGCGTTAGATTAGTAACCGTAAAAGAGCTGTAACGTCCAGATCCTCCAGGAGGATCCGAGGGACCAAACCCCATTTTAGTTCCCCCCACATATTTACCGTAACCAATACCCAAGCATAAGCCTGTCCCAATCCACCAGAATAATGATCTACCGTCTGTATCCAAGTATTTTTAGGATCCGTAGAATAAAATCTACACGCGTCGATATAAGACCCGCGATCTATGTTGTTGTTTACGGCATTAAATATAGTATCGTTCGGAGTGGGACATTTGAGAAACTCTAATATTTTTCTAACGGTAAAATAAACGTGAAATCTGTATACAACGCTCGTCAGAGGATCCGCTGAATAAAGTAGATCCCACCCCAAACCTACCCCGGTGGTACTACACCAAATGGCAAAATTAAGTTGATTTTGATAAAACGTCAACGGATCAGTTTTCCATCTGTTTATTACCTCGTCCGTTTTAACGACGGGTAACTTATAGTCGCTAAATAGATCTGGAAAAGTAGCTATGAAAGAACCGCGGCCGACCGCGTTAACTACTATCTCTAGACTCTTAAAATCTAAGTCTAGCTTGTTAGCTTGTTCTTGTGCTTGTTCTTTCATTCTCGATATATTTTTATCTTCTTCGATCAGTCTAGAGTAATTTTTAGCTTGTTCTTTCAGTCTCGATATATTTGCTACGGCCGTGTTGTTTATGTCGCTAATCATTTTTTATAGGTATTTTTTATATTACTTATTTTAAAATATGGCTAGCATCGCTATGATGATAGGAGGCGCAATAGTTAACGCCTTAGCTTTTACGGGGTCAAACTTTTTATTTTCGAGCATGAAACAACAACAACAAGATGAAGAGCGCAAGAGACACGACTTGGCTTTAGAAAAACTGGCAACGGCAAAAAACAATTGGGAAATAGCGAGGGTAAAGTATCTCGATTGGTTAAACGATCGACTCAAAAAACAAGCAAAGGCTCAAAGAACTTTTGAAAGTATAGATGAGGCTCTTAGGGAATACAACTCGGTTACTCACTCAGACGCACGAGTACCTGTGGGACTGCGGCATGAGCCCACTCTAGCTGATTTTTACGCACCGAGCGAAGATCAAAAGACCGGTGAGTTAGCGTTTGTTTTAGGAGGAACTGCGTTGGTAGGTTTTTTAGTTTATAAGTTTGTATAAGTTGTTTTAGTTTGTTTTAGTTTGTTTTAGTTTGTTTAGTTAAGTTAAATGGAAACAAAGTTTAAAAAAGTATATTACAGCCCCGCCGGTTATTGGAAGGGTGAAGGCGCGGTTATAAAATTAGCTAAAAAAACGGGCGCGTCCAAAGAAGAAGCTAGAAATTGGTTAAGAAAACAAGCGTTGTGGCAAATTTATTTACCACCCCCTACGTATATAAGCCGGCCTACGAGTTTGAACAAGTCCATGGCTGTGCCAAACGAAATGCATCAGATAGACTTGTTATTTTTACCTTACGATAAAGTCGGTAAAAGAGAATACAAGTACGCTATGACGGTTGTGGATGTAGCCACACGTTTTAAAGAGGCCGAACCTTTGACCAACAAGACGAGTACCCAAGTGGCAGACGCTTTGAGTCGAGTTTACGCGAGGTCACCTTTGACTTGGCCTAAACTGTTAAAAGTAGACGCGGGTAAAGAATTTCAAGGTGAATTTTAAAAACAACTGAAAGAGAAAAAAGTTGCGATACAAGTGGGAGAACCAGGCAACCACAGAGCGCAGGCAATAGTAGAAAGATTTAACAAGACTTTAGCAGAGAGATTGTTTGGTCATCAATATGCCCAAGAAATCGTTAATCCAACAGAGAGATCGCGACTCTGGGTTAAAAGATTGCCCGACGTGATTAAGGCGTTAAACGACGAAACCACCAGATTGATAACGACGGAAGATTACGAACCACTAACTCCCAAGCTAGCGATGCAAGAAACGCAAGTTCGTCAAATCAGTTCTTCCGTAGACGAGACAGAAAAAGAGTTGGTGAAAAAAGGTGATATTTTTAGATATCTTTACGCGCCTGGAGAGTTAGAGGGAGGAGAGCGCAGGCGAGCGACCGATCCTATTTGGAGTCTCGAGGTTTTTGGGTTAGACCGCGCGATCAAAGTAGACAACCAGCCCACTCTTTATTATCTCAAAAAAGGTCCCAATCGAAGTTTCGTTAGTCAAGAGCTTCAGGTCGTTCCACCAGACACCGAGTTACCTCCTAGTTTATAGTGACCAAAAGCTAGAGTAGACGAACCGTTCGGGAGTATATACCGCTTTGTGTCTAACGGACTCAACGACAGTTTGTTTTGAGTTATGGTGTGCAAGACGTGATTTTTTGATCTGATATACGTCATCGTGTCTAGCTGAGAATCTTTTTTTTTGAGGCAGTCGAGATAACGCTCGTGACTTAATTGTTTGTCGGTGACTGCTTTGGTGACCCCTTTGGCTTTTTTAAGGTTAGAGTCAGAGGTTAAAATCGAATACATCTTTGGTCTTAAGCAAACGTATTCGCTGACTGGTTTTCCACCGAACTCGTCTTTAAATTTACCGATGACCTTTTTGTTTTTAGAGTCGTACAAGGGGTGATCGGTGGGGTAGTTTGACAGGTCGTACAAGTTAGAGTCTTTTTGTATATCTTCGTAAGCGTCATCCGTCTCAACGCTCAAGAGTAGACTGTCCGTATCGGTATAAAGTAACCCTACTCTGTCTCTATAGGTCTCTTTGAGGTGGTTATAATAAAAGTCGTACATGAGAGTTTTTGATAGGTCTAAAATACTCACTCCCGCATAAATAGGTTTGTTTAATACCGTCTTGGTCTTATACATTTCGATAAACGATAGATTGCAATCGGTAAAAACCGTCGTGTGCTTATAGCTCGGTTTACGCGTCAACGCTTGATATTTAGAAACTTGGTCGTCTCGGAGCAAAAACGCGTCCGTTCTATTTCTCACGTTTTCCATCGTCTTTCCAAAAACGCTGTTGTTCATGAGCTTAAAAAAGTCCTTTTCAAAGTCAGACGTTGCTTTAGCTCTTAGTCGAGTGTTTTTGTCTATGTAATCTTTCATCCAAGGCGCTTGCTTAAATTTTAATACGCGATGTACTTTTTTGAGTTGCATACCAAGATTTAGATACTGTTGTAACGATCTATAGTGCAAGACATATTTACGTCTGTTATATAGAGTGGCTATTAATTTAGATTCGTTGTTCTCGACTGTGGTTAACCCTAGTTGATACTCAGATAACCACTCTTTGGGTACTTTGATATTTTCGGGGGCTAGCGGAAAATCATTGTGCCAATCGTGTAAAGAGTTGGGATAATCCAAGTCTACCTCCAACAGACACCCTACATCGGACGTTTCTGAGATTGACATAATGCTTTCTGTTGTGAAGTTTTTGGGTTTTACCCATTTAAAATCGGCGTAAGGTAAATACTGACTCATGGCCCAACCGTACAAATTGTTGGCGTCAAGATACATGATATAAGACGATGGATCGCCCGGATTGCAATCGGGTAGATATTTATTGTTTGCTTTGTAGTACCTAGAACTACCCACGCTCGATAGTCCTCCTCTTTTTGCTTTTTCAAAAAACAGATGTTTGTCGACGTCGGTCAATAACTCGAGCTCGACCCCCGAGTGTTTTAACAGCGCGTCCCACGATAATCCAGGAGAGGTATAATAGTTAGCGGGGTCTAACTTATAGTTCTTTTTACACATTTTTCTAAAATTTTCAAACACACCTGCTAAAAGTAATACGTCGGTGGTCACGTATAAATCGTGATATTCACCCAAGTTTTTGATGTTAAATTCGTTCCACACTTTTTTAGCTTTGGAATAGTCGTCTTGTGAGATATTCGAGTCTTTGAGGCTGCTATAAAAGTTGTCGATGCTTGGTAAACTCGTCTCTTCAAACTTATCAAACGAGTCCATATACTCGTATGGGTAAACACCTTTTTGTAAGAGTAGGTCCACACTCTTAGGATTTTGATCTTTATATCGTTCTCTGAGTAGAGTAAACACCTCTTTGGGACATGAGTTGACTATCCTATCCAACGACGCTGCCATAAATTTAAACGAGTCTATAAATCTCAGTTGACCGATTGAAAACGAAATGTATTTTTCCGAGTTGCTGGGAATAAAATCGATATCTTCTTCAATCTTAGACAAACCTTGCATGATTAAATGAGCGTCGTAATTTTGTAAATTGTGAAAGATGACGGGTATTGTGGTTTTACGGGGCACCACCTGCAGTTTTAGATTGCAAAAAGCGTGCGCGGCTCCTCTGTATTTACCCGTGATGTGACAGTGATCTCTCACCTTTCTAAATTTGTTAATCTGTTTTTTACACTCGATACACTTTGACTCTTTAAATCCTTTTTTGTTTACGTAACAATATTCTTCTTTTTCTGCGTCAGTGTGGGGCTCTTTTGGTATAGGGCACTGACAGTTTGAAGAGTAGTTGGGGTATATTTGTTTTTCGCAAATCCAACACGTACTCGCGTTTTGGTGGTCTATGTTGTCTCTTGTTGTAAAGTCTATGGGTTTGGGACATTTAAAAACTTCGTTTATTTTGTCTCTTAAATACAATGTCGAGTCTAAGAACTTGGTTACGGCATCTGTTCCTCTGTAGGTCTCTTTAAATTTAACTTTACCGTCGCACCTTAAAGCGATCAACGAATAACCGCAAGCTTTGTGAACTTGAGTCTCCTGCGTGTTTGCCTCTTGATGCTTTAATTTTTTTAATATCGATTCAAAGTCGGCGTAAATGACAAAAGGTGCGTCTTGCGCAAACCTTTGATTTTTAAATTTTAATATCGGAGGGTCGTCGTTAAAACCTTTTGGAAAGACGACCTCAGATGGTGGCATATCTGTTCCCTCGCAATCTTGCGTATGTCTGTCCAACTTGTCTTGTGTGTTGTAGTGCGCCAAACATCTGAGACAGACGTATGTTTTATGCTTGTGTTTTGTTTGGTTAAAAAATATTCTAGATATATGTTTTATCCAACAATAGTGATTCGTTTTGCCTGAGGAAAACAACAACAGATTTATGGTTGAGGGGTCGTTGGCGTTTTTAGATGAATATAACGGCCGTACTTCTGTAGACTTTTCTTCGTGCGCAAACACATTTATACTCAGATTGTTTTGTCTCTCTATCTTTTCTATTTGATTGATTCTAACGGGAAAGTCTACGTCTTTAAAATTTAATCCATCGTTTTTATCATAAATTGACGTCCTGTCTTCGTGGATTTTAAAATCGGGTTTGTCTTTTACTCGTTGTTTTATTTTGTCGGTATACTTACCGAGAGCAGCTCTCAAACACCACCGAAAACATTCGTTGTCTTTGTTTCTAACGTTAATAAAAGCCTTTTTGTTTACTAAAAACTGCGGTAATTTTATATAAGAACTGCCACCTATAGGGTTATATCGATCGATGTTGATATAAAACGCTAACATTTCAACGAGGTTCCAACCCGATCCTTGAGCGGTATTTTTGGCGTGTTTTTCTTTTATTGTAAAGATTTGATCTTTTACTGTTTGTTTTATCTGACTCTCGTTTAAAACAACTTGTTTCTTACCAAAAAAGGTAAAAGCGCTGGTTTCTACTAAACCGTCTTGATTTGTTTTATCGTATTTCGCTTTAAATCCTAATTGAACTTTTATAGACGATAGATCTCTCAGCTCCGACATAACAATTTTTTCAATCTGCTTCACGTGTGTATTAAAGAATTGCTCTACGTCGTTGTTAAATAACCTAGGTGTCAGCTCCCAGTTTCTATAACTATTACTAAAAGCTCTATGTACTTGAAAATCTGCCTCTCTGAAGCTATCAGGGTTTTTATACGATTTAATCGCTAAAATTAAATCCTTTCGTAAAAATCGACCTAGTTTGCCAGTTGGTATAAATTGTAACTCTTCGTCGTCTACGATTTGTTTGAGATCATCTAGTTTCTTGTGATGCAAGTTTTTATATTTATTTTCCTCTACTCTAATGGCGTCGATATAGTTCCGACGTATGCTCCTCCCTGAGATCGTGATATTATTCCGTTGTACATATTGTTGCAAGGTTGATTTAGACCAACGTCCATATCCTATTGGTGTTGGTTTCTTCATTATGATTTATAATATAGTATTATAATATTTTTTTTATTAAATTTTTATTGAGAGTAAACCATATTAAATAAAAGATTAGGCAAAAAAAAGGTCTTATCGAAAAACTTACAGCTTCGCGATAAATAAAAATTATTTCGATCAACCTCCTCCTCCTTACGCGACGGCGCCACCTTTAGAGTCGTTTTAAAAAAACTGTAATAAAATAGCGCCATCAACAGAGGGCGCTATTTTTGTTAACCCATAGAGGGCGCTCGTAAGTGTTTTTTTTTGTGAGTTTTTTTGTTACACCAAAATTGAGTTTTTAAGATTTGGTTCAAATTGAGTTTTTAAGATTTGGTTCAAATTGAGTTTTTAAGATTTGGTTCAAATTGAGTTTTTTAAGATTTGAAAAATATTAGACAAAATTGAGTTTTTAAGATTTGGTTTAGATACGGCCTATCCCTACTACTCCACCCATATAGGACTCTTTTGGGTTCTAGGATTCCCGGCCCACCACACATCCTTCCCTGTCCATGTTCATGTAACCCGTAGGCCGCGCAACCGTAAAGGGAGGACTGACGGAGCGAGGCCCTAGCTCTTGCCGCCTATGCAAGCAAACGAGCTCCGTCCCTATACTAAGGTGCGCACCTGAACTCCGCGGACAGTACCAGCCTGACGAATTAAGCCGCTGAGCTAACTCCGGTTGGTGATTGAAGACGATCAATTAATTCTTTTATAGATAAGATTGCGAAATCGCGCGCGTTAAAACCGAGGAAAAAATTACGTCGGGCAGAACGGGGACTCGAACCCAGGCGATGGAACCCCGCAGACGAGGAGCCTAACCACTCGGCCATTCCACTACCAGTCAACACTGTTTGAAATCGATGTGACTTAATAGGTTTGGAAGCTGGAGTAATGGCTCTATCCTATATCTGCTCAAAGGAAGAAGGAGAAACTGTGTTTTCAGGGTTAATGAACCGCCCACGCATTAATTGCCCGAAAATTCGACTTATTTTATGCCGATAGAGGGCGCGCCACACAAATAGAAGTCACCAGCAAAGCGAGGGCTCAAAGGAAACAACACCAAATCAGACAAACAGCGCTGCCTCTCGACACTCGGGAGTATGTTGGCAATGTATATATTTTTCATTGGAAATTTAGGAATTTAAATAAAATTGTCTTGTTTGCATTGGGTAAGAATTTTTCTAAAAAAATCTTCGGTCAACCCACCAAAAATTGAAAAGAATATGACATGCTGGTCGTCATGTTTCTGTAGTCCCTGAACACTTGAGAGTTCTAAGTATTAATAAGATCGTGAAAGTTTATGCGTTTTAGCCCTTAGGTCTATGGGAATTGATTTGCTCCGTTTCACCCAAAGGGCTCTGTGTTCCTAAACCCCGGTCACAACGGATCGTACGAAATGTTGTCGTGGTAAAGCCTGGTCACAACGAACCCACGGCGCATTTGTTCCACGACACGACATAAAATTTGGGCACAATGTTGGTCATCGGGGGTCGTCGCAAGACAGTCCTACGAAATTTCGAGCATCGTGGCATCGATGTACGTACATGTAGATACGGACGGGTAATGACGCCTTGATCAAGGCTAAAGAAAACTATGCATAGAAAGTTCAAGAAATTTAAAAATCGTATTATTCTCTATTCCACATATACCCAGCAGGATATGTGGCAGAGGGGTACCCGCCTCTTATCCCTATATCTTATAGGCACTCAACACTATTGTAACCTAACCCATCCCCCCTTGAAACCTAAAAGGAATTCCTGAGATTCCGGGAACACAATGGTCAACACAAAAGAGGGGGGGTTTTCTCCGCCACATATCGTGCTTCATATGATTCCACATCTTGTGAAAGTCCAAGGGTGGCATCGAAATGGATTTAGAAATTACAAGTCGATTTGCAAGCGGGGGGGGGGGGGGGGGGGGGGGGGGACTACATTGTACGTTTGCACTTTCACAAACATAGCATTCAAATGTATTGTAACGTCGAGCGACATGCGTACATTGACCGACTCCCATATAGGACTCTTCACCCTGGCGAATTAAGCCGTTGAACTAACTCCGGTTGGTATTTGAAGACTATAATTTAATTCTTTTAAAGATAAGATTGCGAAATTGAGCGGGTTAAAACTGCAAAAAAAACGGAAAAAAAAAACATCGGCCAGGACGAGGACTCGAACCCAGGCGACGAAACGCCGCAAACGAGGAGCCTAACCAGTCGGCCATTGGACTACCAGTCGACATTGTTTCAAATCGATGTGACTTATGTTTGAAAACTGGAGTATTAGCTCCAGTATAGAATGAAGAAAAAAAAGTTATCTGGTGTTGACCAAGCATTCAGGGGATCGAACCCATGACTTTACTCATTGAACGACCACCCATATAGGACTCTTTTGGGTTCTAGGATTCCCGGCCCACCACACATCCTTCCCTGTCCATGTTCATGTAACCCGTAGGCCGCGCAACCGTAAAGGGAGGACTGACGGAGCGAGGCCCTAGCTCTTGCCGCCTATGCAAGCAAACGAGCTCCGTCCCTATACTAAGGTGCGCACCTGAACTCCGCGGACAGTACCAGCCTGACGAATTAAGCCGCTGAGCTAACTCCGGTTGGTGATTGAAGACGATCAATTAATTCTTTTATAGATAAGATTGCGAAATCGCGCGCGTTAAAACCGAGGAAAAAATGACGTCGGGCAGAACGGGGACTCGAACCCAGGCGATGGAACCCCGCAGACGAGGAGCCTAACCACTCGGCCATTCCACTACCAGTCAACACTGTTTGAAATCGATGTGACTTAATAGGTTTGGAAGCTGGAGTAATGGCTCTATCCTATATCTGCTCAAAGGAAGAAGGAGAAACTGTGTTTTCAGGGTTAATGAACCGCCCACGCATTAATTGCCCGAAAATTCGACTTATTTTATGCCGATAGAGGGCGCGCCACACAAATAGAAGTCACCAGCAAAGCGAGGGCTCAAAGGAAACAACACCAAATCAGACAAACAGCGCTGCCTCTCGACACTCGGGAGTATGTTGGCAATGTATATATTTTTCATTGGAAATTTAGGAATTTAAATAAAATTGTCTTGTTTGCATTGGGTAAGAATTTTTCTAAAAAAATCTTCGGTCAACCCACCAAAAATTGAAAAGAATATGACATGCTGGTCGTCATGTTTCTGTAGTCCCTGAACACTTGAGAGTTCTAAGTATTAATAAGATCGTGAAAGTTTATGCGTTTTAGCCCTTAGGTCTATGGGAATTGATTTGCTCCGTTTCACCCAAAGGGCTCTGTGTTCCTAAACCCCGGTCACAACGGATCGTACGAAATGTTGTCGTGGTAAAGCCTGGTCACAACGAACCCACGGCGCATTTGTTCCACGACACGACATAAAATTTGGGCACAATGTGGGTCATCGGGGGTCGTCGCAAGACAGTCCTACGAAATTTCGAGCATCGTGGCATCGATGTACGTACATGTAGATACGGACGGGTAATGACGCCTTGATCAAGGCTAAAGAAAACTATGCATAGAAAGTTCAAGAAATTTAAAAATCGTATTATTCTCTATTCCACATATACCCAGCAGGATATGTGGCAGAGGGGTACCCGCCTCTTATCCCTATATCTTATAGGCACTCAACACTATTGTAACCTAACCCATCCCCCCTTGAAACCTAAAAGGAATTCCTGAGATTCCGGGAACACAATGGTCAACACAAAAGAGGGGGGGTTTTCTCCGCCACATATCGTGCTTCATATGATTCCACATCTTGTGAAAGTCCAAGGGTGGCATCGAAATGGATTTAGAAATTACAAGTCGATTTGCAAGCGGGGGGGGGGGGGGGGGGGGGGGGGGGGGACTACATTGTACGTTTGCACTTTCACAAACATAGCATTCAAATGTATTGTAACGTCGAGCGACATGCGTACATTGACCGACTCCCATATAGGACTCTTCACCCTGGCGAATTAAGCCGTTGAACTAACTCCGGTTGGTATTTGAAGACTATAATTTAATTCTTTTAAAGATAAGATTGCGAAATTGAGCGGGTTAAAACTGCAAAAAAAAAGGGAAAAAAAAACATCGGCCAGGACGAGGACTCGAACCCAGGCGACGAAACGCCGCAAACGAGGAGCCTAACCAGTCGGCCATTGGACTACCAGTCGACATTGTTTCAAATCGATGTGACTTATGTTTGAAAACTGGAGTATTAGCTCCAGTATAGAATGAAGAAAAAAAAGTTATCTGGTGTTGACCAAGCATTCAGGGGATCGAACCCATGACTTTACTCATTGAACGACCACCCATATAGGACTCTTTTGGGTTCTAGGATTCCCGGCCCACCACACATCCTTCCTTGTCCATGTTCATGTAACCCGTAGGCCGCGCAACCGTAAAGGGAGGACTGACGGAGCGAGGCCCTAGCTCTTGCCGCCTATGCAAGCAAACGAGCTCCGTCCCTATACTAAGGTGCGCACCTGAACTCCGCGGACAGTACCAGCCTGACGAATTAAGCCGCTGAGCTAACTCCGGTTGGTGATTGAAGACGATCAATTAATTCTTTTATAGATAAGATTGCGAAATCGCGCGCGTTAAAACCGAGGAAAAAATGACGTCGGGCAGAACGGGGACTCGAACCCAGGCGATGGAACCCCGCAGACGAGGAGCCTAACCACTCGGCCATTCCACTACCAGTCAACACTGTTTGAAATCGATGTGACTTAATAGGTTTGGAAGCTGGAGTAATGGCTCTATCCTATATCTGCTCAAAGGAAGAAGGAGAAACTGTGTTTTCAGGGTTAATGAACCGCCCACGCATTAATTGCCCGAAAATTCGACTTATTTTATGCCGATAGAGGGCGCGCCACACAAATAGAAGTCACCAGCAAAGCGAGGGCTCAAAGGAAACAACACCAAATCAGACAAACAGCGCTGCCTCTCGACACTCGGGAGTATGTTGGCAATGTATATATTTTTCATTGGAAATTTAGGAATTTAAATAAAATTGTCTTGTTTGCATTGGGTAAGAATTTTTCTAAAAAAATCTTCGGTCAACCCACCAAAAATTGAAAAGAATATGACATGCTGGTCGTCATGTTTCTGTAGTCCCTGAACACTTGAGAGTTCTAAGTATTAATAAGATCGTGAAAGTTTATGCGTTTTAGCCCTTAGGTCTATGGAAATTGATTTGCTCCGTTTCACCCAAAGGGCTCTGTGTTCCTAAACCCCGGTCACAACGGATCGTACGAAATGTTGTCGTGGTAAAGCCTGGTCACAACGAACCCACGGCGCATTTGTTCCACGACACGACATAAAATTTGGGCACAATGTGGGTCATCGGGGGTCGTCGCAAGACAGTCCTACGAAATTTCGAGCATCGTGGCATCGATGTACGTACCTGTAGATACGGACGGGTAATGACGCCTTGATCAAGGCTAAAGAAAACTATGCATAGAAAGTTCAAGAAATTTAAAAATCGTATTATTCTCTATTCCACATATACCCAGCAGGATATGTGGCAGAGGGGTACCCGCCTCTTATCCCTATATCTTATAGGCACTCAACACTATTGTAACCTAACCCATCCCCCCTTGAAACCTAAAAGGAATTCCTGAGATTCCGGGAACACAATGGTCAACACAAAAGAGGGGGGGTTTTCTCCGCCACATATCGTGCTTCATATGATTCCACATCTTGTGAAAGTCCAAGGGTGGCATCGAAATGGATTTAGAAATTACAAGTCGATTTGCAAGCGGGGGGAGGGGGGGGGGGGGGGGGGGGACTACATTGTACGTTTGCACTTTCACAAACATAGCATTCAAATGTATTGTAACGTCGAGCGACATGCGTACATTGACCGACTCCCATATAGGACTCTTCACCCTGGCGAATTAAGCCGTTGAACTAACTCCGGTTGGTATTTGAAGACTATAATTTAATTCTTTTAAAGATAAGATTGCGAAATTGAGCGGGTTAAAACTGCAAAAAAAACGGAAAAAAAAAACATCGGCCAGGACGAGGACTCGAACCCAGGCGACGAAACGCCGCAAACGAGGAGCCTAACCAGTCGGCCATTGGACTACCAGTCGACATTGTTTCAAATCGATGTGACTTATGTTTGAAAACTGGAGTATTAGCTCCAGTATAGAATGAAGAAAAAAAAGTTATCTGGTGTTGACCAAGCATTCAGGGGATCGAACACATGACTTTACTCATTGAACGACCACCCATATAGGACTCTTTTGGGTTCTAGGATTCCCGGCCCACCACACATCCTTCCCTGTCCATGTAACCCGTAGGCCGCGCAACCGTAAAGGGAGGACTGACGGAGCGAGGCCCTAGCTCTTGCCGCCTATGCAAGCAAACGAGCTCCGTCCCTATACTAAGGTGCGCACCTGAACTCCGCGGACAGTACCAGCCTGACGAATTAAGCCGCTGAGCTAACTCCGGTTGGTGATTGAAGACGATCAATTAATTCTTTTATAGATAAGATTGCGAAATCGCGCGCGTTAAAACCGAGGAAAAAATTACGTCGGGCAGAACGGGGACTCGAACCCAGGCGATGGAACCCCGCAGACGAGGAGCCTAACCACTCGGCCATTCCACTACCAGTCAACACTGTTTGAAATCGATGTGACTTAATAGGTTTGGAAGCTGGAGTAATGGCTCTATCCTATATCTGCTCAAAGGAAGAAGGAGAAACTGTGTTTTCAGGGTTAATGAACCGCCCACGCATTAATTGCCCGAAAATTCGACTTATTTTATGCCGATAGAGGGCGCGCCACACAAATAGAAGTCACCAGCAAAGCGAGGGCTCAAAGGAAACAACACCAAATCAGACAAACGGCGCTGCCTCTCGACACTCGGGAGTATGTTGGCAATGTATATATTTTTCATTGGAAATTTAGGAATTTAAATAAAATTGTCTTGTTTGCATTGGGTAAGAATTTTTCAAAACAAATCTTCGGTCAACCCACCAAAAATTGAAAAGAATATGACATGCTGGTCGTCATGTTTCTGTAGTCCCTAAACACGTGAGAGTTCTAAGTATTAATAAGATCGTGAAAGTTTATGCGTTTTAGCCCTTAGGTCTATGGGAATTGATTTGCTCCGTTTCACCCAAAGGGCTCTGTGTTCCTAAACCCCGGTCACAACGGATCGTACGAAATGTTGTCGTGGTAAAGCCTGGTCACAACGAACCCACGGCGCATTTGTTCCACGACACGACATAAAATTTGGGCACAATGTGGGTCATCGGGGGTCGTCGCAAGACAGTCCTACGAAATTTCGAGCATCGTGGCATCGATGTACGTACATGTAGATACGGACGGGTAATGACGCCTTGATCAAGGCTAAAGAAAACTATGCATAGAAAGTTCAAGAAATTTAAAAATCGTATTATTCTCTATTCCACATATACCCAGCAGGATATGTGGCAGAGGGGTACCCGCCTCTTATCCCTATATCTTATAGGCACTCAACACTATTGTAACCTAACCCATCCCCCCTTGAAACCTAAAAGGAATTCCTGAGATTCCGGGAACACAATGGTCAACACAAAAGAGGGGGGGTTTTCTCCGCCACATATCGTGCTTCATATGATTCCACATCTTGTGAAAGTCCAAGGGTGGCATCGAAATGGATTTAGAAATTACAAGTCGATTTGCAAGCGGGGGGGGGGGGGGGGGGGGGGGGGGGGGGGGGGGACTACATTGTACGTTTGCACTTTCACAAACATAGCATTCAAATGTATTGTAACGTCGAGCGACATGCGTACATTGACCGACTCCCATATAGGACTCTTCACCCTGGCGAATTAAGCCGTTGAACTAACTCCGGTTGGTATTTGAAGACTATAATTTAATTCTTTTAAAGATAAGATTGCGAAATTGAGCGGGTTAAAACTGCAAAAAAAAAGGGAAAAAAAAACATCGGCCAGGACGAGGACTCGAACCCAGGCGACGAAACGCCGCAAACGAGGAGCCTAACCAGTCGGCCATTGGACTACCAGTCGACATTGTTTCAAATCGATGTGACTTATGTTTGAAAACTGGAGTATTAGCTCCAGTATAGAATGAAGAAAAAAAAGTTATCTGGTGTTGACCAAGCATTCAGGGGATCGAACCCATGACTTTACTCATTGAACGACCACCCATATAGGACTCTTTTGGGTTCTAGGATTCCCGGCCCACCACACATCCTTCCCTGTCCATGTTCATGTAACCCGTAGGCCGCGCAACCGTAAAGGGAGGACTGACGGAGCGAGGCCCTAGCTCTTGCCGCCTATGCAAGCAAACGAGCTCCGTCCCTATACTAAGGTGCGCACCTGAACTCCGCGGACAGTACCAGCCTGACGAATTAAGCCGCTGAGCTAACTCCGGTTGGTGATTGAAGACGATCAATTAATTCTTTTATAGATAAGATTGCGAAATCGCGCGCGTTAAAACCGAGGAAAAAATGACGTCGGGCAGAACGGGGACTCGAACCCAGGCGATGGAACCCCGCAGACGAGGAGCCTAACCACTCGGCCATTCCACTACCAGTCAACACTGTTTGAAATCGATGTGACTTAATAGGTTTGGAAGCTGGAGTAATGGCTCTATCCTATATCTGCTCAAAGGAAGAAGGAGAAACTGTGTTTTCAGGGTTAATGAACCGCCCACGCATTAATTGCCCGAAAATTCGACTTATTTTATGCCGATAGAGGGCGCGCCACACAAATAGAAGTCACCAGCAAAGCGAGGGCTCAAAGGAAACAACACCAAATCAGACAAACAGCGCTGCCTCTCGACACTCGGGAGTATGTTGGCAATGTATATATTTTTCATTGGAAATTTAGGAATTTAAATAAAATTGTCTTGTTTGCATTGGGTAAGAATTTTTCTAAAAAAATCTTCGGTCAACCCACCAAAAATTGAAAAGAATATGACATGCTGGTCGTCATGTTTCTGTAGTCCCTGAACACTTGAGAGTTCTAAGTATTAATAAGATCGTGAAAGTTTATGCGTTTTAGCCCTTAGGTCTATGGGAATTGATTTGCTCCGTTTCACCCAAAGGGCTCTGTGTTCCTAAACCCCGGTCACAACGGATCGTACGAAATGTTGTCGTGGTAAAGCCTGGTCACAACGAACCCACGGCGCATTTGTTCCACGACACGACATAAAATTTGGGCACAATGTGGGTCATCGGGGGTCGTCGCAAGACAGTCCTACGAAATTTCGAGCATCGTGGCATCGATGTACGTACATGTAGATACGGACGGGTAATGACGCCTTGATCAAGGCTAAAGAAAACTATGCATAGAAAGTTCAAGAAATTTAAAAATCGTATTATTCTCTATTCCACATATACCCAGCAGGATATGTGGCAGAGGGGTACCCGCCTCTTATCCCTATATCTTATAGGCACTCAACACTATTGTAACCTAACCCATCCCCCCTTGAAACCTAAAAGGAATTCCTGAGATTCCGGGAACACAATGGTCAACACAAAAGAGGGGGGGTTTTCTCCGCCACATATCGTGCTTCATATGATTCCACATCTTGTGAAAGTCCAAGGGTGGCATCGAAATGGATTTAGAAATTACAAGTCGATTTGCAAGCGGGGGGGGGGGGGGGGGGGGACTACATTGTACGTTTGCACTTTCACAAACATAGCATTCAAATGTATTGTAACGTCGAGCGACATGCGTACATTGACCGACTCCCATATAGGACTCTTCACCCTGGCGAATTAAGCCGTTGAACTAACTCCGGTTGGTATTATAAGACTATAATTTAATTCTTTTAAAGATAAGATTGCGAAATTGAGCGGGTTAAAACTGCAAAAAAAAAGGGAAAAAAAAACATCGGCCAGGACGAGGACTCGAACCCAGGCGACGAAACGCCGCAAACGAGGAGCCTAACCAGTCGGCCATTGGACTACCAGTCGACATTGTTTCAAATCGATGTGACTTATGTTTGAAAACTGGAGTATTAGCTCCAGTATAGAATGAAGAAAAAAAAGTTATCTGGTGTTGACCAAGCATTCAGGGGATCGAACCCATGACTTTACTCATTGAACGACCACCCATATAGGACTCTTTTGGGTTCTAGGATTCCCGGCCCACCACACATCCTTCCCTGTCCATGTTCATGTAACCCGTAGGCCGCGCAACCGTAAAGGGAGGACTGACGGAGCGAGGCCCTAGCTCTTGCCGCCTATGCAAGCAAACGAGCTCCGTCCCTATACTAAGGTGCGCACCTGAACTCCGCGGACAGTACCAGCCTGACGAATTAAGCCGCTGAGCTAACTCCGGTTGGTGATTGAAGACGATCAATTAATTCTTTTATAGATAAGATTGCGAAATCGCGCGCGTTAAAACCGAGGAAAAAATTACGTCGGGCAGAACGGGGACTCGAACCCAGGCGATGGAACCCCGCAGACGAGGAGCCTAACCACTCGGCCATTCCACTACCAGTCAACACTGTTTGAAATCGATGTGACTTAATAGGTTTGGAAGCTGGAGTAATGGCTCTATCCTATATCTGCTCAAAGGAAGAAGGAGAAACTGTGTTTTCAGGGTTAATGAACCGCCCACGCATTAATTGCCCGAAAATTCGACTTATTTTATGCCGATAGAGGGCGCGCCACACAAATAGAAGTCACCAGCAAAGCGAGGGCTCAAAGGAAACAACACCAAATCAGACAAACAGCGCTGCCTCTCGACACTCGGGAGTATGTTGGCAATGTATATATTTTTCATTGGAAATTTAGGAATTTAAATAAAATTGTCTTGTTTGCATTGGGTAAGAATTTTTCTAAAAAAATCTTCGGTCAACCCACCAAAAATTGAAAAGAATATGACATGCTGGTCGTCATGTTTCTGTAGTCCCTGAACACTTGAGAGTTCTAAGTATTAATAAGATCGTGAAAGTTTATGCGTTTTAGCCCTTAGGTCTATGGGAATTGATTTGCTCCGTTTCACCCAAAGGGCTCTGTGTTCCTAAACCCCGGTCACAACGGATCGTACGAAATGTTGTCGTGGTAAAGCCTGGTCACAACGAACCCACGGCGCATTTGTTCCACGACACGACATAAAATTTGGGCACAATGTGGGTCATCGGGGGTCGTCGCAAGACAGTCCTACGAAATTTCGAGCATCGTGGCATCGATGTACGTACATGTAGATACGGACGGGTAATGACGCCTTGATCAAGGCTAAAGAAAACTATGCATAGAAAGTTCAAGAAATTTAAAAATCGTATTATTCTCTATTCCACATATACCCAGCAGGATATGTGGCAGAGGGGTACCCGCCTCTTATCCCTATATCTTATAGGCACTCAACACTATTGTAACCTAACCCATCCCCCCTTGAAACCTAAAAGGAATTCCTGAGATTCCGGGAACACAATGGTCAACACAAAAGAGGGGGGGTTTTCTCCGCCACATATCGTGCTTCATATGATTCCACATCTTGTGAAAGTCCAAGGGTGGCATCGAAATGGATTTAGAAATTACAAGTCGATTTGCAAGCGGGGGGGGGGGGGGGGGGGGGACTACATTGTACGTTTGCACTTTCACAAACATAGCATTCAAATGTATTGTAACGTCGAGCGACATGCGTACATTGACCGACTCCCATATAGGACTCTTCACCCTGGCGAATTAAGCCGTTGAACTAACTCCGGTTGGTATTATAAGACTATAATTTAATTCTTTTAAAGATAAGATTGCGAAATTGAGCGGGTTAAAACTGCAAAAAAAAAGGGAAAAAAAAACATCGGCCAGGACGAGGACTCGAACCCAGGCGACGAAACGCCGCAAACGAGGAGCCTAACCAGTCGGCCATTGGACTACCAGTCGACATTGTTTCAAATCGATGTGACTTATGTTTGAAAACTGGAGTATTAGCTCCAGTATAGAATGAAGAAAAAAAAGTTATCTGGTGTTGACCAAGCATTCAGGGGATCGAACCCATGACTTTACTCATTGAACGACCACCCATATAGGACTCTTTTGGGTTCTAGGATTCCCGGCCCACCACACATCCTTCCCTGTCCATGTTCATGTAACCCGTAGGCCGCGCAACCGTAAAGGGAGGACTGACGGAGCGAGGCCCTAGCTCTTGCCGCCTATGCAAGCAAACGAGCTCCGTCCCTATACTAAGGTGCGCACCTGAACTCCGCGGACAGTACCAGCCTGACGAATTAAGCCGCTGAGCTAACTCCGGTTGGTGATTGAAGACGATCAATTAATTCTTTTATAGATAAGATTGCGAAATCGCGCGCGTTAAAACCGAGGAAAAAATGACGTCGGGCAGAACGGGGACTCGAACCCAGGCGATGGAACCCCGCAGACGAGGAGCCTAACCACTCGGCCATTCCACTACCAGTCAACACTGTTTGAAATCGATGTGACTTAATAGGTTTGGAAGCTGGAGTAATGGCTCTATCCTATATCTGCTCAAAGGAAGAAGGAGAAACTGTGTTTTCAGGGTTAATGAACCGCCCACGCATTAATTGCCCGAAAATTCGACTTATTTTATGCCGATAGAGGGCGCGCCACACAAATAGAAGTCACCAGCAAAGCGAGGGCTCAAAGGAAACAACACCAAATCAGACAAACGGCGCTGCCTCTCGACACTCGGGAGTATGTTGGCAATGTATATATTTTTCATTGGAAATTTAGGAATTTAAATAAAATTGTCTTGTTTGCATTGGGTAAGAATTTTTCTAAAAAAATCTTCGGTCAACCCACCAAAAATTGAAAAGAATATGACATGCTGGTCGTCATGTTTCTGTAGTCCCTAAACACGTGAGAGTTCTAAGTATTAATAAGATCGTGAAAGTTTATGCGTTTTAGCCCTTAGGTCTATGGGAATTGATTTGCTCCGTTTCACCCAAAGGGCTCTGTGTTCCTAAACCCCGGTCACAACGGATCGTACGAAATGTTGTCGTGGTAAAGCCTGGTCACAACGAACCCACGGCGCATTTGTTCCACGACACGACATAAAATTTGGGCACAATGTGGGTCATCGGGGGTCGTCGCAAGACAGTCCTACGAAATTTCGAGCATCGTGGCATCGATGTACGTACATGTAGATACGGACGGGTAATGACGCCTTGATCAAGGCTAAAGAAAACTATGCATAGAAAGTTCAAGAAATTTAAAAATCGTATTATTCTCTATTCCACATATACCCAGCAGGATATGTGGCAGAGGGGTACCCGCCTCTTATCCCTATATCTTATAGGCACTCAACACTATTGTAACCTAACCCATCCCCCCTTGAAACCTAAAAGGAATTCCTGAGATTCCGGGAACACAATGGTCAACACAAAAGAGGGGGGGTTTTCTCCGCCACATATCGTGCTTCATATGATTCCACATCTTGTGAAAGTCCAAGGGTGGCATCGAAATGGATTTAGAAATTACAAGTCGATTTGCAAGCGGGGGGGGGGGGGGGGGGGGGGGGGGGGGACTACATTGTACGTTTGCACTTTCACAAACATAGCATTCAAATGTATTGTAACGTCGAGCGACATGCGTACATTGACCGACTCCCATATAGGACTCTTCACCCTGGCGAATTAAGCCGTTGAACTAACTCCGGTTGGTATTATAAGACTATAATTTAATTCTTTTAAAGATAAGATTGCGAAATTGAGCGGGTTAAAACTGCAAAAAAAAAGGGAAAAAAAAACATCGGCCAGGACGAGGACTCGAACCCAGGCGACGAAACGCCGCAAACGAGGAGCCTAACCAGTCGGCCATTGGACTACCAGTCGACATTGTTTCAAATCGATGTGACTTATGTTTGAAAACTGGAGTATTAGCTCCAGTATAGAATGAAGAAAAAAAAGTTATCTGGTGTTGACCAAGCATTCAGGGGATCGAACCCATGACTTTACTCATTGAACGACCACCCATATAGGACTCTTTTGGGTTCTAGGATTCCCGGCCCACCACACATCCTTCCCTGTCCATGTTCATGTAACCCGTAGGCCGCGCAACCGTAAAGGGAGGACTGACGGAGCGAGGCCCTAGCTCTTGCCGCCTATGCAAGCAAACGAGCTCCGTCCCTATACTAAGGTGCGCACCTGAACTCCGCGGACAGTACCAGCCTGACGAATTAAGCCGCTGAGCTAACTCCGGTTGGTGATTGAAGACGATCAATTAATTCTTTTATAGATAAGATTGCGAAATCGCGCGCGTTAAAACCGAGGAAAAAATGACGTCGGGCAGAACGGGGACTCGAACCCAGGCGATGGAACCCCGCAGACGAGGAGCCTAACCACTCGGCCATTCCACTACCAGTCAACACTGTTTGAAATCGATGTGACTTAATAGGTTTGGAAGCTGGAGTAATGGCTCTATCCTATATCTGCTCAAAGGAAGAAGGAGAAACTGTGTTTTCAGGGTTAATGAACCGCCCACGCATTAATTGCCCGAAAATTCGACTTATTTTATGCCGATAGAGGGCGCGCCACACAAATAGAAGTCACCAGCAAAGCGAGGGCTCAAAGGAAACAACACCAAATCAGACAAACGGCGCTGCCTCTCGACACTCGGGAGTATGTTGGCAATGTATATATTTTTCATTGGAAATTTAGGAATTTAAATAAAATTGTCTTGTTTGCATTGGGTAAGAATTTTTCTAAAAAAATCTTCGGTCAACCCACCAAAAATTGAAAAGAATATGACATGCTGGTCGTCATGTTTCTGTAGTCCCTAAACACGTGAGAGTTCTAAGTATTAATAAGATCGTGAAAGTTTATGCGTTTTAGCCCTTAGGTCTATGGGAATTGATTTGCTCCGTTTCACCCAAAGGGCTCTGTGTTCCTAAACCCCGGTCACAACGGATCGTACGAAATGTTGTCGTGGTAAAGCCTGGTCACAACGAACCCACGGCGCATTTGTTCCACGACACGACATAAAATTTGGGCACAATGTGGGTCATCGGGGGTCGTCGCAAGACAGTCCTACGAAATTTCGAGCATCGTGGCATCGATGTACGTACATGTAGATACGGACGGGTAATGACGCCTTGATCAAGGCTAAAGAAAACTATGCATAGAAAGTTCAAGAAATTTAAAAATCGTATTATTCTCTATTCCACATATACCCAGCAGGATATGTGGCAGAGGGGTACCCGCCTCTTATCCCTATATCTTATAGGCACTCAACACTATTGTAACCTAACCCATCCCCCCTTAAAACCTAAAAGGAATTCCTGAGATTCCGGGAACACAATGGTCAACACAAAAGAGGGGGGGTTTTCTCCGCCACATATCGTGCTTCATATGATTCCACATCTTGTGAAAGTCCAAGGGTGGCATCGAAATGGATTTAGAAATTACAAGTCGATTTGCAAGCGGGGGGGGGGGGGGGGGGGGGGGGACTACATTGTACGTTTGCACTTTCACAAACATAGCATTCAAATGTATTGTAACGTCGAGCGACATGCGTACATTGACCGACTCCCATATAGGACTCTTCACCCTGGCGAATTAAGCCGTTGAACTAACTCCGGTTGGTATTTGAAGACTATAATTTAATTCTTTTAAAGATAAGATTGCGAAATTGAGCGGGTTAAAACTGCAAAAAAAACGGAAAAAAAAAACATCGGCCAGGACGAGGACTCGAACCCAGGCGACGAAACGCCGCAAACGAGGAGCCTAACCAGTCGGCCATTGGACTACCAGTCGACATTGTTTCAAATCGATGTGACTTATGTTTGAAAACTGGAGTATTAGCTCCAGTATAGAATGAAGAAAAAAAAGTTATCTGGTGTTGACCAAGCATTCAGGGGATCGAACCCATGACTTTACTCATTGAACGACCACCCATATAGGACTCTTTTGGGTTCTAGGATTCCCGGCCCACCACACATCCTTCCCTGTCCATGTTCATGTAACCCGTAGGCCGCGCAACCGTAAAGGGAGGACTGACGGAGCGAGGCCCTAGCTCTTGCCGCCTATGCAAGCAAACGAGCTCCGTCCCTATACTAAGGTGCGCACCTGAACTCCGCGGACAGTACCAGCCTGACGAATTAAGCCGCTGAGCTAACTCCGGTTGGTGATTGAAGACGATCAATTAATTCTTTTATAGATAAGATTGCGAAATCGCGCGCGTTAAAACCGAGGAAAAAATGACGTCGGGCAGAACGGGGACTCGAACCCAGGCGATGGAACCCCGCAGACGAGGAGCCTAACCACTCGGCCATTCCACTACCAGTCAACACTGTTTGAAATCGATGTGACTTAATAGGTTTGGAAGCTGGAGTAATGGCTCTATCCTATATCTGCTCAAAGGAAGAAGGAGAAACTGTGTTTTCAGGGTTAATGAACCGCCCACGCATTAATTGCCCGAAAATTCGACTTATTTTATGCCGATAGAGGGCGCGCCACACAAATAGAAGTCACCAGCAAAGCGAGGGCTCAAAGGAAACAACACCAAATCAGACAAACAGCGCTGCCTCTCGACACTCGGGAGTATGTTGGCAATGTATATATTTTTCATTGGAAATTTAGGAATTTAAATAAAATTGTCTTGTTTGCATTGGGTAAGAATTTTTCTAAAAAAATCTTCGGTCAACCCACCAAAAATTGAAAAGAATATGACATGCTGGTCGTCATGTTTCTGTAGTCCCTGAACACTTGAGAGTTCTAAGTATTAATAAGATCGTGAAAGTTTATGCGTTTTAGCCCTTAGGTCTATGGGAATTGATTTGCTCCGTTTCACCCAAAGGGCTCTGTGTTCCTAAACCCCGGTCACAACGGATCGTACGAAATGTTGTCGTGGTAAAGCCTGGTCACAACGAACCCACGGCGCATTTGTTCCACGACACGACATAAAATTTGGGCACAATGTGGGTCATCGGGGGTCGTCGCAAGACAGTCCTACGAAATTTCGAGCATCGTGGCATCGATGTACGTACATGTAGATACGGACGGGTAATGACGCCTTGATCAAGGCTAAAGAAAACTATGCATAGAAAGTTCAAGAAATTTAAAAATCGTATTATTCTCTATTCCACATATACCCAGCAGGATATGTGGCAGAGGGGTACCCGCCTCTTATCCCTATATCTTATAGGCACTCAACACTATTGTAACCTAACCCATCCCCCCTTGAAACCTAAAAGGAATTCCTGAGATTCCGGGAACACAATGGTCAACACAAAAGAGGGGGGGTTTTCTCCGCCACATATCGTGCTTCATATGATTCCACATCTTGTGAAAGTCCAAGGGTGGCATCGAAATGGATTTAGAAATTACAAGTCGATTTGCAAGCGGGGGGGGGGGGGGGGGGGGGGGGGGGGACTACATTGTACGTTTGCACTTTCACAAACATAGCATTCAAATGTATTGTAACGTCGAGCGACATGCGTACATTGACCGACTCCCATATAGGACTCTTCACCCTGGCGAATTAAGCCGTTGAACTAACTCCGGTTGGTATTTGAAGACTATAATTTAATTCTTTTAAAGATAAGATTGCGAAATTGAGCGGGTTAAAACTGCAAAAAAAACGGAAAAAAAAAAACATCGGCCAGGACGAGGACTCGAACCCAAGCGACGAAACGCCGCAAACGAGGAGCCTAACCAGTCGGCCATTGGACTACCAGTCGACATTGTTTCAAATCGATGTGACTTATGTTTGAAAACTGGAGTATTAGCTCCAGTATAGAATGAAGAAAAAAAAGTTATCTGGTGTTGACCAAGCATTCAGGGGATCGAACCCATGACTTTACTCATTGAACGACCACCCATATAGGACTCTTTTGGGTTCTAGGATTCCCGGCCCACCACACATCCTTCCCTGTCCATGTTCATGTAACCCGTAGGCCGCGCAACCGTAAAGGGAGGACTGACGGAGCGAGGCCCTAGCTCTTGCCGCCTATGCAAGCAAACGAGCTCCGTCCCTATACTAAGGTGCGCACCTGAACTCCGCGGACAGTACCAGCCTGACGAATTAAGCCGCTGAGCTAACTCCGGTTGGTGATTGAAGACGATCAATTAATTCTTTTATAGATAAGATTGCGAAATCGCGCGCGTTAAAACCGAGGAAAAAATGACGTCGGGCAGAACGGGGACTCGAACCCAGGCGATGGAACCCCGCAGACGAGGAGCCTAACCACTCGGCCATTCCACTACCAGTCAACACTGTTTGAAATCGATGTGACTTAATAGGTTTGGAAGCTGGAGTAATGGCTCTATCCTATATCTGCTCAAAGGAAGAAGGAGAAACTGTGTTTTCAGGGTTAATGAACCGCCCACGCATTAATTGCCCGAAAATTCGACTTATTTTATGCCGATAGAGGGCGCGCCACACAAATAGAAGTCACCAGCAAAGCGAGGGCTCAAAGGAAACAACACCAAATCAGACAAACAGCGCTGCCTCTCGACACTCGGGAGTATGTTGGCAATGTATATATTTTTCATTGGAAATTTAGGAATTTAAATAAAATTGTCTTGTTTGCATTGGGTAAGAATTTTTCTAAAAAAATCTTCGGTCAACCCACCAAAAATTGAAAAGAATATGACATGCTGGTCGTCATGTTTCTGTAGTCCCTGAACACTTGAGAGTTCTAAGTATTAATAAGATCGTGAAAGTTTATGCGTTTTAGCCCTTAGGTCTATGGGAATTGATTTGCTCCGTTTCACCCAAAGGGCTCTGTGTTCCTAAACCCCGGTCACAACGGATCGTACGAAATGTTGTCGTGGTAAAGCCTGGTCACAACGAACCCACGGCGCATTTGTTCCACGACACGACATAAAATTTGGGCACAATGTGGGTCATCGGGGGTCGTCGCAAGACAGTCCTACGAAATTTCGAGCATCGTGGCATCGATGTACGTACATGTAGATACGGACGGGTAATGACGCCTTGATCAAGGCTAAAGAAAACTATGCATAGAAAGTTCAAGAAATTTAAAAATCGTATTATTCTCTATTCCACATATACCCAGCAGGATATGTGGCAGAGGGGTACCCGCCTCTTATCCCTATATCTTATAGGCACTCAACACTATTGTAACCTAACCCATCCCCCCTTGAAACCTAAAAGGAATTCCTGAGATTCCGGGAACACAATGGTCAACACAAAAGAGGGGGGGTTTTCTCCGCCACATATCGTGCTTCATATGATTCCACATCTTGTGAAAGTCCAAGGGTGGCATCGAAATGGATTTAGAAATTACAAGTCGATTTGCAAGCGGGGGGGGGGGGGGGGGGGGGGGGGGGGGGACTACATTGTACGTTTGCACTTTCACAAACATAGCATTCAAATGTATTGTAACGTCGAGCGACATGCGTACATTGACCGACTCCCATATAGGACTCTTCACCCTGGCGAATTAAGCCGTTGAACTAACTCCGGTTGGTATTTGAAGACTATAATTTAATTCTTTTAAAGATAAGATTGCGAAATTGAGCGGGTTAAAACTGCAAAAAAAACGGAAAAAAAAAAACATCGGCCAGGACGAGGACTCGAACCCAAGCGACGAAACGCCGCAAACGAGGAGCCTAACCAGTCGACCATTGGACTACCAGTCGACATTGTTTCAAATCGATGTGACTTATGTTTGAAAACTGGAGTATTAGCTCCAGTATAGAATGAAGAAAAAAAAGTTATCTGGTGTTGACCAAGCATTCAGGGGATCGAACCCATGACTTTACTCATTGAACGACCACCCATATAGGACTCTTTTGGGTTCTAGGATTCCCGGCCCACCACACATCCTTCCCTGTCCATGTTCATGTAACCCGTAGGCCGCGCAACCGTAAAGGGAGGACTGACGGAGCGAGGCCCTAGCTCTTGCCGCCTATGCAAGCAAACGAGCTCCGTCCCTATACTAAGGTGCGCACCTGAACTCCGCGGACAGTACCAGCCTGACGAATTAAGCCGCTGAGCTAACTCCGGTTGGTGATTGAAGACGATCAATTAATTCTTTTATAGATAAGATTGCGAAATCGCGCGCGTTAAAACCGAGGAAAAAATGACGTCGGGCAGAACGGGGACTCGAACCCAGGCGATGGAACCCCGCAGACGAGGAGCCTAACCACTCGGCCATTCCACTACCAGTCAACACTGTTTGAAATCGATGTGACTTAATAGGTTTGGAAGCTGGAGTAATGGCTCTATCCTATATCTGCTCAAAGGAAGAAGGAGAAACTGTGTTTTCAGGGTTAATGAACCGCCCACGCATTAATTGCCCGAAAATTCGACTTATTTTATGCCGATAGAGGGCGCGCCACACAAATAGAAGTCACCAGCAAAGCGAGGGCTCAAAGGAAACAACACCAAATCAGACAAACGGCGCTGCCTCTCGACACTCGGGAGTATGTTGGCAATGTATATATTTTTCATTGGAAATTTAGGAATTTAAATAAAATTGTCTTGTTTGCATTGGGTAAGAATTTTTCAAAACAAATCTTCGGTCAACCCACCAAAAATTGAAAAGAATATGACATGCTGGTCGTCATGTTTCTGTAGTCCCTAAACACGTGAGAGTTCTAAGTATTAATAAGATCGTGAAAGTTTATGCGTTTTAGCCCTTAGGTCTATGGGAATTGATTTGCTCCGTTTCACCCAAAGGGCTCTGTGTTCCTAAACCCCGGTCACAACGGATCGTACGAAATGTTGTCGTGGTAAAGCCTGGTCACAACGAACCCACGGCGCATTTGTTCCACGACACGACATAAAATTTGGGCACAATGTGGGTCATCGGGGGTCGTCGCAAGACAGTCCTACGAAATTTCGAGCATCGTGGCATCGATGTACGTACATGTAGATACGGACGGGTAATGACGCCTTGATCAAGGCTAAAAAAAACTATGCATAGAAAGTTCAAGAAATTTAAAAATCGTATTATTCTCTATTCCACATATACCCAGCAGGATATGTGGCAGAGGGGTACCCGCCTCTTATCCCTATATCTTATAGGCACTCAACACTATTGTAACCTAACCCATCCCCCCTTGAAACCTAAAAGGAATTCCTGAGATTCCGGGAACACAATGGTCAACACAAAAGAGGGGGGGTTTTCTCCGCCACATATCGTGCTTCATATGATTCCACATCTTGTGAAAGTCCAAGGGTGGCATCGAAATGGATTTAGAAATTACAAGTCGATTTGCAAGCGGGTGGGGGGACTACATTGTACGTTTGCACTTTCACAAACATAGCATTCAAATGTATTGTAACGTCGAGCGACACATCAGAGCCAACACACCCCGCTTGCGTACATTGACCGACTCCCATATAGGACTCTTCACCCTGGCGAATTCAGCCGTTGAACTAACTCCGGTTGGTATTTGAAGACTATAATTTAATTCTTTTAAAGATAAGATTGCGAAATTGAGCGGGTTAAAACTGCAAAAAAAACGGGAAAAAAACACATCGGCCAGGACGAGGACTCGAACCCAGGCGACGAAACGCCGCAAACGAGGAGCCTAACCACTCGGCCATTCCACTACCAGTCAACACTGTTTGAAATCGATGTGACTTAATAGGTTTGGAAGCTGGAGTAATAGCTCTATCCTACATCTGCTCAAAGGAGAAATACAAATGCATGTATGTTTGCTTGAACGACCAAGTGTTAACTAGAACACGTTCACTTTCTTCACGGTGCGTGATTTTCTGTATGTATTGTTACGTGTTACGTAACAGAGAGTAGGGATTATATAGTGGCGTGGTCAGTCCAGCACCGGGGTCAAAAATTATTCCCATTTACAAGAAATCAATTCATATTACATGTACGTTTTTTAAATCGCAAACCGCTTCGATCTTGCTAATAAAAAGGTTTATCCTCCGCATTTTTATTTTTAGTCATAACATGGAGGATAATAAGTTTTTAGGCCATTTTGGTGATACTTTCTCAGCCTGCACGCAGCCATTTTACAAATGGCATCCCTCCACGTTCTAGGGCAATTAGGACCCATTTTGAACCGTAATTTTGTCAAGTCTGCCCTCGGATTGAAGCTCAGAAACCAGGGAGTTGATCCCATGCTATATTTACATAATCCCACCGTTTCTTTTACCAAACGGCCTCCTTTTTCAAAAGAAATTATGGGGGCACATTTCATGCAGATGAGCTCGCGGAGAAATTCTCCCTTCAATAAGGGTAGTGCACCCGTATACGATCGAGCATGGCAGCATCTCGCCTCTACAACAATGGCTTCGGTGGCCCGAACCAGTGAGGACCATAGGAAAGCAGCCAGCCGGGCTGTCGCCGCATACTTGCATATATATATATTAAAGGTCGTTATAACAACCTGTTCTAATTTTGTTTGTTCATTCCTGTTGAATATAGAGAGATCAAGGAACTGCTTTCCTGTTCTATCGGAAAGGTTGGAGAAGATTCCGAGGTCGTCTACTTTGAAGGAAGCGCTGAAACTGATAGACAACAGGCACAAGCTGATTCGTATTGCAGATACTAGCCAGTACGGTTGGACAACGGTCTCCGAATACGAGGCTCACGAAGTCGCAGATAGATGACGAGAATGATGACAACAAGATCACAAGGGCTGAGAACAGAGCCGGGTGTAGGTCAAGCAGAAGAAGATGGCTGTTTTCAGCCAGACCAAGAAGTTCAAGCGTGAGCACCCTTCAGCTGTTGACAGCGCTGATACTGGGGGTCAGCTTTTTCGTCGGCCTATCCAAGTCGTCCCTTTCAGCCAAACATCCAACAGAGCTTACGGGGGAGGCTCATGCTTCCTCTGTGGTAGCTTCACCCACATGCCCAAAACGTAGAAGGCCATACTGTGGCAAACTTGATGAATCTGAGAACAGTCACAGTGTGTTTAACAGCGTACACGGGTTTTCTCCGATTTAACGAGCTCTCTCAGATAAAACTTGGTCACATAACCTTTACTACAGAAGGTTTACTATACCATCTAGTAAAACCGATGTTTATAGAAGTGGGAGATCGGTGGGTATCATAGAACCAGCAAGTATAGGAGAAAAAACCCGTGAACTCAAATGTAGGGACCAAAATAGAAAGGGATACCTTTCGTAAAATGTTATCGCCCAATATACCAATCAAAAACTTTGTACAACACTAAGACTTAAACTTAATCACTTTCTAAGCACTTTATTATGTCCAAGCATGAATACAATATGCAGGTATACAAACAGTAAGATTTCAGTTTATTACCTCAAATCTTATAATATATATATGTACATTAACATCTTAAGTAATGGAACAAACTTTGAAATGTTGAGCCATTTCTCAATTTCCCTTAAATTTGCTAACCTCTGTTCAAAACCAGAGGATGCTGAGAAAAAAATGTTATCTGCGAAGAAATTTGTTTGTAATTCATGGTGCTGCTAAACAAATTATTTGTACAAAGCCATTTTGTCTCTGAAGAAGATCTTGTTAAGATCGAAATATTAGGCCCTCTTAACTTATTTGATTTGTATATTTCAGGTCATTCCAGCCAGTAAGCAGTTTGCAGCAGTTTGTCTTATTCAAACAAATTATTTGTTTGTCATTTCAAGGAAATGCATGAGCACTAAAGTTACTCTGGAGACAACATTGGTGTAAATTAGTTACACAACAAAGTAAATTTTGTAGAGCACAAAATCTAAAGCTAAAAGTTAAATAACAAAATTATTTTCCATACATAAGATTTGTTGAAATACACAACTTAAAGGTAGGACACACCATTGGTAATTGCTTGAATTATCATGAATGGGTGGATTTGATAGTAAATATCGTTTAACTGACCTGTCCGAAGTTTTACAATCATGGATTCCAAGAAAATCACAAAAAAACTGCGTTTGTTTTAAACCGGCGTCGGGCAGTTATTATGTTACTATTGTTTTTTTTGGCAATCGCCGTCTGGCAATCGCGAAGTTTGTTTCATAATATTATAGTTTCAGAATAATTACAGGATATCTTGCGCAATCATTTTGCTGGATGCCTAGAATCATTATTTACTTTCAAATAAGTTAGATATTTCTTAATAATTCGGTAGTAAATATTTTAGATATCTGCAAATGGTGTATCCTACCTTTAAACAGACATATCTTGTATCCATAATTCACAAATCAATGCTTAAATTAGTATACACTCGTCAATCTTTAGAGTAATGAACAATCATTTTGAGTCGTTACGAAAATCACTCAATGTACAAGATTTACAGTGTAATAACTACAACATGGCAGGAGCCAACCATGTTATCTACCATGTTCCTAGCTTGGCTGGTGGCTGCAAAACCAAATTGAAGTTAGGTAGTGAAATCAGCATTAACAGAGAACAAAATAGTTAAGTCCAAGTACAACCAACGAAGTAAATTCCCTTTTCGTGTTGAGAACTTCAATGTGTTCTGCTTTGGCCCGTATACTGGCCACAATATTCCAAGTATTTCACAAAAGATAATTTCTAATCATAAACTTGTATACATACTTCTTTTTAGCAAAGTCAGACATCTTTAACTGTCCAAGAAAGAGGCGGGAATTTATTGTTTTAAAGGTAGAATATAACTTTTGCAGCTATCCCAAAAGTAACCAACCAAAATACTGTTGAAATGCTTTCTTCTTGTAAAGATATTAATGATATCTAAACTCCCTGTGAAATTATTCCTTCTGGCATGGTCATTAAAATAAAATAAAAAGAAACACACTTTAGGAAATTTTTGCAAATAGTGCGCGCAAGATTTGATCGACACACGAGCGTGGGCGCAACTATTGGTCAGTTCAGTGCGTGACACGCGAGTAGCTGCAATCCACTGACTTAGAACGCGCCCATAATGCAGATTGTAGTTGCAATTCAAAATTGAAATTGAAATCTTAGAATAGTTTCCTCGGAGTATGCAGCATTCACAGAGCTAAAAACTTCATCAGGTTGTTTGTCAAGCCCTTTCTTTATATTTTTAAAGATGGACTACAACGGAATAATGATAACGGCTGTTTTGCTGTTTTTTGTTCGAGAAATGTATAATGATTACTAATATATCATTAGTATTCAATAAATCTTGTTCCTTCATGCAAAAAAACAACAAAATTGATCGGCGTTCTACGACCCAGATAAACTCAGTTTCAGCAAAAGCCCTTAACTCATGAATAATTCATACTTTGTGTGTGACGTACTACCCATGAAAACGCATACATAATGGTGGCCCTCAAATTTGACGTCAATATTCGCGACTTTTTGGGGAAAGTCGTGAATATCGACGTCAAATTTGACGTCAATATTCGCGACTTTTTTGGAAAGTCGCGAATATTGACGTTTTCGCGATCTGCGGAGTCCCTTCAGGGCCACCATGTATGCGTTTTCATGGGTAGTATGTCATCACTTTTCGCTGGTTTACAAGTCCGCTGGTACTATATCGTAGATTTCATTGTGGTTTTCAGTGGATCTTTGCCGGGAACCAGTACAGGGCGGGAAATTTCAAAATCGAAGAATCGAGGTCAAATTTTTTCGGTCAAATTGCAACAAAATTATTTAGAGAAAAACATGACCGTAACAATAAAGTGTTACCTGAACACAACATAAACAAGGTCCGATAATAAATTTAATGTGTGAGTTTTCGTTGTAGTCCATCTTTAAGCACTTTTGCTTCAAACGATAAAAATACACAACCAACAAATGGTATATTCTGTCCCTTTAAATACAATGGGTGTTACTGTTTTGAAAACTGCACTCTGATATTGGTTCCGATAAATACATTTTTGGAAAAAGCACCCTTACCAATAAATGCATCAGTACATGTACATCTGGCTTTTATTCTTTTCACCTAACATTTGTAACTTTGCTTATTACAAACTGAAGCCTAGTCTTTGGGAAATTTGTTTGCAAAAAAATAACCTCCGACCCATTCCGAATATTAACATTGAACACAGAGGGCAAACCAACCAGGAATTGTAAGTAATTTTAAGGTTCAGAAACATGACAAACCGTGTATGCGAGCTTTTTTTAATCGGTAATCTGCTTTCATGCACTAAGCCACTTTTTGTGCCCTAGCAGTTCGCTGAATAAGCCAGCTCGGTATTTCAACTGTACATGCTCACAATATGGGTCAAAGGTCATTCTGATAATGACCTATGACCCTGACTACACCATCGAGCTGGCTCTTTGCTTTTTGAACTTTCCTTAAACCCCTCACTTTAGTGAAACCTTTAAGAATGAATACATTCACTGGATGCAACCAAATATTAGCTGAACAAAACACAGGCTTTCAAGCAGACCCAGATGAAAAAGGAGAAGAAAAGTAGGATCAGAATTTTTTTTAAAGCAGGACAAAAGTAGGATTTTTGTTAATTTAAGGAGTAGATTTCAGTGATACTCGGCCATGTCCACAGCATCATAAGTCTTATTTTGCATATTCTGCACTCACAACACTTGTGCTATGTCTGCACCTAAGCTCTTGGAAGTACAGTTGCAGTACTCCTGCGCATAAAGCTGTAACGTTACATTGAATAATAAATTAAGTGTAAACTGTTCAATGAGATTTCATTTTTCAGAGAAACAAATTGTAGGAATTTGAAAAATAATAAAAATAGAAAAAAAAGGGAAAAGTAGAAAAAAAAAGGGAAAGTAGGAAAAATGGAAACAAGGTGAAACAGAGGAAAAGTAGGAATACGGTGAAGAAAAACCCAGGAAAACTTGAAAGTCTGATAACAGTAAATCTTAAAACTAGATTTAGTATCAATACAAGAACGAAGCTTCTAAATGTTAAGCTAAACTAGTAACTGTTTACTCTTGAACACCCTTTCCTTGTAACTTAACTGTACATGTAACTACAAGTGTAAAAGTATCTGTTGATAAACGTTAAATGCCAAAAACAGTATCAAAACTTATAAAATATACAAAATAGATCATCTTCACTCAAAATCAGCATTTATATACAAAGATTACTTCTAGTTCAAGGCTGGAATGATAGTACAGGCATAGTTTATAAGGGAAGATATCCTTCTGTTGAAAATCACAGGCGTGCGGAAAAAAGCACACCCATTTATTTTCTAAGCATGCAATTTTTTTTAGGCACGTGATTCTGTGGTCCATAGCTGGGACTTAACAATATGTGAACTGTTCCAACGAAACCCGGACAAAGTCGCACAATGTGTTTTATTACAATGTACTCGTGAAGTCATTTCGGAGTGGATTTTACCATTTTTAGGTTTTGGGTTTTTCTGAATCACAAAGTATTAATCTACGATCTCCCTAAATTTGAACATAATCCGTCACTTAGAAGTTTGTTTTTTTGGGTCGATTTTGAGAAACAATTGTGTATAGAAATAATACGCTTTTATGAACGTCAAAGCTGTTTATATCATAATTAGGTTGTAAGGGTTTTATCACTAAATCCTTCCCCCAGGGGAGATAGGGTACTAATATGTAAATGATACATTATTTTAAAGCCAAGAACCTAGACAATTTGAAAAAAATCTAAAAAACTAAAATTGTCAACTTTGCCCGAGTTTCATTGGAGCAGGCCACATATGGTACATGTATTTCTTTTATAATATTCATCTTGGTTTACAGTAAAGCCATTTTCTCTTCACCGACGTACTCTTTTTTTCACAAAGTATGAAGTATAATAAATGCAGTAAAATAATATATGCCGAGGTGCGCGGTACAGCGGAATTCAGACATGCGATTCGCACTTCTCGGGAAGCTTTTAGGTGTGAAAATCTATGTTCAAATTTAAACAAAATATATATATACCCTAACCCTCTCAGTTCTTTTAAACTCCAACAGTACTTTTGAAGGATGCTATTTGACAGCCTGCAATTTGCAGTACTTCTGAAGATAAGGCAAAACTTTGGCTACCCATCACCCTAAAAATACTAATTAATAACTACACTGTATGTCTGGATTTGGGATAGAACAAAAAGAAAAAGATATACAAAACAAAATCTTTGCGGAAAAGTTAATAATTATAACAGATGGCAGAGTTGTATTCGAGTCCCTGCAAGTCCAGTCACAATACCAGTCACAATACCAGTCACATTTTTTTTTAAAGCTGTCTTAGTATATATACATGCATCAGGTCTTATCCCCTCTCCCAGAAAAAAAACCCATTAGTTGCAAAGCTCTTCTCTACGAGATCACAATGAACAATAAAGTACCAGTAAAAAAAATTAAACTAACCTTTTGCATTCTGAAAAAAACCTGGCACAGAAGTATAAGCGTCTCATTTTCCCCAAAAACACAAGTTTAAACAGATGAATATCCAGAGTACCACATATTATTTCCGACAAGTAATAACAACAAAGTGAAATTAAAATCTGAAAAAAATATGCCAGCACCAGTCTAGGGGACTCGTGGAAGACATACATTGATGTGTCTTGGAAGATTGTTATTTTACAAAGTGGTAGATACCTGATTTGATCCGAGTACTGGAAATGAATGATCCGCTTTCCTTTCCGCACACCCTGTTGGTTGTTGTTATCTTGAAATCCTACATTTGTTGTCTCATCTTGGCCCCGCCCCGCTTCATCCCTGCCCCGCCTTGCCTCACTCCTGGTGTTGTGTACTAAACTCTGTTGACTAACCTCTATCTTGGCCCCGCCCTTCTGTTAATACTGAACTGCATCATGCTTCATCCCTGTATATTGTTATTATAGCTCCACCTCTATCTGGCCCCACCCTACCGATTCCCGTTGTATTTAGTAAACTACAGCTCCACCACCATCTGGCCCCGCCCTGCTGCACATACTGATCTCCACCCTGCCAAATTCCTGAGGTAGTTAGAGTATTGTAGCTCCGCTAATCCGCTTTTATCTTGGCCCCGACTTTATCTTGGCCCCGCCTCGCCCAGCCACCCTCCCTCATCCCTCATGTAGTTAATATATTTCTCTACGGATCCACCTCCATCTTGGCCCCGCTCTGTTGCTCATCTTCATTTTCGTCCTCTTCCTCTTCCAGTTCTAACTCTGTGTCGTCCCAACGTACAATGTCCAATAAGTCCTGCACTAAACCAGCTAGTGAAAGAAAGCAACAATTGAAGGCTTCTTATTTACAAAATAAATCCCAGATTTAATATTCATACTTTCCTATAGTTCCATTAAAAAAAGTAATCTTGTGAGAAATCCCGTCCTTATTTTCCATTCTTCACATTGCTGATTTAAAGTGAAATTTTTGCTTTTGCTTTAATAGAAAGAATGTTGCAACCTGACGCTGTTTTTTTTCTTCATATATTATCTCAATGAAGGTCTGTCAGTGCAGAAATGTTAAAAAGACATGAAACTGGGACTGAGAAAGATTTAGGAAATAGACTTTGCACACAACAGCTGATCGTCTGCTCGTTCGCTGCTCCACTACAGTTTACTATCGTCAATAGTAGGTGAGAATTGCGCTGGTACCAATGATATACAGCTTACAGAGCAACAACCCTGTGATATCACGGCTACACACTGATGTGATGTCACACGGGGAGCGTGCTACGCATTGTTATACATCAGACACGTGATCGATTTGGACCCCCAAAAATACAGTAATGATGTAAAACAACGCATATCCCATCCCCCGTGTGATATCACACGGCAGCCACAGTTAGCTCGCTATGAGCTGTATATCATTGGTACCCATGCAATATTCACCTGCACACTATTAACGATAGTAAACTGTAGTGGAGCAGCGAACGAGCAGACACAAAGTGTGTGAGTTTATTTTGTTTGCGTGATTAACGTTACTACAGTAAAATACATGTTTACTAGAACGTTTAGTATCTTCAGTCCTCAATAATTGCGGCCGAGTTTAAAGAGATATAACAAAACAATAGTGGACTGCTGTGATGTGAGATGTGACGTTTTTGACACCCTTGGGGACGCATAGCACCCCTAGCTTCGCTTTGGGAATGCATAGCACCCACGGCTTGGCCTCGAGGACGCATAGCACCCACGGCTTGGCCTCGAGGACGCATAGCACCCACGGCTTGGCCTCGAGGATGCATAGCACCCACGGCTTGGCCTCGAGGACGCATAGCACCCACGGCTTCGCCTCGAGGACGCATAGCACCCACGGCTTGGCCTCGAGGACGCATAGCACCCACGGCTTGGCCTCGAGGACGCATAGCACCCACGGCTTCGCCTCGAGGACGCATAGCACCCACGGCTTGGCCTCGAGGACGCATAGCACCCACGGCTTTACCTCGAGGATGCATAGCACCCACGGCTTCACCTCGAGGACGCATAGCACCCACGAATTCGCCTCGAGGACGCATAGCACCCACGAATTCGCCTCGAGGACGTCTAGCACCAACGGCTTGGCCTCGAGGACGCATAGCACCCACGGCTTGGCCTCGAGGACGCATAGCACCCACGGCTACGCCTCGAGGACGCATAGCACCCACGGCTTGGCCTCGAGGACGCCTAGCACCCACGGCTTCGCCTCGGGGACGCCTAGCACCCACGGCTTCGCCTCGAGGACGCCTAGCACCCACGGCTTCGCCTCGGGGACGCCTAGCACCCACGGCTTCGCCTCGGGGACGCATAGCACCCACGGCTTTGCCTCGAGGACGCATAGCACCCACGGCTTCGCCTCGAGGACGCATAGCACCCACGAATTCACCTCGAGGACGCATAGCACCCACGATTCGCCTCGAGGACGCCTAGCACCCACGATTCGCCTCGAGGACGCCTAGCACCCACGGCTTCACCTTGAGGACGTCTAGCACCCACGGCTTGGCCTCGAGGACGCATAGCATCCACGGCTTCGCCTCGGGGATGCATAGCACCCACGGTTTCGCCTCGAGGACGCATAGCACCCACGGCTTTGCCTCGGGGACGCAAGGCACCCACGGCTTCGCCTCGAGGATGCATAGCACCCACGGCTTCGCCTCGAGGACGCATAGCACCCACGGCTTTGCCTCGAGGACGCAAGGCACCCACGGCTTCGCCTCGAGCACGCATAGCACCCACGGCTTCGCCTCGAGGACGCATAGCACCCACGGCTTTGCCTCGGGGACGCAAGGCACCCACGGCTTCGCCTCGAGCACGCATAGCACCCACGGCTTCGCCTCGAGGACGCATAGCACCCACGGCTTTGCCTCGGGGACGCAAGGCACCCACGGCTTCGCCTCGAGCACGCATAGCACCCACGGCTTCGCCTCGGGGACGCATAGCACCCACGGCTTCGCCTCGAGGACGCATAGCACCCACGAATTCACCTCGAGGACGCATAGCACCCACGATTCGCCTCGAGGACGCCTAGCACCCACGATTCGCCTCGAGGACGCCTAGCACCCACGGCTTCACCTTGAGGACGTCTAGCACCCACGGCTTGGCCTCGAGGACGCATAGCATCCACGGCTTCGCCTCGGGGATGCATAGCACCCACGGTTTCGCCTCGAGGACGCATAGCACCCACGGCTTTGCCTCGGGGACGCAAGGCACCCACGGCTTCGCCTCGAGGATGCATAGCACCCACGGCTTCGCCTCGAGGACGCATAGCACCCACGGCTTTGCCTCGAGGACGCAAGGCACCCACGGCTTCGCCTCGAGCACGCATAGCACCCACGGCTTCGCCTCGAGGACGCATAGCACCCACGGCTTTGCCTCGGGGACGCAAGGCACCCACGGCTTCGCCTCGAGCACGCATAGCACCCACGGCTTCGCCTCGAGGACGCATAGCACCCACGGCTTTGCCTCGGGGACGCAAGGCACCCACGGCTTCGCCTCGAGCGCGCATAGCACCCACGGCTTCGCCTCGAGGACGCATAGCACCCACGGTTTCGCCTCGAGGACGCATAGCACCCACGGCTTTGCCTCGGGGACGCAAGGCACCCACGGCTTCGCCTCGAGCACGCATAGCACCCACGGCTTCGCCTCGAGGACGCATAGCACCCACGGCTTTGCCTCGGGGACGCAAGGCACCCACGGCTTTGACTTGAGCACGCATAGCACCCACGGTTTCGCCTCGGGGACGCATAGCACCCACGGCTTCGCCTCGGGGAAGCATAGCGCCCGTCCCGCAGGTGTTCAAAACGTCATATCCTACATCACAGCAGTCAACGATAATATATTGTTTCATCTGAGTTGCTAGACCGAGAAGAAGAGCCTTACCCTCGTTGTCAGTCACGTCAGGGAGCCTGTGATACCGTTTGTACAGTGCGGTGATTAAAGCCATGTACGTCTTCTCCACATCCGGTCGGTGATCCATGAAGTTTCTGTCGTGCATGGCCAGACAGTGTAGAACCAGCAAGGCTTCGTGCAAGACAAACCTCCTGTTACGAAGAAGAAAACAAATGGCAATGAAATTAAACGGAAAAAAGTATGCTGCATCACAAAGCCAATTTTTTCATCATATTGTCTCACTCAGTGAAGGTCAGTTATTGCAAAAATGTTGAAAAGTCTTGAATCTGGGACTGACAAAACATTTCAAAATAATGTTATTAGAAATTACTTTGAAAATCCAGACTGTCGTCAGACTTTGTATTTACAACCAAAGAAGTGGCTGTGTTTAAGCCTGTGTTCCTGCTCCATCAGTAGAATTGTCTTATTTGGAAAACTGTGGTGATGAAGTACCATAATGTGACCTGCTTCAACGAAACCCGGACAAAGTTGACAATTTGTATTTTTTAGATTTTTTCAAATTAAAAACTTTAAAATTATGTATCGTTTACATATGTACCCCCACCCTATCTCCCCTGGGGTAAGGATTTAGTGATTAAATCCTTACAACCTAATTTTGAGATAAACAGCTTTGAAGTTCAGATAAGTAAATTATTTCTATACATAATTGTTTCACAAAATCGACAAAAAAACACACTTCTGGATGACGGATTATGTTCAAACTTGGGGAGATTGTAGATTAATAGTTTGCGATTCAGAAAAAGCCAAAACCTCAAAATGGTAAATTCCACCCTGTAATGACTGCACGTGTACATTGTAATAAAACACATTGTGCGACATTGCCTGGGTTTCTTTGGAGCAGGTCACATATTGAAACAGGAGTCCGGTTGGCGTAGCGGTTCTTTCCTCGCCTTTTACCACTATGAACCGAGTTCAAATCTGGCCTGGGCCAATATGTGGATTGGGTTTTCAGTCCCTGCCTGACTCCGTGGGTTTTCCCCAGGATATTCTACTGGGGTTTTCCTCCCACCTCTAAAACTGTACCTTCTTCTCATTGTCTTCTCTCTACAGGTTTCTTTAGGCTTACGAGCTACAGTGCCTTGGGCGCTTTTGAGGGATCCTTGGTTTCACAACCAGAAATATATAATAATAATAATATAAATGAAACGCCAGGTGTTCAAACTGAACAGCTAGTGTTCCTTGTGGAACCATTTAAAATGTTACAATGAGTACTGACCAGTACTGGGTGTGATGCTGGTAGCTCATCGTCAACTGCATTACATCCAACAGCCTCCGAAACATCAACACTACGGCACTGACAAGCTAAAAAGAAGAGGAAAAAAAGAACAAATATTTAACACAACATAAATGAGAGGGGTTCTGGCAAAATGAGACGGAACTGGGCAGAGGTTGAAATAAGGGTTCTCAGGTATTAGAAACAAGGATACAATTCTCCTTACAATGCTGTTTGTTGCACTTCAATCGGACATTCTGTTAACAAGTTATGGCTGTTTTAAAATCGCATTTATCAACATGTCGCAAAAGTACAAAGTTAAGAAAAGGGCCTTGAAGTTTCGAGTTTTGTACATGTTATATAATAATAATAATAATAATAAAACGCCCAAATGGGTACTTTGGGAGACAATCCCATAGAGTCGTGCAGAAAATGGATAATGCGCTAACTTTTTTACCCTAACCCTTTTTTCTATGATCTTCGAGATTTATGCTATTTAGACCCAAATCTGTCTTCTCCGAGCAAAAATAACTCCCAAATATCGTTTTGTGGGGTAGCTAAACACTTAGGGAGACACTGAAATGTCTCCCTAAGTGCCACTGTCTCCCAAGTGAATCAAAACTATCGCTAATTTGTCTCCCAGAGTGCCCATTAAGTAAAATAATAGCATTTATAAAGCGCATTTTTCCAAAGGTTTCAATGCGCTTGAGAACAACTCCACGTAAACAGAAAATGATGAAATTGCAAAATGAAGGATGAGAGCAAACCTAGGATGAAAACAGATATGATTTGAGTTTACGTTTAAACTGGTGAACAGAGTTACAATGACGAATGTTGAGAGGTATAGTTCCAGCATCTGGGTCCAGCCACAGAGAAAGCCTTATCACCTGCATGTTTGCATATAAGAAAATGCCAATTGTTTTCCCCTAAAAAATACTTGTATTCTTTACTTTCATACTATTTTTTCACAAAGTACAGTTAGTAGACATACCCAAGAAATATCAATAAATCTGAAAATAAACAAAATCTCCCCTTTTTTTCTTCAAAATCTACAAATGTTGTCTACCTTTAACCGCCCTGTATACGCGCGTGTTATAAGGGCTGGGTCTCTGGTCTACCTTTTAACCTGTCTAATCTTACCTCTAGACTGCACTGGCAGTCAGCGTCTAGCAGCATGGTGGCTCCCTGGTGATGTGTGCCTATGATCCTCCATAGAATGGAGATAACCTGAACCAAACCAGGAAGAAGGTCGAGTAGAAATCATTTCACTCAAGTAGGATTTGAATCTGCAACCGTCTGTAACACTATACCCATGCTCTACCAACTAAGCAAAGAGCTGCTTAACCAGTTCGCGCCGAGATTATTTTATCACCACCGAGCCGAGGCGCAGGATTATTTTTACGAAACTTGATCCGAGGCAGGTTCAGGCCGATAGTACCGGGAGCACACCGGCCTTGCTCGCTGCTGACGTCATATGTGACCGGCTCCACACAAAAAACGGGTATTGAGTCGCGCTGTGCATTAATTATCATGTAATGGCCCTGGTGCTCAACGTTGAGAGGGTGAAAATTTCATCAAAATATGATTTTCATTTGTTGTCATGAATGACGTCTTTATTCCCTGCAGAAATGTAGAATTTGATGATTAAAGTTTTCTCAGTTGTGTAATTTGAACTCCAAGGAAGTAATCAATATGCAAACATATGTGACCCGCTCCATCGTAATCAGGAATAAGTCGCTGAGGCCGTTTTACGCAAATGGCCGTTGAAGTGAACGCATGTGTGAAAATCGTGACCAAGTCGATTTTCAGAACATTGTATTTTTAGAAAGTATAGTTATCACATATTATTGTCATTAATGTATTGTATGAAAAAACGATCAATAAAGATGAAAATGAAGAGGATTTGTGTGGGCTCTCCGTATGATTTTGGTCAATTTTGTTTATTTCAAAGCTGTTTTTCTCGGAATGTGGATTCGGTAAATAAATATACAACTGTCATGTTCATCAGACCATAACTCGTTAACCTAAACAGATAAACACTAGTGATGGGTATCATTAGAAAGCTTATGAAATTCCCTTTCTCACCTTGTGCATATCTCAAAAAGTCTTTCTGCGACTTATTCCTGATTTCGATGGAGCAGGTCACATATCATATCTCCAGAACGGGAGGGGCTATGAAGCTCCATTATATACCAAATGAAAGCATACATTGTGGGCTTTCCAATCATGTATAAAATCTAACTTCACTTCTTTGCGACATAATACTCTTTTTTTGTGGGTCACATTATTCACATCGCATTTGAATGAAGTATGAACAGTTTCAGAAGCATGTATTTGAGAACACGTTTTGATAATTCAAAACTGAAGATTTGAGCTTTTAAACAAAAGTGAATGAGTTGTTTTGGGGTATGTATTGAAACGTAACTGCTCTAAAAATAATAAATGTGACCCACTTTTTTTTTCAATTTTACAGTTGGTCAGATAGAGCAGAATATAATTTTTATTTGATATGGCACAACTCTGTAGGACAATGCTTTGATCTTTTACAATGTTAGGAAATTTGCTTTTTCTCAGTTATATTCAAAATGTCTTTGAAGAGAAATGAAGATTTACAAATGTAGTGCTTCATCAGATGCTACGATAAGAGAATGAAAAAACCTGTATTGAATTTAATTTAGGGATCAAAACAATCTTTTCAATCGATCAGATCTGAAAATATAGGTGTCAGAGAAACCAAAACCTCAAAACAAAAATAGTATTTGTTGAAAGAAAAATCCCCTCCAAGACAATAAACAGCCCTTTACGTAAACAAGTATTTTGCGATATCAGACTCATTTTTGCAGAGCGGGTCATAAATACAGAAAGATTTCCAGCATTTTCAGTTGATGTACTCCACATTTCATTGACAAAGACTGCCGTTTTAGAAACGGGAAAAGTTGTCAGCTTTTCATGTGGAGTGATCCTGACAGTTTGACAATACCTTGATTGTAAGCTGGACCTTCTGCGGATTGCTGCAGTTCTGAGATCCATGGACGCCACACCGATAGCACTGTAGCAGCAAACAGGAATCTTAACCAGGGACAACAAGGAAAACATTAATTAAACCTTTTATCTTAAAGGGACAATACACCATTTGTCAGTTTGTCAGCAGCAAAAGTGCTCAATTATTTTAAAGGTGCTTGACAAACAACCTGATGAAGGTTTTAGCTCTGTGAATGCTGCATCTTCCGAGAAAACCTCAAATTTTTGCATTATTGCATTATTGTTTTGAATGATCAGGTTCTGCTTCTGCTTCTATAGGGATGATTGTCACTTTTGAAACTAGACCTACGACCATTGAAATAACAATAACTCTGCCCCGCAACATCGTATCTCAACAATCGAGGTGTCAAAATACGCAGAACAAAATTATGCATTGGGTTATTTGCTTTGATTAATCCATACACTTTCGGGCCGTTAATTTTTAGTTCATTTTTAAGTGTCGCGATACTTTTTGTGATGAGTATATATCCTTAGAGTAATTACATTGGGTCAGCCAACGTACCTGATTGGTTGCACAGCTTACACGTCAGCTTCCAGGATGAACTCAATGCTTTCAAGATGTCTAGAGCATGGCAGACCTGGTTGAAGGTGCTGTCCCGACACATGGTATTGTACAGGGCATCGTGAACTAGGAGGGATTGTAACCTGCAAAGGGAAACCAGATTTAAGAATGGTTATGGAGGACTTTCACAAGATTGAATTCTAGACTGCACGGGGGTAAAAGAAAAAAAATCTTAAAGAGAATCAAACCAATTTTTTGAAATTTGTAAGACTATGTTTGTACATCACCTAAATGTGGCCGTCCACCACAAATGTGGCCGTCCACCACAAATGTGACCTGTCACCACAAATGTGACCTGTCACCACAAATGTGACCTGTCACCACAAATGTGACCTGTCACCACAATATGACAGTAAAGTTGAACAAAATTGAAAATTAAGATATTGGTATTTTCAAATTGTTGAGAAAGAGAGCTTTCCAATGGTACATAACACTTGGGGATTTTGCGATAAATACATTTTACAGCGCTCCAGAAAGTCATGGGTTTCACAAAACGTGTTTGCGAGAAAACTTACATGTACTTTAAAACATCTTAAACACAACACGCAAAAGATTGCAAAACAGGACAAGGTTCGGTTAGGCACAGCAACGGCTATGTTCTAATCATTTTGTCTATGTTCTAATCACATCGTGCGACTTATTGTTATGACAGGTCACAAATGGGCTGTTCAAAATCAGTTTGTGCTTTTAATCTTTTACTTCAGAGAAATTCTGATTGATCATCCTGTTTAATAGAAAATTGTGAAAACCATGGGTTTTTTTTGTGTGGGACAGTCAGTTACAAAATCCGTACAAATCTGATGAAACTCACGAAACTCACGTGAAAATCTCACAAGTCGAGCTACTCGTTTCGAGTAACATGCAAGTCAGCTATCATTTTAAGCTGATGAGGTACTCTTTCCAAAGTGTACAATTGTGACTTTATAGCCCCGTTGTGGAGGATGGTGACAAATATGAATGTCAAAACAATTTTAATGACACGCGAGCATGGTGAAATTGTGCAACTTTGTTTTTTGTCCTAGCCTTCAAGATAATGATCTCAGCATGGCAAACAGACACGTTTGGACATCGTAAAATTCAAACGTTACCTCAAGTTTCATTCTACCCTTTTTGCACAAGATATTCAAGTGATGCAACTCTAGCATTTCATTTCTTTGCCACCAATGGCGTAGTTACGACTAGTGTACGCACATTAGGGGAGTCAGTTTGGGGTAGCGGTCCCCAGGGTTGTCACCAGACCATTTTTAGAGCCGGGTAATTTGTGCCATCGATTCGCGGCCTGACGTGAATTATCTCCTAATCACTTTTAATTATACCCCCAAATACCGCGAGCACAGCGCCCTCAACGTTCAATAATACGACCTATTCAGTGTAGGGACCTGTAGCCAGTCTATACATGAGAGTAGTCTGGTGCCGTGTTTTTAGTAGTAAACAACTCAACTACTTTGATATGGTTGCCATGCCACGTTCGGTTCTCCACTGCAGGAAGGTAAGTACAGTCGACTCCCGTTATAACGAACTCCGCTGGACCTCGTCAAAGTGTTCGTTATATCCGAATTTCGTATTATCCGACCCAATGATTTCTAACCCATTGTTAACTTTGTATAGACCCCGTACGTGTACGTGATGACCAAAACACACCTTTGCAATATGAACACAAATGAAATACAATTTACACGTAGTGTTGTTTGTGTAATAAAATGTTTAAAATACAACTTTGTTGTGAGAAGCAAAATGTTAAACGTAGGTGTAAAATAATACAAAAATTACGAAGGTTCTTGATGTTCGATTGCTAAGAATGAAGGCAACGTACTAAACAGATACGGAAGAGTGAATCAACTAACTGGATCAGTTGTTCCAACGTAAGTAGTCTCTCTTGCACAAATTGTGACGGAGAGACATTCTGTATTCTTCTTTGGTCTTCAGAGGGCAGAATTGTGACATTTTGAGATATCAAATGATAACAAAGACAACGACACGAAACACAAAAATAATAATGGCGATCCCCGCGTTGCAAAACTGTTAATTTGGAAGGCAAAATGCGTAAGCAAATCGCATTTTATACCCGACAAAAAATGTTCAAAATTTTACAAAATTGTGTCATAAGAGTTGAGAGAAGTATACTTCAGGTTTTAACCAGTTCGCGCCGGATGACGAATATAAACGCAAAAATTTCCCCAAATTCAAAACGGATGACGAATATATACGCCAAGTTCAAGTTCGGAAATGTATGTCAGCAGCGCGCAAGGCCGGAAATGCGTGGGTGTGCTACCCAGCACTATAGGCCTGAACACGCTTCGGATCAAGTTTCGTTAAAAATAATCCCGCCCGTCGGCTCGGCAATGTTAAAATAATCCCGGCGCGAACTGGTTAAAGTCATTTTTAAATGATAAAAGTACCTTTGACTCGAATTGGACCAAAATAAAAAGGGGCTCTTAACGGCACCGTGATCACACAAATCGAGCAATGAACACACGCTGTACTGCAGTCCATGATCGATCCGATTGCCGAGGCCATTTTTCAAACCCCAGCTTGCAAACGCCGTTGCGGCTCCATCGCCTTTGACAAACTGCACAAACAACGCCAAAACGGAGATGAGTTTTTGGTTTGGAAAACGGCCGAGTTTTTAGACATCGCTAAAGCGCCCTCTTGTGACAGTAGCCTAACTTGATTGGATATTTTAACGTACGCAGCACAGGCCATTCAATTTTTAAAGACGGGGTTTATTCTAGTCAATTATCTAAGATCGCGGTTGGTTAAAGACGAAATATTGAAGGGATTATTTATGTTTTTATTTTCTGAGGGGTTACCACTTACCAGGGAGAGAGCTAAATGATTTTTTAGAGGGGAGATTGATTGGTGTTTTTTAGGGATAACGAAAACCTGTTTTGTTTTTTCCTGGTTCTTCTTGCGCGATCAGGCCAGCGCATGTTCCCCTTCTTGCGCCCATTCTCGATCGCTTTGAAGACCTCCATCTTGAGCTTTGTAGCGACGGTCCTTTGGCAAGTCGCACATGGTTCGGGTGATTGGCCCTTGATACCAGCACTCTTTTAAAACGGGCCTTTGTTGCTAACCGCAACGGCCGATTAACGACTGTGCAAACAATTAGCACCATCTCTCTCAATAGGTTTTTCCATCGGCAAGATGAATTAATTGACATGACAAACATCAATTGATGACTAATACTGCTTTCAATTTCGATCTGAATGAAAAGCCATGGGCCAGGATTTGTAAGCTTTCGTTATAAATGGATCAACAACAATGCTTGTTTATTCACGGGGTTAACAAAACCTTTCGTTGTAACCGGAATTTCGTTCAATCCGTTTTCGTTATAAGCGAATATTTCCCCATAGAAACGTGCACAGTTTTGCCGGGACCAAGGATAATTTTCGTAATAACCGGAATTTCGTTATATCCGTTTTCGTACTAACGGGAGTCGACTGTACATGTACTTTGGTGCGCGATGCGTGGCAACCCATGGCAAGCAGCATCATGAAAACCAGTGTGCGGGAGCGCGCGTACGCTACGTACAATTGTATTTTCATAATGGGTCACAACGTTAACGTTAACACTTTCGAATACATAGTATAATTAAAATGGAAAGGGGAACGACGGCCAAGTGGCCGTAAGGTACGTGTTTTTTTTAAGGGGCTTCACGGCAAGGTTGAGGCCTGAGTTAATTTGAGCCGGGCGGTAAGGCTGAACTGGACCTTGAGTACCGGGCGAAAATTTTGGGAGCTGGGTAGCACCGCCCGGCGCCGCCCGGCGTGGTGACAACCCTGGCAGTCCCATTAGTAGTGTGACAAGGGTTCGAATCCCACTTGTCCCAATGTGTGGATTTGGTTTTCAGTCCTGCCTGATTCCGTGGGTTTTCTTCAGAAAATATTCTTCTGGGGTTTTCTTCCCACCTCAGGTTGGCGTAGCGGTCCTACCAGTAGTATGACCCGGGTTCGATTCCCACTTGGGCAAATGCGTAAATTTGGTTCTCAGTCCCTGCCTGATTCTGTGGGTTTTCCTCAGAACTTTCTTCTTGGGTTTTTCTTCCCACCTCAGGTTGGCGTAGCAGCCCTACCATTAGTGTGACCCGGGTTCGAATCCCACTTGGCCCAATGTGTGGATTTGGTTTTCAGTCCTGCCTGATTCTGTGGGTTTTCCTCAGAACATTCTTCTTGGGTTTTTCTCCCACCTCAGGTTGGCGTAGCGGTCCTACCAGTAGTATGACCCGGGTTCGAATCCAACTTGAGCTAACGTGTAGATTTTGTTTTCAGTCCCTGCCCGACTCCGTGGGTTTTCCTCAGAATATTCTTCTGGGGTTTTTCCTCCCACCTCTAAAACTGTACCTTCTTCTCATTGCCTTATCTCTACAGGTTTCTTCAGGCTAGCAAGCTACAGTGCCTCGGACACTTTTGAGGAATCCTTGGTTTCATTTACCAGAAAGAATGAATCATTAACCCTTCTATGGTTTTACCTTTCAAAACCTTTCAAAATGGCTATAAATAAGTATAGCCTTTCAAAATGCTCTAGAATTTGTTGCTACTGCACTACTACACCTTTGAATACCTTTTGAAAGGTATTTTTTTTCTCACACCAGTTTGTTCAGAAAGTTGTTTTACCTTTCAAAATCTTTCATAGGTTTCTTTTGTCAGACAGTTTTCTCGCCTTTCAAAACATTTCAGTCCAAGAAACTTAAAAGGTATTTTTGTTCTCACACCAGTTTGTTCAGAGAGTTGTTTTACCTTTCAAAGTCTTTCATAGGTCCCTTTTGTCAGACAGTTTTCTCACCTTTCAAAACCTTTCAGTCCAGGAAACTTGAAAGGTCAGACAATTGAAAGTTTTGAAAGGTCAGACAATTCTATGGCAACTGCACTATATATAGGAGGGTTAATGACAATAATAAGCCTTTGGGTGGATTCAAGTTTTGTTTTTTTTACCTTTCATTATCCGTGATGCTTGATTTCTGCACAATAACCCTAAGCACATCCAATGAAGACTCCACGACAGCACCACAGTTGCCCAGCCCGTGCTGCATACTAGCTATTCTCATCAGCTTGCTCAAGATGCAGTTACTGTGCTGGTCTGGCCAGCTAAAGGTGGGTGGCTGTGCTAGTTTAGAGTCATGGCTGACCGATGAATGGCCGGTGGATTTAGTCGGAGCTTGAGTCGGCTACATTGAAATAATTTTTTTTAAAACAATTTCTAAAGAGGAGGAAAAGCATGTGGCAAATTCTCTCTAAATGAACGAGCTCATTTTGTGACGCATCTCAAAATAAGATTTAAACTTATAGTATACCATTTTTATCATTTGAAGCAGCAAAAGTTCTTAACCAGTTCGCGCCGGAGGACGTATACACGCAAAGTTTTCCCCAGATTCAAAACGGATGACGCATAAACATGGCCGAAGCAAGTCCGGATATGTCTGCCAGCAGCAAGCAAGGCCTAAAATGCGTGAGTGTGCTTCCCGGTACCATCGGCCTGAACCCGCCTCGGATCGAGTTTCGTTAATAATAATCCCGTGCCTCAGCTCAGTGATGTTTAAATAATCCCGGCGCGAACTGGTTAAAAGAAGGGGTACTTGCCAACTAACCTGATGAAGATTTAGCTCTGTGAATTCTGTACTATTCCGAGAAAATAACCATTAACCCTAACCCCCTAGGCCCTTTTTACTAGCAACCATCCTCAATCCTCCAAAATCCTCATTTTTTTTTTAAACCTCATTTTTTGAATACCCCATCTATCCTCAATCCTAAAAAATCCTTCACACTTGAAACAACATCATGTGCCTCAATTCTCCAAAATCCTCAATTTTTTTTAATCCTCCAAAACTGCAATGAGGATTCTGGGGATTGAAAAAAGTCAATTCTCTAAAATCCTCATTATGATTTTTTGAAAACCCCATTGCCTCATTCCTCCAAAATCCTCATTTTTTGAAAACCCCATTCAGCCTCAATCCTCAAAAATCTTCCACACTTGAAACAACGTTGTGCCTCAATCCTCAAAAATCCTCATTTTTTAAAAACCCCATACAGCCTCAATCCTCAAATCCTCCAAAACTGCAATGAAGATTTTGGAGGATTGAGGAGCGTTAGGGTTAATGGACATTCCCAGCAAAAAAACAACTTTCATTGTGTATCAGACTGACAAACAATTCCTTGAAACAGCTAGGTTTACAGGTTACCCCGATTGCCACAGGTTTAATGAGAGAACTCACATCGATGAGAGATGCTGATGGGTCAATCTCCATGGTTGAGACGTCTTCGGTGCTGCCGGGGTGATCAGAGTCCTTGTAGACCTCAGCATGGAGGATAGCAGTCCTCACCGTGAGAGAACAAGTCACCATCTTACCTAGTGCAGTCAAGGAGGTGAGCACGGCCGATTCGGCACGGCCTAGTGCCATGAGCTCCTCGCTAGGACTGCTGGAGACGGACGAGTCCAGGGAGCACTCCAGGCTGCGACTCCCGCTGCTGCCACCGCTGCTGCTGCTAGGACAGGTGGAGCAGAGGGCTGGGGCATTGTTCTGGGTTATGCTGTGGGTTGTGTCGATGTAGGCGGTCAGCTGATCCTCCAAGAGAGGCAAGAGGTCCGTGATGCAGGCCGCAGGGTCCTGAAACCGCAGGTCCTGAGATTTCTCAGTTGGCGGTTGGTAGGAGGTTAATACTTGGCTGGTGACATCTGGTGGCAGTGGTGGGATGCGGGGTGGATTTAGGATGTTGGAGATGGCCCTTGTCGCCAGCTCTACGCTGCGATTCAATGTCTTTTCATTGTGATTAATCAGCTGCCTCTTGTTTGGGGAGATTCTGAAGAAAATAAGGAATAACTTCTTTTAAACCTAGCCAATAAAACATGGAAACCTAGACAAATCATACAACTGACAGCTACAACCTTGTTATTGTTGAAACATACAGCCTAGCCACTTACTGCTAATTATTGTTTAGTGTACTCTCAAAGGAAAACGGTCTTCATTAACGTTTCGTAAAACCATGAAACAGTTTGCAGAAAATATGCAGATTGCAGTTTGGCAGAAACTAGAAATAAACTTGTGAATAAAGAGCAACTTTTTTATGCAAAACAAAAAGGAAATCGGGAAGAACTTGCCAAGACTTAAACAAACAAATATTCCGTTTGTGTTTTTTATTTCGGTATTGGATAGTTAAAAAAAGAAATTGCGCACAGAAAAAGATTTAAAAAAGTTAGAGAAAGGTGTATTTTTTAATAAACAATTTAAATTTGGGTGTAAGCTGGTCATACCTTTTTGGTTTGGCAGACGTTGGTTGTCCTGGTACCATAGTTTCTGTTCCATCGCTTGGTTCTCCGTCATACCCAGTAGCCTGGACTAGACCCATCAACCCACCTACCGACCCTGCGGTGCTGGCTCGCTTCTCGGTGTCTTCTAACAGGATGCCAATGAGCTGGGCCTCTGCAGACGAAGCTGGAAAACCAAAGTTTGGACATTCAGAACAGAACCGTATCGTACAGGTGGTGCACTTCTGGGAACCTACCAACATCAACTTTCTGATGATCTCAGGATGGTTGGTAAGTGGCTTGAATCAGATGTACAAAGCTGCTCAAAATGCCGAACAATGGAAATGAACAATTAACACGAAATGATGTCGTCACCGAGCAATGCCTGTGCACTGCCAGCGCATTGACGTCACCATGATGAAGATGATGATGATGGACATTCAAGACTTCCTAAACCCTAACCCCCCCTAGTGTGATTTACTAGGAACCTTTAGCATCCTTAAAATTGTAAACACCATAAAATGGTAAACTCTACACTGAAACGGTTGGACTCTGATGGTATAGCCAATGTAAAGGACCATCAGTTTAGGGGTCTAGTACCCATCCTGACAGATTCAAACAAAATATGCAGTTACTTGTAGGTTTATTGGGTTGAATAGGGTTAATGATTCCAGGGCCAGGGAGGGCACCAAAGCCGGATGAAAATTCAAGAACTAGCATACATGTCAACCATCTCATAAGTACGTATTAACATGGCAAACGTTATAGATAACAGGACACAGACCACTAATTTGCACCAGTTATACTTTGTGACCAGCTCCACAAAAACGGGTATTAAGTCGCGCTGCGCATTATCATGAAATGGCCCAATCAACGTTGAGAGGGTAAACATTTCATTTGTGATTTTCATTTTTTTTTGTCACGAATGACATCTTTGATACCTTTGATAGTTTTAGGTTTCATTCAAAGAAATGTTGATTTTGACTTATAAAGTGGGGACAAAACTACCATTTTGTGTGCATCATTCTCTTCTACTACTACAGAGCCGGCTATTTCAAAGCCTTTTAAAAAAATTTACCTTTCTGAAGCCTAGCTGACAACAAGGATTTCTTGGCGTTTCTGGGCGGCTTGCCGTATTGGGGAGAGAAGCTAGAACTACCCGTAGAAGCTGGGATGGAGTTGTGAACCGAGGGTGATACCTTGCCTAAAGAAAATAATATTCATATAAACATAATTCATATAACATAAACCAACAAATTGTTTAATTATAATGTCTCAGATGTGATTTTTCTTTCAACAAATCAATTTTGTTGTGATGAGGCTTTTTGGTTCCTCTGCTATCTATATTTTCAGATCTGATTGATTATAAAGGTTGTTTTTATCACTAAAGTAGATTTAATAAAGGTTTTTGCCATCATCTTACCATAGCATGTGCTGAAGAACTAACATTTTAAATCTCTGTTTCTGAGCAAAGACTTTTTTAATAACACGGAGAAAACAAAAAGCGCATTTAAACAAAATAACAGAGTTGCGCCATATATCAAATAAAAGCTTATTTCCTGCTCTTTCTGACTAACTGTAAAACTTTTTAAAAAAATTAAAAATGTACACGGACTCATTTTTTCAGAGTGGGTCACAATTCGGGCGATTCACAATGCAGTGCGCCACCAAGCGTTTGACTCAAAAGAGCCACTTTTAAATTTTACGGTCGACTTCTTCCGTACATCATACTGTAGTGAAATATCTATTCTTCACTGTTCACGCGAGGTACAACACAAACATAAATGTATCCGGAAGCGCCGTTGATTAAAACATTGTTATTTGCAGAAAACAAATTGGAACTTAAGTCGTGCGCGTCCAAAAAGACGTAAAAACTGATGAGTTCATGCAAAATGAATACCGTTTTTCAAACTTATGTCGACTTTTCCCCATGATGCACTGGGGGTATAGCAGGATTTGCGCCTTCAACGGCAGCTTCTATGTATTGTGAATCGCTCGAATTGGTAATTAACCGAAATGTTCGAACAGTGAAATATAAAGGTCATACACACCATTGGTAATTGCTTGAATTATTATTGAATTTGGAAGAGGGGGGGCTGTTGTATTTTATAGTAAATATCTTTTAACTGACCTGTCCGAGTTTTAGAATCATGGATGCCGAGAAAAAAGCAAGAAAAACGGCGTTCGTTTTCAACCGTCGGACACGTGGTTCTTTGTATTTAGGTTATTTTTTGTAATTGCCACCCGGCAATTTCTTTCAATAAAATTTCAATTTTCAGAACAATGACAGCACAACCATTTTGCAGGACGCCTAATTAACATCAGTAGTAAATGGTGTATTCAAATGGTGTATACGACCTTTAGGTTTCAAAAATATGTAATTTTGCCAAATTTTTTAAAAATGTTACCTGGACTTTTGCTGGCCAAACCTTGCCTTGGACTTCGCTTGGGACTACTATGGGCCGGCAGACCCTCAGACAGTGTCCTGACCCTGGGTGACCTCAGTTGACCCCTCTCGACCTTCGGGTTGTCCGCCATGAACGACTGCTGCGTCGGGAACATGTCCGAGTCCCTGAGGTCGTCTTCGGTCTTACTGGGCGCTGGCACTGAGGGTGGTTTTGTGGGAGTGGTCGGGGCGTGGTTGGAGCCAGAGGGAATGGGTGGTCTGGTGCGATGGTTCTGGCCTGCACTGTGCGCTTGCATCAGCTCCACCTCTTTAAACTGAAGCTGGGTTTTTAAGCTTTCGTTCTGTCATTCCCAAAAAAAACACAAAAAAATTAAAAAATATCATCTCAGCTCTCTGGGGAGTATAGACGATGTGCCTTCTGACGTCATGTGCTTACATATGTATTCAAATGTGCCCGGCAGTATGCGCACACATCGTGTTTTACATAACATTTGCTTTAAGATTGACGTCGCAGGTCAGATCGCCTTTGAATTATGTGACCTCTGATGTCATCTCTTAAAGGTAGTATACACCATTGGTAATTTGTTGAATTATCAGGAATGGGTGGATTTGGGGGGTTGTATTTTATAGTAAATATCGTTTAACTGACCTGTCCGAATTTTTACATTCATGGATCCTGAGAAAAGCATGAAAAACAGCGTTTGTTTTTCACCGGCGTCGAGCAGTTATTCTTATGTTATCTTTGTTTTTTCGCGCTCGCCGGACGGCGAGAATGAATTTTGGTTTATACAATTCAATTTTTTGGAACAATTACAGGATATCTAGGGCCCTCATTTTGCTGGATGCCTACAATCATTATTTACTTTCAAATGAGTAAAATATTTCTTAATAATTCGGTAATAAATTTTTTTGATATCTGCAAATGGTGTATACTACCTTTAACCAAATTTATGTAAAACATGATGCGTGCACATACTGCCGGGCACATTTGAATACAGATGTAAACAGAGGGTACATCGTCTATACAGCTCCATGCTGCCATTACGGCGCAATGCAGCTAAATCAACCATTTACTCCTGGGTGGAGAGAAGCAACGAGTGATACAGTGCCTTGCCCAAGGGCACACGCACTGTAGTCCCAGGCAGGATTCGAACCCACAACCTGCAGCTTTACCTACAGATTACAAACTCAATGCTCCAAACCATGAGATCACGGCACTCGACATCTTTAAGGTGTGGTTACCAGACTCTCACCTCTTTCTTGAGTTCCCTTTCCACGTCGTTGATCTGTTGTTTCCTCTGTTCCTCGGTCTGTAAGCGTTCCATCTGAAGTCGGCTAGTCTCTGTCTTGGCTTTGTTCAGGTTCTGTCTCAGTACTTGTATCTCTCCCTCCTTACTGAACATCTCTTTGGTTAGGAGTTCCACCTAGGTACAAATACCACATGTATGCATGAGAAATCACAATTATCCTTCTTAGATGCGACATTGCATTATCACAACTTTTGTTAACCAGTTAGCGCTGGATGACGTAAATAAATGCAAAGTTTTCCCCAGATTCAAAACGGATGACGCATAAACACGTCACGAGTAAGGCCAGAAATGTCTGTCAGCAGCGAGCAAGGCCGGAAATGCGTGGGTGTGCTTCCCAGTACTATTGGCCCGAACCCGCTTCGGATCGAGTTTCGTTAAAAATAATTCCGCGCGTCGGATCAGTGATGTTAAAATAATCCCGGCGCGAACTGGTTAAAAGAATCGTAGAGATGTTTTAAATTCTAGACTAAATATTAAAATCAAACGTTGAAAGGCACCCCCCCCCCCTCCCTATTAATAAATTTGCATGACCCATGATGCAAATTTCATCTTCTGAAATATTTGGTTGTGGTACCCGCTGTTAATGCTATTCAGATTCGAACCAGACAGCTGACCCCAGCTAGCTTGGTGGTCGAATGGCAAGATATCTGCACTATGAAGTAGGAGGTCGCAGGTTCAAGTCCCACCGGAGTTGTGTTTTTTTGTGCTAATAATCTATCAGGGTAAACATCGAGTATAAAGTGTTTGTAAAATACCTTGTTAACCAGTTTGCTCATTGTTGTTTTTCTACCGGAACCAGGCACAAGATTTTATTTTTTACAAACATCGACCCTAGCAGGCCTAGGCCGGCAGTCAGTGGCCAGCAAACCCATATGCCAGCTGTGAGCCGGTCAATGACAGATTTTTCCAGCCTCGCTCCCAGTTGCTCGTGGCGTGTTTATCAGTCATTCATTTTGATTTACATAATTTTTTTCTCGTGTATGTACGTTCTCCGGCGCGAACTGGTTGAAGGGCGTCAAAAAAATGAAAACAAATAAAAAAAAACCAACCATTTGCACTTAATTGGGTTTTTTCCTTCCAATTTGAATTCCAAAGTACTTGATTTGTAGGATTATCAGAGATTCCTGACAACATTCTGGGAGAATTGTGAGTCTGTCTTGGTTAATGGCCAAATCTCACCCTTTTCTTAATAGTCTCGCATTCAGACTTGTACTTGGTCACCTGCTGCTGCTGAAGTGTGGAGATCTGAGACGAACCAGTGTCTCTTTCTGTGGATGGTAGACCTGGCGATTCTCTCGCTATCGCCCCCTTGGGAGGGGTAAGACTAGGGGTGCTCCGTCCCCCACCCCAAGGGGGTGCAGAGTGGATGGACCCAGGTTTGGTTTTATATAAAGGGACGGGATTACTGTGGCCGCTCGTATCAATGTGAAGCTTCTGTGGGGTACTTCTGGGAGGGTAGGTGGACATTTTGTTAGCTGTGACCGAGTAAGGATCCGGCTTGGATGAAGTATTGGCGATTTTGGCACCGACGTTGGATTGAACGGTGTGTTTAGGAGCCACTGTTACCCTGTTCGGTTGAAGTGTTTGGACCTTGGTAGAGTCAAGATTCTCTGCGTGCTGGTGACTGCCTGGTGGCGTGCTCCCGCTAGGATAGTACAAGGGCATGTAGACCTTTCCTGTGGCATTACTCTGCCTCGTGTTTTGGGCTTGGACAAACGTGGGAGTCGGCGTGCGATTCGGCAATCCCGAGGGGGCCGTGGCTTGTGGTCGAACTCCCCAATCGACGTGGGATTGTTGCAGCGACCCGTAACCGCTGGATGCTTGTGTGCTATGCACAAAACTGCTGTTGTTTAGAGTTGGGTGGCCGTAGGGATCTGGTGGTACGGATTTTGTTTTTGCCCGAGGCGGGAACTTTCGGGTGTTGGCAGGCCTTTTGAGAGTGTGGGTCGGGGGACCGAGATCGGGGCGCGTTTGCTGACTCAAAGCCTGAGATGCTATCATGTCAAAGGACGTCAAATCATCCTCGGTGAAACTCTCAAAGTCCTGGAATGGATCCGAGTCATTGGTGGCCGACGTTTCTCTGGTGTCCCCAATTCGGGGTCTCTTCCTCGGCCCAGACGAGTCCTGCACATTCATGTTGCCGGAGTTCAGGTTTGTCTGACGCAGGATATTGGCTCTTCTCTGTCCAGGGGAAGTACCATCAGCGTTGTCGTAAATGGGAGGACGTTTGTTTGGCACAGGCCCAGAGAACAGAGGATTGACAGACATGCTATTTGTTTGCACCAAGAATTCTCTGGAAAGAAATGATTACAAAACAGATACATTTTAACTCTAAATTATTCTAAAATGGTCTTCAAATTCTTCAATTTCAATAGAAATCATATATAAGTACAACTATACGTTCCCAAGCTAAGACGGTAAATGTTGAAACTCGGTAAAGGCCTGTTCAAACTTCATGTGTTCAAAAGCGAACATGATACAAATTTGACGCCGCAAGCATTCTCTGCGAACATTCGCAAGAGTTAAAATACTGACAATTTGGGAGACAATTTGAGAGACAATTTGGAAAACTGCCAACATTAGTAGTAGTAGGGCAGGATAGCTCAGTTGGCGCCAGTCAGGTATTCCTAAGGTCGCATCGCAGGTTTGAGTCCTGTCTCGCCAATTTCTTTGTTCACTTTGAAATTTATGCAAATGTACCTAGTCAGTTTTCCTTGTGTTTATTTATGTATTACATGTAATGATGTATAAGATAAAAGTTGTATCCTCATTGAGTTATCCCCAAAATGTTGCTTACCAGATTGTAATGTAAAATTAGGCTTGATCCATGGCCATGGCCACATCATTCTGTTGTTTTAGCTTCTGACTAGCAGCACCCTCGAACAAAGATATTGACATTTTGGGAGACCACCAACATAGTCATAGGCCAAGATACCGGTAGCTCAGTTGGTAGAGCGCCGGTCCGGTATCCTGGAGGTTGCAGGTTCGAGTCCCGTCTTGCCAATTTCTTTGTTCACTTTGGAGTTAAAATGTGTTCTACTTTTGCGAATTCACAGCACGAAAACATACTGTGACGTCACAAATTTGCGTTCACATTGGCTTTTGCACTGCGGCTAAATGATGCACCATATGAAATGATGAGACAAAATTCCAACACATCACGTCATCAGCGTACTGTCGGTGTCAGGTCAACTCGCCCCCTGACCGACTCGCCCCTTTCCAACTCGCCCCCTGACCGACTCGCCCCCTGACCGACTCGCCCCTTACTAACTCGCCCCTTACTAACTCGCCCCTTACTAACTCGCCCCCTGGCCGACTCGCCCCCTGGCCGACTCGCCTCCTGACCGACTCGCCCCCTGACCGACTCGCCCCCTGGTTTGATTTACATGTATTTTTAATTCTATAATTTGTATCATTTGCCCTCGTAGAACTTAACAACTGAAAAGACGATGTGGGTAAACTTTTTCCTTGATTATTCTCTTGCATAGGCCCTAATCTCGATTATTTTTATCTAAGTTTTAGAAAATACCTTTTGATGTTCGTTTCGGTGGTGGAAATTAAAGACAAAGCAGTAGGCCTAAATCCTCGAAGCCAAAAAAGTTAAACTCATAACAATTTATTTATACATTTATATATTTAAAGAAAATTGGGGGGGGGGGGGGGGGGGGGGGGAAATAATCATGTTTGGTTCTTGTTTTTATGAGGTTTTTTTCGGAGCGCGGGGGGACAAGTTGATCGCATAATTTGATGCGATTTTGTTTACTGCTTTCCAACCCAATAGGGCTTTTCAAGGAAGCTATAGGGAATCTGTCAATCACTCCACCATTCTTTGTTACGAAAACCAACGCTCTTAATGAGGGATTGAACTGGGTGTTACGACGCTCATCTACAAAACTGTCGGCTCCCTCTGATCAGTCCGCCAAACGTGGTGAAAGATGGTGAAAAACCCAGATCAAAGAGCTGACAGTGAATACAATAAAGTCGCTAATTTGACCAATGAGGTTGCTACTTTTGGAGAAGGGGGGACTGTTTTTAGTATTTTGTATGTCCAATGGTGTTAAATGTGATTTTCACATTTTATAAGACGTTTGGTATGTCGTGTTAGACCTAAGAATATTCAAAACATAAAAAGCACGAACTTTTTAAAGACACATCCATAAACCGTTTTTATGCATGCTTTAGGGTGGGTTTTTGCGGGGCACGCGAACGATTTGCGAAGGATGCGAATGCCAAAAAAGTCAACATTCGTATTTTTAAGTTTCCAAAAGTTTGCCAAACATGCGCGGGGGTTCGGAATCGTCGTCATTTATTGTTCGCGGGAGTCCAGTCTAGTCCATCACATTGTAGATTTCTCCTTAATTATAATATTTGAATCATTTCTTTGTATGCCTAATGTAAATAAATTGTACACAACTTGAGGAAGAATATTATTAGAAAGTTGTCCGTTTCCATTTATTTCTTGGAAGTCGCATTATTGCAGCCTATTTTTTGCTTCCTCTGATCAGTCCGCAAATTTTCTAAGTTGAGAGTTCGTTTTTATTCCTCAAAATGACGAATTTTATGGTAACGAATATACATGATGTACATCGATCGTACAAGGTCCATAAATCAAACGAGGGGGCAAGTCGGTCAGGGGGCGAGTCGGTCAGGGGGCGAGTCGGTCAGGAGGCGAGTCGGCCAGGGGGCGAGTCGGTCAGGGGGCGAGTTAGTAAGGGGCGAGTCGGTCAGGGGGCGAGTCGGTCAGGGGCGAGTCGGTAAGGGGCGAGTCGGTCAGGGGGCGAGTTGACCTACAATCGTACTGTCAGTGTCATTGCCATATTGGTTTAGTTCACAACACAACAGTTTTTTGCACGACCAATTGTTATTTAACTTTAAGTACTCCTATTTAATTCGTTCTTTAATACTGTCTAAAAGGGTGAAGTGTTTGTATTAACAAATAAAGAACTCATTAGGTTTTGGTAAGCTAAATTTTCCATTAAAAATTACTTTGAAAATCTGCACAAATTCGATTCTTACCTCGCTTTGCAAACTTTGTTTTCAAGCGCGGTGCGATCGATCCCAAACATGTGTTTTCTTGAAAGTTCTAAGTTACAGTAGGGGTTCAAATTTAAGGTGTCGATACATACAACTTATGCAATAACATTTTACCAACAATCAATTTTACTTCACCTAAGTAGTAAAAGTGTAAATACAAAAAATAAGTTCAAGTTTTGCATTTGCTGCATTCTATCTTTAAGTCCGTTCGACAGATACTTATCAATATAATTATATCAAATTTAACTCCACCCTCTCATAAAAATGGTTTGGCCCTAAAATTATTACGGTTTTGAAGGTGCATTGTTGGTAATCAAGATGGCGGCCCTCGTGAGAGGAACGAAAGTTGGTTTACGTTTGATGACCCTTTTACAACGGAATTCTCCCCGATTAAAAACGCATATTCCTGCAGTACCAGTGCGCATTTACAGTTCCACAAGTAAGAAAGTGAATCAGTCAGAATACGTCACCGGTAGGCAGACAGAAGTTGACCCGGAAAGAATCCAAGAAATTATCAGGGAAGGCAAAAAAGAACCGAATCTCACGGACCCAAATGACCCGGTGAGTGTGGGCGGGGTTTAGCTACAGGGACTTGGGGGGGGGGGGGGGAGACTGGTGCCTTCGATTTTGGAAAAAGGGGGGGGGGGGGGGTGGAAAAAAAATGATGATATCAATGAAAGTCGATCAGTGCAAAACAGTTGAAAATAGGGCCTTAGCCCATGTGTAGCCTAGCCCTAGGTAGTCCGAGTTACTGGACTCTAGTTTAGTTATCGCTTTTTTAACATTTGGACATCATCTGGCGCTCTCGCCAGATGATGTCCAAATGTTAAAAAAGTGATAACTTAGAGGCCAGTAACTCGGTCTAACCAGCAATAAGCTTTTAGAAATTGCAACAAATGTGGTTTATATTTATGTGCACAAAGAATGGACGTGGTTACTAGATTTTGATTGGCATGCACAAGGCAGCAACCACAAATGTAGTGAGAATTTTGTAAAATCAGAAACGCTTCAACGCTGTACCCGGTATTCCTTAACCAAATTAACCAAATTCTGACATGAGTTTCAGCGTAAGTTGCAAAATGAACTCGGAAGCGTGTTCAAATTTTTAGAATTTGCGTAGTCTTTGCAATAACCAAGCCCTCAAGTAATTTTACTAGAAAGTATCCCGACTCTGCCTAAGTCCACCAATATGTTTATGCACAAAACAAATTGGTTTAGGTGACTGCTCAATATGGAGGTATCCTGAATCTGCCAAACTCGTCCAAAATACAAAATAAATTTTGATAGATTCAGGGTGGTTTAGGGTCTATATTAAAACATTAATAATATTAAATGGGATGGGGTTTTGCCCCTTTAATGTCTTATAGTTTTTGGTTGTGGCTTTTATAGCTGGGTTCACGACGTACTGAAAACAAATGAATGTTGATTATTTTGTCAATTTGTCCTTCTTTTCTTATTTAACAGAGTTATGTCTCCCACGGCTTCAGTAAGGATCCTCATGTTGACCTGTTGTCGTTTCGTTTGATCTTCTTTTTTGGTTTCTCTCTAATGATGGTGGTTGCACCGTTGTATGTACATTACCTACCCGAAAGGTGAGTAGAACCTGGGGCAAATTTCGTAAAGCTGCTTAATATTATTAAGCACACAAATTGCTTTTAAAAAAAATTCTTAAAGGTAGGATACATCTTTGGTCATTGCTTGAATTATCATGAATGGGTGGATTTTTTTATTGTTTTATTTATTGTAAATATCGTTCAGCTAGGTTGCTGAGAAAAGCAAGAAAAACTTGATTTTTCAGGACAATTATTGGATATCTAGCGCAATAGTTTTACTGGATGCCTTGAATCATTATTTACTTTTAAATAAGTAGGATATAGGATATAATAATTAGGTAGTATTTTGATATCTGCAAATGGTGTATCCTACCTTTAAACCTTAACTCCTTAAGTGTGTTAAATAGAAAACGTCCTGCGTAAACGGCTGGTGTCCTGAGTCCATCAGAATCCACCAGTATACATTCTGGAAAAATCCTGAATCCATCAAGAATCAACCAGCAAAAGTATAATGGATTCTGATGACGGATTCAGGATACCATGCTTGCATAAAAATAGTTTGCAGTGTTTCTCCATAGAAACTTCAAAATCCATTTTGCAGTACTGCCCATTGCACAATCCATTCCTAAATCCATTAGATTCCACCAGTTTGTTTAATATGGAGGTATCTTGAATCTGCCAAACTCCTCCAAAAGAGGAAATTGATTTTGATGGATTCGGGTACGTAATTAGGGTTAATAGTAAAACCAGCTCAATACCAGCCACGGTATGATGTATTTTGTTTATGATTGATATTATTTAGCTGTTGTTAGCTTAGGCATAAAAAAAAAATTTGTTATGTTGGCGTAACGGGCCCAAAAGAATAGGGTAGGTAGGTCGGGATTTTTTTTTTTTTTTTTTTTTTTTTTCCCAGCAATGAAAATGATATGTTGTCTAATTGTTTAAGCCGGTAGTGATACACGATAGCGTGTCCAGGTTCAATATTTTCACAATCCACACACACAACAATGAGAAACGGTCAGAAATGGTTTCAAACGTATTTATAACTAGATTTATATAGATTTTAATCATTAAATTTCGTCCCTTGAAAAAAAAATATCCAGGGTCGGCCGTATTTTTAGGGTCGGTCGGGTTACGCCAACATAACATTTTTTTTTTTTATGCCTTAGCATAACAATCAAATATAATTTTGGCTCCAAACCTTGATTTACCAAGCAAGGGTTTTGTGCTTATACCGGTAGTAGCTCTGTGTAATTTGCCCCTGGCCTCAGGTTACTTCAAGGGAATCCGAGTTCTTACTCACTAACCTGTTTCTTCTTTTTTTACATCACAAAATGTTAAACATACGTTTGATTTTAACTGGGGCTGGTACCTTACTGCAGTGAATGCAAACCATACTACATACAGGGGACCAGCCACAATTCGCATCAAGTTGTTAAACACAAAGAACAAGGGAAGTTTAAATAGTGAAATTATTCTGGTTTTAAATTGAATTGAATCCAGAGTACTTTCCGAGTACCAGCTTTAACTCTTCCTCTGGTTTACACTCCACAGAGAAAATATAAATTTAAGATCTCGATTCAACTATGGCAATTTCCAAAAGTGCATCTCTGAGAAGCATTTTTGGACTTCTTTTATTAGTTTCTTCAAAATGACAGCATGCCAGAAGGAATAATTTTACAAGAAGTTTAGAATAATTAATATCCTTTAACCCTAACCCCCTAGACTCTCGCACTAGGAAGCATACCAAACCTAACAAACTTCAACAGCTCACACAGGTTAAGTAATTTTTGGTACACTGTACTGAAACTAACAGTACTAAACCTGCCACACTCCCAACAGTTGAAGTTTTATTGACTTGGAACAGTGATAACTGGCCAGTGGTATTATGTGTTTTAGTGGGGACACACATACAAGGTGTAAGTGTATACACTTACAGTTGACCAGGAACTGTGCCGTGACAATTTGGGTCACTCGCGTATAAATGCCTGTGCATTCTCAAAAATTCTAACATTTTGACAAGTCTCATGCCTTTCTGTCCTGAACCTCACAGAATTCAACAGGGTCTCCCTGGGCCTTTGGTACTGAGTCAAACAAAGTCTAACAACAAGTTGTTACGGTTTGGTACCAAACCTGCCAAAACCTAGCGAAAGCTGCAGTTGGAGTTTGATGGGTTTGGGGTAGTTAGGGTTAAATCAAGTGAGCTTTTGAACAATGATTTGGTTGGTCACTTTTTGGATGGTTGCAAAAGGTATACTATCCCTTTAATAATAAGAGATATTAAGATGACTTGGTATGGATAAGGCTGTATAACACATACACTGGACAGTAAATACTTTTGAAGCCTTAACCAGTTCGCGCTGGAATTATTTTTAACGAAACTCGATCCGAGGCGGGTTCAGGCCGATGATACCGGGAACCACACCCACGCATTTCTGGCCTTGCTCGCTGCTGACAGACATTACCGGCCTTGCTCGAGACGTGTTTATGCATCGTACGTTTTGAATCTGGGGGGAAATTTACGTGTATATACGTCCTCTGGTGCGAACTGGTTAAAAAACAAAAATAAATTGAAGACTTTGGACAATCTTGAATCTTGTATGAATTTAGTTTAAGACAAAAGCTTCTGGTAAAGACTCGACCGAGTACTTTCCAAGTACTTCTGTCCCGAAACTTTGATTAAAAAGTATCTTTCTGCATCCAAAGTTTCAAGTTATTTGTTGTTATTCTAACACTTCATGACTTCTGATGTTGGCAACAAACGGCTCAATATTTGGTGGTACTCGGAAAGTACTCGGCTGAAATTCAAATCTGAGATGAAATTTGAATCTTTGTACATCTTCCAAGTTCTGCACTTTCCCAAACCACAAAATTGTATTTTTTTTTATTTTTACCTTTTCAGCAACTCTAAGCGGTGGGCACGAAAACAGGGGGAGCTTGTCATTGCTGAGCGTAGGAAGAAAGGCGTTCCGTTGCTTGACGCAAACATCTGCGATCCTGACAAACTAATCCTGCCATCGGAAGAAGAGGAGGAGAGAGTGTGGAAGAACTTCAATCGCTAGACTCGGGTTCTTTGTTTAGAAACAAGGAATCTGGTTGGTCGAATTGATGTATCACTGTTCAGAAATGATCCCGCAGTCCAATTACAGTGACTTTTACAAAACCGCAATTTTTGAGCAGATACGAATGAAAGAAAATGTAATGCATGGTTTTATACCATGCTTTGGAAGTACACACATTGAATATGCACCATGTACTCAAATTGATATTTTGTGGTGCACCGATTCAAGTCTAATTGGTTTTTTGAGGCTCTGTAAAAGTCGAGTGCGACTCGGAAATTGAGCATGGTCATTTCTCGCTATACCCAGCAAGATATGAGACCGAGGGACTCCCCCCTTAGTCCCCCATACCTATACACTCTCTAGGCTATTGTTACCTAACGCACCCTCCTAAAAAGAATTCCTGTGTCTGGGTATTACTGCAGTGATACGTCGATTTGCATTGCTGTATATAAATATTAAAAAAAACCAATTTAATAAAGTAGAGGAGAATTTTGCTTAAAATTTTATTTCCTAAAATGTTTGATTTGTAAACATTTCTGTCAAATTTGAGCAGCGAAGGTAACGATTTCTAGAAGGCACGTACTGAAATCTCTGAAATGTTGCCCTGGTGTGAGCTTTTTGTATTTTTGCTTGAATTCTCGATAGACACCAAGTTGCAGCTTAACCCTAACCCTGAAGTGTATTTTGGCTAGAAACCCTGCCAGACGCAACAGATTGCATACTTTGTCACATTGACTTGTGTGCAAAGTGCAGCAAGGTCAAGCAGTCACCACAGATGCACTGTGATGGGTCTGGCAGGGTTAGGGTTATAATAATGTGGGGTGTAGAACGCTGGGAGCGGAAGCTGTTGATTGGTCAACTCGGCTGCCGAACAGCGCCCGTTGGATTAACAGAATCTCGACATTTCTTGAGGTCAAGACACAGTCTTGTGTTGCATACTTAATCACTGAATCTGCTCACATGTCAAAACGGCAATCTCATTGACTAATGGCGCCTACATGTATGTTCTGCATGGAACCTGTAGAATTTAACATTTCAACATGTGAATGCAGTTTCTTCGTAACACTTTTTACTTTCGAGAAAGTTATTAAAAAAGTTATTTTCCCAAATCAACAAATGACTGGTCTCGTTTCACTCCGAAGTCCTGTGATAAGTTACAAGCACCGTAGGAAATAACTGCAAATTGCTTAAAAGGGACAATAGACCAATTGTCAGTTGTGCATTGTCATCGTTTGAAGCAGCAAAGGTGCTTGACAAACAACTTGATGAAGTGATTAGCTCGGTGAATGCTGCATATTAAAAAAAAACAATTGTAAGATTTCGATTTCAATTTAAAGGTTGCCGAGTCAAAATTTGAATTGCGACCTCAATCTGCATTCAGGACGCTTTCTCAGCCAGCAGATTACAGGTACTCGCGTGTCACACACTGAACTGACCAATAGTAGCGCCAACACGTGCGCGCACTATTTGTGGAAATTTTAAAAAGTGCATCTTTGAGACGCATTTTTGGAAATTGCATTCTGTTGTCATTTTCTTCCAAATGACAGCATGTTTATAGACGATGTGCCCTCTGACGTCACGTGTTTACATCTGTATTCAAATGTGCCCGTCAATATGCGCACACATCGTGTTTTGCATACAATTTGGTTGAGGAGTGACGCCACAGGTCAGACCACCTTTGAATTATGTGACCTCTGATGTCGCCTCTTAACTAAATGTATGTAAAACACTATGCGTGCGCATATTGACGGGCACATTTGAATATAGATGTAAACAGAGGGCACATGGGCTATAGACGGAATAATTTCACAGGGAGTTTAGTATTTTGATTGGTTATTTTGTGGATAGCTGCCAAAGGTACCCTTTAAAGAAAAAAAACCTTACGTTTAGATCGCTGTAATATAAATAACAGATAATTTGTTTTTGAGATTAAATACATTTGGATTGAAGTACGGACTGCGGAAGATTCTTTGTATGTCTTTGCCTACCACCCCAAACAGAGAGTTTGTCCCAATTTGTGGTTCAACATGAATTTCTATAACAATTTTGTTCAACTGCAAAAAGTATTGATAAATGACTGTCCTTTTGGGTTTATTTTAATGGTGGGGAGAAATCGAAGATTTCGAAATCCGGTTATCCTAATTTTTTTCGAATTAAATAACGATTTGATTTCACCGGCAGTTCTCATCCTGGGGCCAATTTCATAGAGCTGCTAAGCACACAAATTTGCTTAGCATGACAATTCGTCCTTTGCAAAAACAAGGTTACAGACCAAACTTGCACGTGATCTTTATTGTTTTGGATTGATAATCAGCTGTTTTTTTGCTTAGCATGAAAAACACGTATAATTTTGGCTGGTAAACTGTTTTTAATGAGCAAGACTTTTTGTGCTAAGCAAATTTGTGTGCTTAGCAGCTCTATGAAATTGGCTCCAGATCACAACCATACCAGCAAAAAGTAATGAGTGAGGTGCCACAAGAAATTCCCTCTCAATGACTGGTTATAGTGGGAAGATTCAGAGACACTGGGTCTTTACAAAAACACCCCAGAGCTGTGATGTGGGGGAAACATGAATGGGAACTCACAAATAAGTCAAATGGGCAGGCTAATAATGAAACCACTAGTACAATCGGGGACCATGGAGCAAATTGGAAGATGTTACAATTGTCTTCTTCAGCCTGTGTCATACAATAATGGAAGACTAACCTTTTGTGGGTTAGTTTCGAATATTCGGTTTTCCAAATCGAAACCGAATAGTGGAATTAAAACCGAATATTAAAAAATTCGATTTTATATCCCAGCACTAGTTTATTAAAAAAAAAAAAAGTGGATTCCCTGCCTGTTTAAAAAATGAATATTCAATTGTACCTTCTTCATTTTAGCTCGAGAGCACACTTATGGGAGTAGAAAACATGGCATCAAGTGTACATGGTTTTGATAGTGTTTCATTAGTTTCCTAGTAGTCGAGCAGATTGGTGCACAATACCAGAAAATGTCATAAGAAAGATATTTGGCTATAGGGCCATCGCAGATTTGTGACATGGTATGTCAAAACCAGGCAGAATGGGGCAGAGCTACGAATGGAAAAACAGCTTCAAAATGATGTGGGATGATTTGGGGATTTTTTTGGGGGGGTGGGGGTGCTATTTATGTTTCAACAGTTCTGTAAAAGTTTCTAACTGGAACTTCATTGACAAAGCATTTTTTTTATACAAAACTTTAACCCTAACTCTCTAGGGTGTGTGCAAATCATATTGATTTGAGGATCTGGGAGGGTTAAGGTTAAAGGCCTGTTTCTCATTTTTTTACATTTCAGACAATGCAATTTCAAAATGTAATATCTTTACTTTGGAATATCCAATTAAAAAAAACCCAAGGTGGCATTTAAAAGAGAACTGTTTACATTTTAATAATATTGCAGAAACTCAAAATTGACTTCTTGCCCAAAAGTGCCTGATTTTGACATACCGCATCACATTTGACCTTTGAAAAACATAGGTAGAAACAAAATAACAAGGGCATCCATTTCTGAACATTTTGAAAAATGTTTGTTATCCTACCTATAGCCAAATATCTATGTCATGTCATAATATGATTGTGTGCCAAATTTCATGCCTTTATCATTTGATTGAGCATTTTTCAGCCATCTGCCTAACTTGAGTCATTCATTTGGGGTACAGTACACTGTTTTATTTATGTCATCTTTAATGAGGGTAAACTCCAATCAGTGTACAACACTGCTTTCCATGGAGGCCCTCAGGTACTGAATTACGAAGGACGCGGCTACAACGTAGTCGAGCCGGCCACATCCTGCTGAAATCGAAAGTGTTTGATTTTTCCAGAGGGAGGAAAACCAGAGGAACCGGAGAAAAGCCCTCATGACACGGGAGAGAACCAACACACAACTCTACTCACATATGGTCCGGGCCACATTGGTTTACGCACAAGTCACCCACACTGGTGCGAAATACGGTACCCTCTGGAGACATGAACACAATGTGTACAATGGAGACAAAACGTCTCCGGAGGGTAAATTTCTATAGATGAAAAGGTCTCCACTGGGAATTTCACGAATTAGATTTTTGGATTTTACTTAAATTACTCAAAAACTAGGATTAGGGTTTGGGTTGGGGTATAATATAGGGTATATTGGGTCGAAATTTCAACCCAGGAAAAAAATTATGGTTAAAATGGGAGCATTTTGAAAAACGTGCTCGACTTGCTAACCATTTTGTACACGAGAACAAAGCCATGTCTCCACAGTGATACAAAAATGCGAATGTGCAATTGCACACAAAAAGCACTGAACCATTGTCTATCAACCTATGTAAAAGGATTGGAATTTTTTTTTATAATATTAATTTTTTTAAGTGGGATATTTTTTTGGATACACCCTGTATAGAATACTACACAATTCTCATACTTAAGACTAATGTAGTATTTTGTACTATTATGTGACGTTAGGGTTAATAATTCCTGAAAGCCTCAAGGAATGTACATGTACAACAAATTACATATGTGACACGATCAAGCGGAATGAGTCGGATGTCGGCCCCGGTCAAAAAATGAGGTTTCATGTAGTATTAAAGAGGGCATCTGTACGTTTTAAAAACTGAAAACCCCATGTTGATACGATGTTTTGTTGTCGAGTTATGTCAATTTGTTTAAATACCAACGAAGAACACAGTTCTGATTAAAATATTTTTGGGATTCCCCGACATCCCGCTTGATCGTGTCACATAAGCGAGATGATTTTGTTTTAAAAATAAGCCAACTTGCTATAACTACAAAGATATCACAACATGTAAATAACTGGATAACGCCCACAAAACAAATATACCATTCCATCTTGGGCAACCAACATTTTATTTTTACATAGTCACTGTTCATTAAATTTGTAAACTCCATGATGATACAAAATGTTTGAAATCGAAGAAAAAAACCCCAACAAAGTTAACAACCATAATGCACATACAACTGCGTCTATTTCTACACACATACGCGTATTTACTGTACCTTAATACCAATATATCATTCTATTTGCACAAAATCTTACATATACAAACAAATAGTCCTGTATATACATGTATATAATTCCGATTAGTAATTTTTTTTTTATGAGAAGGAATAAAATCAACTAACAATCCGGAAACGACAAAAAATGATTTCCGTTTGTTGTAATATATAACCACACACTTTTTGATAGAAGCTCCCATTTGCATTTTTTAAAAGGCACTCAAATATGTACAATTTTTGACCCGACGTTTGGTCTGTTGAGGGCTTTCACTAAAACGACCTACATGAACATATGCTAGAGATTGGTGGGAGAAACTACAATTTGCGACAGCTACATGTTAGGGAGCCTTTTGTAATATCGCTATCAGAGGTCAAAACCTCGACTCCCCACTTTCAAAAGGGACATTTTTTTATATTTTATAACAAGTTCATTTTACAGTCCAGTACATGGTTAAAGTGCTAAGATGTGACATGAATGGTCAAGAAGATATACTAATAAATTCAAAATCCAAAATTTTCTTAAGGTACTTTTACTTTTTTTTAATTGATAGGGTGAATATTTTATAAATAGGGACGAAGATTTCACAAGACTTACAATTGTGAAACATATTTCCAGATAACAAGTTTCAAACATACAACCTATTATTTTTAAATAAATAAGTCGCCGTTCCAAAGAAATAATTTTTCCAAAGAAATATGCAAATAGGAGCACAAGTTAATTTCAAAACTCTACATTAATTTGCTACTTTACACCTTTAAGTACTCTTTTAAATGTTACTATTTGTACACAAAATATGCATTTTCTTTTAAAGTTTTATACAATTTGTTCATCATGATGATTATCATGGGATAACATTTTACAAGTGTAAAGTACACAATAAACAATAGAGTGTTTCAATGGAAAACAAGACTTGCTCCCACAAAACCCAGACAAACGCTCCCTCGAAACCCAGACAAACGCTCCCACGAAACCCAGACCAACGCTCCCACGAAACCCAGACCAACGCTCCCACGAAACCCAGACCAACGCTCCCACGAAACCCAGACCAACGCTCCCACGAAACCCAGACCAACGCTCCCACGAAACCCAGACCAACGCTCCCTCGAAACCCAGACAAACGCTCCCACGAAACCCAGACCAACGCTCCCACGAAACCCAGACCAACGCTCCCACGAAACCCAGACCAACGCTCCCACGAAACCCAGACCAACGCTCCCACAAAACCCAGACCAACGCTCCCACGAAACCCAGACCAACGCTCCCACGAAACCCAGACCAACGCTCCCACGAAACCCAGACCAACGCTCCCACGAAACCCAGACCAACGCTCCCACGAAACCCAGACCAACGCTCCCACGAAACCCAGACCAACGCTCCCACGAAACCCAGACCAACGCTCCCACGAAACCCAGACCAACGCTCCCACGAAACCCAGACCAACGCTCCCACGAAACCCAGACCAACGCTCCCACGAAACCCAGACCAACGCTCCCACGAAACCCAGACCAATGCTCCCACGAAACCCAGACCAACGCTCCCACGAAACCCAGACCAACGCTCCCACGAAACCCAGACCAACGAAACCCAGACCAACGCTCCCACGAAACCCAGACACAGACTCCAACGAAACCCAGCCCCACGCTCCCATGAAACCCCAACAAACACTCCAATAAAACCAGACAAAAGCTCCCAAGAAACCCAGACGAGGTTGTTTTTGCACAAAAGGGCACATGAAATAATTGCCAAGTGGAACTCGCCATTTTACGGTATTCTCAAACAACAAATATAAATTTACAATTTCCCCAAATACAAATTTAGTCCATCAGACTTTGTATGACCCATGACTCAGACTCGAGTCTCATTTTTTGCGACTCTGACTCGCCCCAACCTGCGTAACTTGTGACTTAACCAACAAATTGTTAAGTGTAATGAACCCTATGTTATTTAAGGCAAACAGGTTAACAGGTGACGCGGACACGAGTCCATCAAGTAGAATTGTAGTAAAAACAAACTACATGTACCAGGAAATTGAAAATGTAAAAACCATAATTTAAAAACTCAAAAAATGTGTCATCTGTCCGGGTTTTATGGAAGCTGGGGCCAATTTCTAAAATCTGCTAAGCACCAAAAATAAAATGCTTCTTTGTCTAAAACAGGTTTTACACTATTTTTGTTTAATACTGAGCACGATTTTTTGTGCTAAGCAAAATGTTTATCAGCTTTATGAAATTGATCCAAGGTGTGTTTCTCTGTGTGGAACACGACCTCCACCTGCTTGCCATTCAGACCACACCCCTGTTTAGACTAAAGGAGGCAGGAGGACAGGATGGGTGAAATACAAAGAGTCCTTGAAGCATTCAGAGTGAATATTCCTGGCCAAATGTCAACATAAAAAGGACCCTTCTACAAGGAATGGGCATCATGATGTGATTTTGCATTCAAAGCGGACACTGTCCTTAGCAGGATGCAATTTCAACAAAAGATTTCCAAAATCGCATCCAAATGCTCGAAATTTACACAAACTACATGTGAATTTGGACTTTAACAAGGTTAGTTAACCTAGGATCTTAATTTAGAATGAAAATGTGAATTTGAAACATTTGGATGTGATTTTGGAAATTGTTGAAATCAGATTCTACGAACTGGCCGTGTCCACTTTAAATGCAAAATTACATCATGCCGTTTCCTAGTGTTCTCCCACTACAAAAATTGCTGCCATGACTTAATCCAAAAGCTATTTCCCTCAGTATATTCTTCTCGTTTACAAAGCTGTCTTTTCTCCTCCACAAAAAATACTCTCTTTTTTTAAATTCTAATCTTAGATCTGCATTGTGGCACTGCCTTCAAAACACTCGCTGACAACAAAAAGTTAACAGCATTGGAAAAGCACTGACCTCTACACCTGGACGGACCATTGTCTATATTCTGCTGTGCTAACGCTTGAAGTCGGCGCGAACTGGAAGTGCAACATGGCGGACCCAAGACGTCACTTCTGTGAGCCAATGAAATGTCCAGGTGTAAGGGTCAGTGGATTTACTCTGTACATTTTTTATTTATAAACATTACGTCATGCGTACTGTACCCACTGAACTCTACACCTGGACATTTCATTGGCTCACAGAGTGACGTCGTGGTCCGCCATGTTGCACTTCCAGTTCGCGCCGACTTCAAGTGTGAAACAATGATGATCTGTCCATGTGTAGAGGTCAGTGTGGAAAAGCCTAAACTTGTTGAGCAAGTAAAACAAAAAAAGTAACTTGTGTCTTCGATCAAGTTTGGAAAACTTGAAGACAAAAAATCATCCGAGGATGAAAAACCAAGATCTTACATGAAATGGCTTCGGAATAGTTTTACAAATGGGCAAAACACACTATTAAACTATGCTACAGTAACACTTAAAAATCTGTAAATTATTCAAAGTGTGATGCATTTCTAAGGTCGATGACTGAACGAAAGCTGTAATAAATGTAATTCGTCTACATTGCACACACATTTTGAAACTACACTTGATATTCAACAAGAACTTTTTTTTGTTAATAAATTCTCTTAATTAAACAGAAATTCATTAAAAAAAAACTTGTACACTTTGTGAGAACAAAATTACACAGAGCCTTCACATTATTTTCCCTACACTTTGTACTGTTTTTACAACATCGTGAGATTTTTGTTGGCGCCACACGTAGTACTGTAAGAAATCGTTACATTTGCAAGTCTCCTCAGTAGAGTGAGTGCATATCTGCTCTATTCCAACATCGTACGCGCACAATATACATCATAATCTCGGGTCCCTGCTAACAAGGTGACTTTTTTCCTCACTTTGTTGAGAACACTTCATGTGGAAAAAAATACATGGAGTTCGAGCTTATTATGAAAATTAAAAAAAACCACACTGTTTTGCTTTCAAACTTGGTCAAATTATTCCTTAAAACAATTACAGGGATGTAGTCGAGTCCATCACAAGTCCCTGCAAGTCCCTGTAAGTCCATCACAAGTCCTTCAGTTCCAATTCATATCACAAGCTATTCAAATCAGCTTTGTCATTGTTCATCCAGTTTATTGTAGTGACTGCCTTTATGAAGGGACTTGTAACTGGCTTCACGAAACGACTTGTGAACGGACTTGCAGGGACTCTACTACAACCCTGAAAACAAATATGACAAAAATCCAAAAATTACAAATTTTGCAGATTTTGTTTACTTTGTCAGATCATCGACGATAATGGTCAAAAAAACTACCCCGGACATCATCGACCAAAAGAGACACTCTTGTCCCCAAGGGCCAGCCAAGGTTTAAAATTGAACTAAAACTCTTCAACTGGTAAAAATTAATGCAAATCTTGACTTTTGCTTTCATCACAGATGCAACTGTCAATCGCAAAGAGCTATATGCACCTATTTACCCAATGGCATTTCTAGAATTTCATGAGAATCAATGCCTGTCAGCCTTTCAATCACATTATTGCCGATAGCAACGTATTCTCAAAGCTTCTCAATTGGTTTACTGAGAGAGAAAAAAACCAACAACCCAGAATTATGGGAGATAATACTGAGGGTCTTCAGAACTTAGTTCAAAATAGTCTCATAAGTATTAAGTTCTTTGTCTGACAATACACATTTTCTGAACCCGTTCATTGTTACAAATAAATCAAGAGGATTCCGTCAGCTACATGTAAGGAATAGATTTACAAACTCTTGTTGTTTTACCTAATACCATATAGTTTTAACTTTAATTTGAGTAGATGATTTGTAGATGTATTGTCTTTTGTGCAATGCGTATATTGTGAGGGGTTGTAGCAAAATGAGACGGAACTGGGCAGAGGTTGAAATGACGGTTATCGGGCATTGGAAAAGAGGATAAAATCCTCCTTACAATGCTGTTTGTTGCGCTTCAATCGGACATTCCATTAACAAGTTATGGCTGTTTAAAGTTCGCATTTCATCAACATGTCACAAAATGTAAAATATTGAGAAAAAGGCCTTTGAAGTTTCGAGTTTTGTACATGTGATATTGAATAATGAGATTTGTTTTCTTTTAAAAACATATTTATTTAACTGCTTCCATACTATTTCATTATAAAATATAGTAGTAGGCATACCAAAGATTACAAATATCAATAAATCTGAAAATCACAAAAAATCACCCATTATTCATTATTTTTGAGTTTTCTTCACTATGCCCTGTGCCCAGTTCTGTCTCATTTTGCCAGAACGCCTCAAATATTTGATATAATGCAATATCCCCCCCCCCCCCCATTTTTTGCGGGTTTTCGTCTATCCCGTAAATCAGAATTGGCCCTAAACACTGTTCAAAAAGTTAATGTACAGACTAATTACCTACCGTTATTATAAATGTTTTGTATATTTGTAAATATCCTTGTTTGTCTGTAAATATTCTGTTTACATTTTTGTGTAAATTTGGTGTAATAATTTTTATTTTTTATTTTTTTTATCTAATTTTATTTAATGATGTATGCAGGGCCCTAATGAAAACCAGTTGTTAAACTGTTTGGGTACACCCTGGGTAAAGAAACGTAATAAATAATAATTAAACATAGCCAGCAGAAGCCCATGGTGTGTTTCATGCTGCCTCGGCAAAAAAATATGCTCGATATGAGTAAAGGAACGGGAAAAACCTAACATGCAATTTCTCTTTCCTTAGGAGTGGGATTCACTAGTAGAAGCTGAGTATTGGAAGGAATAGGACTTCATAAGGCTGAATATATGAACAAAAAACTCATTGAGATTTGAAGGTTTTCATGGCGAAAAGGCAATAAGATTTGCAGCAACACCGTGCGGTAATTCTCTTAAAAGGTAGGATACACCATTGGTAATTGCTTGAATTATCAGCAATGCGTGGATTTGGGCAGGGTTGTAGTCGAGTCCCTGCAAGTCCGTTCACAAGTCCTTTCGTGAAGCCAGTCACAAGTCCCTTTATAAAGGCAGTCACAAGTAACTGGATGAACAATGACAAAGGAATGCTTTTATCAAAGCTGATTTGAAAAGCTTGTGATTTGAATTGGAACTGAAGGACTTGTGATGGACTTGTGATGGACTTGTAATGGACTTGTGATGGACTTGTGATGGACTTGTGATGGACTCGACTACATCCCTGGATTTGGGGGGTTGTATTTTATGGTAAATATAGTTTAACTGACCTGTCCGAAGTTTGTTTGTTTTCAACCGGCGTCAGGCAGTGTTTTTATAAAATTCAATTGTTCGGAACAATTACAGGATATAAAGCGCAATCCTTTTGCTGGATGCCTACAATCATTATTTCCTTTTCAAATAAGTCAGATATTTCCTAATAATTCGGTAGTGAAAAAGTTCGATATCTGCAATTGGTGTATCCTACATTTAAGTGAGTTTCAGGTTCTGAAAAGAACTGGAGAGAACTCAGCATTTTTGACAGTACGCTCTGCCTGTCATCAGGTCTTTTGAGTTACCTCAGAAAACTCTCAGAAAACCAATTGTTTATAATTATTTGTATTTATATAAATTATACAGGACTGACATTTCGACAATGCTAGAACTAGAATCATGCCATTACGAATGGAACTCTTTTTTTTGTTATAAACAGTGGAAAAAAGGTTTCAAAACAAACCGGAAATATGATTATATTGTTCAATTTTTTTAATATTTTGATTTTGTTAAATTACATTACGTTACGTTGTTTTGAAATTGTGCGCAACATGTTGAAATTAATTTAGTGGAGAGTGTAAGGTTAAATTTGTAAGAATTTTCACTCATTTGAGAACTGGAGCCAATTTCATAAAACATGTAAGCACAACATTTTGCTTAGCATCAAAATTTGTACTTGGGGAAAAACAGGGTTACAAATCTAATTTTAAAGTGTTTATTATTTTTGACTGGTATTCAGCTGGCATTTGCTTAGCATAAAAAGCACATGGAGTTTTGGCTGGTAACCTGTTTTTATTGAGCAAAGCAGTTTTTGTGCTAAGCGAATTTTTGTGCTTACAGGTTTTATGAAATTGGCCTTAGAAGTTAATATAAGCAGTACAGTAGAAGAAACTAATTTCAATTTCGAAGAATTTGAATTTTGTTTACATTGTATGTCAAACGAGTTAACACAATTCTGTAAACTTTGTGTTTCAAACGTTGTTTTGTTTCAAGATAGAAGGCCCTGTTGTTAAAAGTCTGGTACCCAGACTCATCTCCTGGATTCTGATGCTCCTTTGCTGCTTGCACTCTGCTGTCCTTCCCCGGTGCCCTTTAGCGTACTGTTGATTGGCTGCTGCCCGGTGCCTTTATCCGTGTCGTCACTGCTGGTATTCTTCTCTGGCGCGCCGTTATTGGCTGCTGCTGCTAGTTCCCCGAGCCCCAGCTTGCGCATGTGACGTACCACGGCCGTTGCATTGAAGGCTTGCTGAAATGTACACAGAGAACAAAAAAGAGATGTTAAAGGTAGGATACACCATTTGCAGATTCGAACCCACAACCTGCAGCTTTACCTACAGATTACAAATTCAATGCTCGAGACCACGAAATCACGGCACTCCACAGTTTTTAGGAGCTGCTATATAGACCATGTGTCTTCTGTTTGCATCTACATGTATAATCAAATGTGCCCAGCGGTATGCGCGTGCATGCATTGTGTTTTACATAAATGTTGTTAAAAGGCGACATCAGAGGTCACATAATTTAAAGGCGATCTGACCTGTGACATAGATCCTCAACCAAACTGTTATGGGGGAGGGGGAGGGTAGCTTTTTTAATCAAGCCGATGGCACCAATGCCGGCATTGATGATGGATGTGGTCAACTTGCTGTAATTTCACAGCAACACTCAATATCACAGGTGATAAATCACGCACGCTGCATTACTTGATATTAAAGCTGCACTGTAGCTAAACAAGTGTAGAACTGGGGCAATGTATCTCAACGTACTATGGTTACCAATTAACAACAAGCGCCCTAATTAACAACACTGAAGTAGAGTCAGAATACTACATTCTTTGACTCTCCATAGACTTTGTACACAACTGCTGAAGTAGCGTCAGGATACTACATTCTTTGACTCTCCTTAGACTTTGTACATAACCGCTGAAGTACGCTAGCGTCAGGATACTACATTCTTTGACTCTCTATAAACTTTGTACACAACTTCTGAAGTAGCGTCAGAATACTACATTCTTTGACTCTTCTTAAACCTTGTACACAACTGCTGAAGTAGTGTCAGGATACTACATTCTTCGATTCTTCTTAGACTTTGTACACAACCACTAAAGTAGCGTCAGGATACTACATTCTTTGACTCTCCATAGACTTTGTACACAACCACTAAAGTAGCGTCAGGGTACTACATTCTTTGACTCTCCTTAGACTTTGTACACAACCACTGAAGTAGCGTCAGGATACTGCATTCTTTGACTCTTCTTAGACTTTGTACACAACCACTAAAATAGTGTAAGGATACTACATTCTTTGACTCTTCTTAGACTTTGTACACAACCGCTGAAGTAGCGTCAGGATACTACATTCTTTGACTCTCCTTAGACTTTGTACACAACCGCTGAAGTAGCGTCAGGATACTACATTCTTTCCTACTTTCCTAATGGTTTACTGATATAGAATATCCATCTTTCGCAGTGCAAGGCTGCACTGCAAAACGAGGAAAGAAAATATCTGCGACAAGATCCCACAAAATAATCCAACAAAAAACTGGAGATAAAGGACCAGATTGACAAGACAGACAAATTACGGTGTTGATTTCCTGGCTCCAGGGATAAAATTGCATGTACCGGCCCACATGTGAGCAGATCGTGGGTGGATAGGTCTACCGGACACCCACCAATCAATTCAGAAAGGTGCTGGCTTTCTTGGAATAAAAAAAATAATTAAGTTGTCCAAATGAAAGCAAGATTCCCTAACTTGTATTCGGGTACAACAAGTAGTGAAATTAAGTGAAAGCAGTGTAGAGTTCAAATGAACTTTGCCTGAAAAAAAGTTTCCCAAAATTAAAAACAGAAATCTCTCCCCCCCCCAAAAAAAAAAAAAAAAAAAAAAATATAAAAAATATAAAATTGAATTCCCTTTTTCCATTTCCAGCAACATCGATCACATCTGATATCTATGGATCAGTTTACTAATAAATTATAATTCATGCACGAACACGCATAGCTCTGGAGGCCGACATGAAGCAAAATCGGCCTATTGAAAAGGTACAGGGGTCCATAAAGTTGTCGTTTTTCTCTCAGGCAATTAGCAAAAGGATTGCGCTAGAATATTATGTAATTGTTCCAAAAATTCAAGATCGCCGGACAGCTATCGCGAAAAAAACCAAGAACAACATAAAAACCACTGCCTGACGCCGGTTGAAAACAAAGGCTGTATTTTTTTAGCGTTTCTCAGCATCCAGGATTTTAAAACCGTCGGACAGGTCAGTTACAGGTCAGTTAAACGATATTTACTATAAAATACAACACCCCTAAAATCTACCCATTCCTGATAATTCAAGCAATTACCGATGGTTTATCCTACCTTTAATCACAGCTTGCGCTGGTACACTGTGATTCACATCGCGATTCAAGGGCTGTGGTTATGGAACAAAGTCTTCTCTTTTTGGTACCCCCAAACCCACTTTACCATAAAGTAATACCTATAATGATTTCAGGGACTTTTCCGAAGACAAATGGGTCAAATCCTAGAGAAATTGAGGGAAAAAAATTACAAAACTTTATGGACTGCTGTGCATTTTCAATTTGCCTGCCTGCATGAATTATAATTTATTAGCAAACTGGTCTATTCTTTGCACCACCAGGGAGTTTACAGGTTGATTCATGACCACTTTCTACACGTGCATGGACCGGCCCCCGAAATGAAGGCATTTTAAAATGTCTACGACAGGTGAAACAAACTCTAATGGACCCTACATGTAAGTACAGTGTGTCCTCCATCCATTACAAACAAGCTGAGCAAAGAGAAGAAGAAGAAAAAAGCAGAGTGACCGATCTGAGAAAAGAGCTGACCAAATAAAAGGACAACAGGCTTTCATTCAAGTAGATCGGGATGAAAGAGTAGGAGAAAAGGAGGACTTTGGACAGTTGGAGGATAAATGCGACGGGCTCTGCAAAAATGAGTCACATGGGGGTAAAATCTTGATCAGAGTTTTATACATGGCTGGAAAGAGCATGCAACAAGCTTTAATTTGATATATGTGACCCGCTCCATCGAAATCAGGAATAAGTCTCAAAATGCCTTTTTGAGATATATGCACAAGGTGAGAAATGGAATTTCATAAGCTTTCTAATGATACCCATCACAAGTGTGTATCTTCTTAGCTTAAGGAGTTATGTTCTGATGAAGATGACAGGTGTATATTTATTTGCCGAATCCACACTCCGAGAAAAACAGCTTTGAAATAAAACAAAATTGACCAAAATCATACGGACAGCGCACACAAATCCTCTTCATTTTCATTGTTATTGATCGTTTTTACATACAAGACATTAATGACAATAATCTGTGATAACTACACTTCCTAAAAATACAATGTTCAGAAAAACGACTTGGTCACGATTTTCACCCATGCGATCACTTCAACGGCCGATTGCGTAAAACGGCCTCAGCGACTTATTCCTGATTACGATGGAGCGGGTCACATGTTAGAAACCTGTGCGATAGTTGCTTCAAAAGTTATCACTATTAAAAAAAATAATACAATTACATGTACATGTTACATGTCTTTATCAACTTTTAACAACCCTGTATGTAGAATTATTCTGTGCGACAAGTGACTCATTTTCGCAGAGCCAGTTACAAATATCTAATAAAAGTAGGGCTTTTGATGCCTCCCACACTGTGAGGCCTGAAGACTTGAACACCTTTTGTTGGAACGAAAAACGTGACAAATACAGTAGGTTCCCTTTTCCCGTGTTACAAAAAGTGATAATGGAGCCTATTAGTTACCCTTCCCGTTTTCCGTTCCCAAAAAAAAAGTTTTTTTTATATCTATATCAGTGTCGGGGATACTCGCCCATGTCCACATATGACCGAGTTAGTATTTCATACGCACTGTGGACCTCCGAATAATTGATGTCCACAGAATGCGGGAAGAGGTTATGGTTTGTTGACTTGGACAGGTCCACAGTTCGTTTTTCCCTCTCTGAAAAAGAGCTTTAGAGGAAAAACGGGTTAGTGTTTAAAGAAAAGGTAAGAGAAACAGCTGAGAGGCCCAGAATCAAAATTTAAGGCTAAATTTGTTGGGGGGGAAGCGGGAGAAATTGGTATTCAGCCAACGTTTTCTTAACTACACGAAGACAAAGGGATGTCCATATTAAACAAGAATTTTTTCGGAGTTGTTGACGAAATAATTAGGGAAAAGTGGAAAAAAAGTACAAAAATGAGTCAGATGTCGACAAACAGAGTTATGTATACCATTAGAAAGAGTGCACTGTCCTCTTTAATTTGATATGTTGGAGGTCTGTAGCATGTTGCGTTCTTGTGATACACCGATTTTAATCTTGTCGATTTTGCGAAATCTAAAAACCCCATTCATGAGAAATCATGCATTAACAAAAATATTTCCCTTTAGGGGATGTACATGTATGCAATAGAATACAAAACCGGTTTAAAAAATATAGATCCTAAACCAAGGTGAAAATCATGAAATAGGAATATCGAATTTTCGTACGAAAACCCCCCTCTCCACGTTCAACCACCCAAATCTCGAAAGCGCACTGTGCGACATCAGACTCATTTTCACAGAGCGGGTCACATATATCTAATAGCAATAATCATAATATCAGGATTTGTAAAGTGCCATTCCATCTAGATCATGGTGCTAAAGCAACATAGACATATCAAAGGGAAATTGAAAACAAGTGGGTTCTTATGTGGTTTTCGAATAACGAAATAGTGTCCAGTGATCTGATGTGGAAGAGTAAAGCGTTCCAAAGTTTCGGGCCAGCAATTGCGAAAGCTTTGTCGGTGAAAGTGTTCCTTTGAAAACCACCTTTGGCACATATCACAGCATCACAGGGTTTGCCCTTTGGATTGGGTTAACGATATGAGCTTGGATTCATTTCCAGGCAACAGTATCTGAAAGAAGAAAAAAGTCTGGATAATCCTTAACAAGTCAGAATTTTGATTTCCTAGCTTCAGGGATGGAATGCCATGTACCAGGCAACGCGTGAGCACTCCGCACTCCGTGGGTGGATAGGTCCACCGGACACCCCCCAATCAATTCAGAGAGGTGCCCGTTGCTGGGACCAAGACATGTCCCACTGAGTAAGGTTACACAGGCCAGCCATGGATCTTCCTCCTTTCCTTCCAAAAATCCAACTTTTTTTTTTTTATAACAGAGCACTATCTCCCTAGGTAATCCAGAAGTATGTGCATGCAAAAACAGTGCATATATATTTTTTCCTGGACAAAAACGACATCGGAATCCGGCGTAACAAAGACCTTAAAAGCTCTTTTTTTTCTTCTTTCCCTCAAAAAACCTGCATGGCATGACATAGCCGCAAGACACAAATGGTTGTTCCCACAATCCTGTCTGGTATTATATGCCCAGCGATATTGATTTCCCTTATCGGACAAATTAATGAAAACTCCGAGGTTGAAAAGGTGGCAAATATAGGTTCACTGATCTGCTCGTGTTTCACTCAGCGCAGATTACACTGACAAGCCTGTGTCTCATTTTTCAGTCTCAGAATAGGGCGTTGCAGTTCGAATGAAACCGAAAATCTAATAATTATCGAGAATCCCTGCTGTGCTTTGAAAACTTGTGGATACAGTTACTTAAAGGTAGAATACACCATTTGCAGATATCGAACAAATTTACTACCGAATTATTACGACATATCTTACTTATTTGAAAGTAAAAAAGGATTGTAGGCATCCAGCAAAATTATTGCACTAGATATCTTGTAATTGTTCCGAAAAGTTGAATTTTCTAAAAATAAAATTCACGATCGCCAGGAGGGCGATCGCGAAAAAACAAGAACAACATAGGAACAACTACCCGATGCCGGTTGAAAACAAATGCTGTTTTTCTTGCTTTTCTCAGCATCCACGATCTGAACGGACCAATAGTAGTGCCAATATGTGTGTTATGCGCATCGTTCGAACACCTGAACACACTACTTGCCTAACGTAACGCACTTTATTTTCTTTAAAATGACAAACGGAATAAATTCACAGAGAGTTTAGAATCATTAATATCTTTACAACAAGTAAGCTTTTTAACCAGTTCGTGCCGGAAGACGTACATACACGCAAAGTTTTTCCCGAGATTCAAAACGGATGACGCAGCATAAACACGTCACGAGCAAGGCCGGAAATGTCTGTCAGCAGCGAGCAAGGCCGGAAATGCATGGTTGTACTTCTCTATACTATTGGCCTGAACCCGCCTCGGATCGAGTTTCGTAAAAAAAATCCTGCACCTTGGCTCGGTGAATGTTACAATAATCCTGGCGCGAACTGGAATAACAGTATTTTGTTAGGTTACTTTTTGGATAGCTGCAAAAGGTATATTGCCCCTTTAATACTGAAGACCGATTTACTACAAAACATGCGCAGCTCTTCCAACAAAGTGGACTTACTTCAATTGTTGTTTTTTCTAACGGCCTGCCGAAGCAGACGTTTTGCCTCAAATTTCACAGAAAGTGAAATCTGAACAAGTTTTACCCCAGTTCTAGGAAGCTCAAATTTACTGTCCCACTTCCGAGTAATGGAAAGAAATGCCAGTCGACTTTTACCAATTGGGTGATCTAATGTTAAGACAATTGCACTACTCTAGAAAGCAGAAGGTCATGGGTTCGAGTCCCACCAGATTGATATTTTTTCACATGGTAAGCTCAGTGGTAAGACACCGTGCCTACACAGGGTGGCCCAAAAAACAATAAAACGACAAGCATACCATTGTGCAGGGGGACCAACTATTAACAACAAAAAATGGCAGCCAACAATAACTTTGCTGTGCAAATTGGCATATTTTGTCCACGTTAGTTTGCGATTCTCTCCCTTTTGTCACCAATGTAGAATAAAAACGGCGGTTATTATAAGATATCCTAAACTACGAAATCACTATTATGGTGAAAAATTTACGGTAATGGTGTTGAAATGTTGTTTTGTCTATGTATAGTACGATGTTTCAGTACCATCAAAGTTTGACTGGAGTCGTTCGCACGGAAACTTCATGGCGCATGCGCTATACACGGTACGTCACAAACCAAAAACCAACCACTATTATAATAGTGAAGCATTGGTCCGTGATAGAGCTTCCCCCCTTATTTTCTTTTTAATCAAGCTCCTTCTCCCCCCCCCTATCCCCCCACGCTCAGCATCACACCGGAGAAACAGTGCATGTGTGAAGCAGCTGGCCGCCACGGCACGTCCCCTGATTGGACCGACTGCCGTTACGTGAGAAAATGGCACGTCACAGAGCCACCGATTCATAAAGGATGAAGTATTACTCTTTTGCACAATCAAATGTGACCCGCTCCATCGTAATCAGGAATAAGTCGCTTGGGCCGTTTTATGCAATCGGTCGTTGAAGTGATCGCATGGGTGAAAATCGTGACCAAGTCGATTTTTTGAACATTGTATTTTTAGGAAGTGTAGTTATAACAGATTATTGTCATTAATGTCTTGTATGTAAAAACGATCAATAAAGATGAAAATGAAGAGGATTTGTGTAAGCTGTCCGTATGATTTTGGTCAATTTTGTTTATTTCAAAGCTGTTTTTCTCAGAATGTGGATTCGGCAAATAAATATACACCTGTCATCTTCATCAGACCATAACTTGTTAACCTAAACAGATACACACTTGTGATTGGTATCATTAGAAAGCTTATGAAATTCCCTTTCTCAACATGTGCATATCTCAAAAAGTCATTTTGAGACTTATTCATGATTTTAGATGGAGCAAGTCACAAATGTAAGATACGCTTTAATAGCCACATGCATTTCATTATAATTTGTTTTTACTTTTATTGCTCATTTTAATTGTTAAACTGTAATTTCAAAGAAATGATAAATGTGAACTACATTAAACCCTAAACTCCTTTTGGTGATATACTAGAAACCTTCCTCATCCTGTGCTATTAAAAGGTAGGATACACCTTTGGTAATTGCTTGAATTATCATGAACGGGTGGATTTGGGGGTTGTATCGTTTAACTAACCTGTTAAAAGTTTTACATTCATGGATGCCGAGGAAAGCAACAAAAACAGGGTTCGTTTTCAACCGGCATCAGGCATTGGTTCTTATGTTGTTCTTGTTTTTTTCCGCGAACGCCGAGCGCAATCATTTGCTGGATGCCTAGAATCATTATTTACATTCAAAAGTAAGATATTTCTTAATAATTCGGTAGTAAACAATTGCAATATCTGCAAATGGTGTATCCTACCTTTGAATTGTGCACTAAACAGCTGGACATCTCCACTAAACAATTGTGTTAGAGTTTGGCTGAATTGGGATTGTTAGGATGTGAAGAAAAAACCCCAGCATATTGGAAGATTCGAGGACTGATACCTCCAGTTTAAATATGATTTTTCACACACTCAAATAATTCACATGTAGAAATTGCTTAACCCTAACTACCCTAAACCCATCAAACTCCGACTGCAGGTTTTGCTAGGTTTTGGTACCAAACCATAGCTACTTGTTGTTGGATTTTGTTTGACTCGGTACCAAAGGCCCAGGGAGACCCTGTTGAATCATTTGAGGTTCAGCACAGAATGCACTTTCCTTATGAGATACAATGACCTGACAACTTGCTGGAATAATCTATATTGATTTACACACCCCATTAGTAGATGACTTTCGCCGGCTAGGAGCCAAACCCATCTCACGACCTCTTAAATGTGTCCTGTGTCTTTTGATAAAGATTCAAGTTTATCCTAAGAAAACCAAAGCAAATCAGCCGGAAAGTAACGCTGCACCATTAAGAAGGAGAAAAAAAAGAAAGCTTCTCTTGGATATTGGCTAAACAACGCCGCGGCGAAAAACTCGCCTCTCAAACAGAGCCGTCTTAAGACTACAAGCATCGAGCCCACGAGGGGGAGCCGTTGTTTTTCTTCCAGAATTCCTAATGGGCGGCAGATGTTTTAATTGCTAATGCAGCGTCGTGCGAGGCTCAACGCAGGCGCGTAATTACCTTCGCGGGGCAGAAACAAATCGCTATCTAAAGTATCTCTCCGACAACTCGGCGATACTCTGCCTCAGCCTGAAATTCCCAGAAGGGTTTGGTGTGATTAGGAACTGGAATAATACAAAGACTATCCGACGCCTCCCCTGTTATTTCTACAGACACAACAAAACATATAAAGCTAGGCTTATTTTTTTTTTTTCGTTTCCTTTCATTTCAAGAGGGAGTCTTTTCACTGCAAAACTAACACTATAATCATCACTAACACCAGCTGATCAACTCAATCTCCATTCCCCTGAAGACTCGGATGATATCGGAAGCCAAACTAAACAAAGCAACTGGCTATAGTGTTTAGTTTAAGCAGTTGGCTGCAGTGACCACACTAGACGATTGTATGAAGTCCGCCATGGTTGTTTTCACAATTGCTTTGTAAAGACAAACCAGCTAGTGCTCTCTTGTGACCACAATAGCTCAACGAACACTCACCCACAGATAATGAGGAGACGTCAATCAAAATTACTTGTATCTTTTGTTGAAAGATACAAATATTCTGATTGAATGATACAACTCACCATTGGTTTGGTCAAATGTACATAACCCTAACCCTGCCCTAACCCTAAACCCTGCCCTAACCCTAAACCCTGCCCTAACCCTAACCCCTGCATTAACCCTAACCCTGGTGCACTTTGATGGATTTAGTTGCCAACAACCGTGTATAAACAACCACAGTCTAAGACTAAGAGAGCTAATCACCATTGAACAATGACAGATATGGATCCTGCTGGGTTCTGTGACCACAGACTCTGAAGCAGTTTGACCTTCGGATTTTTTGACCTGATGGATCTCGCTGCATTCTGCAGCCAAGTCACTTTGACAAACGATGCAATCTGATGCGTTTGGCAGGGTTTCTAGCCAAAATACCCTGAAGGGTTAAGAGCCTGAGGACAAGTCGAACACGGCAGACATACGCTACGAATACGTTAAGCATACCTGTACGTTGGTCATACGCTCGCATATGCTGTGATAAGCTGTCATAAGTTAGTTATAAGTTAGTGATACGCTATCAATACGTTTATAGTCATACGTTTATATGTATACGTTCAATGCGCTATAGTTACGCTATGGATACGTCCATTCCAACACCGATGTCGACTTTTCCGATGCAATTCGTTGGGAAGTTGGACTGACAATTTTCGAGCTATTTTTTGTATACGTCGGCATACGTTCAGGCCATACGCCATGGTGTGACAGGGTCTTTAGGGATTTAATGACTCCCATCCAAACTGTAAACTGAGTAAGATTGCCAACATTTTGTTCTTTATACAAGAAAATAATGTGTGGTCCCTGTGTGTATTTTCTCTGTCCAAAAAATATGGGAAATTACTTCAGCACTCTTAAAGGTAGGATACACCATTGGTAATTGCTTGAATTATCATAAATGGGTGATTTTGGGGGTTGTATTTTACAGTAAATATCAATGTAACTGACCTGTCCGAAGTTTTACGATCATGGATGCCGAGAACAGCACGAAAAACAGCAATTGTTTTCAACCGGCGTCGGGCAGTTATATTCTTATGTTATTTTGTTTTATAAAATTATATTTTTCGGAATTAATTATATTTTTGCTGGATGCCTAGAATAATTATTTACTTTTAAATAACTAAGATATTTCTTAATAATTCGGTAGTAAATATTTTTGATATCTGCAAATGGTGTATCCTACCTTTAATTTACTGCAGCACTGAACAAAACTGTTGTGCTCTACTAGAAAACAGGAAATGTGCAGTGCATATGGACCTACATAGTGACAACTACTGGTAGAATTCATATTCAGTTTTATATTCAACTAACAGTCTGAGGTCATTACTAATTGCTAATTTGACTTGTGACCATGGACTGTACTTTGAGTGCATGAAATCCAGGGGTGAATCCAGCTGTACCTGTGGCTTTGGGGGGAGAAGAGGGAAGGGTGTTAGCAGGTATTATCTATGTGTTTTTGCATGATTTTCCTATTTTTTGTGTGGCTCAAGGTTTTTCCCTCCTTCTGCAGACCCCCACCAAATTACCAACCTACCGGTACATGCGATTGTATGTACGCGACCAAACCCAACAAATTGAGTCACTAATAAAGGGGTGCACTACTCTAATTGATGTGATAATTTCTCAGCGAGCTCATTAGCATGAAATGCACAATTTGTTTTGAAAAAGAAGGCTGTTTGGTAAAAAAAAATGGTGGGATTGTGTAAATATAGCCTAGTATCAACTTCCTGGTTCTGAGAGCAGAATACATTACAGATAACATTATGGTTGAAAAAATGGGTCCTAATTGCCCGAGAACGTGGAGGGATGCCATTTATAAAATGGCTGCTTGCAGGCTCGGGAAGTATCACTTTTCGGAAGGTGAGTTTCTTTTGGTGTGAACATTCAAAAATGTAATTGGCTAACCCACCAAAAATTGAAAAGAAATGGAAAGATATAAAAGCCAAGACAATAATTTGATTGTTGTTTGAGAAACCTCAGTGATGTCTGCAGAAGAAGAAGTGTGCCGCGCATTTTTTTTCACACTTTCTCAATTGGGAAACCGATTTTCACATTTTTTCACAAAGTGGTCAACAGTTTTCACACTTTTTCACACAATATTCATATCCTTTCACACAATATTCATATCCTTTCACAAGTAAAAAAAACATTTTTCACACCTTTTCGCAAAGTGGGAAACTGTTTTTAAACACTTTTTCACAAAATGTCCCATTCGCAGTGTTAACTTTTATTTGCACTGTACTATACTCCATCTACATGTACATGTACATGTATGTGAATGACAACACGATAGTGCAATGTCACGTTCCAAAGTGCATGTCGTGAGAACTGATTACCTAAACGCGACGCTTCACGTTGGCTCCTTGAGGTGATCATGCCTCCATTTTCTCATCGCGGCTCAACCCTGATCACCGACGACGACGACGACGACGCTATAGTAATGGTTTGAAAGACTGAACGGGGCCTGGGCAGCCATTTATCTAAAACCAAAACCAATCCTTGGCAGGGATTCGTTTGATGGGGTGCAGTTTTCAAAAAACCCAAAATGACTCAATCACGACAGATTTCTTGGGATGTTCTAGACTTGACCGATTTTGTTCAGTTTCTGGGTGGTACTTAGGGAGAAGGAGGGGTGGTTCGGGAGGGGGGGGGTGTAAGAGATGTGGGGGTGTATTTTTTTCTCTGCAAAGGTCATTTATCACCAATTATAAAAGCTTATAACCTATTCAGTATTGTGCGGCGCAGAGTAAATTATATTGACAGGCACGTGCATGTATTATTAAAATGAAGACATACGTAAAATATATACATATGCTTCTTCTAAAACCTTTAAAATAAAGGTTTGCTTTGACCTGGGGCCAATTTCATAAAACATGTAAGCACAAAAATAGTTTTGCTTAGTAAAAACAGGTTACTAGCCAAAACACCATGTGCTTTTTATGCTAAAGCAAAAACCAGCTGAATATCAGTCACAAACGATAAACATCACCTGAATATTTAATGTGTAACCTTGTTTTCTCCCAAGGAAGAATTCAGGCTAAGCAAATTGTTGTGCTTACATGTTTTATGAAATTGGCCACAGATCTAAATAGGTGACCTGTCGATCATTACAAAACTACCTGAAAGTCTGACTTTTTAAGCATTGAGATTGTTTGTATCTTGATTTGTATCGTGAATTATGTATTCCAACAATGTGATTTTATTAACCCTCCTATGCAGAAGTCACTTTTCAGCAGCACAAAATTACACAGACTGTGTTTCTTATTGTGCATAGTGTTTGAACACTGAATGGTGTACTAAATTCGGTACCCTGTGGAGACATGTACCCTGTGGAGACCTGGGGCCAATTTCATAGAGCTGCTAAGCACAACAATTTGCTTAGCATGACAATTTTTCCTTGGCAAAAACAAGGTTACAGACCAAATTTGTATCTGATATATTGTTCTGGATTGATAATCAGCCGGTTTTTTTGCTTAGCATGAAAAACAGGTATAATTTTTGCTGGTAACCTGTTTTTAATGAGCAAGACTTTTTGTGCTAAGCAACTTTTTTTGCTTAGCAGCTCTATGAAATTGGGCCCTGAACACAATGGGAACAATGCGAGTCAAAAGGTCTCCACTGGGTATATTTCTGTAGATGAATAGGTCTTCACAAGGTTTGCACTAAAATAGATTCATGGATTTTACTCAAAAAAATAGGATTATTGTTTGTGTTTGGGTAACGGTTTCCGATTTTGTGAAAAGGTGTGGACATTTTGCGGAAAAGTGGACAAATTGGTTTTCCACTTGTGTAAAAAGATAGGGTACCGGGAGAGTAGCAAGTAAACCAGGGAAACTTAAAAAGGTACCCAAAATATGGAGAAAATAAAACTGTAAATACTGCACGCGCCAAGGCTTGTTTTTATAAGACTTTAAGCCACACATAATGTAATATATTTATGTCTAACTACAATGTACATATGTACATGTAATGCAAACCAGTATAGCTAAAACCCTCTTGGGAATAGCTCTTCAAAACCACTTTAAAGTATAAGTACCTGTTCATGTATGTATCTGCCAACAGCAACATTGTTCAAGACGCCATGAATAAATCAATAAATTATGGCACAAAGACATGATATTACACAATCTTTGACCAATAATCTTATAATCTTAGGAGGGAGGGGGGAGAGGGAGGAGGAGAAGGGATGGGTAGGTTTCTCCAAACCCTTTTTGACCACAAGGCATGAGCAAATCCCCCCCCCCCCCATTTTGTTTTGGGTGGCCAGAAATGTCAACAGATCCTATGGGCAATTCCTCCATCGCATTTGGAGACAGTTTCTAAACTTTGTTCATCACTTTTAACTAACTTAGAAGTTGAATTTCTTTGATTATTCGTTGGATTCTAGTAAACATGCAATGTTGTACCGGTACCTCGCATGACAGTATGCATGGAAATCATAAATACTTAATTAGCTATTAGCATTTACTAACGAGCGTCATAGACATCGGTTTTCATGATCAGTACCAATAATTACTGAACCTGTGTGCAGTTGTTGAAGTTTGTTAGGTTTTGTGTTTTTTTCTAATGCAAGAGCCTCGGGGACTTAGGGTTAAAGAAACATTCCCAATGAATGTGTACATTCTACATATCAGGGGCTGTCCGGACTGTGCAAAAAAGACCGGACGAATAATTTGAACATGGTGACCTGGCACCAAGAAATGTGTGGAAAGTCGCAAAATAACAAAATTTACATTATTATTTTTCTTGAAAGAAAAAGGCCTACTCTTTCAAATGATGTATTGTGTGTTGCTGTAGCTTATTCCTAGCTGCTGCTGTACTGTTTTGAAATTGCCCAAGTCAAGCTCCCTTGTTTTGAGAAAACAGAGTTCAAACTCCAAGAACTGTGCCAACTATATTATCACTCAGTGCAATTCATACACCAAAAAACCCAACTTTGGAGTTTTAATTGAGCTATAAAATGTTGGGTAATAAGTTTTTTTGTATTTAAAAACGTTAACAACTTGAAACCGACCTCCCACTTGAAAAATATACGTTTTGGCCAATAACTCGTTTTGGCCATGTGAGACTTTGCGACCAAGGGTCACTACATCAATGTTTTTTCAAAATCCGTGAAAGTATGTAGAAGTTATACATTAAAAACAAAAACAAATTAACCTTTAACTTAAAGGTAGAATACACCATTGGTAATTGCTTGAATTATCATGAATTTGGGAAGCTGTATTTTATAGTAAATATCGTTCAACTGACCTGTTCGAAGTTTTACAATCATGAATGCCGGGAAAAACAAGGTGACAACGTTCGTTTTCAACCGGCGTTAAGCAGTGGTTCTTATGTTGTAATTTTATGTGTTTTTTTTGCGATCACTGTCCGGCGATCGTAATTTTATTTGTTTAAATCAATTTTTGGAACAATTATAGGATATCTAGCGCAATCCTTTTGCTGGATGCCTACAATCATTATTTACTTTCAAACAAGTAAGATATTTCCTAATAATTCGGTAGTAAACATTTTCGATATCTGCAAATGGTGTATCCTACCTTTAATCTAACGGTACATGCATGTATGCATCTACTTTGTCCAGGCGACACAAACAATAAAAAAAAGTGAACAATAAACAGGAGACAAACAAGTCGGTCCCTGAGATGCACGTGTTCTTTATTTACTCGTTTCGTCTAAGTGCATTTACGCATTCGCAATCTCTCAACTATCTCTTGAATAAATGCCGTCCATAGCTGCAGTCCTCAGCGCACGTTTTCCAATCACGGTGAAAAGTCAGGAAGCGTGTTGTGACTTCTAGAGAGACCAATTCTCCCCGGTTGTGGAATTATACAGGAGAACACATCTTATCACCATCTGTTTTTTCTATTTGTGGTCGTGCTTCTAAAAATCGTAAGAAGCCATCTTGATATCACCTCAATCGGTAACCATAGGCCGCGAATGATGCCCCTGAGTAGTCAGCTCGGCTCATAGTCAAGACTTCAGGCCTACCTGTTTAGGCTTGTACACAGTGCAGGTCCCAGACCGGGGCAAATCAAATAGGCTGTAACGTTCCTTACGACGTTAATTGGGATTTGGCAAAGGCCCCTATCGGGTTCCCTTGTGGCAGACAAATTAAGAAGGGGAAGAAAAAAAATACAGGCGCAAGATTCCTGACAACCCTCTAGAGGAGTCGTCTCGATAATCAGTCACGGCTTAGAACGCCGGGCCACGGTCCTGGACTTTAACGCTTTCAGCGATGGGATACAGTGATAACATATCCACCATATGTTGACTTGAAATTGGCATTTGATAAGCTCCTCTCCCAGTAGAATCCTGCCCAGAGGAAGGCCAATGTACTACTACTACTACTAGTCTCTATCATGCATTGGGGTTCACAAATATATTTCTTTTAGTTATCTGTTTAATTTACATCATCTAATGAATGACAGAGACTGACATTGCTCAAAAAAATTTAAACTATATGTTTATTTTCACTGCTTTTAAAAAAGGTAGGATTGGTAATTGCTTAAATTATCAGGAATGGGTGGATTTGGAGGATTGTATTTTTTAGTAAAAATTGTTTAAGCGACCTCTCCGAAGTTTTACAATCATGAATGCCGAGAAAAAAGCAAGAAAAACGACGTCCGTTTACGACTGGTAGTTATTGTTCTTGTTCTTTCACAATTGCCGACTGGAGATCGTGATTTTGTTAATAAATACAATTCAATTTTTCAGAACAATTACAAGATTTCTTTGCTAGATGCCTAGAATCCGAATTTACTTTCAAATTAGTAAGATATTTTTTAATAATTCTAAATCGGGAGTAATTTCTTTTGTTTGATATCTGCAAATGGTGTATTCCACTTTTTAAACTCTGTTTATGTTCAATATTTTATATGAAGGCCTATTACATGTTCACGTACATGTAAGTCTAAGATTATAACATAAGATCAATAAACCTGTAGTCTTATTACAGATTGCTTGTGTTCTTAATCAAGAACAAATGTGAAAAGATGTAAAACAAAAGGGGAGAAAATTACGATGAGAGAAGGGGGGTATTCAACTGGATAAGAAAAACAGGGACTGCCTAGTGTAAATTAAAGAGTGAGATCTTAAAGGTAGGATACACCATTTGCAGATATGAAAAGAAATTACTACCAAATTATTAAGAAATATCTTACTTATTTGAAAGTAAATAATGATTGTAGGCAACCATGAGCAAAATGATTGCGCTAGATATCCTGTAATTGTTCTAAAAAAGTGAATTATATAAAAAAAAAACACGATCGCTGGACAGCGATTGGGAACAAACCAAGAACAACACAAGAACCACTGCCTGACGCCGTTTAAAAACGAACACCGTTTTTCTTGCTTTTCTCAGCATCCATGATTGTAAAACTTCGAACAGGTCAGTTAAACGATATAATCGCGATCACTTATGACATGATCATGCACCGGTACGTGTTTCCAGCATTGCATTTACCCTAGTTTTGCATATTAACGAGTGGTTAAATTCTGCCTCCTCAGATTCTGCCTCCATTCGAATATACCCCACCACCCCATTTAGTGGTAAACATCTTCATGGAAAAAAAAAATGTACGTTACTACGTTTCCACTCTCTCACAGATGAACCTCCCCGTAAACTATGAAGAGCACTTTCTCCCCGTGAGGTGCTAAAACATACAAACAAACAACCGAACGAACGAAAATGGCCACAAGCTAAATGAAAGTTTAAAGTACCACGATGATTGCCGAAGAATTAGGGCGAGCAAGTCTCGAGATTTGATATAAAAGAAGAGAAGATGAAACAAACAAAAACCAAAATAACAAAATCTTACGACAGTAATCACATTAATTATCTGCGCAAGGAACAAACTAGCGATTAAACGGACCTGGCTGGGTTTTCGCCCCCTTCGGAGTCGCCAACAAATTGGTTTCTTTAGGGACTTGCGTCACCCGAAGGTTTTTTTTTTTCGCAGGTAATCGTGTGACTATTGATTTGTACCTTTGAAGGAAATGGTTTAAACAAAATGGGTCAGTGCAATTGGAGGTTTTAATGGGGTTTTTTCTTCGTTTTTTTGCCGTCTTGGATTGCTAATTTGTCTGGGAGAGTGAGTACTGCTGAGGGCAATTTGGGCAATAATGTCTTGACTGTGGCGAATAATCTTGTTAAGGTTTTTTCTTGATCTTTCTCAACCCCCCAAAAAGGGAAGGTTGGGAAGGAAGGAAATTAGATGCGATCATGCGACGGAATATTACTGCAGGGAGAAAATTGGTTCCAGATTATAACAAGTCTCGATCTGGAGGTTTATTACGGTTTCTCCGGAAATCAATCGAAGACTTTTGGGGTGGAAAGTTTAGAGAGCTGATCCAACTTCCTGTTGAGACAAGACAAGAAATCATATTTCCTTAATACATTTTTTGTGTGTGCAAATGGTGTCCGTGACCTCTGGCTGAATAACCAAATATTTTTTAAAGCCTACCACATAAAATTATGTATTCTCATGGGAGGGCTTTAACTGCAAATAACAAAACAGAGAGTGCTGTTTACTTCTCTTCAAGAGATCGTCCCAAATTACAACAGTATTGGGAAACACCGTCACCGTGAAATGGTTACACACCTACATGTATGTTCCGAAACCCCTGCGTCCCGACACACCTGCGTTCCCACACCCCTGCGTTCCGACACTCCTCTTTACCGACTTCCCTGGGTTCCGAAACCCCTGTGTTCCGAAACCCCTGTGTTCCGAAACCCCTGTGTTCAGACACCCCTACGTACCGACACCCAGATGTACCGACACCCCCGTGTTCCGACTAAGCCTGCAACGGTTACACGGTTAACCGACCGTTTAAACGGTTACACGGTTACCTTTCTCCGGTGCGGTTAACTTTTTTTTTGTTTTTGTAAATTAAAAAAACTTACCAATTGTCAACTTTGTCCGGGTTTCGTTGGAGCTTTGGTTGGGAAAAGGGATGGTTTCGTTGGAGCAGGTCACAAATAATACAACTGATTAAATTGTGTATGGACTGATAGGTTATCTAACATATAGTCGGCCTACATTACACAAATTTATGCAGACGATTAGCAATCGCAGAACTGCGAAAATTAGCAGAGCTATGTATTACAGGCCTGTGCATTTTTTTTAAATTAAATTTTTTATTTTAATGTTTTTTTTTTTTTTTTTGGGTTACGGTTAACCGTAACCGTAACCGTAAAACATACGGTTACACGGATAATTTAAAACCGGAAACTGGCAGCCTTAGTTCCGACACCCTTATGTTCCGACACCCTTGTTTTTCGACACCCAGATGTTCTGACACCCCTGTGTTACGATGCTCAACAACAAAAAACGTAAAAATGGAATTCTTTTTTGACTAGGTACAAAAAGCCAAGAAGCTTGTGAAACCCTTCTAAAGCATAGAGCCTCACAAAATGTAGGATTTAGACCCAAAAGGATTTCATTTAAATTCAACAAAAACCTTGCTGCAGGGTTTCGATGTTTGTACAAAACTCTCGTTTGTTGAACTACAAAATGTACTAAATTATTCCCTTCGCTTTGGGTCCAAAGGACAACAAATTGTCCACATCACTTCATAATCTAATTACCAACTGACATTAATTCAAATTACATGCACATTCAAGCAAAAGCCCCGCCACCTCCCCAAAACAAATATCTTAATTTCCGTCGGATTTATGAAGCCCTGGGTACAAAGCCGTTATACAGCAAGACATGAACTAATTTTTTTTGTAATTACGAGAAAAAAAACGACTTTAGAAAAAAAAAAAAAAAAAAAAAAAAAAAGGGAGGTATGTAGTACACGTAGCAGGCAGATTTGATTAGGAAATTACGACCGGGCGGAATTTGAGCTCCAACGCAAACATAAACTAAGTCCGGATTTCTAGTCGCTGAGTGTTGGATCCCTAGGAGTGCTTTGGGAGAGGGAAGGGGGGGGGGGGGGGGGGGGGGATTGCGGCAAGTTCACCACACAAAGCATGTGAATAAAACAGCATCTACAAGTTCCACAATGCACTATCAAATTTATGTTAACAAAAAATTGTAAATGAAAAATAAGGAGCTGCAGGTAACAAAAATTGCAAAGATTTCAAGCTCATTTTTATTGTTTAACTCTTTTCTTACCACTTTTTTCCAACACTGTTTTCCCTAGGCATTCATTTGGGAGGTACAAATGTAGGGTTCAGTGAGCCGATGGTACCGGGAAGCACACCCACGCATTTCCGGCCTTGCTGAATGCTAACAGACATTTCCGAACTTGCTCGTGACGTGTTTATGCGTGGTTAATTTATGCTCCAATAATTGTTTTTAATGCAGTTTTCATTACCGATAAGATGTTAATATTGTTTATTTTATGTGAATTAATTTTGTAATTTTAATTTTGTTCTCACAATTGTAATTTTTACTGTAAATTGACCACGAGTGTAAAACAATAAACTAAACTATCTATACCGGTATCCGTTTTGAATCTGGGAAAAACTTTGCGTGTATGCATCTACTTTGTACACATTCTCTGACGCGAACTGGTTAAAGGTACATATAGGATACACGATTTGCAAATATCAAAAAAATTGACTACCGAATTATTAGAAAAGATCTTACTTATTTGAAAGTAAATAATGATTGTAGGCATCCAGTAAAAGGATTGCGCTAGATATCCTGTAGTTGTTCCAAAAAATTGAAGGTTATTTTTGTTTAAATTCCGATCGTCGGACAGACGAACAGGACAAACCTGGACATGAAGTGAGTTTCAAAAACCCAAAACACTGCAGCTATGACCCAATAAACATATTACAAAAAGAATTTTAAAATTATTATGTTCTGTTGATGAGATACCGGTATGGCTTAAAGGTCCAATAATGAAACTTTGCGTGTATGCATCTACTTTGTACACGTTCTCCGACGCGAACTGGTTAAAAGGTAGGAAACACGATTTACAAATATCAAAACAATTTTACTACCGAAGTATTAGAAAATATCTTACTTATTTAAAAAAAAAAAGATATCCTGTTCTATACCTCCACTTAGTTGTGGGGACAGGTTCTTTTGTTTGGAAAAAACAGACCGAGTAACGGGGACATTTTCGAGTCCCCATAGCGCGTTGGGTCTCCAGTAAAGGTGTTAAGGAGGTAGAATTGGGTTAGGGTATAATGAAAGAAAATGGAGAAGAAGACAAATTAGGGGGATATTGACCATTTTAGAATGTTAGAATGTTCTGATTCGAGTTTAGAGAAATTTCCATTAGCACACAAACCCAATGGATTGTCCCCATAACACAATGTACAAAAAGAATTGATGTAATTGTTCCGAATTTATTTTTCTTTCAAAAATCAAGATCGCTGGACAGACGAATGGGACAAACCCGGACATGAAGTAGGTTTCAAAAACCCCAAATGCTGCAGCTCTTGTGGACCATTATTAACACCAGCAGGGTGATTTATCATTTCTTAATCACTCAGTGTCAGATCCTTTACACAAACAGAGGCCTAATTTACGGCTGGCGTCACTTATCAGAGCACGGTGCAGTTTTATTTTTCCACAAGTGAGCTGTGAAAGCTTTGGATATACATGTATATGCACCCAGCCCCCTCCCCTCCCCCTCTATAATCAAGCCAAACATTGTCCAGACAATTGTGCTCTGTTTTGTACATGTACTGGTACAGTGAAATCTTGATAATCCATATTTCCAGGGAATGGATACCAATTTGGAGATATCCAGAGTTTCGAGTACGTATGTTTTTCAAGATCATGTACAATGTACAGGATATGAATGGATTTGAACACGTTAAAGTTCATTTAACTTGAATGAAACACTATTGGTAATTGTTTGAATGGTAATTGTTTGAATGATCATTAATGGGTGGATTTAGGGGGGGGGGTTGTATTTTGTAGTAAATATCGTTACACCATTGGTAATTGCTTGAATTATCATTAATGGGTAGATTTGAGGGGTTGTATTTCATAGTACACTGTACATGTAAATATCATTTAACTGACCTGTTCGAAGTTTTACAATCATGGATGCCGAGAAAAGCACGAAAAACAGTGTTGTTTTCAACCGGCATTCGGCAGTTATTCTTATGTTATCTTTGTTTTTTTGCGATCGCCGTCCAGCGACCGCGATTTTTTTTAAATAAAATTATATTTTTCGGAATAATTACAGGATATCTAGCGCAATTATTTTGCTGGATGCCTAGAATCATTATTTACTTTCAAATGAGTAAGATATTTGTTAATAATTCGGTAGTAAATATTTTTGATATCTGCAAATGGTGTATACTACCTTTAACTGACCTGTCCGAAGTTTTACAATCACGGATGAAGAAAAACAAGGAAAACGGCATCCGGCGATCGTGAGTTTTTAAAAATTTAATTAAATTTTGGGGAACAATTACAGGATATCTAGCGCAATCATTTTTCCAGATGCCTACAATCGTTATTTACTTTTAAAAAAGTAAGATATTTCTTAATAATTCGTTAGTACAAATGTTTGATATCTGCAAATTGTAAATCCTACCTTAAAAACAGAACAAAAACATGATCAATCAACTAGACTGAAGGAACACTGTAGTCGGAACCCGGTTGGAAAATAATGCGCACGCGTAATACATAATATGCTGTTTGTTTACCAGTGGGGAAATTAACCCGGAAAAAGGGCAAATTTCTGTCCGCAGTCCTGCACTGTTCAAACAGTGAAATCAATTATCTGTTCCACCAACTAATCCATCAAAGCAATAATGGGTTCATGTAGATTGAATGGATCGGAATAATGCATGAGGGAGGCAGATTTGCGATCGTGGACTGCGCGCATTTTAATTGATAACATTTAAGTTTTGTTAGCTTGACTACTACAAAATGTACTTAATAGTCAAACTTGTTTTTTTCTTCAATTGACAATACTATAAAAGAAAAACAGCAACAAATACACATGATTGTCAAATAGTTGTCATTTGCTTGAATGTGCACTATTGTAAATGAGATGGAATATGTAACAGCCGACCTCTGGCTAACAGCTCAGGTCTGCAGGACCAAGTGCCTCAAAATTGGCCAAAATGGGGAGATGAATTTGGAGAGTTTGAGAAGGTTACGGTTAAATAACAAATAAAAGCACCGAAAATAATGAGTCTTGACCGAGTCCTAGTAACTACAACTATACTTATTGCTTTTTTTTTAAACAGATGGACATGATTGTGTCTAAATGTAAAAAAAAAAAAAATGATTAGTAACATCTTACATGTAGTTACTCTGGCCAGTACATGAAAGTCTTGATTTAACATGCTGTACATGCAGTAACAACCTCATATGTGACCTGTCACCACAAAATGAGAGTAAAGTCGGAAATATTGAAAATTTAAATATTGGTATTTTCAAATTCTTGAGAAAGAGAGCTTTCCAATGGTACATAACACTTGGGGGTTTTGCGATAAAGACTTTTTACAGCGCTCTAGAATGTCATGGGTTTCACAAAATGTGTTTGTGAGAAAACTTACTTTAAACATCTTAAACAAAACACGCAAAAGATTACACAACAGGACAAGTAGGATTCGATTGAGCATAGCAACAACTATGTTCTAATCATTATTTCTTCTTGAAATTGTCCACACATACAAACTATTGTATCAACAACAACATATTAACATTTCGAAAACGTAGGATACTTACGAGGACCTGATTTGCATATTTAATTACCGTGTTAATTAGACCACTAATGGACTTTAATCCAAACACTAACTACGCAAAATCGCGTAATTTAAGAGCTTTTCGATCATCTGATCTCACCCAAAAAATGGGAATATGTAGAGGAGGACTTGGGCTTTCCAAATTACGCAAAATCTTAAAATTGACCAGCCCTTCATTTTTTTGACTTTGGATGGCCATATACATGTAGCTCCGAATCACATCGTGTGACTTTACTCTCATTTTGTGATGACAGGTCACATATTGCATCCACAGACACACAACTAGCGGCCTCACTGAATGACCGATGGCCTCACTGCATGCACTGAGTGACCGCTTGACTATAGTAATCCCAAGCAGGCTCAGAGCACTTGAGGTCTGGCCCCACTACTCACAGCAATACTGCAGGCAGTATTCTTGTCCCACAACCCCCCCTCCAACCCCCTAATGGTGCCATGCAGATTTGTAACTACTTAGCAACAGTCCTGCACAGGGCTTTGCTTGGAGTACCAGGTAAACAGACTAGGTAATGGATTCCTAATGCAGATTTGTGCCAGGAGTCAATGACCATCTGACTGGCTGTATATTCAAGTGTTTAGGTCCTGTAGTGTGTGTGTTTTTTCTCTAGTTTCTCTTGGCACACTCCATTAGTATGTACATGGATAGAGCAAGTAACATCTCAATCACAGATCCTAAATCATCCATTTTCAAAGCACTTAAGGAAAGGTAGGGCTGTAAAATAGTGGGGTTTATGCCACTCTAGATACCTAAATTAATTCATGGACCGCTGGCACAAGACCATTCTATGGAGCCCTGAAAAAACACTGCCAAACTTGCAGGACCCCACAAAATGTGTTTCGATTTGTTTTTGTGTCCATAGTGTATTAAAGGTAGGATGCACAATTTGCAGATACCTACACAAATTTACTCCCAAATTTTTAAGAAATATCTTACTTTTTTGAAAGTAAATAATGATTCTAGGCATCCAGCAAAATTATTTTCGCTAGATATTCTGTAATTGTTCTGAAAAATTGAATATTAAAAAAAATCACGATCAAGAAAATACAAGAACAACAAGAACCACTGCTTGACGCCGGTTGAATACTAACGCCGTTTTATTTTTTGATTTTTCTCGACAACCATGATTGTGAAACTTCAGACAGGTACGATATTTACTATAAAAATACAACCCCCTAAATTCACCCATTTCTGATATTTCAAGCAATTACCAATGGTGTATCCTACCTTTAAATAGGCAAAAGAAACGACATGAACTGATAACGTGCTCACAAAAACAAAAAAATTACAAAAACAGAAACTGTCTCCCTCCCCCCTTTTGTTTTTACTTAAGTCGCAAGTGGAATTTTCTTTGAAATTAGATTAAGTTTAATGATTAACTTCTTGTTCTAAACACAGTCTGCTCCTGAGGGAAAATACTCGGCCCGCTATTATTAGATTGAGAGACCACAAAATAACCCCCTCAATAGACTTAAAGATAGGATACACCATTGGTAATTGCTTGAATTATAACAAATGGGCGAATTTTTTAGGTTGAATTTTATAGTAAATATTATTTAACTGACCTGTCCGAAGGTTTACCATTATGGATGCTAAGAAAAAAACAACCAAAAACGACATTCGTCGGCGTCGGGCAGTTTTTGTGCTCTGTGTTTTTTTGCAATCGCAAAAATTAAATTATAAAATTAAATTTTTCGGAACAATTACAGGATATCTAATGCAATCATTTGGCTGGATGCCTAAAATTATCATTTACTTTCAATTAAATTAAGATATTTCTTAATAATTTGGTAGTAAAAATGTTTTATATCTGCAAATGGTGTATCCAACCTTTGAGAACTAATGACGTAATGGCTTGTTACATTATGCACTTTCCTATGGGTGCGAAGTTGCGACGCCAGATGTAGTAGAGACATAAAAAAGCAAACATATGTAAACAAATTAATAAAAAACGTGACGTCATACAGGTCTAAGGACTATTAGAGAGTGTATGTGGTATCCATTTTACTTAACCAGTTCGCGCCGGAGGACGTATATACAAGCAAAGGTTTCTCGAGATTCAAAACGAATGACGCATAAAAACGTCACGAGCAAGGCCGGAAATGTCTGTTAGCAGCGAGCAAGGCTGGAAATGCATAGATTTGCTTTCCGATACTACCGGCCTGAACCCGCCTTAAATAGAGTTTCGTTAAAAATAATCCTGCGCCTCGGCTTGAACGTGAACTGGTTAAGACCTAATGGCTTGTTGCTTTCTAATCCTATGGGTGCGGAGTTGCGACGCCAGACGAAGTAGGGACATAAGTAAAAACAAACAAAAACGTGACGTCATACATGTAGGTCTTAGCACTATTGGAGAGTGCATGTTGTATCCATTTTACTGAAAATTATTTTTAGATTTTTGTGGAAATGTCTGTCAGCAGCGAGCAAGGCCGGAAATGCATAGGTGTGCTTCCTGATACTATCAGCCTAAACCCGCCTTGGATCGAGTTTCGTTAAAAATAATCCCACGCCTCTGCTCGGTAAATGTTACAATAATCCCAGCGCGAACTGGTTGATAACAGATCAGGTCATGTGACCACCCCATGTATAACCTGACCATCTGAGCAGTTTGTCGTAGACAAATGATGTGACCCACACAATTAGTTGTTTTTTTTAAGAAGAAAAATGTGCCAAATAACATCTCATAGCGAGTAACAGTGGAGCCGTTTATGTACATAAAGCAATATATGTGTACGTGTCGACTGAAAAAATTGGGAACTGTGCTTATACTCGAACCCTGGAAATCTCAATTTTCATTTCACCCATTCCCTTGAGATTCGACTTAACGAGCGTTTAGGGTATAATATTTTGCACTCCCTTGAAAATAATTTACATACATTTAAAAAACAAAAGTGCCTATTTTAACCTTTTAGTGTCCATGCCAAGAACCCAAGGAACCCAAGGAACCCAGGAACCCAAGAACCCAGGAACCCAAGAACCCAAGAACCCACGAACCCACGAACCCAAGAACCCACGAACCCAAGAACCCAAGAACCCAAGAACCCAAGAACCCAAGAACCCAACAACCCAAAATTTATTAAAAAAACGTTGTACATGTATTTTATGTACGAAATGGCTAAATACCGGTATGTTAAAGCGATCGCAACAATCTGAATAGCATAGGTCGAACATGTATAATTAAATAAGTTACATGTAAGAGGGCCTAATATTTCGATCTTAACAAGATCTTCTTCAGAGACTAAATGGCTGTGTACAAGAAACAAACATAAATAGGGCAACAGTCTCAGAACAGTCTCTGAAAAAGATCTTGTTAAGATCAAAATATTAGGCCCTCTTAAAGGTAGTATACACCATTGGTAATTGCTTGAATTATCATGAATGGGTAGATTTGGGGGGTTGTATGTCATAGTAAATATCGTTTGACTGACTTTTCTGAAGTTTTTCAACCGGGGTCGAGCAGTTATTCTTATGTTATCTTTGTTTTTTTGCGATCGCTGTCCAGCGATCGCGAATTTGTATTTATAAAATTCTATTTTTTTGAATAATTATGGGATATCTAGCGCAATCCTTTTGCTGAATGCCTAGAATCATTATTTACTTTCAATTAAGTAAGATATTTTTCAATAATTTGGTAGTAAATATTTTTGATATCTGCAAATGGTGTATCCTACCTTTAACTTATTTGATTTGTATATTTCAGGTCATTCCAGCCAGTAAGCAGCAGTTTTATCCTTATTCATGTATGATTAAAGGCACATTTGGAAGACATCAAATAGATCCTACATGTACGATAACAGCACTTTCGGAGTACATGAATAGATCATACATGTACGACCTTGGCAGTCCGCACTGAAGCAAGCAAGCAAACACCATATCATCAACAAGCTGTTGGGTTAATGGCAACTCACATCATCTCATTATTGTACTGGGCATCTCCGTGGTATTTTAACAATTCCTTTATGACATCGCAGATCAAATTGTCCCTTTTTATTTCCACCGTTAAAGTCAAGTTTCCAGATGCCCCAGGGCCCAGTCCTTCACCATTGCATACCCGCGGTCCGTATTAATTAATCTGATTCGATGAGAATGGCAAAACAAAACACGTCTGACGCCTCCACACACAGACGGCACTAAATTTGAAGGAATGACCTTGGTCGCGCACAGATGCACGTTTCGTTTAGTGCCGGAGAACTGCGCGAAAAATAATATCGTGATGCGAGATGTGGTTTTTGGTGCAGTCATGGCTGCTGGTAATATAAATGAGAGATCGCCAATCCCGCACTGGAAGGGGAATTTGGTTTTGGGTGGGTTTTTTTTTTTTTTTTGGGGGGGGGGTATGTCATGATTGCTGGTTATATTTGAGAGATCGCTAATCCAGAACCGGAAGACCTAAATTGTGACCCGCTCTGCAAAATACAGTCTGATGTCGCATAATACATTTTCACGTAAAGGGCTGCTTATTGTCAAACAAATCATTTTTTGGTTTTAAGGAATTTTGGTTTTTCAGAACTGATCGTTTGAAAAGGTTGTTTTGATCCCTAAGGTAGATTTAATCAAGCTTTTTGTCATCCTCTAAGTACCATAGAATCTAATGAAAGCACTACAATTCTAAATCTTCATTTCTGTTCAAAGACATTTTTAATATAACTGAGAAAAAGCACATTTCAATCAATCGTAACAGACCAATGCATTACACTACAGAGTTGTGCCATATGTCAAGTGAAAGCTTATTTCCTGCTTTCTGACCAACTGTAAAAAATATTTTTAACACATAAGACTCATTTTTGCAGAGTGGGTCACAATTTTTCATTAAATATCAAATTTCTCAAAAAACAATGTTTCAATGGTACAAAACTTGCCCAAATCTGTCCAACATCCAAGACAAACATCAGGAATAAATATTCAAAATAATTTAGTTGATACCGGTAGATGGCATGTAAACTAGAAATATACCATTAACATGTCACACTTTGTGTCTCAACTTCATGGAGTGACCCATATGTGCACAGTGCCATCAAATGCTAATGCAGCATCACTGGTTCATTTAACCCTCTGGAGGAACAAAAACAAATTCCTGAGATGTACATTCTGTCCGTATTAGCCACGAGTCAACAGGCCACGTCTTTCCTCATACACACCAGAGTTCGAAGAAAGAGGGAAAAAAAATTATCGGATCCAATCAAGTTGCTGGTGTTTACGGTTGTGTGCACGCCTCGAGCATTCAGCTATCACTTGATTCATTGGTGTCTTAATCAAACATGAAACAAAAATTGGTTTCATTTGAACTGAAGAAGGGAGGAAGTAGGGGATATAGGTGGAGCAACGTGAGGGATTGGCTCACGTATTTATTTGCTTTACTACTGAAATCAAGAAATTAAAGGTAGGATGAACCATTTGCAGATATCGAAAATATTTACCACTGAACTAGTAAGTATCTTACTTATCTGAAAGTAAATAATGATTCTAGGCATCCAGCTAAATGATTGTGCTAGACATCCTGTATTTGCTCTGAACAATTGAATTTTATTTAAAAAAATTCACGATTGCCGGACGGCGATCGCGAAAAAAACAAGAACAACATAAGAATAACTGTCCGACGCAGGTTAAAAACGAACGCCGTTGTTCTTGCTTTCCTCGGCATCTATGATTGTAAAACTTTGGACAGGTCAGTTAAACGGTGTCTTGTGTAGCATGAAATCGCTGTTCGCACTGGACTTATCGTCTAGGGAAAAGTTACCTGGGAAGTTTTTCCGGGCAGCAGTTGGCCGGTAAAAGTAACCACTGGACTCGGGAAAAGTAACTGAGAGGAAAACGTCCTAGGCTGTCCGCACTGGACTTAAAATGGGAAAAGTACCCATCGTCTCGGTAAGTTTTATCAAAAAAGTCCAGTGCGAACAGGGCTTTAGAAAACCCAGGCTTTCCAGTAGACCCGTGACAGACAGACCCGTGACAGACGGACCCGTGACAGACGGACCCGTGACAGACGGACCCGTGACAGACGGACCCGTGACAGACGGACCCGTGACAGACGGACCCGTGACAGACGGACCCGTGACAGACGGACCCGTGACAGACGGACCCGTGACAGACGGACCCGTGACAGACGGACCCGTGACAGACGGACCCGTGACAGACGGACCCGTGACAGACGGACCCGTGACAGACGGACCCGTGACAGACGGACCCGTGACAGACGGACCCGTGACAGACGGACCCGTGACAGACGGACCCGTGACAGACGGACCCGTGACAGACGGACCCGTGACAGACGGACCCGTGACAGACGGACCCGTGACAGACGGACCCGTGACAGACGGACCCGTGACAGACGGACCCGTGACAGACGGACCCGTGACAGACGGACCCGTGACAGACGGACCCGTGACAGACGGACCCGTGACAGACGGACCCGTGACAGACGGACCCGTGACAGACGGACCCGTGACAGACGGACCCGTGACAGACGGACCCGTGACAGACGGACCCGTGACAGACGGACCCGTGACAGACGGACCCGTGACAGACGGACCCGTGACAGACAGACCCGTTGTTAACGTTGTTAACTCTTATACAATTTTTTTTTAAGGAGTTTTCAATCTGAGAAACACAGGAGCACATGTACAATGCAATGTTTGTGTATAGTCAATGCAATATGAGAAGCTCCACATCATTCTGATTGCCACTGTAACCAATCCAGACCAGAGTGGCATTTGACAACTTGAGATGGCATCATGTCCCATAAATCTGCCAAGGTCTTAACACCGCCCAGCCTCTCTGGCAACAGAGAGGGTCTTGGGTTACTGCGCTAGCAAAGAAACAACAGTGGTAAACAAGCAACTGGGACAGGAGAATGCAGGGCCCAGGAGCAGATTAAGGCTACAAGGAGAGTAATATAAATTCATTACGCGCCTAAAGCAGTCAGACAACCAACACATGTAGCATTTCTTACATGTGTCATTGTCCCAAGTCGAAAAGGAGCTTGTTAATGAAAGAAGAAAACAAGATAATCCCTCAGACAAAGTTTAGTGGGCATTTCTGCATCTCTTCATCTTCACTTAGACTACAGTCTGGGCAACAGTACACACCAGAGCCAGGTCGTATTTCATGAGAGGAGTAAACTACTAGGGAAGGAAGAAGGTTTTGGGTTTCATACCAGGGAGAGAGAGAGCGATTTGCTTTAGCTCAGAGCACTAGAGGACGAGCACACACGTTGGCAAATAGTGACATACTGCAGGGCCGCTTAGGATTACAGGACCGGTGGAAAATGGTGGGATACGGTAAGCCGAGAATGCCACGGAAAGATGGAGGAAGGAAGACAAACAAGTACTTGTAGGGGGGGGGGGGGGGGGGGGGGGTGCGGAGACAACTCCAGCAGAATTAAGATGGAGCATGTGGGCTTAAAGAACATGTTTTTAATACAGCCTGCTAATAGATTAAAGGTATAGCATTGCATGCTCCCGATCGGATGACGTACTACGAGTTCACACTCCGACTATAATAACGAGAGGATTTTGGAGACCTCATCTGCCTCTAGGGGGCAGCAAACGCAACAGTTCTTCAGGCAGTTCCGGTGACCCTTGGCGCCACCCCAATTAGTCTTTTTGAAGTATGACCGACACAATAGAAGGGTACTTTTTGATTTGGATAAAGTCTTTTGTATTTATCCAAACCAAACAGCGCTTCCTATTGTGTCAGCCATACCGCACGAAGCATAAAAATCTATTATTAAATCTATTATGAACTGCATGACCTGGGGGCTACAGCGTCTATTGCTCCACCTGACAAGAAATTGTGACATCGGAAAATATCCAGAAAAAACAATCTTAAAATCAGAAAAAACAATCGGTGTCATTTTCTTTTGAGAGAAAGAAGGTCGACAGGAAACCGGACGACTCTCCTGGTGGTGTTAAGCGGATTGTGTTTTTTGGCGCAGGAGTCACTAGCTTTCTGACTCCAAAGTGAGGCGTTTGGCCAGGTTGGCTGGAACCTTGGTATGGTGGATGATAGTGTCTGACAAGGGGGTGCTCCTAAATTCCAAAAGATAGCCAAGCTGAATCGTCCGGAGCACTCACTGGTCAGAAACAACCTGCAAGCAAGACCCTCTGAAGGCCTGAAGACTGGCCACTTGGTCGGAAGGGTTGGTTTCGGCGTTAGTTTGTTTGGCGTGTGGTGGGTCGTGGGTTTGGCGTGTGGTGGGTCGTGGGTTCGGCGTAGCAGCAGATCGGCCACAAAGTGGTCGGTCCCAAGGGGATCTTGCAGTGTGTACCACGGGAGGCTGGAAAGACAGATCTTTTCCTTGATTCAGGGCAGGCTTAGGTGTCGATTTGCTAAGATTGATTTTTTTAGGTGCATCGATCTGCTTCATCTCGGCCTCCATGGCCTCCTTGAACTTGCCGGCAAACAGGTCAGGCCCCGTAAAGGGAAGAGATTCAAGGTGCTTTCGAGCTCCCTCTACCTGACGGTAGGAAGAGGGCATCCAATGATCCAATACATTAACTACGGCAACAAGATTGTGTTGAGATACAAGAAAGCTGTTCTAAAGCCAGATGGAGATAGTCGTCTAAGGCAGTGGAAGGCAGATTAAAGCATGTCAAAAGAAATTGTAGTGCCGTCCTCACAGCCTCTGACGAGATACTCCGATAAGAGGAGCATGAAGGACGTGGCACAAATGCCAAACTTAGACGCCCAGTCTGCTTTCTTGAGAACAGTTTCCAACTTATTTCTTGTGGGGGCTGCAGTCAGTTAATATCGTTGACTGAATCAGATAATGATGGCACCGTCAGATAATTATCGAAATCCTTCTAAGGGAAGCGGAAATATGCATTCGCTCGTCTGTCAAAGACCTTCCAATCCTTGTGATTAGCGATCCCTTGAATATGCTTGATGCAAAACTGATCGAGGGGAAGGACAGGGAAGAATGCAGGCCGACCTGCGGAGTTATCCATAGCTGTACGTTGCTTTATAAATCAGGCTCCGCAGCAGATAAATTTGACAAACTTAAAACACCGATGATGACACGTTTTACTAGACGGAATTGGGTTTCGAGCAAGGACAAGTGCTGTGTGTCCATTATGTCATCTCCCTCGTTGTCCGAACCATGTTCCGAATGCGAGGTCCCTGATGTAGGGACTCCAGAGGATCTGCGGAGAACACCGAATCTTGTAGCAGGTCGGTGGGAGGTGTATAAATAACACCTCGTTGCCCAGGTCATCAGAACCACCATCCGAGCCAGAAATTTGTGCTGAAGGATGCATGGATGAAGATAGCAGGGGGAGATGAAGGAAGACGTCTCAATGTTCGAGAGAGGTGTTGCTGGTCACGACGAACCTATCCAGGGTTATGTACGACCGATGGGGCGAGTTGTCCCCAGATCGCGGCCGAGTGAACAGCTTGTGGGGCGCCGTACATCGATGGGGCAAAATCGGGGGCGGGTTGACATATTTTTGCAGTGCGATGTCCATCCTGTGATGCTGGTGGGGGGGGGGGGGGGAACTGGCTCGTAAACTGGACAAGTTGTTCCATAGGAAGACCCGAAGATGACATGGCCGAGAGAGAGGCAGAAAATGCTTGAAAGGCCTGCAGAAAATCGGCTGTTAAACAGACCCTGAATGCTTGTGGTGTTTGGTTTGGTGCTTGGATCGGTTTGAAGAAGACTCTGAGTCAGACGAATGGTATGCCGTTTACCGCAGGATTACATCGCTTTCTTTACTGGGCGGCCCCGGCGTTCTCTTGCTGGTTCCGGTAAAGCTGGAGCTGCGAGAACTCAAGTCGCCGATAACTAAAGTTGCCGAGGAGACCAGAATGGTCAACTCCACAGGCTACCAAAATACCCTCACGGACAGGCCAGACCCTCAAGGACAGGCCAGACCCTCACGGGTAGGTGGCACTGGGTGCAGGGACAGTTAGCCTGGTGGTCCGTAGTGAACTTAAAGGCTACCACCGGACACGCTGGGTGAACCGGGAGCCTCGGACACAGAGCTTCGAATCTGAGTTAGCACCGAGATATCCAAGGGCAAGTTGCTGAGACTTACTGCCGTGGCTCGATGCTGGCAGCTCTTTAATACCGGCTTCTTGACTTTGCTTGTCCCCCAACCAAGACTAGCAGCCGGAGGGGCAAGTTGGCATTAGCCCACCACCTGGCCCATAGGAGCACTGTCACCCGTTTCCGGGTGCCTTCGACACATTTCCCGGCCCCGAGCCAATCTACGCTTCACGCTATTATTAATTATTTTATCCATTTAACGTGAAGTCAAACTAATTACGGAAGTTAACGTACAAACGGGGACTAACACAAGATGAATGAAGGTGTACAAAGAAGAAGAAGAACTCTACTGGTTACGATTGAAGAAATACCCGTATCTCAAAGCGGACTAAGGATGGTGAAGAAGTTTCCCAGACTATAGCAGGGAATATAACGTCTATCCCCATCCGTCACCAAGAGAAAAGAGAAAGGTAGATGGCAGGTGTGCCACAGGCCACACGGGTAGGCTATTGTGTGAACTCTTAGCGGATTTATTGCGCCCTCTAGAGAAAAAATGCATTAGTAAGTGGATCTACGGGTAAGATGAACGCAGTAGACTCAAAAAATTTCCAGACAAGAATTCTTGAAATTCAGACAATATCCTGACAAGCAATCGGGAAATTGGGAAATATCCCGACAATAAATCTTGGAATCTTGATATACAATGTACATTTTGTACAGTAGCATGCAGACAAACAAATTGTTCTTTAAATTTTCTTTTTTTTACTAGAAATCAAAGCAAATTAGGCAAGATACCACCCCCCCCCCCCCCCCCCCCCCCCTCCACTAACAAATTATATGTTCACAACAACTATCTCGGTTTTTTTATGGCCATAGTACATTTACATACATGTATATTGTTCGTGATTGGTACCATTTTATGTTGTTAGCTAAGTATAGCAATTACATAGAATTTCGACCCGGATGACAGATAAACACGTCACAAGCAAAGACGGAAATATCTGCCAGCGACTGGCTCACAGCGAGCGAGGCTGAACATATCAGGGTGTGCTACACACAGATGCCAACCTGAACCCGTCTCGGATCGACGTTCATAAAAAACAATCCCGCACCTAGGCCCGGTCAATGTCAAAATAATCCGAGCTGGTTATAAAAAAGCAAAATGTGCTTAAGCAGCTTTGTGAAATGACAGAACCAATGGCAAAACGTTATCAGCCCATTTCAAACATTCAAATATGTGACCCACTCCACAATAAGGCATAACAAAAAAAAATGTTATGTTGGCGTAACCCGACCGACCCTAAAAATACGGCCGACCCTGGATATTTTTTTTCTTCAAGGGACGAAATTTAATGATTAAAATCTATATAAATCTAGTTATAAATACGTTTGAAACCATTTCTGACCGTTTCTCATTGTTGTGTGTGTGGATTGTGTATACATGTATATTGAACCTGGACACGCTATCGTGTATCACTACCGGCTGAAACAATTAGAAAACATATCATTTTCATTGCTGGGAGGGAAAAAAAATTAAAAAAAATTAAAAAAATCACGACCTACCTACCCTATTTTTTGGGGCCCGTTACGCCAACATAACATTTTTTTTTTATGCCTAATGGGTATTATGTCACAAAATAGTGAAATTGAGTTATATCAATGGTTGGAAAGCCCACAGCGTAAGCTTCCAGTTGGTATACAATAGAGCTCGATAGCTATTCCTGTTCTGGAGATATGACATGTTTGCTTTTGATTTCTTCCTTGGAGTTCAAATTACACAACTGAGAAAACAGGCTTTGAAAAAGCCGGCTTTGTTGTAGAACAACAGAACGATGAACACAAAATGGGCGTGTTTTCCACTTTAATCATCAAAATCAACATTTCTTTAAATGAAACCTGAAAATATTGGTGTTAAAGATGTCATTTTTGGCAAAAAATGTAAATCACATTTTGATGAAATGTTTATCCTCTCAACGTTGAGTAGTCCATTAAAGGTAGTATACACCATTGGTCATTGCTTGAATTATCATGAATGAGTAGATTTGGGGAGTTGTATTTTATAGTAAATATCGTTTAACTGAGCTGTCCGAAGTTTTACAATCATGGATGCCGAGAAAAGCACGAAAAACAGCGGTTTTTTTCAACCGGCGTCGAGCAGTTATTCTTATGTTATCTCTTTTTTTTCGCAATCGCCGTCCGGCAGAATAATTACAGGATATCTAACGCAATCCTTTTGCTTGATGCCTAGAATCAACATTTACTTTCAAATGAGTAAGATATTTATTAATAATTCGGTAGTAAATATTTTTGATATCTGCAAATGGTGTATCCTACCTTTAACATGATGCACAGCGCGACTTAATACCCTTTATTGCAGAGCCGGTCACATATTTGATTGCATCAACATCCAAGATGGAATAGTCAAAATACTAAAATCATTTGACAATGCACAGCACTTTACTTTGAATACAAAACAAAACCTTATGGATGTTCATTATGCATACTATAGTACCGTACCCGTATATGACAATCATTGAATTGCAAAACTCTGGGTAATGTCCGTGTTTATCTTCACGGGGTAGCCATAAAAAACAATGGTCCAGTATCCATGGCTCTTGCCTTATTCCCTTGCGGTTTACAGTTCCCGGGATGCTGGCCGTAAAAACTGATGTTTAATACTCAAACGGCAAAGCTGAAAGTTATCAGCTTTACGTTATGTCCCACTGTTTGTGCAAATCTAATCACGCCCTTGTGAAACATTTTTTTAAAATATAAAATTTGAAGGCAATATCACAACTCACAGAACAAACTACATGTACATGTAGAAATACGGTATCTGCTTAAAGATATTTACCACGGTGTGCTGTGTGTTTTTTTAGAAAGGTGGAATTTTGTATCAATTACCAATAAAATGCTGGCCGACAATCGTTGGAAAAACCTGACAATTGTTAAACTCTGCCCTCAATTTCTTAAATTTAGTCAGTCCACATTTTATTTGCAATATAGAAGCTATAACTACATGTAGTAAACCTAAGGATTCCCTGACGTACATGTACAATGATATCAATTGCTATGTTTTATCTGAAGGAAGTCAAGGAATCAGACCAACTTCTATGAACACAACACTTACAGGTCATTTACTGTAAAATATAAATTTTACAAAATATGGAATTCGAAAATTACAGCAAAAGCAAATGGTGTACAGTATATAAACCGCAGTTAAAGGTAGTATACACCATTTGCAGTTATCGAAAATATTTACTACCGAATTATTCAGAAATATCTTACTCATTTGAAAGTAAATAATGATTCTAGGCATCCAGCAAAATGATTGTGCTAGATATACCGTAATGATTCCGAAAAATATAATTTGATGAAGAAAAATTCGCGATCGCCGGACGGCGATCGAGAAAAAACAAAGATAACATAAGAATAACTGCCCAACGCAGTTGAAAACAAATGCTGTTTTTTTCGTGCTTTTCTCGGCATCCATTATTGTAAAACTTCGGACAGGTCAGTTAAACGATATTTACTATGAAATACAACCCCCCAAATGTACCCATTAACCCTAACTCCCTACACAACAAAGGAAGTTGGAGGATTTTGAAGGAATTGTATTGTTTAATAACAATGGTGAGGGAGTTAGGGTTATTGATAATTCAAGCAATTACCAATGGTGTATCCTACCTTTAAATGGCATGGTTTCTATTGGCTGTATATATAGTACATGTATTTGCCCAACAAAATGTAACAATTATCGAGCATTTCTCAAAAACCTTCTAAACTTATTGTTAATCTGAAAAAAACTTTGGTCTACATTGTAATTTCCAACTAGCATTGGTCCATATCTGGATCAGTTTCAACCCTTCAATCCATTCAATAAATTCAGGCAATTCAGACACATGTGTAAAATGTACATCAAAGCTATATTTTGATTAATTTATTTTTTTTAAATGAAAAAAAAAAAGTCCCTTACAATACCAGAAATTGATACAGATGACTAGTTCACATAAAAACCTGTTGCAACAGAACACAACGCAACAAAACTTCAGTTGTACAAATTAGCGCTGGACGATATCACGATAATATCGTCACGATACGATACTGAAGACGATATCGACAGTATCGACTTTGGTTTTAAAAATATCGAAATATCGTGACCCAGACGATATTCGCAAGATGTAGTCGATATTTAACAAAATGTATTAAAACTGCTTGCAAACAAACTTAAGATGTGCCGCAAAAGTTGTTGTAACTTACGCCTTCGCCTGGACGTACCCTTTGTCAACAAACCCAATTGCAGCCGATGCGCCGCTCACTACTTCCTCAGTGACAAGATCGTTATCCAATCCTAAAGTCCAGTTAAACAATTCTTCGTTGCTATTGGGTGTTGACTTTCTTCTCTAGTTTTCAGCACAGACGTTCTCTCAACACAAAGGGCTACTCAAAGAATGTTGCCCTGGCCCGCTTATCTCCAACAAAGATACATTGTATTTACTTACACTAACCCTTGCCTGGCATATACAGAATGTATTTAAAAAGCTTTGGCTGGTGTATTCCTCGAATTTATTTATCTCTTGGCCCAACCGATGGTCATTAAATTGGGTGTGAGTACTTACCAGTTCGCGCCGGGATTATTTTAACATCGCCGAGCCCACGGGCGGGATTATTTTTAACGAAACTCAATCCGAAGCGTGTTCAGGCTGATAGTGCCGGGAAGCACACCCACGCATTTCCGGCCTTGCCCGCTGCTGACATACATTTCCGAACTTGAACTTGGCGTGTTTATGCGTCATCCGTTTTGAATCTGGGGAAATTTTATATACGTCATCCGGTGCGAACTGGTTAAAAAAGTTTGCCGTACTCATTTGCAAAATGTATTAAGATGTAAAAATAAAAAGGGGTTAAAAAACCCTGAACCTGTTTATTTACGAAACCCTAGTCGTAACAATAAGGTTAATTATGAAATTGTCCTTGTTTTATGGAAAAAAAAAGAAAGGGTACTTAAAGAATTATTTGTCTGATTTCCCAAAACATTTCCAACCGATTTCAGGGGTAAATAATAATACGATTTTTTCTTGGTTTTTCCGGTATCTAACAAAATCGACATACACCTGACCATTGAATTACGAGGCTAGCGAAATAAATTCCAGGTTTATATAATAATATTTATTTCTAGTTTTATTGTTTAAAAAAGAACAAAAAAGAAAACGGGACCTCAACACTTAATATTTTGAGCTCCTCAACATTTTTCCAACAGATTTAAATGGGAAATTTAATACGATTTATTTTCCATTTTTCTTGTATTTGACAAAAACGATCTATTTCGTGGCCCATAAATTACAAGGCTAGCTTTTAAAAACATTTACCAAACCTACACGAGCCAAGAATAAATAAGCAAGAATAAAATCGAGGTGGTACAAAATCCCGATGGCGGACCCCAGGATACTAAAACTGAGCCATGAATATTAGAAATACTTTAAATTAAGACCCAGAAATCAAGGCATGATTTTGAATGAAAACGGGTATTATTTTGTTGTCCTGCATTGTCCCTTAAAATGCACGAGCTGAGGTTTTATCCCAGCAAATTACTCCCGGAAGCATGTACTTCAATCTTAAAGTGAATTTCTAAACGTCCTAATAAGAAGTGGTTATTCAAATTTAAAAAATAATTTGCTGGGTGGTATTTAATAAAACCATAATATTTAATTTGTCCCTAAAAAGATGTGGAAATTGTAAGAGCTTGTTACATTTTTCAATTTATAAGTGGTTCTGTGGTGTAGTTTTACATAATATTTAATAAACACCTTTATAGTGCACGAGGAATAAAATAAAACCACGGGATAATTATTCGGGAGTATTTTCCAAATATATTCCAAGTTGGAGCAAGCAACCCAGACAATGATTGACAGCTGACCTACAAAATGTATTACACATTGTAGCAAGTGGACCAACATGTGGCCGACCATTACTTTGGAATTTCAATAGCTGGGAAAGTGGCCCAGGCGGAATTCACAAAGTAAAAAAGGTATTACATTATTGTCAGATAAGCCTCCAACTGATCAGTCATGGACCAATAGGATTTGGCAGTTAGGTTTTGTTGAACCAGCGCCACAACCTTTCTTCCAAGGAGCGCCCAGTTCGTTGCCCTCGATGAAAATTGGCCAATCAGAATAATCTATCTTTGCGCAATAAAACCGCAAGTGCCCCTCCGACTTGATCGGCGGCTGGATTTTAGTGGAAGACGACAAAGCATTTTCACCGTCGCGTCTATTTTCAGCAACCATTCTGTTTATATAGTTTTCTTTTATAGACGTTTAAATTTTTCAGGAATCGCCACGATTCACACATGTCGTGTGACAGCGTTTAATTAACAGCTCGTTTGAGTTATTTTAACCATTATAATAGGTTTATTTCAAATTTGAAAATTACGGCGATATATCGACATATCGGCGATATTTACCCGACGATATATCGCCAGTCAAAATTTACGATATCGTCCAGGCCTAGTACAAATTGTAAATTAATGTGCACAATTATAACCAATGCACGTCTCATTGTGCCCCTTTTTAACTGCTATCGGTAATTTATGCTCAAGCGCACCCAGACAGCTTGAGACAATCAAGGCCCAGAGATCATTAACTGCATCATGGCCACCAGTTGGCATAGTAACTGCTCAATGATGCCTAAAACCCCATGTTTGTTTCTTCTGCCTCTTAATGCTCCAATCACAATGATTGACGAGTCATACAATGTAGGTGGGTGGGGAGCACACACATAGCGTTTTTTCCCCTTCCTCCCACTATAAAGCTCAGAGTATACGTGTACAATGACAAACGTGAGGCTACGTGTACAATGGACAATTAAATGCGAGGCGTTCTAGCAAAACGAGACGGAACTAGGCACAGGCCAAAGTGCAAAAAAAATCAAGAAAACAAAATTTGGGCCTGGGGCAATTAAATTTGTTGCGATTTTTTTATTTATTCATATTTGTAATCTTTGATACCGGTATGTCTACTATAGGTACATACACATATTTAATAATGTGGATACCAGTACATGTACAAAGTGTTTTAACTGTAACTATCCCAAGCCCATCAAACTCCAACTGCAGGTTTTACTAGGTTTTGGCAGGTTTGGTATTAAACATTAGCAACTTGTTGTTTGACTTTGTTTGACTCAGTACAAAAGGCCCAGGGAGACCCTGTTGAATTCTGTGAGGTTCAGGGCAGAAATGCATGAGATTTGTAAAAATGTTGGAGTTTGGGAGGAACGCACAGGCATTTATTCGTGGGTGAGCTTATAGGCTGGTCACAGCACAGTTCCTGGTCAACTACAGGGGTGTACAAGCGTACACCCTGTGCGTCCCCACCCAAACACAGTCCAATACACGCATTTAAACAATGACCAGTGCCCTGATCCTGAACACTGAACAATGCATAGACCTATCTGGACTGTACCAAATCAATCAAACTTTAACAAGTGGTAGTTTGGCAGGTTTAGTACCATTATAGGTTCAGTACCAATAATTACTGAACCTGTGTGCAGTTGTTGAAGTTTGTTAGGTTTGGTAGGCTTCCTAGTGCGAGAGCCTAGGGAGTTAGGGTTTAGGGAAAACAAATGGCATACATGTCTCAATGTTTCAAATACAGAACTCTAAACTTTAATAGCATTTCTCAGTATTTAACTTGTTGACGTGTTGATAAGTTTAAATAGTCATAACTGGTTTACGAAAGTATTGAAAGGATAATTTGATCCCTGGCCACACGGCATTCTGGTGTTTACGACTTCTGACTAGCACCCTCGAACAAAGATACCGACAATTTGGGAGACCGCCAACATAGGGCAAGATAGCTTAATAGGTAGAGCGACGGTCCGGTATTCCGGTGGTCGCATGTAATTTCTTTGTTCACTTTGAGATTGATCCCTTTTTATAATACCAGCAAAAATCCTCAATTTGACCTCTGCCCAGTACCGTCTCATTTTGCCAGAACCCCTCACAAATGCTATAAAATCTACTAAACTTTGAGCATTGAGAAATAAGTTTGACTGTCCAGGACATCAAAATCATTCATGATTCCCAAACTGCTATGGATGATATAAAATTACATATACAAGGCCAAAAGTGGTTGCAAACAGATTTCAGCAGATAGATACATGTACATGTAGCCGCGGAAATTTATCAGTGCCAGCAATCTGTGACATTCTGCTAGCCTCGCAAGGCGAATAAATGCTCCAGCGCGGTAAACAAAAAAAAGTCCCAGTGGGAACGCACGGTAGAATTACACGAAGGCATGTCGCGGTAAGTTTCTACGAGGCTAAGGAAAAAGTCCAACGGGAACATGGCCTAAAGGCATACAGTATTTGTGTCTGTGTGATGCAAAATTAAATCAACAGCAATAGTAGTCTCTTTCGGGGCAGGTTCTACCTAATCCCATCTGTGATAAATGTGAGCCGCTCCATCGTAATCAGGAATAAGTCGCTGGGCCGTTTTACGCAATCGATCGTTAAAGTGAACGCAAGGGTGAAAATCGTGACCAAGTCGATTTTTTGAACATTGTATTTTTGAACAAGTGTATTTATAACAGATTATTGTCATTAATGTCTTGTATGTAAAAACCTTCAATAAATATGAAAATGAAGAGGATTTGTGTGCGCTGTCCGTATAATTTGGTCAATTTTGCTTATTTCAAAGCTGTTTTTCTCGGAATGTGGATTCGGCAAATAAATATACACCTGTCATCTTCATCAGACCATAACTCGTTAACCTAAACAGATACACACTTGTAACGGGTATCATTAGAAAGCTTATGAAATTCCCTTTCTTAACATGTGCATATCTCAACAAGTCATTTTGCGACTTATTCCTGATTTCGATGGAGCGGGTCACAAATATCAAGTATCCCGCATGTAACATTTGTTACTGTGGGCTCCAGGACAGGCTCTAGAGTTCCTAAGGAAGCAGCCTGGGGCCAATTTCATAGAGCTGTTCAGCACAAAAATTTGCTGAGCATGAAAATTTGTCCTTGGCAAAAACAACGTTACAGACCAAATTTTCAGGTGATCTTTATTGTTTTCGATTGATAATCAGCTGGTTTTTGGCTTAGCATGAAAAACCCGTAGGATTTCGGCTGGAAACCTGTTTTTAAAGAGCAAGACTTTTTTGTGCTGAGCAAATGTTTGTGCTGAGCAAATGTTTGTGCTTAGCAGCTCTATGAAATTGGCCCCAGGTTTCAAGATGATCCCCGATGGATTCTTGGTTTTAACCAGTTCGTGCCGGGTAGTGCTGGGCGAGTAACTAGATTATATCATTACTAGTAGTTTTTACTACTCGTTAAACTACTCGCGGTTTTTAATATTCGAGTACTCGTGCCAGCCTGAGTAGCAATAATTACTCGCGAGTAGTGATTGTTAGCAAGCATTGATTGTTGATGAGTACAGGCGAACGTTGCAACACAGTGGGATTATTAACTTAATGATAACGATCTTTATTGATTTTTAATACTACCATGGAGGATTAAAAACATTCTGAATTGAAACTTGACCGATACAGGAAACCAAATTGCTGCCAAGCTCGATACAAAATGATTTGAATGAAAACACATGGTGATAAACACGTTTGACTGTCATTATCCCCTCTTGTGAATATTGAGAAAAAAATCTCGCGAGTAATCGATTATTCGCGAGTAGTTTTTTCGCGAGTATTCAAGTGAAAAAAAATCACTACTTTGACATCAACCAGGCCCAGAAGCGGGAGTGTTTTTAACGAACCTCGATCCAAAAAGGGGCATCTGTGGGTAGCACACCCCTATATTTCTGGCCTCGCTCGCTGTGAGCTGCTCGCTGACAGATATTTCCGGCCTTGCTTGTGACTTGTTTATCCGCTATCTGTTTGGAATTTCGATTAAAAAAAAATGCGTGTATACACGGCATCCGATGTGAATTGGAAAAGGCAAATCTGGCTCCTTGGAAGTCTAGAGACTAGCTAGAATGAATTACTGCCCAGCTTAAAGGGAAATTCCAGGCTCAATAATATTTTACTTAGTCTAAATAACTATATGGTAACATAATGACTCCGCAGAGAATTTGTTTTGATTTGTTATCAAGAACGACTCGCGCGCCTATTATATTCACGATTTCTTGTCATTCAGGAGTACAAGGGCACGTCCATATTGTTTAAATTTCCCGCCTCACCCGGGAAGTTATGACGTATTGTCTGCATCCAATGCACATCGCTTTATTGAGTGTTTTTCGCACTGGTATCCCACCTTGACGCGGCCAAATACATTATGCAGACATATGTTGTACGGCGCCCGACTATTGCGAGTACATGTATTGCATCTTTATGCAGAATATCGACTTGACGCGCCACAAACTATCGTTTATTTTTGTATTTTCTGAGAAAATCTGTGAGCCAGTAATTATGGCATCAGGTCCTTCTCCGTATGATTTTGAGCCCACTTTCACATGTACAGTACGCATTATGTTTACAATATGCCGTACACAAAAGGGTTCACTTGCATTCCTTGCGCGTGCAGGGCCGCTATCGATCGGGCTTCGCGTACTAATGGTGCAGACACTACGTCACAATATCTCGGATTTACTGATAATCCAGAACAAAATGGCGGCTCGCATGACGGTAAGCGCAGTGCGAGAAAATCTCTGTTTTATATGATTACCGAAACCGATAAAAATGAAATAAGAATCAAGTCACAATGGCAATTGACACTCTTTAACATTATGCAATTATAAACTATGGGTGGAGTTTCCCTTTAACGAGAGAAATAATGTGATTTGCTCCTATTATTAGAGAAGCCATTGTACTGTAATGATACCAGTGCAACTACAGGCAACTAGCATTGTTTACCAATGTCTCGGGTCATCTTGTCTGGCCTCAACATGCACCCAGCCTCCTGTTTAATATGCTCACAAGGAATGCTGAACTTACATGGACATGTATGGTACCTCAACTCTGCTTCAACTATTAAAAAAACATCACTGCTGACTGATTAAATAAATACGGTAGGTACATGTAATTGATTTGACGATGTGTCAGCTCAGTACAATGTAGTGTACCAGTACATTGGTGCGAAATATGTTACCCTCTGGAGACATGAACACAATGTGTACAATGGAGACAAAACGTCTCCGGAGGGTAAATTTCTATAGATGAATAGGTCTCCACTGGGAATTTCACGAATTAGATTTTTGGATTTTACTTAAATTACTCAAAAACTAGGATTAGGATGTGGGTTAGGGTTAGTGTTTGGGTTAGGGTATAATATAGGGTATATTGGGTCGAAATTTCAACCCAGGAAAAAAGTTATAGTTAAAATGGGAGCATTTTGAAAAACGTGCTCGACTTTCTAACCATTTTGTACACGAGAACAAAGCCATGTCTCCACAGTGATACAAAAATGCGAATGTGTGTACCGAGTAGGCCCAAACTCAAACATGTACTTTAGGCTTTATAGACCGTGCGAGTCTAGCGCGTAAAAGGTCACGATTGCCGCTGGCTATAAGACTTTTATGTGTGGTTGATTTTGTTTTCAATAATACTTTGGTTTTTAAGATGATGTGAACCCAAAAGCCATAAATATGGAAGATAAATTCAAAATTAATTTTACACTATATGAGAATATGCATGGCTTTCTAAATTAATGAAGAAAAGTAGAAGAAAACAAAGTTTGACCTAAGCATACAGGTTGCAACGTAATTGGCTCATTGTCGGGAAGAGAAAGCCCGGCCCGGCCCAGCCCTAAAAATTCCTGTACTACAGGCTCTGGCGCTGACGTGTGCGTCAACACTTGGCATGCCATTGGTTGTGAGGTACATGTACCTCTATTGTTCGACTTTACTTCCCTTCTTTCGTTTTCCTTTGTCTTCTTAGAAATCTCAAAATACATAGCGTTCAGCTGCGGGGTACCGGTACTTCCATTTCTAAAGACAGGATTGCAGGGTACCATTGTCCCATTGTTGCCCTTTTGTTCCCGGTACCCCTCAAGTGCCAATCTGTAAACGCGTACGTAGAAAAACGTACCTAACGGTATTTACATTAAAAAATATGGCAAAAGTTGTCTTTATACTGCATGTGGTCTATGCTTTAGAAAGACTAGCGCATGAACGAGAGAACAATATAATGACGTGCATACATGACGTAAATAGACTTTTTTGGTTTTCTTTTTTACCTTATTATTATTCTATTTTATTATAAAAGTTGTTCTCTACCTTTCAGTAAAAAGAACGTCGTCATGGAAACTTTTATTCAATGTGCCCGGAACTTCAGTTTCTCGTAAAGTCTTGTATGTTTCCGGGGTGAACTTAACCGGTTCGAGTCAAACATTTTAACATCAACACCCTAGTTCCATTGTCTCCACTGAATTCATACAGCCGAGGATTATCAGCTGCGTCAAGTAATTTCTTCACATTCAAATTTCCCAACTTCCCAAAATAAAAAAAATATTGAGTATCAAACCTCTAAGTGTTATATACCATTGGAAAGCTCTGTTTCCACAGAATTTAGAAATACCCATATCTCAATTTTTGATTTTGCCGACTTTACGCTCATTTTGTGATGACAGGTCACATATTACCGCTAGAATAGTTCCACGAATGACGTATAAACACGCGTCAGATTTTATGGTGGGTAGCGGTAGACATAATATCACCCCCTGACTGCAGAGAGAGAAAATGCCCTAGACGACAGAATGTTGGCAAAAACAAGTAAATAACGATGCTAATAAACTAAGTGTTGGCATCTTGTAGTAGTTGCATTATCAAAGAAGGATTATTTTACTGAATAAAACAAAAAAAGTTGATGAAAAATAATCTCGTCAGTGGTCTCGGTAACTTGAAAATAAACCCGGCGCAAACTGGTTAATAATTTAGTAGTAAAGTTTGTCGATATCTCCAAAATGGTGTAGCCTACCTTGAAAGGGTGACCACAACACCTGCTGAAATAAACTCAAATCAATCTGAAAGTACTCGCGATAAAAAATAAAAAAAGTCCTGCTGGTACATGATCTTACCTTCCACTTGGATTTGGCCACGAAATTCTTCTTGATCTGTTCGCTGACGGACTCGTGAATGTTCTTATCGAGGGCAGTGTTTCCTGAAATCCTGCCGGACCAAAACAAAATCAAACTGGAATGAACAACCAATATACAGGTACCGTACATAGTTTCTTATGTCACTCTATGCAGGGCAAACAAGAGCAAAAGAATAGCTTCGATATTGTGAACTAGGATTCTTAAAAAATTAGCAAAATCCCTCCAAATATAAAACTGAACTGGATTATTATTATTATTATTATTGTTTTTATTATTATATATTTCTGGTAATGAAACCAAGGATCCCTCAAAAGCCTGAAGAAACCTGTAGAGAAAGGACAATGAGAAGAAGGTACAGTTTTAGAGGTGGGAGGAAAATCCAAGAAGAAAATCCTGGGGAAAACCGTAGGAGTCAGGCAGGGACTGAATACCCAATCCACATATTGGCCCAGGCCGGATTTGATTTGATTTGATCATAGTGGTAGAAAGCGAGGAAAGAACTGCTACGCCAACCTGACTCCCCGAACTTGAAACTCTAAAATGAAACAAATATATATAAACAAAACATACATAATGGGACAGGACTTGTTGTTCGAAGAACACAAACGCATGTAAATCGTAAATTACCGGAGATAAATTTATGGATTTCGAAGTTTTGTATGTTAAATTCAAAATCAAATAATAACAACAATAATGCACTTTGTTTAGACCCCCGCCCCTCCAAAAAAGATTGGGTTGTATTGAGCAAGTTATCCAATTTCTTTTTGTTTTGCAGTTTTTTTTGTTTTTTTTCATTTTGGAAAGAGGGGGAAGTCAGGGAAGCTGTAGCTTACTCAAGAACGTTGTTCTGACAACAACTTGTTGGCGTTTACATGTTTTTCTCATCAAATCACTGATGAATTTTGACATAATTTGGGGAGTCAAGTTGGTGCAGCGGTTCTTTCCTCGCCTTCCACCACTGTGGCCCGGGTTTGAATCCCGCCGGGGCCAATGTGTGGATCGGGTTTTCAGTCTGATTCCGTGGGTTTCCCCAGGATATTCTTCTGGGGTTTTCCTCCCACCTCTGAAAACTGTACCCCCTTCTCTCTGCAGATTTCCCCAGGCTTTCGAGCTACAGTGCCTATGATGCTTTTGAAGGATCAATTTACCAGAAATAATTAATAATAATAATAAAAAAAACACCACAAGCCCTGTTTATGCAAAATCCCGGCGCTCCTTAAAAAAACGCTTCCCTAAACCGAAAACATAATAGTCAACGGAAATACGTGCCTACTGCAAAATCACGTTTAATTTGTTCTGTCGAGAAGCCACACCAAATTAATTTCACGGCGGATTTCAGGTTCGCTGGCAGCTTTAGAGGCAGTTTCCTTTTTTTTTGGTTCCTGGCGATAATGTGCGTTGAAGCGTTATACATTTCCTCGTGCGCTGCACTTTGTCATTCTGGTCTGTGGCGCCATGATTTGCAATGAAACTCATTAAGTCAAATGCATTGTGAATGCTCAAAATGAAATGGCAATTTGTGCTAACGATCACTTGCGTATGTACACCACAATGACAATCGTGCACAACACTTTCAACATGTCTTTCCGTGAAGATGGAAAATATTCAAGTAAAGATTGAAACACATTTTGAGATTAGGAATACAGTTCACTCAGTGTACATTGGAACCCCGCTATAACGAACAGCACAGAATCCACAGATTTTGTTCGGTATATCGATCGTTTGGTATAGTGATTTTCAGGTGCTATCTTAAATAACATAAAGATCTGAAATTTGGTACCCTCTGGAGACCTGAACACAATGTGTATAATGGAGACAAAAGGTCTCCGGAGGGTAAATTTCTATAGATGAATAGGTCTCCACTGGGAATTTCAAGAATTAGATTTTTGGAGTGTGCCTCAAATTACTCAAAAACTAGGTTTAGGATGTGGGTTAGGGTTAGTGTTTGGGTTAGGGTATAATATAGGGTATATTTCAACCCAGGAAATTAATTGTGGTTGAAATAGGAGCATTCTGAAAAAGGTGCCTGACTTTTTAACCAGTTTGTACACGAGAACAAAGCGATGTCTCCACTGGGATACAAATTTGAGAGTTCGTGCACCGGTGGTTTGTCGATTGGGAATTAAAAACGACCTAAATAACGTTCTAAAAAATTTTCAATAACAATGTTTAGTATGTTTTAAAATATTCTAACATTTTTTTCAATAAGAATGTTTAGTATGTTTTTAAATAGGGAGCAAAGGATGGTTGATTTTGTTAAATCCGTTGACTTTTTATTTCAACAACACAGTTCGGTAGCCAAGGATGGTGTTCGGTATCTAGACGAGTGATTGGTATAGCGGCGTTGCACTGTATTATTTTTCACTGTGACTCTAGAGTTCTTTTAAAAAGTTCCTAAGCATTTGGATTTTTTCAGCTTGATATTTCAAATAAAAAAATGAGTCAACTACACGACAACCACAGCACAACACTGAATTGCTACATGTAATTGTTTGTGTGAGCATACATTTCCCAAATACATTACAGACCTTTCCTAAACTGAACTTAATCAATAACAAAATCAACTTTGTAGGAATCTGTTAGGATGGGTACTGATCCCCTTAACCAGTTCGCGCCGGGATTATTTTAACATTGCCGAGCCGACAGTCGGGATTATTTTTAACGAAACTCGATCTGAAGCGGGTTCAGGCCGGAAGCACACCCACGCATTTCCGGCCTTGCTCGCCGCTGACAAACATTTCCGGCCTTGCTCGTGGCGTGTTTATGCGTCATCCGTTTTGAATCTGGGGAAAACTTTGCTTTATAAGTCATCCGAAGTGAACTGGTTAAACTGATTGTCTTTTACACTTGGTTAGGCATACCTCCAGGATCAGAGTTCAACAGTTTGTGTATACAGTTTTCCATAGGGTGTGACCATTTGCAAGGATGGGTATGGTCAGTATATCACACCAGGGTATTTGGGTTAAACATTTATTTCGTAAATTTAATGTGGAAAAATTTAAGATAACAAACAGGCCTAAAAAATAAACAATACAATTTAAAAAAAAGGGGGGGGGGGGGAGTTTCTTTGAGCCCTTTATTTTTAATCCAGAAGGACCTTTAGAAAGGTTCCATAACTCAACAACTAAGATACGCCAACAATCCTTATTACCTCTACATGTATGGTACCTAGCCTGCTGCTAATTACAACAAGAAGAATCCCCACATCTGCTTAAAAATTGGCACAGTATGGTAACATTATCAACTCAACTATGTTAATAATCTCAAGGCCCAACTAATGTTTCCCAGGCCCCTGTGAAATGCCTTAGCACAGGCAGTAATAATCTGGAGGTGTTGATTAAAAGAAAAGGAGCTCTACATGTACTTGTTTTTACTTCTTAGGTCATTTGAGGCAGGTGTGAACATATTGATATTGTCATTTGTGTATTATGTGTCACAGTTAGTCTTTCTTTGGCTGTTTGGCAGAGAATTGCACAGGCAATAAATACATAAATACGTCAGCATGGTTCTGTCTGGCTCTGAGGTCTCAAACAAAATGCAGCCTTGACTTGGGTTTGAATTTATGGATCGGATCATTCAGGACACTCCCATCAAAACTAAAATGTCATTAATATCCAGGGGTGTCAAAAAGTGTTCAGCATCAGGAAATTTGTATAAGAGTAAAACAGAAAATGGGCAAGGGGGGGAGGGAGAGGAGTTGGGTTGGTCAGGCTTTGGCAATTTCTTCACTCTCGCAGTATCAAACTCATCCACGTTGCAGTCTTTTCACGTAGCTCAGTGATTGGTCGACATTATTCTCATGCATTGAAAACGTAGGGCCTCATCCTGCCATGCATCATGTGCTCGTGTTTGCTTGACTGCCTTAAAGGTAGGATACACCATTTGCAGATATCCACACAAAAATTACTACAGAAATATTAAGAAATATCTCAGGCCCGTACGCAGGATTTTTTATGGGGGGGGGGGGGGGGGGGGGGGGGTTGGGTTGCGAATTTGTACTTGATGGGACCAACAATGGGACCAAACATTTTAGTGTGCCAGTACCGTTATTTCTAAATCTAAATACCATTATTTATCCCGGAAGGCAAGGCCGGAAATGTATGTCAGCAGCGAGCAAGATCGGAAATGCGTGGGTGTGCTTCCCAGTACATGTACCATCGGCTTGAACCCGCCTCGGATCGAGTTTCGGTAAAAATAATCCCGTGCCTCGGCTCGGTGATGTGAAAATAATCCCGGCACGAACTGGTTAAAGTCGATCAACAACTCGTCAAACTGTTAATTCAATTTAATTCAAAAGTCAATTCACAACTCGATCACGAGTCGGCGACAAGTCAAGTGACTAGTTGGCTTGACTCGCGACCACCTTGTCACTCGGCTTGCGACCGCCTTGCCAAAGATGGTCCAAAAATAACAAAAACAGGGGGGAAAAAAGTGTACTGCAAATTGCTCGATTGACTCGGAAATAAACAGACTAAAATGCTACAAAATAATGCGAGAGGAATTTTGCTGGGTTTGAGACAGGCATTTCTAGCCTCCACCTAGTTGTGGGGACAGTTTCTTTTGTTTGAAAAAAAACAGACCGAGTAGTGGGGACATTTTCGAGTCCCCATAGCGCGTTGGGTCTTCGTCTTCAGTAAAGGTAGAACAAGGTAAAATTGGGTTAGGGTATAATGAAAGAAAATATAGAAAAAGACAAATTAAGGTGATGTTGAAAATTTTAGAATTTTAGAGTTTTCCGAGTTTGAGATTAGAGAGATTTCCCTTAGCAAACAAACCCTATGGATTGTCCCCATAACGCAATTTACGGAAATAGTTAATGTGTTTGTGACTCACCAGGGGTGTGCTATGGCCTCTAGACATGTATATCTCCGCCTGTGGTCAACATTCATTAGATGGCAGATGAAGTCTTTAGCTGTGGAGAGAAAAAAAAATTCAAAAATGATTGAAAATCAACAGCATTAAAGTGTCACCGAAAAAACAAACATCTTACACTTACACAGTTTTTCCCTTCACTAATGCATTTTTATAAACACTGTATAATCAGTTATGGTGGGAAATACGGTACCCTCTGGAGACGTGAACACAATGGGGACAATGGGAGTCAAAAGGTCTCCAAAGGGTAATTTCTATAGATGAATAGTCTCCACTGGGAATTTCACGAAATAGATTTTTAGATTTTACTCAAACTACTCTAAAACTAGGGTTAGAATGTGGGTTAGTGTTCGGGTTTGGGTATAATATGTGACCTGTTCCAACGAAACCCGGACAAAGTCGCACAATGTGTTTTGTCACAATGTACTCCTGAAGTCATTTCTGGATGGATTTTACCATTTTGAGGTTTTAGGTTTTTCTAAGTCACTCACTATTAATCTACAATCTCATCAAATTTGAACAAAATCCCTCTACTAGAAGTGTGTTTTTTTGTCAATTTTGTGAAACATTTGTGTATAGAAATAATACGCTTTTCTGAACTTCAAAGCTGTTTATCTCATAATTACTGTAGGTTGTCAAGGTTTTATCACTAAATCCAGACCCCAAGGAAGATAGGGTGGGGGGTACATATGTAAATGATACATCATTTTAAAGCTGAGAACCTAGAGAATTTGAAAAAAGCAAAATCTGAAAAACTAAAAAGTCGACTTTGTCCGGGTTTCGTTGGAACAGGTCACATATAGGGTATATTGGGTCGAAATTTCAACCCAGGAAAATAATTGTGGTTAAAATAGGAGCATTTGGAAAAACGTGCTGGACTTTCTAACCATTTTGTACACGAGAACAAAGACATGTCTCCACAGTGATACAAAAATGCGAATTGGTGTCCTGAGATATGTGAACAAAAATCACGCGGGTGGGATTTTAATCGACGACCTCCTGCTTTCTAGTGCAGATGTCTTACCACTCGACCACCGAGCTAGCCGGGGTCGGCCGGCTGGTGCGAGTCTGTTGCAACCAAACCAAAATTCATAAAATATAATGTTCACACCTCGCTCCATACAAAGATTTTGTATTACGATAAAATATTTATTTTATTACAGTGGTACGCCGCTACAACGAACAGCACGGGATCTTGATTGTTCTGTTTAGCAATTTTCAGCCGTCGGTCCATAAATTAGCGTTTAATATACCCAGTAAATTTCTACAAATATATTGACATACCGTATTTTCAACAACAATGTTTGGATACACTGATCGAGAGCCAAGAATGGTGTTTGGCATAGCCGAACGTTCGATACAGTGGTGTTCGGTATAGTGGCGTTGCACTGTATTATCAACCAGTTTTGAGCAGTGTATCACATTTACAACGAGATCCACAAAAGATATAGCTTGGTATGGTGATTGTTCTTGTTTTTAGCCACCAAACTTCCAGTTCGCGCCAAGATTATTTTAACATCACCGAGCCGAGGCGCGGGATTATCTTTAACGAAACTCGATTCGAGGCGGGTTCAGGCCGATGGTACCTGGAAGCACACCCAAGCATTTCCGGCGTTGCTCGCTGCTGACAGACATTCCCGGCCTTGCTCACGGCGTGTTTATGCGTCATTCGTTTTGAATCTGGGGAAAACTTTGCGTTTATATACACGTATGTACGTCCTCCGGCGCAAACTGGTTAATGCTTGAAAACCCTCATTTCAACCTCTGGCCCAGTTCCGTCTCATTTTGCCAGAACTCCTCATTGGAATATACTCACGAATTGTTTTGAAAAAAAGTAAATGCAAACTGTCAAACATGCATTGGATGTATCCAACTTTTCTATCATACTGCCTGTATCCAGATGCAATTGTTTTTGCTGTTGTTGCACCCCCTCCCCCGCCCCCTACCCTTTTGGTCATGAGGCTCATTAGTTAGCCACTATGATTTGCAGAGAGACAGCCAAACATCTTGCACCTACGCAGTTCACACCTTTTAATGATGCTGGCTCAAGTACCAAGCTACACCCCCCCCCTCCAGCAACCAACAGCAGAGTGACATTTATGAACCAGTGTCAAATATGATGCCCATACCTCCCACATACAGAACCGATTTTGGCAGGTACAGGCATCCCATGGGACACTCCAGTGCAGCAGTGTCATTGAAAGATTCATTGATGTGCTCTATTTCATACTGGAAAACACCCACGTACCCCTACATGTACATAGGTGGATCGCACCACAGAGCATCTAGAATCCAAATTTTATCAGGGCACCCTTAAGCGGGCCCTGGGGCCCCTAAGCATGCCCTAAGGGCTTCGCTCTTTAGAATAGTTGATTCAACGATTATAAACTTGAAAATTACGTTTAATATATTGATGTTTTGCACCCCAAAACACATTGGTTATTAAGTGGTCAGAAATTGCCTTAGATTGCACCACAAAGGATCTAGAATCCAAATTTTATCGGGGCCCTTTGTACTGGTACAATGTAGCGCATACTAAGCACAAAAAACTTGCTTAGCATGAAAATTCTTCCCTGGGCAAAAACAGGGTTACAAACCAAATTGTCAGGTGATGTATACTGTTTGTGACTGTTTGTGACTGCATGAAAGGCAGATGGAGTTTTGGTTGGTAACCTGTTTTTTTACCGGGCAAGATTTGTTTGAGCTAAGCAAATTTGTGTGCTTAGTTAACCAGTTCGCGCCGGGATTATTTTAACATCGCCGAGCCGACGGGCGGGATTATTTTTAACGAAACTCGATCCGAAGCGTGTTCAGGCCTATAGTGCTGGGTAGCACACCCACGCATTTCCGGCCTTGCGCGCTGCTGACATATATTTCCGAACTTGAACTTGGCGTATATATTCGTCATCCGTTTTGAATTTGGGGAAATTGTTGCGTTTATATTCGTCATCCGGCGCGAACTGGTTAATAGGGGAAACTAAAGCCGTGTTCGCACTGGACTTTTTTGGGGGAAGGTTTTACTGAGACGATGGTAAAATAAAAAATGGTCAAATGTTATCACTGTTCGCACTTGGACTTTCGACACAGGAAAATTTTACCGAGACCGCGGGAGAAGTAGCTGAGCTGTCATTATAATGACTCATGAAGACCGTTGAATGTGATCACAATGCGATGTGCATGCATCAGCGCGTGCAGGTAAACAATGCAAAGAGCGCATGCGCGGTGTCTTGTGTTGCATGAAATCGCACTAGGGGGCCGGATGCACGTTTTCCTATTAAGCCGCTTTTACCGTCTCTCGCGCTGTTCGCACTGGACTTATCGTCTAGGGAAAAGTTACCTGGGAAGTTTTCCCGGGCAGCAGTTGGCCGGTAAAAGTAACCACTGGACTCGGAAAAAGTAACTGAGAGGAAAACGTCCTAAGCTGTCCGCACTGGACTTAAAATGGGAAAAGTACCCATCGTCTCGGTAAGTTTTATCAAAAAAAGTCCAGTGCGAACACGGCTTAAGGGGTGCATTAATTTCTTATTGAGAGGGGCGCATGTACGCCACTGATACAAACACTGATTCAGATGAGAATTCAGATGAGAATTCAGATGAGAATTCAGATGAGAATTCAGATGAGAATTCAGATGAGAATTCAGATGAGAATTCAGATGAGAATTCAGATGAGAATTCAGATGAGAATTCAGATGAGAATTCAGATGAGAATTCAGATGAGAATTCAGATGAGAATTCAGATGAGAATTCAGATGAGAATTCAGATGAGAATTCAGATGAGAATTCAGATGAGAATTCAGATGAGAATTCAGATGAGAATTCAGATGAGAATTCAGAATTTGTATAAACAAACAATTATTTTTGTTGGGTTGTTTAGAATAACTTGTAGGATACACCAATGATAATTGCTTGAATTATCATGAATGGGTGAATTTGAGGGCTTGTATTTTAAAATAAATATCGTTTATTTGACCTGTTTGAAGTTTTACAATCATAGATGCAAGGAAAACAAGAAAAAAACAACATTCGTTTTCAACCGGCGTCAAGCAGTAGTTCGTATGTTGTTCTTGTTTTGTAGGAGCGGGTCACATATGGGGTAACATCTGATACATTTTAATCGGCAGCCAATCCAATCCAAGCCATCCAATCCAAGCCAGCCAATCGGGAGTCGACTGACATATCATTTAGAGCAGAAATGTGGACAAAGCTGCTGATTGGCTGGTAACGAAAGATGCGATATCACGATGGAAAGCGCCTGCTGAATGGACAACATTTTGAGTCTTGTTGAAGTCTTGTTTTTGCATAATTAATCACCAAATCTGCTCGCATATCATAGACGCGCTCGTCTAACGAGCGGATATTTCATAGACTACATGTACTCCAACGGTGGGAAATCAACACCTGCGATGAAACTACTGTAGGAAAACAGGAAGTTGATGTAGGAAATACAACCTGAAAAAAATCCAGACAAGCAAAATCCGTAGTACATGTACATACATGGTGCGAAATACGGTACCCTCTGGAGACATGAACACAATGTGTACAATGGAGACAAAACGTCTCCGGAGGGTAAATTTCTATAGATGAATAGGTCTCCACTGGGAATTTCACGAATTAGATTTTTGGATTTTACTTAAATTACTCAAAAACTAGGATTAGGATGTGGGTTAGGGTTAGTGTTTGGGTTAGGGTATAATATAGGGTATATTGGGTCGAAATTTCAACCCATGAAAAAAAATATGGTTAAAATGGGAGCATTTTGAAAAACGTGCTCGACTTTCTAACCATTTTGTACACGAGAACAAAGCCATGTCTCCACAGTGATACAAAAATGCGAACTGGTGTACACATACATGTATGTACTTGTTTACATTTCCCCTGTAAGCAATCCAAATTCTTCAAGCATGACGAATTGGGAATGAATGTTACTTTTAAAGGTACATTAGGATACACCCTTGGTAATTGCTTGAATTATCAGGAATAGGTAGATTTGGGGAGTTACATTTTATAGTAAATATGGTTAACTGACCTGTTCAAAGTTTTAAAATCATGGATGCTAGTAAGAAAAGCAAGAAAACGTCGTTCGTTTTCAACCTGCGTCGGGCATGCAGTGGTTCTTATGTTCTTGTTTTTGCACAAAAAGACGACCAACAACAACAAAAATGCAGCTGCTGTCTGCGACACGGCAAAAAAATACAGAGAACTACCTACGGAATGAGCTAGGCCAGCTGGGTTGCATCAATAAAGACAGTCTGAAAAAAAAACCAAGATCAAAGATGCCATCCTTGAAACAATCACATGCGGGAACACCTGATGTCTGGAGAAGGGAAGAGAAAGGACCTTGAATCATGCGACGACGTGAATGTGAGCTGCTTGCTAGACCTGCATACAAGCACGTACATGTATGGTGTGTGAACATTAAAGACACGTATCCGAGAATTCAATTTACATTTATACTAGATGTGACACTTGAAACAGAGATGGCCTGGAGCCAATTTCATAAAACATGTAAGAACAAGAATTTGCTTAGCATGAAAACATTTTGACAAAAAAAACAGGGTTACAAACTAAATTTTCTGATAATGTTTATTGTTTGTGACTGGTATTTATGCAGCTGGTTTTTGCTTAGTATAAAAAGCACAGAGTTTCGGCTGGCAATCTGTATTTGCTGAGCAAGTTTTTGTTGTTGTGCTAAGCAAATTTTTGTGCTTACATGTTTTATGAAATTGGCCCCAGATTTGATCACTTTTCTTAGCAAAAAAAACACAGGATTTGACTTCTTTTAGCACAGTTTGATGTAATGTAACTGGCCAGGGGATTTGGCTCTCCCATAATTGAGCAGGAAGTTAAAATAAACATTCCTGTCAATTTTTTTTCTCCACACGAAACCCAAATCCATCAATGACCTACAAGTTCCCAATGATGGGTTCAAACAAATTCAATTAGGGCTGTCCTGACAATACCAAATATTCGATCAGCAACCGAAACTTCAAACAGTTTTTTTGCCGGTTTTGATATTCAAAAAGAAGAAAATATGCACACATACTTTGTACATAGTATGTACATCAAGCCGTGTTTTGCCATAACGACCGGATTCCCTATTGTGTTTGCCTTTGTTTCTGTACTGTAACCTAACCCCATAAACTTATCATACACTGTGGACAAAAGATGAACACCAGAGAACTGAAAGGATCTATTGTTGGCCTATTGTGCTTCTGTCCCCGGAAAGTTATGTAGTACATAAACATACACAACTGTAATGTCATTTTAATCATAAAGTTGCATTTGTTATTGTCAAATGCCACCTCTTTTTTTTAGTTGACAGTAACTTTTTGTTGATGCCTATATATTGAACCGACTCTTGCAGTACTGCAAACAATATATATCGCTGCATGCAAATTTTAACCGCCACATTTCTGACCAGCTCATGAGTTCTGCAGCTGGCGTGTGTAAAATTTGAGTGACAAGTTTTGAATATTTCAATCGTCACCCGATTCCGAGCGCAATTTTGAATAATCAACTACTACCCGGTTTGTGCACAGGGATGTGATTGTCAACTCGGATAACAAAATTCAGAAAATTGATAATCTTTCTATTAATAATCTTTCTTTTATAATAATGTCTTTCTCTCAAATTAAAAGTCTAAATTTATATAAAAATCTCACGTCTGATACTAAATTATTCAAAAATGAACTGCTTTAAGTGCCAATACACCAACCTAATGAAATTCGCCACCCTGCAAAATTCATTCTGTTAGTAAAGAAAAAAAGCCCATTTTGTGTGAACTGTGAACTCAAGGTCACCGGGTGTCCTCTACTTAGCTGCACTGTGTGCAATTCAAAAGGTCATGGTATGCTACCCAGAATGCAATGCGTTTCCTTCACAGTGATCTGTGAAGCTACATCAGTGCTTCCCAGTGCCCAGTATGGACGGTGAGGCTGAGCAAAGCACTAAATCTCAAACAAACATGTACCGTACATACAGTAGAATTACGTTGCCATTATTGATCCAACGTGGCCATTCCAGACATGATACAATGATAAATGAATATTCAATACATAATGTCTAGGCCAACCTGGCCCATGGTGTCATATTTGAGTTAATCAATTCCAAAGCCAATGAGTACCGGTATAACATGTCTGAAACCATCCTGACAAATGGCAAAATAATGCACAGCTGCAACACATGCGAGCTGCTGATATTTCATGGAATTTTCTAATTGGAGAAATGAGCCACAAGCAAACAAACAAACATACCAATCAGAACCCCTTGTTCTTCAAACATCTGAAAGTTCTGACAAAAATGAGACGGAACTGGGCGGAGATTGAAATGAAGGTTCTCAAGAATTAGAAATGATGATAAAATTCTCTTTACAATGCTGTTTGTTACACTTCAATCAGACATTTCATTAACAAGTAACGGCTGTTGAAAGTTGGCAAATATTTTGAAATGTTCCAAAAGTAAAATGTTGAGAAAAAAGCCTTTGAAGTTTCGAGGTTTTGTACACTATGGGCACATTCCAATTGTTTTTCCTTAAAAAAACACTTTCATTCCACTATTTCCATACTATTTCTTAACAAAATAAAGTTAGCAGGCATACCAAAGATTCCAAAAATCAATAAATATGAACATTTAATAAAAATCCCCCATTATTCGTTATTTTGCAGTTTTCTCCACTTTGCTCTGAGCCCAGTTTCGTCTCATTTCGCCAGACCGCCTAAAACATGTGCATGTATTGCTTTTGTAAAAAATCCTTCTTTGGTCAATTTTGTGGCTTGAGTGACACTAGGAAAGGACATGATGTGATTTTGCATCCAAAGAGGACTTGGCCAGTAGCAGGATCAACAAAATATTTCCAAAATCACATCCAAATGCTTTAAATTTACATCCAAATGCTCCAAATTCACACTCTGGGTTAGTTGTTAAATTCACATCCACTTAACCCAGGATTTGAATTTGGACTGAGGATTCGAATTTGGAGCATTTGGATGTAATTTTGGAAATTGTTGTTGAAATCACATCCTGCTTTGATTGCAAAATCACATCATGCCTTTTCCAAGTGTAAAAATTTTACGGAATTCAAATTGAAGGAACGTTAACATCCACGGAATCACCTCAATTAATAAATACTTAAAATACATCAAGGATCAACATTTTTAATAAAAAAACAGCACATTTCAGGTAAGAGTAACTTTTAAAGCTAATGCATTCTGTGTGTTGCACTTGCATAGGAAAACTGTGTAGTGATACCATATGTAGAAGTACTGAAATTGCCTTACAACAATTTCTGGACATACAAATGTACCGGTAGGCCTAGTAATAGGCCCGCCGTGTTCCAACTCGGTGGAATGACTCTTAACCAGTTCGCGCTGGGATTATTTCTAACATTCACCGACCCGACGCGCAGGATTTTTTTTTACGAAAACTCGATCCGAGGCGGGTTCAGGCCAATAGTACTGGGAAGCACACCCACGCATTTCCGGCCTTGCTCGCTGCTGACAGACATTTCCGGCCTTGCTCGTGGCATGTTTATGCATCATCCGTTTTGAATCTGGAAAAAACTTTGCGTTTACATACGTCATCCGGCGCGAACTGGTTAAAAAGGAAACCACCCGGTCATTTGTTGTTTGCCAACGAACATAACGAGTTAGGGTTATATTTGGAAAAGTGAAGAGGAACACTAATAGGAAATCACAGTCACAAATGTGGTTTGAAAGAATTTTCATGTGTGAGCCTCCAAGGGAAATTAGTATTTTGGTGAAATTTGGTCCAGGATTTATAACTACGAGAGTTCAATGTCCACACAAGGTACATGTACATGTATGTAATGTTTGTTTATATGTGTTGTGTTGTGTTGTGTTGTGTTGTGTTGTGTTGTGTTGTGTTGTTAACATTGTGCGTATCCAGGAACCCAACAGGTTTAGCATTGTTTAGAATTTTCATAGTGTGAGCCTCCAAGGGAAATTAGTATTTTGGTGAAATTTGGTCCAGGATTTATAACTACATGTACAAGAGTTCAATGTCCACACAAGGTACATGTACATGTATGTAATGTTTGTTTATATGTGTTGTGTTGTGTTGTGTTGTTAACATTGTGCGTATCCAGGAACCCAACAGGTTTAGCATTGTTTAGAATGTTCATAGTGTGAGCCTCCAAGGGAAATTAGTATTTTGGTGAAATTTGGTCCAGGATTTATAACTACAAGAGTTCAATATCCACACAAGGTACATGTACATGTATGTAATGTTTGTTTATATGTGTTGTGTTGTGTTGTGTTGTGTTGTTAACATTGTGCGTATCCAGGAACCCAACAGGTTTAGCATTGTTTAGAATGTTCATAGTGTGAGCCTCCAAGGGAAATTAGTATTTTGGTGAAATTTGGTCCAGGATTTATAACTACAAGAGTTCAATGTCCACACAAGGTACATGTACATGTATGTAATGTTTGTTTATATGTGTTGTGTTGTGTTGTGTTGTTAACATTGTGCGTATCCAGGAACCCAACAGGTTTAGCATTGTTTAGAATTTTCATGGTGCGATCCTCCAAGGGAAATTAGTATTTTGGTGAAATTTGGTCCAGGATTTATAACTACACAATTTCAATGTCCACACAAGGTACATGTATAGTAATGTTTGTTTGCGTGTGTTGTGTTGTGTTGTGTTGTTAACATTGTGTGTATCCAGGAACTCAACAGGTTTAGCGCTGTGTGGTTTATCAATCACCTCATATCTGTTTGTGTGTGCACTTTGTCTATGTACATTTACCATGGAGGAATAAAGTCCCAGTACTAATATTCCATACATTGCAATTGGTAAAATATTGTGACTTGAGGTGCCGTACAAGCTATAGATTTCATGTAACTCGATCATAAATAAGAGTCCAGCTAAGGTTAAACACTTTAGGATAAATCACCGAAGTTTATTGTGGTTCTGTTGCTCATAACTCATGAATTTTAATTAGGTCAGGTCACTTCTACCATATTTGGAGTACGCCCAGATGGTGAAACTTTCGTGCTTTTCATACTTTTAATGAGTTAAAATATGTGTTTATAATATTTAAAACTTTAAGAAACTTATATTTCTCAAGGAATTTCTAAGATTTGGATGGTTTAATCCGACTTAGCTTCATTTAGCAGAGATTTTCAATTGTTTTTATTACGCGCGCAAATTTGGGCGCACGGTCAGTTTTGACCAATGAAATCCTTTGTGGAACGCCGCGGGTGATAAAAAGGCTTGAAGTATATTGAGAGAATAGGTTTATATTGAAGTGTGTTATATTTGTTGTCAACTTGTCATTGATTTGAAGTTCTATGAAAAGACATTTTAGTGCTTATTTTGACACGAACTTGTCGATGAACTACAGTGTATATGTTTACTCCTCGATAACGTTGGAAACGCAGTGTGTATTGGACTTAGATTGTTTCCTTTGTGTGACATAACTTTTAACATTTTATTCGTACATAAATTATTATAAGAGTACGAGTTGCTGTTAAGCAAGTGGTTGGTTCGTTCAGGTTTTTGGGACAGTCTGGCGGAGTAATTCAAGTACTACCAGTTTGGAACTGGCAGAGTAAATCTACAGCCTGGGGCTGACAGCTTGGAGCTGACGGAATAATTTGAGTACTACCAGTTTGGAACTGGCAGAGTAAATCTACAGCTTGGAGCTGACAGCTTGGAGCTGACGGAGTAATTCGAGTACTACCAGTTTGAAATTGGCTGAGTAAATCTACAGCCTGGGTCTGACAGCTTGGAGCTGACGGAGTAATTTGAGTACTACCAGTTTGAAATTGGCAGAGTAAATCTACAGCCTCGGGCTGACAGCTTGGAGCTGACAGCAGAGTAATTTGAGTACTACCAGTTTGGAACTGGTGGAGTAAATCTACAGCCTGTGGCTGACAGCTTGGAGCTGACGGAGTAATTTGAGTACTACCAGTTTGGAACTGGCGGAGTAAATCTACAGCCTGGGGCTGACAGCTTGGAGCTGACGGAGTAATTTGAGTACTACCAGTTTGGAACTGGTGGAGTAAATCTACAGCCTGGGGCTGACAGCTTGGAGCTGACGGAGTAATTTGATTACTACCAGTTTGGAACTGGCAGAGTAAATCTACAGCCTGGGGCTGACAGCTTGGAGCTGACTGGGTAATTTGAGTACTACTAGTTTGGAACTGGCGGAGTAAATCTACAGCCTGGTGCTGACAGCTTGAAGCTGACCGAGTAATTTGAGTACTACCAGTTTGGAACTGGCTGAGTTAATCGACAGCCTGGGGCTGACAGCTTGGAGCTGACGGAGTAATTTGAGTACTACCAGTTTGGAACTGGCGGAGTTAATCTACAGCCTGGGGCTGACAGCTTGGAGCTGACAGAGTAATTTGAGTACTACCAGTTTGGAACTGGCAGAGTTAATCTACAGCCTGGGGCTGACAGCTTGGAGCTGACTGAGTAATTCAAGTACTACCAGTTTGGAACTGGTGGAGTAAATCTACAGCCTGGGGCTGACAGCTTGGAGCTGACGGAGTAATTTGAGTACTACCAGTTTAGAACTGGCCGAGTAAATCTACAGCCTGGGGCTGACAGCCTGGGGCTGACAGCCTGGGGCTGACAGCCTGGGGCTGACAGCCTGGGGCTGACAGCTTGGAGCTGACGGAGTAATTTGAGTACTACCAGTTTGGAACTGGCAGAGTTAATCTACAGCCTGGGGCTGACAGCTTGGAGCCAACAGCTTTGTTCTAGCGGAGTCATTCCAGCTATATGAGCTGGCGACAGTTAACTTTATATAGGGATATAGGCGGAGTAAAATCTAACGGGAGCCGGAGTAAATTGAGTATTTGAGCTGACGCGTCCATCTAATGAATATACATCATCAAAGAGATGGACCTGATGCCATAATTACTAGCTCACAGAATTTTTATTTTTCTCAGAAAATACAAAAATAAACGATAGTTTGTGGCGCGTCAAGTCGATATTCTGCACAGACATGCAATACACCTTTTCACAAGTGAGAAACCGATTTTCACACCTTTTCACACAAGTGAGAAACCATGTTTACACTTGTGTTCACAAAGAGAATGAGATACCGGTTCGCTCTATCGTTGGTAGCACCAAGCCTTCCAAACCCCCCTCTTCCCCCCCCCCCCCCCCACCCCCTCTAATGTTAGAGCGCCTCGAGTGCTATTCTTGGTAGATATGTGTGATATTTAAGAACTGCCTATTATTATTAATATTATGAGAGTTGTTATTAACCAGTTCGCGCCGGATGACGTATATAAACGCAAAGTTTTCTCCAGATTCTAAACGGATGATGCATAAAAATGCGACGAGCAAGGCCGAAAATGTCTGTCAGTAGCGGGCAAGGCCGCAAATGGGTGGGTGTGCTTCCCGGTACTATCGGCCTGAACCCGCAACGGATCAAGTTTCTTTAAAAATAATCCCGCCCGTCGGCTCGGTGAAGTTAAAATAATCCCGGCGCGAAATGGTTAAATAGTCTGTATAGATCAGTCCATTTCGAATTGCCATTACAAAATTGATTTACCATCCATCGTCAACCTTTTTCAAGGACACCCCCCCCCCCCCCCCACCACCCCCTTAGCCTCACTTTCCCAGCCTCTCCTCTTAAACAGGCAAACAGACAGACCAACAGCCTGACAGACAGACAGACAGACAGCCGATCTGACTCACATACAGCCAAACTATAGACATAACCTCTACCATCAGAGATTGGCAGAGAGGTAATGGTAACATCTAGACCAGGGATAATAAATGTCCTTGCCAAAGGGCTGGGATGACAGGGCAGTCCTGTTTAGCTCATCATCTACAATGTAGCTGCCCCTGTAAATTCCTAGAGGGTGGGGAGGGGGGGAGGGAGGGGGGAGGGAGGGGGGGGGGGGTGATTACAAATACTAGCTCTGGTTGCCTGTTTCTGTAATCAACCTCATAACACTTGTTAATTACAGCACTAATACAGTGAGAATGGAAGAGTAATGGTTGTGCCAGTTGTGTGATAAACAAGACACAAATCATATTGGGGGATTGGTGGGGGAGGTGATCCTAACCACACAGTCAGATTAAAGATAGGATACACCATTTGCAGATATCGAAATATTTTACTGTCGAAATGTTAAGAAATACTGTATCTTACTTTTGGGAAAGTAAATAATTATTCTAGACACCCAGCAAAATGAATGCGCTAGATATCCTGTAATTAGCTGTTTCGGTTTTTCACCGACAATTGTGAGTTGTTCTGCCAATATGATACAGAACTTGGCAGAGGTTGAAATGAGGGTTCTGAGGAATTAGAAAAAGAGGATAAAATTTTCCTTACAATGCTGTTTGTTGTGCTTCAATCAAATATTCCATTAACAAGTTATGGCGGTATGGTCGTTTAAAGTTCACATTTATCAAAAGTCGAAAAAAGTAAAAAAAAAGGCCTTTGAAGTTTAGAGTTTTGTACATGTGATATGAAAAAACGACAATTGTTTTTCCTTAAAAACACTTTTATTTCACTACTTCCATACTTTAACCGGTACTTCACAAAATATAGTTAATAGGCATACCAAATAAAAGATTATAAATATCAATAAATCTAAAAAAAAAAAAAAAATCACCTATTATTCATTATTTTGCAGTTTTCTCCACTACAGTATGCTCTGTGCCCGGTTCTGTCTCATAGTACATAGTAATACCTGCTACATGTACATGTGTGTAGCAGGTATTACTATGCACTTTGCTAGATTCAGACATTTATGATGCATAATAAGAGAGACAGGACTTTTTGAGTCACAGTGTAACAAAGACACCAGTGTCACGGTTACGCGTAAAACTGTCGGCATGTACTGCTTGCCAACGTTTGAAGGTTTTCATTGAAAATAGCTGAATTACAGTATACCAATGATGTTTACATATTACCCTTTGAAATTTAAATTTTCAATGAAAACCTACTAATTTATGGCAAAACAAGTCACAAGTTTCACACTTCACACTGAACTGAGACACCGGTGTCTCCGTTACAGTGTGATGGATAGTTTTGGATCGTATATGAAAACAAAACATCTGATTCAAGAAATTGAAGTTATACATTAAACGTATGAGCTATCCCCACCATACGAACATGCAAAGAATATAGAAAGTAAATTACATTTTGAGAAATAACACAATGTCCTGCTTTGGCCCCCTTATTTATGGAAAGACCCATAAACACATGCGTGTACATGTACACGTGTATGAGCAAAAAAATAGGATTGTGTGCGTTTGGTACCAATGTACATGCACATTCATGGACATGGGCATATAACTATACCTAATACATGTATTCATGATCTAAAGCCAAAATTCTAAATGGTCCATTCACCATCACGTGCCAGCCGCTGTTTTTTTGCTGCTTGCCAAACGCGCACACGAGTATTCACGCACAGGGTAAACATGCATGCGTAATAGACTGTCAACTTCCAATACCTCGGGGGAGCTAATATCGACTACCGGTAACTAGCCTCAAACCATGTTTGCTTTCCAGACGTACATGTAGTTCTAGGCAAGAGAATGCGGGACATTGGATAAAATTCCTTTGCCAATTTTTTTGTTCTGATTTTTTAAAATTTGTTGTTAACAATGGTCAGTGAAGGTCTTGTGCCAAATCACACTCTATGGGGAAGGTGATAAAGGATAAAGACAGTCAGAGTATAAAATCGTACCTGAATCGGATATCTCGTCCCAGTATGGAGAGTCAAACTCGTAGTGACCGGTCATGATCTGTTGAAACAGCACAGCATCGCTCTCATCGTAGAATGGAGGGTAGCCGCATAGTCTGAGAGGATAAAATGAAACGGAAGAATTTATTTGAAGAACTCAACGTGTACGATGCGAGTGAGAATATGGTGCAGCATCAGTAATTGTCCACTAAGATACTAAATTGAATATCAGCAATCCTAAAAGGAATATACAGTGTGTCTCAAACAAAAAGGAAACAAAACATAACAGATACCACATGTAGAATGTATAACTTTCATCGATAATATAGATATGGTTTCAAAGATACTGGTTTCCATTTTAAAATGAGATATCAAACGTCCAAATCTGGCAATGTTTGACAGAGTTATGAATATTTTTTTTCAAAGAGTGATCAAATTGACCATGGGACCAAGTTTTTTTATTTTGTTTGGATACTGTGCAAGTGTAGACTTAAAATCAAGTCGTTAGACACTTTTTTATTTGTCCGTGCAGGCGCCACCGAAATGAACCAGAGCTGACGGCAGCCGGCGTGGTGGCTCAGCACTGGTTTATATAAGTAGCGACTTGATTTCAAGTTTACACTTGTACAGTATCAAAACAAAATTCACGATCGCTGTAAACAAGAACAACATACATGTAAGAACCACTGCCCAACGCCAGTTGAAAACGAACGCTGTTTTTCTCGCTTTTCTCAGCATCCATGACTTAAACAATATTTACTATAAATACAACCCCCCAAAATCCACCCATTTATGATAATTCAAGCAATTACCAATGGTGTATCAAAAACCTTTAACTCTAGTTAAGACAACAGAAGTAAATTTATCAACCAGTTACTTGCGACCCCATTATGAAAGGACTTGTGACTGGACTTGTTAAAGAGCACCTCTAAGTAAAAATCGTTTTCTCTGATTTTACATGTTGAAATAAATATGGAAGGATCCAAACCGAATGCAATATCATTGGTCTTTATAGCCCGCCTCAAAATGACTTGAATACAACTTGGGCCAAGTCTCTCTTACTTACAATATGTACGTGATGACTCCAATGGACCACACGTCCACCGCTTTCCCGTATGGTTTTTGCCGGAGCACCTCCGGGGCCACGTAGCCCGGCGTACCGCACGCCGTGTTCATATCGCCCGAGCCTTCCATCTTGGACAGGCCAAAGTCACTGATCATTATCTTGGAGTCTTCGTGGGGGTTGTAAAAAAGAAGGTTCTCCGGCTGGTGAGAGAGAAGGGAGAAAAGAACAATTGATTAAAGATAAGAGAGATTTGCATGCACGGGTAAAACAGGTGTTTGTAGCGTGGCTCTGCACAAGATGTGAACATTTGATCCTCAGACTATGTATTGTTACTTGACGAAACTAGATCTTACGCTCGGTTCAGACCTGGCGTTCCACCATAATGAAAACTTTAACCCCATTTCAAGCAAAAGCTCTAACTGGTTTTTGTGTGTGCACAGCACGGAGAGTTGACCTTCCTAATTATAATAACACCTGCAGCGCGCACAGACCATAGAAATCTCCCCACGTGGGTTATTCCATTACGATTTATAGGGGAGTTTAAACGACAAGTAGTACATCATGTACATTTGTAATTGTACAGAGTCGAACAATTACTCTTGGACTTCTTGTTAGGCATTAGGCTATAACATGTTTAATTCACTACAGTAAACAGAAAGAAATACATGCTACATGTAATTTGTAATGTAAAACAAACAAGCGATAGAAATGAACATTGACATACACGATCGTAAAATCAACAGCACGTGTGCATGTACATGTACGTGTGTATGTTTTCATAAACCTATGGTGAGAATGCAGTAGTCCTAGCGTGATTCAAAAGGTCACCAAGCCGGGTACCGAAGTAGAAAATGCGTGATTGGACACTATTTTTTATTATGAATGGGCGGCCGAACTAAACAACCAATCAATTTATGTCTTATATCACTGGAAAGCTATTGAAATCGGCTACACAAATCCGTTCACCAGGAGTCTGTACGACAAGCGGTTATTGATATACGACCTGCTGAAGGTAAAAAAGTGTACCCAAAAGGGCGAAATGTCATCGCGTCCCATTGAAAACGTGGCTTGAAACACACACTTCCCTAACATTTGGCGGGACCCCTGAAGGTAGCATGATATCGAGAGTTAGATTTTTAAAAAGCTGAATGTGTCTATTTTTAGAAACCGTTCACCACAAATTTACAGCTCATTTAGTTTTAAAGATACGTTCGGTTTTGTAAAAAAAAAGCTGCATTTTTGGGTCATTTCCCGTGTTGAAGCGTGCGTGCATTGTTTTGGTTGAGCAGATGACCGTAAGTTTTCATTATGAGTCGCACCGAACCAAATTAAAATCAAGTCGCTCCTGAGTCGCTCTAACAACTCCAGCAGTCGATCGTTCGCCGTCTGGCGCGTCTTGTCGCTCTTATTTGTTTCAGACGTCGGACTCAATTCACTCATTTGGTTCGGCGCGACTGTGGAACGCCTGTCTGAACCGAGCGTTACATACATGTAGCAACCTTTTGGGCCGGTTACACATAAAACATCAAAGAACTCCAATTCAAAAATGAAGAGCCCTGTTGAAACATACATGTACAGTGAGTTGTAGCATACCGGTATGTTCCTGTGCTTTAACCCTTCCTCTTGTTTACACTCCAATGCACTCTAAAGAGAGGAGCCCAAACTAAACATGTTGTCAAATTGGCTTTAAGCTACGGTACATGTACATGTATGATGAAATAACAGTGTAGATGTCCTGCAAAAAAAATATTTTGTAGCAATTTAACATTTTGTTATGAAAAATGTCACACATTGTGTCACAACTTCATGGAATGAACCATTAATCAGAGTATACCGGTACTTCTCACAGTGCCAAAGCAATGCAACATAATACAATCTGTTTGACTATGGGCCCGATATATCAATGTTTAAAGGTAATGTAGGATACACCATTTGCAGATATCGAAAATATTTTACTACCGAATTATTAGGAAATATCTTATTTTATATTTGAAGGTAAATAATGATTCTAGGCATCCAGCAAAAAGATTGCGCTAGATATCCAGTAATTGTTCCGGAAAAAAAGGAATTGAAAAAAAAATTCTTAATCGCTGGACGGCGATCGCGAAAAGAACAAGAACATAAGTACATGTACAACTGCCCGAGGCCGGTTTAAAACGCCGTTTTTCTTTATTTTCTCGGCATCTATGATTGTGAAACTTCGGACAGTTAAACTTTTAAAATTTTAAGCTTTTTTGGCTGAATTTTACAAAAAGGTATTTATGAATAGGAATAAATGTGTGTTCGGTCGGTATTAATCACTCTGTTTAATACTGCTTGGAGTCTGGGTGCTGATAATTACCCTCGCCTTCGGCTCGGGTAATTATCAGCACCCAGACTCCAAGCGGTATTAAACAGAGTGATTAAAACCTCCCGAACACACATTTATTCCCTTAGTAAATATTGTTTTTAACTGGCCTGTCCAAAGTTTTACAAACATAGATGCTGGGAAAAGCAAAACAAAATTTGTATATTTTTAACCGGCATCGAGCAGTTGTTCTTATGTTGTTCTTGGGTTGTTTTTTTTTTTTTTTTTTTTCAATTATATTTTTTGTAACAACTACTAGATATCTAGCGCGATCATTTTGCAGGATGTCTAGAATCTTTACTTTCAAATAAGTAAGATATTTCTTAACGATTCAGTAGAAATATTTTTTGATATCTGCAAATACAGGAATGCTGACCCCCCAAAAATTTGGCAGACCAATGGCCCAAAAGGAAATAACTTGATGAGATCCTGACCCAATTCAACTAGTCACTTCTATGCCGACTAAAATGCGCCATCCGCATTTTTTAGGTCAGCTCTGCCTTAATAGGCCGAAATTCAATAACGAATAATAAAACGGTCCACAACACCAGCTGCGTGCTAGGCAAGCCACAGCGAGGGCATGGGGCTAGACCAGCACGTAATACCGTAATACCGCAGGTGCCGTTTCTGCGCAATTACTAAACTCCCTGCGGCACTATTCTGAGAACACTTTAGGTCTGCATGCCTGGCTCTGCAGGTACTTAATAGCCCAGCCTTGACCTTGACTGCATGAATGGAAGATGAGTCTATTCAGAAATACAATAACTTGACCACAATTAGGCACCAGCTGTTTTGGCACTTAGGGCAGCATGTGGAATCACCATCCCTGCTTGCACAGGTACATCATGTACCAGTATTGTGTATATTGAAGTACAATTTACAATGTACAATTTTGATGAATCATAACAGCGTAGTGCATCTGTCAACAACCACAGTCTAAGACTATAGCCCTGTTCGCACTGGACTTATTATGATAAAACATACCTAGACGATGGGTCCTTTTCCCATTTTAAGTCCAGTGCGGACAGCCTAGGACGTTTTCCTCTCAGGTACTTCTCCCGAGTCCAGTGGGTACTTCTACCGGCCAACTGCTGCCCGGGAAAACGTCCCTGGTCACTTTTCCCTAGACGATAAGTCCAGTGCGAACAGCGCGTGTCAGTAAAAGCAGCCCAGGAAAACGTTCGGCCGGCCCTCCAGTGCAAGGTCATGCTACACAAAACACCGCGCATGCGCTCTTTGCATTGTTTACGTGCGGGCACCCTGATGCATGCAAATCGCATCGTGATCACATTCGCATGTGGTTCTGCAAAAAGATTACGTGGAGTTGTGGTTCCTTTGGTCAATATTATGGCAGATATTATTATTGATACAGTCGGAAGTTTGATTGGTGCTACCAGTGCATCATTTTCAAATGATAATAAAGAACGTCAACGTGTCTTACGACGAAAGAAAGCACGACAACGGATGCAATACCGTACCTACGACGGAATGGCGTCAATGATGCGATCAAAGAAAAAAAGCGCGCGCGTGCGCGAATGGGTACACCGGGGTCAATGCAGAAAGGTCACACAAAGAGCCCTCACGAGTCATTATAATGACAGCTCGGCTACTTCTCCCACGGTCTCGGTAAAATTTTCCCGTGTCGAAAGTCCAAGTGCGAACAGTGGTAACATTTGACCATTTTTTATTTTACCATCGTCTCAGTAAAACCTTCCCCCCAAAAAGTCCAGTGCGAACACGGCTACATGTAATCCCAATTGAACAATGACAGAGATGATTCCCGCTGCGTTCTGTGACCACAGACTCTGAAGCAGTTAGACCTTTGAGATTTCAGACCTGATGGATCTCGCTGCACTCTGCAGCCAAGTCACTTTGACAAACGATCTGCACTCTGCAGCCAAGTCACTTTGACAAATGGTGCAATATCTGATGCATTTGGCAGGGTTTCTAGCCAAAATACCCTAGAGGGTGACGGTTAGGGTTAGGGTCAACAAAAAAAGTGAGAACTGTAAGGCCTGTTTCTGACGTCCTGCTTATGCCGTGTCAAAAACAATTGAAGTTAGCACAGCTTAAGCACAGCTTAAGCACGGCGTAAGCACGGCATAAGCACGGCGTAAGCACGGCGTAAGCACAGCGTAAGCACAGCGTAAGCACAGCGTAAGCACAGTGTAAGCACAGCGTAAGCACGGCGTAAGCACGGCGTAAGCACGGCGTAAGCACGGCGTAAGCACGGCGTAAGCACGGCATAAGCACGACATAAGCACGACATAAGCACGACATAAGCACGACATTGGTTTAAAACGTCTAACTAATCGCAAAAGTCCAGTCTAACTTAAATGATAGTGACTCCCCAACTCTCCCGTTCTTGCCATCGAGGCCAGAAACGTCAACAGATGAGCCATCGTTCGCGGATCTGTAGGTCAGTTTAAAACAACTATTGAGTGGCTTAATTAGAGTGGAAGGGGAGGAATATTTAATCTGGACCTTGCGGTAATATTCGTCCCATTCCACTGTAATTAAGCCACTCAATATTTGTATAACATTGTACATATGCTTAGAATACAGGTAGGACTGTCAAAGTTCCCAAGACAGTGTTTGCTTCATATCTTTAAATAGTGACTCTACCATTCATGCCATTGCTGCAGCTTTACCCAACTTGTCAGAATTAGCCTACCGGTACAATCCAGTTTCGAACAAAGAATAGTACAACGGCGCATGCTTCAAAGTTCACTTTATATGAGCAAGATCGGACGAGATTCACTTGTCGTCTAGCAGTCGATTTGTGATGTGATGTGATATAGTTTATGACAGTGCACTAATACAAAAAAAGTGCAAAGAAGTCAAACGCTAATCCAAATGCCATCACAAACGTCTCATTCCTAGGTCCCTGCTGTACATTATAACCAAATAGTCGACCCGAATAGTCAACCAGAGTAGTGCAACCATCCTGCTCTACGCTGATGGGCTTCAAGCTTTCAGCTGCTTGGACCTGTCAATGTGAACTCATGTAAACGGGCCACTGCAATGCTTTAGCACCTAGAGAGATTCCAAGGAACAGCCTGTATACAGTACATGTATTTGTGTATGTATACACACACAACATGAATGATGCACCACACCTGGCACGACAACTGTTACGCCAACTGCGAGTGTTTAATAAATATGTGAAGCATGTGCATGTATACTGTACTTCATTAACTACCGGTACCAGTTATGTGCATGATATGTGCCCTTTATGGACCCGTGCATTGTACCGGTACATGTACATAAATGTATGTACCTCCTTGTACACTGCCAGATGCAGCGCATGGCATCAGGTAAAAAAGTCTGCTGCACTTTAATGCATTCTGCTGTAAACAACCACAGTCTAACACTATGGGCCTTTTCGAAACCGTTGCTTCGTCTTTGGCTTTGCCTCTGAATTCCGAATTACTGAGAAGCAAATAGAAATGGAAGAAAATTGAAATACATGTAGTCTAACTTTTGGGTTCACATCACTTGAGTGAATGTTTCTGAAGCACAACAGGCGTCAGAATGTGGCTGGAGATCTTGCAGTTGGGAGTCAAAAATCGCCTTAAGCCAAAGACGAAGACGAAGCCAGGGATTCGAAAAGGCCCTATGAGAGTTAATCCCCATTGAACAATGCCAGAGATGGATTAGGCTGCATTGGGTGACTGCAGACTCTAAGGGCATGTTCAGACGGTGGCGTAAGTTAAGCTAATCCAAAAATACTAAGTTATTCCGTTTTTAATCCAAAACATGCTTGCGTTCAAACGAGAAAGTTACGCCATTCCCCAGGCGGAAAAGTGGATCAAGTTACGCCATCGTGGTTACGCAACACAAACACCACTTTCTCAGCCTTCCGGTTAAAGCGCGGGCGCGCGGTAAACAAGGAAAGTGTACATGTACATGTACATTAGTATACAGTATACATGTACATTAGAGCGCAAGCGTACTGCCGTTTTCCAAACTCCAGCCTCTTCGCAATATCGGCTTTATTTATGCAGTTTGGCTATGATAATGGAGCGCAGTGGACCGACTGGCCTAAGCTAGGGTTTGTAAAACGGTCTGGTAAATAAGCCGTGTACATGTACATGTACACGCACGTCATGCACACACGGCCGGACGTGTACATGTAATTGCACGTGCGCGACAGGCCATGCGTTATCAAAATGGCGCCGATGAAGATCAATGCTAAAGTTTTTCTCGCGTTTTTGCTTGCCTGTATTCGGGATAAAAGGAAACGATCGTCGGATTCCTAGGCCGGAGAGTTGAATACTAAATCGTGTGCTGAAAAAGCTCAGAAGACTAAAAAACAACCGATTGCGTCAACAAGACCACGCTACCCGTTGACTTTTTTGGCAGTTTGTCAAACGAAGGCAACGGGCAATCGGATGTATTCTCGGCGCGGTTGCCATCATTGCAAAGGGTTATAAATCGCCTTGTCCGTGGCCGGCTTATGAGCACGGCGTGGATCTGTTACGAAAAAGGTCAATGTGAATAAACTACCACCGGAAGTGGCAGGTCAGTTGCGTTCCAACGGCACTTCACGGCTCATCGCAGCGGGGGGAGATCGTTATCTTTCGCTCAACTTAATCTAATCGGCCACTTTTGGGAAGCGTAAGTTACGCCATTTTGGTCGCGTAACTTACGCCGCGCGGGTGGATTAGAGCGTTCCAACGGACAGATTAACTTACGCCACCGTCTGAACGTACCCTATAGCAGTTTGACCTTGAGATTTCTGACCTGATGGATCTGGCTGCACTCTGGCAGCCAAGTCATTTTGACAAACGATGCAGTTTGCTGCATGGTGTTCACAGAATACCCCCTTGTGGGGGGGGGGGGGGTCAGGGTTAAAGGGCAGAAAAGAAGAGTTGGGGGAGACCGCAGGGGATGGACTCCCAAACGCATTGATGATGCCTGAAAGTCAGGTGAAAATGCTAAACCTTATTCACGGTGAAGCCTTTTTTTATCCTGCTCCCTGAAACACATACACGATTTGTCGAGTGATAATGTCCGCATATATTTATAGACACATAACAAAGCCGTGCGCCTTATCGCGCGAGTAATTTTAAAAGTCGTGCAACCGTCGTGTACTGCATGTACATGTATTTTGTTTGTTTACCTGCGCACGTGCGTGTGTGTACGACATTGAGACAAAATCAAGGCCATGTAAGCCGTTTAATTGGATGGTGCCAGACAATTTTTTGTGTTCCAATCCTCGCTTTCATTTTTTTTTTTTTTGTGGATTAAAAAGGTAGAGTACACTATTGGTAATTGCTTAAATTATCAGGAATGGGTGGATTTGGGGGGTAAATATCATTTAACTGACCTGTCCGAAGTTTTACAATCATGTGTGCCGAGAACAAAGCAAAAAATAATGACATTCGTTTTCAACCGGCGTAAGGCAGTTGTTCTTGGTTTTGTTACAATCGCCGTCTGGCGATCGTGATTTGTTTTTATAAAATTCAATTTTTCGGAACAATTACAGGATATTGAGCGCAATCATTTTGCTGGATGCCTAGAATCATTATTTACTTTCAAAAAGGTGGGATATTTCTTAACAATTCGACAGTAAAGAATTTTGATATCTACAAATGGTGTATTCTACCTTTAAAGGTAGTATACACCATTGGTAATTGCTTGAATTATCACAAATAAGTGGATTTAGGGGGTTGTATTTTATAGTAAATATCGTTTAACTGACCTGTCCGAAGTTTTACAATCATGGATGCCGAGAAAAGCACGAAAAACAGGGTTTGTTTTCAACCGGCGTCGAGCAGTTATTTTTATGTTATTTGAATTTTTCTTTATAAAATATATTTTTTTAGAATAATTAAAGGATATCTAGCGCAATCATTTTGCTGAATGCCTAGAATCATTATTTACTTTCAGACGAGTAAGATTTTTCTTAATAATTCGGTAGTAAATTGTTTCGATATACCACACCTATAATGGTGTATTCTACCTTTAATATATTTACAACAAGCAATATTTCCAACAATATTTGCGGTACGCCGCAGCGGGCTGTGTAAACTCTTATGGACGCCAGGCCTTAGATAGCTGCAAAAAGTATAACATCAAGCTTTAAGCACGTACCTTGAGATCACGATGCACTATCCCTTGTCCGTGGATATACTCCGTAGCCTCAAGAACTTGCTTCATGATGTTACTGGCGTCCTTCTCAGTGTAGCTGCCCTTGGCGACTATTCTGTCGAAGAGCTCGCCGCCGGTGACTCTACAAATGAAACCAGAAAGAATGGCAAGCAAAGGTCAGGAATTGAAGAAAAAAAATGGCAGGAGTGGCCTAAAAGGAATAAATTGAACAATCCAGGAATTCAAAAACAAAAAATATCAACAACCCCATATCAACATATAGTTTGTATTTGCCTAAAGTTTTTGCCTAATTTTTTTCCCTAAAGCGTTTGTTTTTGTGTGGGACTGATCACGGCAGCGAGGATCATACCATAAATGTAGCAAGAAGGGTGTTTCACAGAATTATGCAGTTTAATTGAGAACATTTTTATTTATTTTTTGACGTATTTTACCGAAAGGTATTTATGAATAGAAATAAATATGTGGTTGGCCGGTATTAAACGTATACATGTATGTGACCTGTCACCACAAAATGAGAGTAAAGTCAGAAATATTGGAAATTGAGATATTGGTATTTTCAAATTCTTGAGAAAGAGAGCTTTCCAATGGTACATGTACACAACACTTGGGGGTTTTGCGATAAATACTTTTAACAGCGCTCTATAAAGTCATGGGTTTCACAAAACGTGTTTGTGAGAAAACTTACTTTAAACATCTTAAACAAAACGCGCAAAAGATTACAAAACAGGACAATTAAGGTTCGGTTGAGCATAGCAACGGCTATGTTCTAATCATTATTTCTTCCACACATACAAACTATTGTATAAACAACAAATTTCGAAAACGTGGAATACTTACGAGGACCTGATTTGCATATTTAATTACCGTGTTAATTAGACCACTAATGGACTTTAATCCAAACACTAACTACGCAAACACTACGCAAAATCACGTAATTTAGGAGGTTTTCGATCATCTGATCTTACCCCAAAAATGGGAATATGTAGAGGGGGACTTGGGCTTTCCAAATTACGCAAAATCTCAAAATTGACCACCCCTTCATATTTTGACTTTGGATGGCCATATCTCCGAATCACATCGTGCGACTTTACTCTCATTTTGTGGTGACAGGTCACATAATGTACCGGTATGTTTAAAACCGGCTCATGGGCCTGAACATTGTTAATGACCCTTGCCTTCGGTTCGTCCAGGTAAACATACGTTTAGAACCAGCTAACCACATCCCTTGATAATAATACTAATACTAATAACTAATGCATGCGTATAATCATCACACCAAAGCAATTGCCGACCAGCAATCGCAATCTGTTGAGTTACCATGCTGACTGATATACTTGTAGCTGGACTCTGTTGAATCCAACAGCAAACAAACAAGAAAAGTCAGTTCCTGAGGAAGATCCTGAGGAAGATCCTGAGGAACCATTAGGGAGTTAGAGATAATTACATATGGAAAACTTGTCATCAACAAAATTACACAGTTTATGTAGAAAACAAACATAAGATGCAGTTTCGGCTCTTGTTCAGATACAAGCAGACAAACCTTTCGTATTTTAATATGCGATTTACATCAATTTGGTCGTTCCCACCGGGCTGTGAGCTAAGGCCGACGTACATGTATTAGACGGATTTTATGATTGCATGGGTAAATTCCTTCAGGCGGTCTTAAATTCACCAGGCCGATGACCTGTTGTATGTGTACATACATTGTAGGCACTGATGCCTATGATCAAAGACAGAATATGTGTACACGTCTGGGGAGGAAAACTTTAAAGACTGAAAGTTTGATGCAACTTGCTATGAGCGACACTCATAAGTGACCTGTCATCACAAAATGAGCGTAAAGTAGCACGGAGTGATTTCCCAGTACGGCCAGTCAAAGTCAAAATTTGAAGGGGTGGTCGATTTTGAGATTATAAGTTTTTTTTAAAGACTAAATCCCCAACAATCAATTCCCAATTTTTCAGGACGATCAGATAAAAAAAAAGAAGAGTTTTTGAGACAATTTGGACTATGCCTTTCTTTGCGCGTTCACACAATTTATCGCAAGAAATACCCGTTTTCTCATAATCTCTGTATGAAGACTCCAGACTAAGAAATACAAATTAAAAAAAATATTGAGTATCAAACCTCCAAGTGTTATATCATTGGAAAGCTCGGTTTCCACAGAATTTAGAAATACCCATATCTCAATTTTTGATTTTGCCGACTTGACGCTCATTTTGTGATGACAGTTCACATGTACATGGTCGGCGGAGACTACATGCACTTGTACAAGAAGAGGCTACAAGAACGCATTGGAGTACATGTACTTGTTATACCAATTTCCAACAATGGTCAGCTGACCAACTTTGCCAACCAGATTTTCCCTCCTTATAAACGATGGACTTCAAGACATTTGTCACTAGTCCGAGGGCATCCTCTGCCAATATTTTGAACTACGCTGTACTCTCTACTAGTGGTACCATCTTTCAGATGTCTTCGTGTCAAAATAAAGCTGGCCTGATTTATTCTGACACGTTCGCCTTCCAAATAACTTCCTGGAACGCTAACTTGATACACGTATGTAGAGCCAACACGAAAATGCCTCGCAGTCACCAAATGCACACAATTTCCCTCTGAAAAAAAAAATTCCATTCCATTTCAATACCATAATTTTCTAAATTAGATTATCTTTGTGAAATTGTATCCCAACGACTCGCGCAAGGATCCAGAAAAAAAACAAAAAAACAAATCCATCGTACGTAATGAAATTTTGGTTCGGATGAAACTGCACGGCACAAATTCATAACGAAGTGTGAAGGATTAGGGTCTCCAGGTAGACGGCCGGAGACATTTTTTGCATAATTCCCCTCTTCGATTGAGGGAGATAGATTTCACACGTTTCACCAATAGCTTGGAGGGATTTCCCAGCTCAAAAGGGCGACAGGGTCCACGGTTCAACACGTACGGTAACTGTGCTAGTTAGCCCGAGGAATCAAACCAAATGTTGCTCGCTTCACCTACATTGATCTGGACAAATACATGTAGTGTGTGGGTTTATCAGTGCCTGGTCTGTCATCGCTTATTTCTGGCAACACGCAAACAAAAAAAACTCCTTGGAGCAAACCGATTCTACATCTGTATTTGTGACCGGCTCTACCAAAAAGTGTCTTATGTCGCGAACAAATGAAATTGAGTTATACATGGTAAGAAAGCCCAAAACGTAAGTTTTCATTTAGTATATAATAGAGATGCATAGACCCTCCCATTTTGGAGACACGACGTGTTTACATATTGATTACTTTTTCGGAGTTCAAATTACACAACTGAGAAAACGGGCTTTGAAATAGCCGGCTCTGTTGTACTACAACAGAACGATGCACACAAAATGGTTGTTTTTTCCCACTTTATTCATCAAACCTGTATTAAAGATTTCATTCAAGACAACAAATAAAAAACACATTTTGATGAAATGTTTACCCTCTTAACGTTGAGCGGGCCATTACATGATACACACTGTAGTGTACATGTACATGTATAGCACGACTTAAGACACTTTTTTGTGGAGCCAGTCACATTTAATATACAGCACAGCTGAGATCTGGTCCAATATCCGTCCACACGTTCTGGGCCGAGTTTGATGGAGCTGGCCAGCTGCGAAGATGAAATATTAAGAGTTGGTCCCCGTAAATATTTCATATACGGTAAGTGTCCTCGGCATTAATTTTTTTTAATATGAAAGGACTTTAGTAAGCAAGTAAACAAAATAGAACTAACAAAACAATTATATGGCCCGTTGCCATGGTAACAGGCCATTTTGTGTTTTGGGCATTTTTAGCCAGTTTTGGGGGCCGCCAAAACTGTTTTTTAGATTTTAGAAAAATCACCTAGCCAAAATACAAAATTATCATCATTGCCCTTACTTGAGAAAATATGTTTTAAATGTCCCCGTTAAAGCATGTTTTTAGAACTTGTAAAATTGTTATTTTTACCCTATTTTTGTCCTTCAAAAGGTCAACTTGCCAGGGGTCTCAGAATACTGCAGTACGGCATCAAAAATGTGTTTTTTTCCCCAAAAACCTGGAGAATTTTTTTTTTGAGGTTTTCCTTCAGTTTAAAGTAATAATACAAAAAAAAAATACTTGTATGAATCTGGTGTCTTTTTCAAATCATAATAGTCTGTTGTAGGTCTGTGACTTACTCGTATTGAATAAGCAGCATTTTTTACGGCAAAAATCTAGACTATATCTCCCTTCACAGCATTTCTTACATACCATTTTGTGATAACATTTTATTAGTGGCACATTGGCGGGCACACTGGCTATAAAATTCCAAAAAAAAAAAATGGCCTGTTACCATGGTAACGAGCCACAGAAGAAAAAAAAATTCTATTTTTGGTTACTTGCTTACCAAGTCCTTTCATATTAAAAAAGAAAAAATGCCAAGGACACTTATATGAAATTTTACGTGGACGGTGGACCCACTATTAACCACTTCATGTTGGATGGCATGTATACACTACTGACGGATAAACATGCAACGAGCGAGGCCAAAAATATCTGTTAGAAACCGATGGCCGTACATGTACATGTACATGTACCAGTACGTTGACCAAATGTGACCTGTCACCAAAAAATGAGAGTAAAGTCGCACAATGTGATTCAGAGATATGGCCATCCAAAGTCAAAATATGAAGGGGTGGTCAATTTTAAGATTTTGCGTAATTTGGAAAGCCCAAGTCCTCCTCTACATATTCCCATTTTTGGGGTGAGATCAGATGATCGAAAACCTCTTAAATTACGCGAGTTTGCGTAGTGTTTGCGTAGTTAGTGTTTGGATTAAAGTCCATTAGTGGTCTAATTAACACGGTAATTAAATATGCAAATCAGGCCCTCATAAGTATCCCACATTTTCGAAATTTTGCTGTTCATACAATAGTTTGTATGTGTGAAAAATTTCAAGAAGAAATAATGATTAGAACATAGCCGTTGCTATGCTCAACCGAATCTTACTTGTCCTGTTTTGTTAACGTTTGCGTGTTTTGTTTAAGATGTTTAAAGTTAGTTTTCTCACAAACAAGTTTTGTGAAACCCATGACTTTCTAGAGCGCTGTAAGAAGTATTTATTGCAAAACCCCCAAGTGTTATATGTCATTAGAAAGCTCTCTTTCTCAAGAATTTGAAAATTCCAATATCTCAACTTTCAATATTTCCGACTTTACTCTCATTTTGTGGTGACAGGTCACAAATCGTACGACCCGGTGTGACTGGGCTTTAACCAACAGATAATGTATCACCTACCGATAATGTCACACAAATTGACTTACATGTATATCGCCAACTGATAGTGTAACAACAAATCGACTGATACTGGTAGTGTATTAATTGTACTACTCTACCAGTCAATTGTAATTGTTATTACATTATCGGAAACAAAAACTGAACGAGAGTCTCACTACACTAACAGTCATTTGTTGAAATACATTATCGGTTTAGTGAGACACTGTACATGTACATTATTGGTGTATAGTACCGGTACATTATCTACATGTATTATGGGCATATGTCTCTGCGTCTCTGCGTCTCTGCGTCTCTGCGTCTCTGCGTCTCTGCGTCTCTGCGTCTCTGCGTCTCTGCGTCTCTGCGTCTCTGCGTCTCTGCGTCTCTGCGTCTCTGCGTCTCTGCGTCTCTGCGTCTCTGCGTCTCTGCGTCTCTGCGTCTCTGCGTCTCTGCGTCTCTGCGTCTCTGCGTCTCTGCGTCTCTGCGTCTCTGCGTCTCTGCGTCTCTGCGTCTCTGCGTCTCTGCGTCTCTGCGTCTCTGCGTCTCTGCGTCTCTGCGTCTCTGCGTCTCTGCGTCTCTGCGTCTCTGCGTCTCTGCGTCTCTGCGTCTCTGCGTCGCTGCGTCGCTGCGTCGCTGCGTCGCTGCGTCGCTGCGTCGCTGCGTCGCTGCGTCGCTGCGTCTCTGCGTCTCTGCGTCTCTGCGTCTCTGCGTCTCTGCGTCTCCTCATTTTTCTCGGACACCAGCATAGCCTGACAGCATTCATATTTGGCATGGGTCCCGAACAGGTATCCCGATTAGATAGTGACGAAGCCGGATTTTTAATCACGTAATTAGGGGCGATTAAATGGCCAAAGATGATGTAATCCGGCCTGTTTTGAACGGGCAATGCACTATATTCGTAATCGGGTAATGTAAGAATGTGTACGCATACGACGATCGACGGACGTCAACAAGGTCGCAATAATAGGAGACAACTTCTCAACAACTGGCGTGTTATAGCCGAGCGGTTAAGAGCACGCGGACTCAAGCTCTGGTGTTTCTTATCAGCAGAGTGTGGGTTCAAGTCTAGGTCTTGACACGTGTGTCCTTAAGCAAGGCACTTGACCATATTGCTTTGTCCTTCGGATAGGACGTAAAGCTGTGGGTCCCGTGTGTTGTGTAATGCACATAAAAGAACCCAGTAAACACTTTATCGCTAAGAAGAGGGGGTTTGCTTAAGTGTTCCTGGCAGTGGCTGCAAAGTGCGCCGCGGCACCTTGTAAAAAACTCTTAAAGGTGCTACATAATGGGGCTCATACATGTATTCTCATGTCTTTGAAAATCACAGAGCGCCTTGAGTACCAGTCTTGGTAGATACGGTACATGTACGTGCGCTACATGTATATAAGAACTGCTTATTATTATTATTCTCACTGTAATCAATCACTACCAGGCCCGTACGCAGGATTTTTTATGGGGGGGTGCGAATTTGTACCGATGGGAGCAAAATTGGAACCAAAATTTGTCGTGTGCCAGTACCGTTATTTTTACATCAAAATACCATTATTTACCCCGAAAAATGTGGACCTTTCGGTAATTTGGGGGGCCAATTTGTACTGATGGGACCAAAAATCAGACAATTTTTTTTTCGTGTACCAATACAGTTATTGCTACATCAAAATACCATTTTTTAGCCCGGAAAATGTGGACCTTTTAGTAATTTGGGGGGGTGCGTACGCACCCGTCGCACCCCCCTGCGTACGAGCCTGACTACTATGCTCATCCAGCAACACTATGCGTTCTACGAACACTATCCCATGTAATCGGCCTCTAGTAACATGTAGTTGTAACAGGCTCGAGCCATCCATTGATATACATTGTATTTTAGGCAGAACTCTGGAGAGCAAAGATTGGCATTAATTCTCCTAGAACTGTGTACAGACCTGGGGCCAATTCCACGGGGCCAATTCCACGGAGCAGCTAGGCGCACAAATTTGCTTAGCATGGAAATTCTTCTAAATATTTAGGTGACGATTTGTGTATTGTTTGCGACTGGTATTCGGTTAGTTTTCAGCTAAGCATGAAGAGCACATGGAGTTTTGGCTAGTAACCTGATTTTACTGAGCAAGACTTTTTTTTGCGCTAAGCAATTTTGTGTGCTTAGCAGAAATTGGCCCCTGGTACATGTAGGGCCTACTCCCACCGTACCGCAGTTGTCTGGTTCTGGAGGCAAAATGTCAAAGATGAACAGCCTTTCACTCGTTTGGCCATGCTCCAATGCTGGGCAGTGGAAGGTTTTTAATTGCACCCGATGGAATGCTGGGTGGCATGAAAAAGGGAAAAAGGGCGATAATAAGTAATTGCGCTCTAGATAAACACCAGCTGAGACATGCATCTAATGTTGCACAAGTTTATGTACAGTGTGTTTATGAACACAATTATTTATGTGTCATGGGGTCTCTCATCGGCTCGTCTTTCCTATGCTACAACACTGAAAATAAAAAGTTTAAATAAATTCCTTATAGGGGTATTATAGCTTTTGCGGAACTTTTTAAAGAAAATAACCAAAGAATACCATTTCCAGTGACGCACATTGGGAAATGTTCACAAATAAAATCAAAATGGCGCGGCGCACGCGTTGGAGCTACTATTGGTCAGTTCAGTGTGTGACACGCGAGTAGCTGTAATCCGCTGGCTGAGAACGCGCCCATAACAGAGATTGTGGTTGCCATTCAAATTGTGACTCGGCAAATTTTTAATCGAAACCGAAATCTTAGAATATTGTTTTCTCGGAGTATGCAGCATTCACCGAGCTAAACACTTTATCAGGTTATTTGTCAAGCACCTTTCTATATATTTTAAGCACTTTTGCTGCTTCAAATGATCTAGATCAATCGTTCTAGACATGCTGTGCATGTACAAAATATACATGTCTAAAAATAACGTGCACAATGATCAAAGAGTGAAACCATGGAATTAACTAAACCCACAGCATGTCTGTGTTTGTACTTGAGCAGCAGGGGGTGTCTGGATATTATTTGGCAGCTTGCCTAGAACTGGGTGGAGGGGGGGACCAAGCTGTATTAATGTTCCATGGATGTAATGCCTTGTTTGCTTTGGTCTGACATGCCTGCTACTAATAAGGCAATACAAATGTGGTTCATGGACCTGGATGTGTTAATCCCCAGCAGAAGGATTGTTCTATAGCCCTATAAACAGCACTGAACCCATAACATTTTAGGGGCCGTCCAAAGTTGTCAACATTTTTAAGGTCGTACAGAGCGTACTACTTTTCAAGACCCCCCTCCCTCCCCCCAAAGTAGTACTTTTCAACATTTTATTTTGTCAATGTTGATGCACATGTTTTATTATCATTTTACATGTGTGCTGCACTGAGTATTACTATTAGCAATGTTATTCATGTTGCTGATGATCAATGCAAGTTAAAAACGAAATCAGATGAACATTTAATTTTGTCAAAAACAATGTACACATACATGTACTTGCTGTATAAAAGCATGGCTGGTCTCTGGACTGCAACGATCGGACTGCAACAAGTGCGATGCCATGATCATTGGCAGTGACAACCTCGTCCCGAGTGTACAAACTCCAAACACCGGTAGAGCGCGGTGGGGCATGGCGTGCACCATGTCCATGCACAGCTGTGGGAACGATTCGCAGTACAGTCGCGTCAAAGGTTTATTCATTCACGCTTGGCACATTCGCGCTCTATATTCAGGGTATGCATGTACATGTACACCCATACGCACACTTGCGGGAATCGTCCATGCGCGCACGTACGTGTCCACCTCATGGTTAACGTTACGCTATACGAACTCGGCCGCTGCGGCGTGTAGGGCGGGATTTCGGGCGGCGTCAAAAGTATCCCATCCTCGCCAGCTACGCCAGGTTTTTTTTCTCGGAGTTGCACAATAGCTGTAAACAAGGTATACCTGCCGAAGCAATCCTTTTGGAACAGCGGACTTTGTATCGCTTCTGATTTAAAAAAACCAAACCTCAAATTATATAATTTTCCTTTGCTGATTGTACGGTACAAAATCAACATTTTATTCACTATTTAAAGTCGTACGCGGCCTCCGACCCCCCTCCCCCTGTCGTACGCTTTGTACGACCATTAAAATGTTGACAACTTTGGACGGCCCCTTAATTACACACCCTTGGGGGTTTAGGTTTGCAATAAGATCTCATACACATGTACATGTAGTACCCTGTGGAGACATGGACACAATAGGAACAATAGGACTGAATACGTCTCTGTGGGATAATTTCTACTGAGGTAAATACTGTTTCCACAAGGATTTCACGAAATATGGATTTTCTTTAAAAACTAGATTTAGCGCTCAACCATTAACATTTTAATTACACACTCTTGGGGGTTTTAGGTAATAGGAACAATAGGACAGAATACGTCTCTGTGGGATAATTTCTAGGTAAATACCGTTTCCACAAGGATTTCACGAAATAGGGATTTTACTCAAAAACTAGATTTAGCGCTCAACCAATAACATTTTAATTACACACTCTTGGGGGTTTTAGGTAATAGGAACAATAGGACAGAATACGTCTCTGTGGGATAATTTCTAGGTAAATACCGTTTCCACAAGGATTTCACGAAATAGGGATTTTACTCAAAAACTAGATTTAGCGCTCAACCAATAATGCACTTGTCAATTGTAGTCCTGGCCCTGGGGGACCCGGGACTAGCGGGGACGTAGCCGGGGATGTACAATTGGCCCAGCGTGATTGTCCCGGCCAGTCCCCGCTACCGCCCGGCAGTGCGGGGCACTCGGTTTTTGTACATTCCCGGCTATACCCCGGCCCCGGCATGCGGGGCATTTTGCACAACCCCGGCACTATCCCGGCCCCGGCATGCGGGGCAATATTTGACAACCCCCGCACGATCCCGGCCCCAGAATGCGGGGCATTTGTCACAACCCCCGCACGATCCCGGCCCCGACATGCACAATCCAGGTTTAAACGGTCTCACCTATCCGGTGTGCTGACTTTTCTGGCGGGGAAATTTCGCTTCAGCACGCATGCACGAAGTTGCGCAGTCATAAGAGTTGTACTGGTACCCGTTAGATCACCAGAAATAAATGTATATGTTACAGGGTACCAGTAGCCTCGTGGGGCGTGCTGACAAACTTGCACTGTATGTAGGGCATACCGTAGCTAGCTAAATACCTGTTAGTACACACAAGACTCCTCCGTTGTGTACAACGCAACGCGATGGAGTCCAAGGTATATTTTGTATCAATTTCTCCTGCCACATGCTTCTCATGGTTGGAGGCTGTTCCACCTATTGCACACGCTGCCAGGCAAAGGGCAAACCCTCCATTCAATTTGTACAGGGATACGTGTTTTCTATATTTTTTTACAGCAATAAAAAATGAATTTTTTTTTCTCGGTGTATCGTGAGAGATTTTGTTACTTTATAAAACAATGAAATTTGGAAATATTTCGGTGTAGTGTTAGACAATAATTAATTATTTAGATTTTGTTTACATAGACCACAACACTATTCATTGCTACTCATTCCCCTTTGAGACCAGAGGGGGTGATAACTAACAGCCACCAGAGGCCAGCTCATCAGTCATACTACATGTAGGCCAGCGCGGCTGCCGGGTACGCGCGCACGCACGTAGAAAGTTCGTACACGATGTTCACGTCGAAAAGCGTGGATTTGCAATTTATTTTCTGTAAATAAGTAGCCCAAAGACACATTTGCTTTTTGTAACTCATGACGATCTGTGATTCCAGACACAAGAAAGATGTTAACGAAATTACAGCTTCCTTCATCAGGTAAAAATATGAAAAAAATTGGTTGTAAATTGTTTCGCGATGGCAGGATAAATTGATACCCTGGAGTGGACGTCAGTCGTAAATGCAATGAAGAACGTCGTCCGATCCAACCTGGTCAAACGTGTGCGAATGAGTTTGTGCATGCAGTGTGCACATTTCGTACATCCCGGCAAAGTCCCCGCTATTGTCCCGGTAGGGCCGGGCAACAAGATTGTACAACCCCGGCAAAGTCCCCGCTATTGTTCCGGTACGGCGGGGCAACAAGATTGTACAACCCCGGCCAATTCCCCGCTATTGTCCCGGTACAGCGGGGCAATAAACTGTACAACCCCGGCCAAGTCCCCGCTATTGTCCCGGCTAGCGGGGCACGTTTTTTTGGACATCCCCCGCTATGTCCCCGCTAGTTTGTCCAAAGTCCCGGGTCCCCCAGGGCCGGGACTACAATTGACAAGTGCATAACATTTTAATTACACACTCTTGGGGGTTTTAGGTAATAGGAACAATAGGACTGAATACGTCTTTGTGGGATAATTTCTACTGAGGTAAATACTGTTTCCACAAGGATTTCATGAAATATGGATTTTACTCAAAAACTAGATTTAGCGCTCAACCAATAACATTTTAATTACACACCCTTGGGGGTTTAGGTTTGTGCAATACGATCTGATTATAGTACCCTGTGGAGACATGAACACAATAGGAGCAATAGGACTGAATACGTCTCTGTGGGATAATTTCTAGGTAAATACCGTTTCCACAAGGATTTCACGAAATAGGGATTTTACTCAAAAACTAGATTTAGCGCTCAACTAATAACATTTTAATTACACACTCTTGGGGTTTTAGGTAATAGGAACAATAGGACAGAATACGTCTTCGTGGGATAATTTCTAGGTAAATACCGTTTCCACAAGGATTTCACGAAATAGGGATTTTACTCAAAAACTAGATTTAGCGCTCAACTAATAACATTTTAATTACACACTCTTGGGGTTTTAGGTAATAGGAACAATAGGACAGAATACGTCTTCGTGGGATAATTTCTAGGTAAATACCGTTTCCACAAGGATTTCACGAAATAGGGATTTTACTCAAAAACTAGTTTTAGCGCTCAACTAATAACATTTTAATTACACACTCTTGGGGTTTTAGGTAATAGGAACAATAGGACAGAATACGTCTTCGTGGGATAATTTCTAGGTAAATACCGTTTCCACAAGGATTTCACGAAATATGGATTTTACTCAAAAACTAGATTTAGCGCTCAACCAATAACATTTTAATTACACACTCTTGGGGGTTTTAGGTAATAGGAACAATAGGACTGAATACGTCTCTGTGGGATAATTTCTAGGTAAACACCGTTTCCACAAGGATTTCACGAAATATGGATTTTCCTTAAAAAACTAGATTTAGCGCTCAACCCATAACATTTTAATTACATACCCTAGGGGGTTTAGGTTTGTAATTGCAATGCGATCTGATTATAGTACCCTGTGGAGACATGAACACAATAGGAAATATTGGACTGAATACGTCTCTGTGGGATAATTTCTAGGTAAATACTGTTTCCACAAGGATTTCACGAAATATGGATTTTCCTTAAAAACTAGATTTAGCGCTCAACCATTAACATTTTAATTACACACTCTTGGGGGCTTTAGGTAATAGGAACAATAGGACAGAATACGTCTTCGTGGGAAAATTTCTAGGTAAATACCGTTTCCACAAGGATTTCACGAAATATGAATTTTACTTAAAAACTAGATTTAGCGCTCAACCCATAACATTTTTATAACACACCCTTGGGGTTTTAGGTTTGTAGTTGCAATATGATATGTTAACCAGTTCGCGCCGGATGACGTATATAAACGCAAAAATGTCCCAAAATTCAAAACGGATGACGCATAAACACGCCAAGTTCAAGTTCGGAAATGTATGTCAGCAGCCTGCAAGGCCGGAAATGCGTGGGTGTGCTTCCCGGCACTATCAGCCTGAACACGCTTCGGATCGAGTTTCGTTAAAAATAATCCCGCCCGTCGGCTCGGCGTTGTTAAAATAATCCCGGCGCGAACTGGTTAACCAGTTCGCGCCAGGATTATTTTCACATTACCGAGCCGAGGCGCGGGAGAATTGTTATCGAAACGCGATCCGAGACGGGTTCAAGCTGCTGGTACCGGGAAACACACCCACGCATTTCCGACCTTGCTCGCTGCCGACAGACATTTCTGGCCTTGCTCGTTACTTGTTTATGGGTCATTCGTTTTGAATCTGGGGGAAACTTTGCGTGTATGTCCTCCGGCGCGAACTGGTTAAGAACATGAACTAGTGGAAGAATGCGTTGAGAACTTGTCTTTCAACTCTAGATTGATTTAATGATTCATGCATTGACGACACCCTGTGCATGTATTGCATGCAATTTAATTGCGATTTTATAAATCGCGATGATGCTCGATTACAACAATTGTGCTTCCATCGCGATTACAACAATCGTGATTCAATCGCGATAAAGTGAACCCCCAGACTCCTGAACAAATATCATTATTGTGTTAATCGCGATTTTCAAATCGCGATATCAAAGCGCAATCCGTCCACTTACTTTCGATTTCAAGGGTAGGGTATACCGGTATTTGGTGCAAAAAAAATACGAAACACAAAAGAGAACAAAAGATAAATAACGTTCGGTTCAGACAGGCGTTTCACAGTCGCGCCGAAACAAATTGAAATCAAGTCGCTCCTGAGTCGTTCTAACAACTCCAGCAGTCGATCATTCGCCGTCTGGCACGCCTTGTCGCCCTTATTCGTTTCAGACGTCGGACTCAATTCACTCATCTGGTTCGGCACGACTGTGGAACGCCTGTCTGAACCAAGCATGAGGCGTTCTGACAAAATGAGACGAAACTGGGCACAAGGCATAGTGGAGAAAATCGCAAAATAATGAAAAAATGGGAGATTTTTGTTAATTTTGAGATATATTGATATTTAGAATCTTTGGTATGCCTACTAACTATAATTTGGACAGAAATAGTATGGAAGTACATACATAGTGTAAAAAGTGTTTTTAAGAAAAGACTTAACATTTTTCCATATCGCATACGTACAAAACTCGAAACTTCAAAGGCTTTTGCGACATGTTGATAAAGACAAACTTTAAACAGCCATAACTTGTTAACAGAATGTCCGGTGGAAGTGCAACAAACAGCATTAAAAGGGGAATTATATCCTCGTTTCCTATACATCAGAACACTAATTTCAACATCTGCCCAGTTCCGTCTCATTTTGCCAGAACCCTTTACATTACAGAAAAAAAGACAAACGAAGGTTTCTTTGTCAACATTTGTCCTCGGTCGCTCAGCAAGCGTTAAGTGAATCTGGTTAGGTGAATCTGGTTAGGTTACAGTCCAGGAATATTCAATAAAAGAAACACAAAGGGCTCTATATCCTCGGTCGTTATGTTGTTCACAACTGCATGTACCGGTACATGTACATATAAGAAAACATAATTTGTCTCATTTTTGATAGAAACACGGCCACAGATGTAGCCCGTCGATCCTAATTAGAGCAGACCTTCAGCGCAGTTGCAGGCCGGAAGGAAAAAAAGCTTCTTGCCGAGCGGTCGAACGTGCCTGCTCAATATTTCCAATGATTACGTTTAGTTGCTAATTACTAGGTCGGCTCCAGTATCTCATTCCCAGATCTGGCCGAGTCGGTTTGACTTCTTAATTTGACGAAAGCGTGATTTCGTCTTCTTCAGTAGAAAATTAACAGTGCCCTAGAATAGCCAGCATATTATCTGCTATCATGAGCTATCACGAACATGAACAGTTGTTTAACTTTATGTAATTTTAAGCAAGTGGAAAAATAATTATTTTAAAAAAATCAGCAGAACCAAACCTTCATGTAGTATGTAAAGTCTCACAAGGCCGGAAGCAGAAGTACAGGGGCCAATTATATGGTGCTGCTAAGCACAACAATTTGCTTAGCATGAAAATTCTAGCAGCTCCATGAAATTGGCACCTGGCTATAAAGCCCTAACCTGGCTAAGCCCAACCCGGCTAAGCCAAACCCGGCTAAACCCAACCATGACCCAACCCAACCATGGCCCAACCCAGATACATGTAAGCCCAAAACCAGCTAAAGACAAACAAACCAAACACAAAACTAACTTAACATTCATGCAAGCTGTACATGTACATACATGTACATGTACAATGCTGTACCAAAGCCAAACCAAAACCTTGACCCTGCCAAAACCAAACTTAGCCGAGCCCACCTTAGCCGAGCCCACCTCACCTTAGCCCAGCCCACCTTAGCCCAGCCCACCTTAGCCCAGCCCACCCCTTAGTCCAGCCCAGTCCAGCCCAGCCCAGCCCACCCCACCCCAGCCCACCTCAGCCCAGCCCATTTTAGCCCACAATTTGTTAAGTACATGTATCAGCACTTGAAATCACATAAATTAGGTGAATATTGAAAAGGAAAAGACTTCCCTAGGGCATTTACAATTTTGGGTTTCTTTAAAAGCAATTAAACCCCTGTGCCTTGAAATACCTGCAGCCAGTCCTACTTGCAGTAAACATTTGAGCTACCAGTATTCACACAATATTTAATATCTTGGTCCCAGAGACCTACCCACTGTACATGTAGACACAACACCGGTAAAATCTACATGTACATGTTGCACCTGTGGACTGCATTTAGGAAAAGGAAACACACCCATCAATAGTTTCCCCCTGTAGTAACCTATCACAAGGATTTGTCGCTTGATATCACAAAATAGTATCTGGTTTCCATGGCTACATGTGTAAGTGTAATCTGGCACGATTGTGACACCATTGTCTGGTTGCAATCTCTACAACAACAACGACGACGACGACGACGACGACGCATGCTGTGAACATGCAGGTCTGGACGCCAAAGCCCTAGGACTTTGAAAACATCTGTGGCAATTTGCACTTAATAATAATAATAATAATAATAGCAGGTTCTTATATAGCGCATTTCAGATCCACTGGATCTCTCAATGCGCTTAACAGTCATTATTACCCCTGGTCACTGGGCCATTTTCAATCCTTAAACCATCTCAGCTCCCTGGGGAGTATACAGCCTGTGCTGCAATATATGCGCTACTAGGCTAAATCAATCACAATAACCACCTCTGCCCTCACAGGTACCCATTTTACCCCTGGGTGGAGAGAAGCAATTATAGTTAAGTGTCTTGCTCAGGGACACAAGTGTCACGACCGGGACTCGAACCCACACTCTGCTGAACAGAAACACCAGAGCTTGAGTTCGGTGTTCTTATCCACTCGGCCACTTAGTGTCACAAATGCAATTTAAAGGTTGGTAATTGCTTGAATTATCATGAATGGGTAGATTAGGGGGGTTGAATTTCATAGTAAATATCGTTTAACTGACTTTTCCGAAGTTTTAGTCATGGATGCCGAGAAAAGCACGAAAAACAGCGTTTGTTTTCAACCGGGGTCGAGCCGTTATTCTTATGTTATCTTTCTTTTTTCGCGAATTTTTCTTTATAAAATTCTTTTTTTTTAAATAATTATAGGATATCTAGCGTAATCCTTTTGCTGAATGTCTAGACTCATTATTTACTTTCAATTGAGTAAGATATTTCTCAATAATTCGGTAGTAAATATTTTCGATATCTGCAAATGGTGTATCCTACCTTTAAGTGAGCATTATGTGCTGAACAATCACTATCATGAACTGAGTCTGCTTATTCCACTAGTAGACCTATTCAGAAGCAGGGAATTTTGGCAGATTTCCAGGAAAGATCTATGGTCTCCGTCTCGTGTAAGCCATTAAGTCTAGTCAGCTACCGTACATACATCCATGTAGGCCATATTACGGTCTCCGCAAACAAACTTACACGTGAATCATACTAAAAGGGCAGTGTGTTAAAGGTAGGATACACCATTCGCAGATATCGAAAATATTTACTACCAAATTATTAGGACATTTCTTACTCATTTGAAAATAAATAATGATTGTAGGCATCCAGCAAAATGATTGCACTAGATATCCTGTAATTATTCTGCAAAATACAATTTTATAAAGAAAAATTTGCGATCGCCGTGCAGATAACATAAGAATAACTGCTCGACGCCGGTTAAAAACAAATGCTGTTTTTCGTGTTTTTCTCGGCATCCATGATTATGACAGGTCAGTTAAACGATATTTACTATAAAATACAACCCCCCCAAAAAAATATAAAAAATCCACCTATTCATGATAATTCAAGCAATTACTAATGGTGTATCCTACCTTTAAAGGTTTATATAGAATACACCATTTGCAGATATCGAAAATATTTACTACCGAATTATTAACTTACTTATTTGAAAGTATATGATTGTAGGCATCCGGCCAAATTATTGCGCTAGATCTCTTGTAATTATTCCGAAAAATATAATTTCATAAAACCGGACGGCGATCGCGAAAAAACTTATAATAACATAAGAATAACTGTTCGACGCCGGTTGAAAACAAATGCTGTTTTTTGTGTTTTCCTTGGCATTTATGATTGTAAAACTTTGGAAAGGTCAGTTAAATGATATTTACTATAAAATACAACCCCCCCAAATCCACCTATTCATGATAATTCAAGCAATTACCAATGATGTATCCTACCTTTAATGTTACTAAATGTCAGTGTGTCACGTCCAAAATAGGATCTGTACTCTTCATGGCTATGCAGTATGCAGACATGTTCGTGTATGAGTAATCCAATATTAAATTCTGTAGTCTAAATGTTAATCCTCCACAAATAATCTTGTTTGTCACTGGCAGCATTTATCCATAATTTTAACCAGTTCGCATCATATTTCAAAACGAATTATGGATAAACACATCGCGAGCAAGCGCAGACAAATCTGTCAGCAACCAGCTTGCAGCGAGCGAGGCCGGGAATATCAGGGTGTGCTACCCACAGATGCTGACCCGAACCCATCTCGAATCGAAGTTCGTGAAAAACAATGCCACATCTGGGCCTGGTCGAAGCTACAATTTTAGGTTAAAAACAAAAATGAAATGGCGGCCATTTAAAGAGCTTCTACATGTAAATGATGTAAAACTTGGCTTTGAAGGTGCCTCACCTTTTGGAGATACCGGTACAAGCCTTTAAAGTTCAGAGTTCATGCTATTCGTCAAGCGTTCATTGACCAGTATCTCAAAGGTCAAACTACAAATAAGTTCAGTTCTGTTAGTCTCTCATAAATAAGTCAATCATACCAGCAAACACCAAATATTGTTTCAGTCCATGAGGGTCTAATAAAAATAGTGTACGAATTTACACAGGATGACCCTAAGAAATGTCAACAGAAATGTTAAAAGACCTCTGCTAGAAGGCACACTCGACCCGATTTCAGTTGTTTGCAGAAATTCTAAAATTATGCAAATGGTTGTATTAGGCCTGAAAGCAACAAATTAGGGGGATAAGGAGTTTCTAGTTTTATTTGACTTTTTACTTTTTTTATTGCCAATAACACCGTCATGTAATTGAAGGAAGGGGGAACCAAGTACAGTACTTACTTTAGGCCAAACTGTCAGCAGCTGCACACGATCAAAATATTGACAATAACTATCAGTTATTAGACTAAACTGGATCACACAGATGTAGTTAGCCAAGTCCACAGGGGCAAGACTACATTGTACCTCCCCCCACCTCCTCTGTTCCATCCACCCCCATGAGTTGCTTGACTGAGGCAGTCAGTTTTAAGGACCAATCTGTCAGCGGCGCTCAGGATAACCCCCTCCGGCAGCCCGCTGCTTGGCGTCATCCTACTGCAAAACACTTCAAGTTTCTCGCCGTCCGTTATCCCCACTGATCTCCAAGAAAAACAGCTTCCGAAGGACAGCCGCGCAGCTTTGTTTGCTAACTTTTTTTGCCAAAGCGTACCTTCCTTGACTTGAGAAGGTCGAACCCAACACAAAATAAAGGGAGAAGAGATAAATATGAAATAATGGAATGGATTTCCTCTTAAATAAGAAGATAACGTAAGATGTTTAGAAAGTTTAGCTTTCAGGAGGAAACAAATTTGGTGAGTTAGTTGGCATATTATATGTAGACACAGTGGGCTCCTCAAAAAAAAAATATGTACACTGCTTTTTAAAAGGTAGGATACACCATTTGCAGATATGGAAACATTTTACTACCGATTTATTAGGAAATATCTTACTTTTTTGAAAGTAAATAAAAAATTTGAAAGTAAATAATGAATGTACATGTAGGTATCCAGCAAAAGGGTTGAGCTAGATATCCTGTAATTGTTCAGAGAAATGTAATTTTATATAAAAAAAAAAATCCCGATCACCAGACGGCGATCGCTAAAAAACAATTAAATAAATAAGAACCAATTTTCAGAATCAAACAACTTGGCCCTCTGTTTCTTAATATAAAATAAAAATAAGACCCCCCCCCACACCCCAAAAAACGTGGTTGGATCCATCACTAGAGGGGACACAATGGGGTACATTTATCCGTTAGGATTTTCTGATAGAAGTGTTCATCTTAATCTTTCAGAGCTACAGATACGTTACAAACTGTAAATCTACAGGCTTTTTTCCCTTTACTTTCCAGCAATTTAATTATTGGGACTATTGCCAAACTGCAGAATGCGCTGCACGGAGTGTCTAACGCGAGCACTCGGGCGTTATCCTGCGTTTTACTCATCGATCAGAGGAAGAGCATTCAAGACTAGATCTGAAGCTCGATTAATAACGATTCGGTTGGATCTGTGTACACACACTCGGCGTTTCCTCAAAGACCGTCTGAAACTTCGTGGAAAAGGGAGAAGGAGGCAGGAACAGGGCAAGGAACATGTAAACATGTTAAATTATGCAGTTTTTAAGAAGAAAGAAAAAAGAAATAATTAAACGTATATATTCTACACTATTAGGCACGAAAATGTGAACATTTTTTTGATGGAACAAAAAAATGTTAAAAGCTGTATGTACCGTACAATAGGTCCTATTTTCGTGCTTTTAAACAAAAAGTGATAATGGGCCCATTGTTTACTTTTAATGTTTTTCGTTCCAACATTTGGTTTTCACGTCTTTGGTGAATTCTGTCGTTTTGGACATGGTAGACGAATGTGTTATCTAATGAATAGCAATCAATTCCAGACAAAAACTAAAGCAAGCATTATTTTGTTTATTTATTAAATTACGAAAAATAACATGAAATCTTATAGCAGGGTCAGATCGAGGCCAGAAAACATTTTTTTAAAACATTGTGGGTTTTTTTCCCTTGTTTTTTTTACACACAATGTACATCAATTAGCATTTTTGTATCACTGTGGAGACATGGCTTTGTTCTCGCTCGTGTACAAAATGGTTAGAAAGCCGAGCACGTTTTTCAAAATGCTCCAATTTTAACCACAATTATTTTCCTAGGTTGAAATTTCGACCCAATATACCCTATAGTATTCCCATACCCAAACCCTAACCCTAACCCACATCCTAACCCTAGTTTTTGAGTAATTTAAGTGAAATCCAAAAATCGTGAAATTCCTAGTGGAGACCTATTCATCTATAGAAATTACCCTTTGGAGACCTTTTCACTCCCATTGTCCCCATTGTGTTCACGTCTCCAGACTCCAGAGGGTACCGTATTTCGCACTACGTGTACAATTATTTTAGTTGTACATACAACTATTATGTAGTTGCCGAGTTTTTCAAGAGGGGTTTGATGATAGCGTAGCGAGCCCGGAGGACAACAACAAATACTGGGTGTACATTTAACAGGTCAACATTTTTATGGTTTAGATATTGAAATGATAGCTACATGTACATGTACGGTATGTATTTTTTACAACCACGTGCTAGACACACACATATATATACTGGTATGTACACAAGTAATGCCTCTACAAGCAGCGACTGGGTCTTAAATTTACTATGTGCTTTGATATTTGTTTTGTCCAAATAACTCAAAAACACTACGTTGGGAAAAAATGTTCTCATTTTTATTTATTTTCTCTAAAATAACCTTACGCTCGGTTCAGACAGGCGTTCCACAGTCGTGCCGAACCAAATTGAAATCAAGTTGCTCCCGAGTCGCTCTAACAACTCCAGCAGTCGATAGTTCGCCGTCTGGCGCGCCTTGTCGCCCTTATTCGTTTCAGACGTCGGACTCAATTTACTCATTTGGTTCGGCGCGACTGTGGAACGCCTGTCTGAACCGAGCATTATTTGGTGTCAGCCTAAGGTGCACGTACACCACAATCTAGACATGCCGGTTTATGTACATTTTGTACATCATGTGTACTTTATATTTATACGGAATTGCCCAATAAGCAGGCCTATCAAAAAATTGCATGCACTGGTACACCATGATTGTATGACTTAAAAGCCTCCCACCGAGCTAGAAATGTTCACAAATCACTTCCCTGCAAGCGTCCTTTCTTCCTCCAGCATGCACAAGTAGGGTAACCACAGAAATGACATACATGTACCGTACACTGTACGTGCACACTGGAACTGGAAGCCACACTGCATACTTGCAAATGACTCTAGAGATGGGTGGGTGGATATAGTAATGTTTGGATCGAGGCCTGTTGAATCTAGTGCACGAGTATAATGAAACGTACTGTTACATGACTGACCAAGTTTTTGTGGACCAACTGACCAAACATTGTTTACATTATTCAGATAATTACCTTTGAAGGGATCGTATACGTTTGGTAATTGGAACCCACTGTTTGTTTTAATCCTAAATAGTTATAGTACACAGTGTACCATAAAACTAACCTGTAAAAATTTACTTTCAAAAGGTGGTAGCGATTTTGAGATATTGCTGAAAATATGGAGCGGTTATGTCCACGCAGGAAGAATAATCTGCATTGGAATACACAATCTGAGAACTGTCACTGTAGTAACGTTTCTCAGATTCAAATTTTTTGGGATAAAAAGAGATATTTTTTTCCATAACCGCAGTACTTCGAGCGAACAGTTTCTAAAAATGCATTATACTATCCAAGGCTGCTGTACTTCTTACCAATTAAGTTTTTATTGTCATTCATTTTTTTGAGTAATTTCCAAACGTATACAATCCCTTTAATAATAACCAATTTATCCCTGTAGAAGATCTTGTTAACCAGTTTGCGCCGGATGTCTGTCAGCAGCGAGCAAGGTCGGAAATGCTTGGGTGTGCTTCGCGGTACCATCGGCTTGAACCCGCCTCGGATCGAGTTTCGTTAAAAATAATCCCGCGCCTCGGCTTGGTGATGTTAAAATAATCCCGGCGCAAACTGGTTAAGATCAAAATATCTTAACCTATTTGATTTGTACTGTATTTCAGGTCATTCCAGCCAGTAAGCAGTTTGCAGCAGTTTTATTCTTATTCAAAAAAAAAAATTACATTCAGAACACACACGTGTATATAGTGACATACAGTGTATGCTCTGAAAGCTTTTATGATTTATCTTTATAATTATCTATCAACCGATTCCCACAGTGCTACAGTACCGGTACATGGACTGCATTTTTTGTTCAGACCAGTGTGTAAATCTTCCCCTATGCATGTGTGCACTTACTGGTACAGTACAAATATTATAAAAGGAGAAATGCTGATGTGAACTTTGTTTAATGTGGGACAGGTTACATCTTGATATCTACATGTACATGTAGATCCACAGGGTCATTCCGTGTACAAAACATGTACATATGTACACGTGTACCAGTACATGTACAATGTAGGTTGGGGCACAAAGTGTGACATTTTGTACATTTGTACATGTGACCTGTCACCACAATATGAGAGTAAAGTCGCACGATGTGATTCGGAAATATGGCCATCCAAAGTCAAAATATGAAGGGGTGGTCAATTTTGAGATTTTGCGTAATTTTGAAAGCCTAAATCCTCCTCTTCATATTCCCATTTTCTGGGTGCGATCAGACGATCGAAAACCTCATACATAAACGCAATTTTGCATAGTGTTTGCGTAGTTAGTGTTTGGATTAAAGTCCATTAGTGGTCTAATTAACACGGTACTTATATATCCCACATTTTAGAAATTTGAATACTTTGTTGTTTATAGAATAGTTCGTCTGTGTAGAAGTTTCTAGAAGAAATAATGATTAGAACATGGCCATTGCAGTGCTCAACCGAACCTTACTTGTCCTGTTTTGCAATCTTTTGCTTAAAAGATGTTTATTAAGTAAGTTTTCTCACAAACACATTTTGTGAAACCCATGACTTTCTGGAGTGCTTTAAAATGTATTTATCGCAAAACCCCTAAGTGTTATATTGGAAAGCTCTCTTTCTCAAGAATTTAAAAATACCAATATCTCAATTTTCAATCTTCTTGACTTTACTCTCTTATTGTGGTGACAAGTCCCATATATCCTTATATTTGTCTTGAATGTTGAAAGTTCGAACATTAGTTTTAATAAAAATATTAGGACTGTATTTTTGTTGTGTTACCACAAGATTTATTGTACCATTACAAACCTCTGCATACTGTACCACAAAGTAGAACAATATATGAAAGGTATACTGTAGATAAATTAACAAGGTTTTTATGTTGGGAACAAAATGTCACACTAGGAAAGGACATGATGTAATTTTGCATTCAAAACCAGCCTTACGGACCTGAGCAGGATGTGATTTCAACAAAAGATTTTCAAAATCACATCCAAATGCTCTACAATCGGCTGACAGCGTACTGGATCTGTTTTTCGTCAGAACTTTCCAGAAGCTCACTTAAATTGTCGTCTGTTACCAGCACAAAACCCGCATGCATGTTTGTTCTTGTTGGTGTAGTACCAGTACGTATCGGCGTACCCCTACCGTACATGGCGTAGCGTGCAGTATGATCAACGTGTGTTGCTATACCCGGTAGCTCCGCGATCGATAACGAGGCGAAACGAGGACGAAACAAAAATGCACGGTGTATGATGCAATCATGCAATGGAATATTTGTCAATGAAATGGGGCAAATGATTCAATGTCATGTGGCTAAATTTCACCAATCAAATGACAAGGATCCGGTAAGGTGTTACACATGTGTAACCTGTTCCAACAAAACCCGGACAAAAAAAGTTGCACAATGTGTTTTAATACACAATGTACTTGTGAAGTTATTCCAGGGTGAATTTTTACCATTTTAAGGTTTTCAATTTTTGTGAATCACAATCTATTAATCTACAATCTCCCCAATTTTGAGCATTTATCCGTCACCCAGAAGTGTTTTTTTGTAATATATGTGACCGGCTTTACAAAAAGGTGTCTTAAGTCGCGCTATGCTCTATCATGTAATGGCCCGCTCAACCTTGAGAGGGTAAACATTTCATCAAAATGTGATTTTTATTTGTTGTCATGAATGAAATCTTTAATACAGTTTCAGGTTTCATTCAAAGAAATGTTGATTTTGATAAATAAAGTGGAAAAAACAACCATTTTGTGTACATGGTTCTGTTGTAGTACAGCAAAGCCGGCTATTTCAAAGGCTGTTTTTCTCAGTTGTGTAATTTGAACTCCGAAAAAGTAATCAATATGTAAACACGTCGTGTCTCCAAAATAGGAGGGGCTACGGAGTACGGATCTATATTATATACTAAATGAAAGTTACGTTGTGGGCTTTCTTACCATGTATATAACTCAATTTCATTTTTTTGCGACATAAGACACCTTTTTGTAGAGCCGGTCACATATTTTGTTAAACAATCGTGTATAGAAATAATACGCTTTTCTGAACTTCAAAATGTTTATCTCATAATTAGGTTGTCAGGGTTTAATCAATAAATCCTTCCCCCAGGGGAGATAGGGTGGGGGTACATATGTAAACGATACATCATTTTAAAGCTGAGAACCTAGAGAATTGAGAAAAAAAAGGAATCTCTAAAAAAAAAATTGTCAACTTTGTCCGGGTTTCGATGGAGCACGTCACTTATTATATCAAACATTTGCATGCAACAGTGAAGACAGAATAAAGTCTGTGCACACACAAATTGCCACACAAATTAATGAACCTCTACGGTTTCTTTATACAGCTGACTCGGCCAATGAGCACGGCGAGCAGACCAGCAAGCACAGTTAACAGAGCAGCGTCCACAGTACTGTTGCATGTCCGGCCTTTTTGTTGACTCTATAAATCTAATAATTCTCTCGCTCAAAGGAAATGAAGCAGAGCAAAAAATGTCTTTGTTGTGATGTTTACACACGATGCACAATTCATTGTGGCAGGAGGAGTGCATGGTAGAATGAAAAAGAGCGAACGGTTTTGCTGCACCGAACAAATGATGTTCACGCCTAACTAATTGTGCTGCGATCTGGGGCAACCTTTCACACCACGGTGAAATTGTTGGTTTTCATTAATTTTAGTGGCGCAGATCGATGCGCTTGCATACAATTTAACAAGTCATGGTACACTACCCAGAATGCCGTAAGTTTCTTTAAAAGGATCGTATACGTTTGGTAATGGGAACCCACTGTTTGTTTCAATCCTATATAGTTATAGATATATATACCATATAACCTGTAAAAATTTCATTTCAAAAGGTTGTAGCGATTTTAAGATATTGCCGAAAATCTGGAGCAGTTACGGGTATGTCCACGTAGGAAGAATAATCTGCATTGGAATACACAATCTGAGAAACGTCACTGCAGTATAACGCTTCTCAGATTCAGATTTTTGGAAATAAAAAGTGATATCTTTTTTTCATAACCGCAGTACATCGAAGTGAAAAGTTATTAAAAATGCATTATACTATACAAAGCTGCTGTACTTCTTACCAAGTAAGGTTTTATTGCCATTAATTTTGGGAGTAATTAAACCAAATGTATACGATCCCTTTAAACACATGTCTTGTGCCTTGTTTTTAATTGCATGAACTGAAATTGTATAATTTGGTCTCTTTGTACGATGTCAGTTTGTATAATTGGGAACCTGGCTGAATGCTGGAATTAAAACCCACAGATGAAGTCTGAAGTGCAGTCAACAAAAACAAAGACAGCATACACATGCAACAGGTGTATCTAATCTTTAGGAGTTTTCTCCTGGTTGTGGTTGTCATGTCAACAGTCAGTCTAGCACACAGCTGGTTGAACAGTACAATTCATGCATGCAGTTAGCACAGGAAAGAGATATTGTGTTTTTATACGATGTACACAAAAGTACGTGTAGGCCTATGCTCTATAAACTGCATTGCAAGTAACTTTGCAAAACAAAACCAGAATGCAGTAATGTAAAGTACACTGTAGGCCTACACTGTACAATAGCATCCAGCAATTTCGTTGAAAAAAAATTGAATATTTTCTCTCTAGCAAAAATTGAATTGTATTGATCCTTTCTACACCTTACATGTATCGCGTACACGTGCAGAAGACAATTTCAAGTAGTACACTTTTTAGAATACACTTATGAATGAGAAGTGATAAAATTTAAGAATTCACACACAAATGTCAACAACACAAAATTAATTAACAGGCTTCTGGCAATTTCCTCCTGAATATGGATCAACTTCAACACTTAACTGGTTTGTTTTTTAGCAAACCTTAATAATAAAAGTACATGTAGTGCACATGTTTGTGTTTTATGTACAGTTTTAACACTAACCCTCCCAAATCCTCCTTGCAAATTGCAAGATTTTGCAGGATTGAGGTTCCTTTAAAAGTTGATGCATCGGAGGAATTTGCAGGATTGAGGGTGTTTTTTTGCCAGAGGGTTTTTGCCACTAGTGGAAGATAATGCAGGATCCAGGTCATAAGGCCTAAAGCAATGGTCAATGATTTTGCAGGATTAAGGATACTTGTGTGTACATGTACATGTACATCCAAATGAGGATTTTGGAGGATTGAGGTTATTTGTTACTTAGTACTTTTACACTGCTCATGCTCTATGCACATTCTCCATCTGTCAAGATGTACCGGTACATGTCAAGAATAGGAAACGTTTGCATACCAAGGGTGCGTGTACCAGTATGTGTGCAGACCCTTGTTGTAATACTAGGAAACTTAATAGCAGCTATTTAATTTGCTCCATGTTTAGCAGCTTTATAGCTCAATGGTAAACCCACTGCAGGATTGTTCAGGATTCAGGCAGTGATCACCAGTGATAAATATTGGAGGATTAATTGCAGGATTCAAGTTACACAGAGTTTTAACACTTTGGAATAGCAGGATTTTGCAAGATTCAGTGTATGAAAAACAGAATAGAGAATTAGGGTCAATACAATTTTAAGAAAATGTTCCCGTCACACTACATTGTACACTGTACAGTTGTAGTAAGGTATTCCATACACACACAGTCCCAACATACAGTACATATGTACGGTACATGGGATGTACGTCATCAGAGTACGCATGACAAATTCCGCTCTGATCAATGTAAAAATCAATGTGCTGTAGATCAGGTTGCCCAGCGTTTATTTTTCATTTATAATTTTTTTTATGATTGTACACGTATGACACGTACAGTACATTCGGAGGTAAATTGGCAGACTACATGTACCGTACATGTACCTATAGTGTATTGTCTCTGGAAAAAGTGGCGATCAATTTGTTTTATAAGCATATACTGGTATACATGTACATGTCTGGGTAAGATCATCAATTCTTTTGGTACATCGTTATGGGGACAACCCATAGGGTTTGTGTGTAAACTGAAATCTCTCTAATCTCAAACTCAAAACACTCTAAAATTCTAAAATTTTCAGGATCACCCTAATTTGTCCTCTTCTACATTTTCTTTCATTATACCCTAACCCGATTTTACCTTGTTCTACCTTTACTGAACACCCAACGCGCTATGGGGACTCGAAAATGTCCCCACTACTCGGTCTATCTTTTCCAAACAAAAGAGCCTGTCCCCCTAACGCGGTGAGTGCTAGTACATTAACCCTAACCCTCCTCAATCATTCATTATCTCTTAGGCGGTTTTTGAAGATTTTGGAGGATTAGGCTGAATAGCCAACAAGTGTGGGTTGATTTTGAATGAGGATACATTGCATCATAATCTTGTGGGTTGTACCCAGCATTGTTCATGTTCAGTCCGTCAGATTCTTACTCTTTCTGTATGGCATCGTATGTATACACAAATATGTGACCCAATCTTTCTAAATGAGTCTAATAAGGACAAGTTTTCAGTTATTGGTTTTTCACAGGCAGTAGAAAGCACATCATTTGCTCTTTTATTTTGGTATTTCTTTATACAGGCATCTAATAATGTTATTTGGGGTGAAAGGGTTGACTGTTTCCATTGAATTCTATTATGTGGCGACTTCCTGACTCATTTTTCTGGGTTGAGTCACATATGCCTGATCATTTTGACTGGCACACATTAAACTTAATCCGGGCAATATGTACGTACATATCATGTACACGTATTTTAATATTTGTGCAAGGCAAAATAGGCTAGCAGCGAGTATGGGAATGTGGATAGTACATGTACTGTACTGTACATTGTAAATGTATGTACACACCAGCAGGTTTCAAATATCCAGGACTATCGTTTGTACCAGTATCTTTGCAGTATCTTTACACTGATTGATTCCAGTGATTTGATTTCTGTGATTAAATCATCAGATGGCGATTTAGAAAGCAAATTATACTGGCAGTCTACTTACTTCTTTTTTTTCAGAACAATGCCGACTTCAAATTTTCATGTTCAGGAAATATACAACATGTATGTCCTCCGTCCTCCAAAATCAATATGATTTTGCACACACCCTAGGGAGTTAGTGTTAATACCATCCCCCTACAGTTTGACAGCACAAATACAAACTGTATGAACAAATGCCCTGAGTCCAGCCTTTAGCATGTTGTTCTATGGGGAGCATAATTCTGCCCACAGTTTCAATGTAGTCAACTCTATACAAGACACAGTCTGTGCATACTGTATTTGTGCTGCTGAACAACGGACCCCAATAGTGACTTCTGCATCAGAGGGTTGATCAATCTTAACTGCATTCTTTTCCAATTCACTACCAATTAAAACATGAAAAATATTTGTTCCTGAACGTTAAAAAGGTACGAAACACCATTGGTAATTGCTTGAATTATCATGAATCAGTGGATTTTTTTTGGGGGGGTTGTATTTTATATTAAATATCGTCTAACTGGCCTGTCCAAAGTTTTACATTCATGGATGCTGAGAAAAACACAAAAAAACAGTGTTCGTTTTCAACTGGCGTCAGGCAGTGGTTCTTATGTTGTGCTTGGTTTTTTCGCGTCCGGTTCAAAGCGAACAAAGAAATCGGCAAGGTGGGACTGGAACCTGCGACCTTCAGAATACCAAACCGGCGCTCTACCAACTGCCCTAGGTTGGCAGTCTCCCAAATTGTCAGTATCTTCGTCCGAGGGCGCTAGTCAGAAGTCATAAACACCAGAATGCCGTGTGGCCAGAGATCACGACCGATTTTACAATACAACCTGGAAGGCGAAATGGGGTTATTTGTTTTTTCTAACACTGACTTAGGAGCCGTCCAAAGTTTTCAACATTTTAATGGTCGTACAAAGCGTACGACAGGGGGGAGGGGGGTCGGAGGCCGCGTACGACTTTATATTGTGAATAAAATGTTGATTTTGTACCGTACAAAAGATAATTATATAATTGGTTTTGTTTCTCGAAAGAATTTCCAACGTTAAAATCAGAAGCGATACAAAGTCCGCTGTTCAAAAATGATTGCTTCGGCAGGTTATACCGGTACCTTGTTAACAGCTATTGTGCAACTCCGAGAAAAAATCTGATGCGTCCCTGGCTAGCTATACGTAGCTTGCGAGGATGAGATTTTTTTGACGCCGCCCGCCCTACACGCCGCGGCGACCGAGTTGGCAATGATTTCGTATAGCGCAACGTTAACCATGCGGTGTACATACACACATACATGTATGTATTGATGCCCTAGCCCTGAATAAGCGCGCAAATGTGCCAAGCGTGAATGAATAACCTTTGACATGACTGTACTGCGACTCGTTCCCACAGCTGTGCATGGACATCGTGCACGCAAAGCCCCACCGCACTCTACCGGTGTTTGGACTAAATGTTGAAAAGTACTACGGTACTTTGGGGGGAGAAGTAGTACGCTCTGTACGACCTTAAAAATGTTGACAACTTTGGACGGCCCCTTACTTGAAAAGTACTCGACTACAACACTGGAAAGAATACGGCCTAAAAAGTCCTCTTCAGAAGAGCGCTAGTCTGTATATTGCCCAAACCTCCAGCTATATGTGACCCAGCACGAGTAAATGAGACACTTTGATGAGGCAAAAATGAAAATTGAGATTTTGATTTCATCATTTAAAGCTTGTTTACAATGTAGCTTTAAATAATGAAATCAAAATCTCATTTACTCCTGCTGAGTCACATATTTGGGGACAGTGGTTCAGAGATCTTCATTTGAAATTACGAGGGAATCGGAGGGAATGACTTGCATACTTACAGTTCAATGACGAGGTACATGTGCGTTTTGTTTTCAAATATCTCGTACAGCTTCACGATGTTTGAATGCCGAATCCTGCAGAAACAAGACAAAGAAACTGTTTGCAATTGAGGGTAAAAATCACTGGGACAAATCTTCATATTTACCCAAATTTAACACTCCAGTACAGATCTGATGAGTCACAGGTCTGAGTCGTCAATATCGCGTATAGTATGTATGTGCAATCCTTTGTCACATACAATGTACACAAATGTACATCCATTCAAACATGAGTGCACATTTTACACTAAAGCAAAACCATTGTAAAACTATCAGAACCTATGGCCCATTGCTCACAATGCAAATTAAAATTTCCAATGGTACAAATTTGACTCCCAAAATGGTGCACATCAGGAAGCAATGAAATAAATTACATTTAGGCTTATCATTGCACTGCGACCATACCGGTACCTTGCAAAAATAGGTACAGAATCGGGTCACTCTATCGAGTTGGGATACATTTATGCATTGATGTACTGTACTGGTACATCTCAAAAAAGTATCATCACATTTGATTCAGTTATATTTGATTCAACTCAGGCTGGTCATAACACAGTTCCTGGTCAACTGTAACTGTAAAAAGTATGTGTACATCCTAGCTGTGTGTTCCCAATCAAACACAGTCCAACACCCACAACCAATGGCCAGTCATAACAGCCCTGATCTTGAACACAAAACAATGCATACACACGTACAGTATTAAGTCAATTAAACAGTTGGAGTTTGGCAGATTTAGTACATATGTTAGTACTGTTAGGCAATTACTGAACCTGTACATATGTGAGCTGTTGAAGTTTGTTAGGCTGGTGATGCTTTTTAGTAGGAGAGCCTAGGGAATTAGGGTTAATGCATTTCATTTGTTTAATGTTTTACTTGCTTGATGAAACAACTTTAATTGTTATACCACGGCAATAGATTGTGAATTTTTATTGGTCGAGAAGCGTTCACGTGACATGCCACAAAAACGCATGTATCCGAGTGTGCCGATGTATGAGCATGGTATGCGTGATGTACGCCGAGTACGCGTGGTACATGAGTTCATGTACCCCACGGGGTACATGAACTTTCTTTTTCCAGGCCACGAAATTTTTTTTTACACGCTAGCGCATAGCCTGGCCGGCCATTTCTGTGATAAATACCATGGAAGCGACTGATATTAGAGTCTAGCAACCTTTGACATGGCGCTGTGTTATATTAGCTGGTACTACGTAAATTGATGTATGTTCCTGTGCGATGTAAACAGGGAACAGTGAAGTTAGCACTTTCGGCAACGACTGACGACCGCCATTGTTGTTTACACCGGCTTTCGTTTATGCTGTTCGTCTGCTTTTTTTCTGTTCCAATTTTGCCTTATTTTCTCCGTAAGAATCTATTACCGTGGTATAACAAAACAATTGTTGCCTGCTGTGACATGGTCCATGGCGTTTTGTACACCCTCGGGGGCAAATGGCACCCTCGGCTTCGCCTCGGGTGCCATTTGCCCCCTCGGGTGTACAAAACGCCATGGACCATGTCACAGCAGGCAACAATTGTATAGTGTACATTGTGTGTATGTGTACACAAGCAATGGCTATTTAGCACACTGGACTTGAGACTAGTCTCACTATATTCTACATAGAGCAAGGAATCATGCGCTCCGTAACCAAATTTGATGTGACCCGTGCACCTGCCAATCAGAATTGACGTTAAAAACTGATAATTTCGATCAGAAATGAACAAGGCTGTTGATTGGTCAACTTGGCTGTGATGTTTTTATACCACGATGAGTTAACGAACAACCATTGGAAGGCCCCTGCTAATTGGTCAAAATTTTAAGGTCAAGACGAAGTCTTGTTTTGCAATCGTCGAATCTGCTCTCATTATTATGTGCCTATCACTTGCTTTCCTCCGCATCCTAGCACCCTAGCATCCTAGACATCTTTTGTTCAAAGGTCCACAATGAGAATGTAAGGTTATAGAGCAAAATCCGAATTGTTTTCAGTGCAAACCACTTTTTTTGTCCATCGAAATACAATGCAAGTCAGGATATTTTTTTTTTAACTTCCGTGAACAAACAAAAACTTGACAGAGTTTTGCACGTTCACCCTCACGGCGATTTGTCCCGATACATAAAAAGATAATTACATCATATCATTTATATCTGGGTCAAGTGGGTAAGACGGCAAGCATTCATCGTCATAAATGCCACACGCTTTCCCACTTGGCAGGCATTGACACATAATAAAATGTACCAGTCTAATGATGTTATCGCGTAATGTGGATTACCGAGACGTAAAGGGTACTTTGCTGTCACAGGCACGATAACAAATGCGATGGTATCACATACCGCGAGTGCGCAGTGTAACATTTTTTTCACATTAAATAAGTTTTCAGTTTGCATATTATACACATTGGAGACTTATATAGCGCAGATATCCGCCGTAAACGGCGCTCATGGCACTTTCGCGGCGCACTTTGCAGCCACTGCCAGGAACACCGGGGCAAACCCCACCTCTTACTCTTAGCGATGAGTGTTACTTTTTTTTTTACGTGCATTCACATCACACGGAACATGTAGTCGTGAACCACATAACGACCGAGGAATCGATATTGTGTTTTCCTTTGTTCCTTTACTATACCCTAACCCCATTACCTAGCGCTTGCCCCAACGATCGAGGACCGAATTCAGACAAGCAAACCGTCCTTCGAGGATCCTTTGTTCCCTTTGTTCTCTCTTGTGTTTCGATCCTCGATCGTAATACGATACAAGAACCTACAGCTTTACGTCCCATCCGAAGGACAAAGCAATAGTGGTTAAGTGCCTTGCTTAAGGACACACGTGTAAAAATCCGAAACTCGAATCCACACTCTGCTGATCAGAAACACCAGAGCTTGAGTCCGCGTGCTCTTAACCACTTGGCCATAACACGCCACTACATGTTGTACTTTTTTTCTTCACTTTTTTTAACCTATTTCTAATTTTTATTTTTATTTTGTTTACTTCCTGGTATGTACTTTAAAGGTAGTATACACCATTTGCAGATATCAAAAAAATTTATTACCGAATTATTAAGAAATATTTTACTCATTTGAAAGTAAATAATGATTGTAGGCATCCAGCAAAATGAGGGCCCTAGATATCCTGTAATTGTTCCAAAAAATTGAATTGTATAAACCAAAATTCATTCTCGCCGTCCGGCGAGCGCGAAAAAACAAAGATAACATAAGAATAACTGCTCGACGCCGGTGGAAAACAAACGCTGTTTTTCATGCTTTTCTCGGCATCCATGAATGTAAAAATTCGGACAGGTCAGTTAAACGATATTTACTATAAAATACAACCCCCCAAATCCACCCATTCCTGATAATTCAACAAATTACCAATGGTGTATACTACCTTTAACCCTTGCTCTTGTTTATTCTCTAACGCACTTCAACATGCACCCCCCAAAAAAACCTGTGTATAATCCTTCAGTGCACACAGCTGGAGTGTACCACTGCCATGCAGTGATCTGCCCTCATAAAGGGAGGGTTAAAAGAAGAACGAACACTAAAATTAAAACAATTGATGCTGGAAAAATATTTCCAAAGCTACCTCTTATTTTTAAATTTCTTTTATGTTACCATGGTTACTGTGGTGGTACATGGAACAATGAATTATCTGCACTGACCGCTGAAAAACGCAGTCATACATGTACTGTACATTTAGCAATTGGCAATTCAATTTGATGAAACTTATCTTCACATAAAAGACTAACAAAAGGCGAAGGCCAGCCATAGTACAGTATTGGAATATGCCAGGATGGGTCCAGTTTTATGCCAGGGATGTATGATGTAGGGTTAAAGGTATGATGTAGGGTTAAAGGTTCTATGCAGACCTTTCTGGAAGAATTGCTGTTTAATAATTTAAAGTATTAAGTTCAGGGGTGATAAAATGGTATAAAATGACATTAATTGGGGTCAATCAGCGTAAATGTAATAGGCCCCCTCATTAACACGTTTAAACACTGACAACGCATAGCAACTTTTACATGGTAATAAGCTACCATTCTAGGGGCAGGGGCTGTTTCCCCAAAACACTCTTCTTCTTTTTCATATAATTTATTACTCTTAACCAGTTCGCGCCGGATGACGAATATAAACGCAAAAATTTTCCCAAATTCAAAACGGATGACGAATAAATACGCCAAGTTCAAGTTCGTAAATGTATGTCAGCAGCGTGCAAGGCCGGAAATGCGTGGGTGTGCTACCCAGCACTATCGGCCTGAACACGCTTCGGATCGAGTTTCGTTAAAAATAATCCCGCCCGTCGGCTCGGCGATGTTAAAATAATCCCGGCGCGAACTGGTTAAAAACAAAAACTTTGATATACTGGAAATCACTCAATTAAATATAATCTTTCATATCTTAACCAGTTCGCGCAAGATGACGTATATAAACGCAAAGTTTTCCCCAAATTCAAAATGGATTCGACGCATAAACACGCCAAGTTCAAGTTCGGAAATGTCTGTCAGCAGACAAGGCCGGAAATGCGTGGGTGTGCTTCCCAGCACTATCCCAGCACTATCCCAGCACGGCCTGAACCCGCTTTCGGATCGAGTTTCGTTAAAACTAATCCCGCCCCTCGGCTTGGTGATGTTAAAATAATCCCGGCGCAAACTTGTTAAACTAATGAAAATTACATTACATGGGCCCTATTAAACTGCCAATTTAGTATTTTAAACGTCTGAGGACTAGTCTGGGGGGTTTAGTCCATGCACTAAGTCGGACAAAGCGAGTGAAATGGATGGAGCAGATTTCTTACTTCTTCAAGACTGAAACTTCGTTTTCCAGTGTGTCCTCCTTCCCTTTGAGTGCTCTTCTGTCGATGCATTTTATTGCTACTGATTCTCCTGTGATCTTGTCTTCTGCCATCACTACTTCCGAGAAAGCACCCCTGAAAAAAAAAATGGAAGAAAGAAAAACTTATTATGAAATCATTACGTCTGGCATGCTGTCATTTTGAAGAAAATAATTTTTAAAATATCATTTTTAAATTTGGTCTCAGAGACGCACTTTCTGACATTTCGGAAGATAGTGCGCGCTAGCGTTTGAACGACGTGTGGCGCACGCATTGGTGCTGCTATTGGTCTGTTCAGTGCGTGACCTGCGAGTACAAGTACATGTACATGTATCTGCAATCTGCTAGCTGAGGACGTATCCATACACGCACAGTTTTAAACAGATTCAAAACGGATGACGCATAAACACGCAACGAACAAGGCCAAAAATGTCTGTCAGCAGCGAGCAAGGCCGGATATGCATGGGTGTGCTTCCCATAAAATCGACTTGAACCCGCCTTGGATAGAGTTTTGTTAAAAATATTCACACGCCTCGGCTTGGTGACTGTTGGTTACAATAATCCCGGCGCGAACTGGTTAAAGGTACCATTTGCAGATATCGAAAAAATTTACTACCAAATTATTAAGAAATATCTTACTCATCTGAAAGTAAATAAAGATTCTAGGCATCCAGCAAAATGATTGCGCTAAATATCCTGTAATTATTTTGAAAAATTGAATTTTATAAAGACAATTTCGCGATCGACGTCCAAAACCAAAAATAAAATAAAAATAAACTGCTCCACGCCGGTTACAAACAAATGCTGTTTTTCGTGCTTTTCTCGGCATCCATGATTGTTAAACTTCAGACAAGTCAGTATTTACGGTATTTACTATAAAATATTTATATATATTTACTATAAAATACAACCCCCCAAATCCACCCATTCATGACAATTTAAGCAATTACCAATGGTGTATCCTACCTTTAACACAGATTGTGGTCGCAATTCAAATTGTAACTTAGCAAATTTTGAATTTAAATCAAAATGTTAGAATAATGTTATCTCGGAATATACAGTACAGCATTCACAGAGCTAAAAACTTCATCAGACTGTTTGTCATTGTCAAGCACCATTAAGGTATACACCATTTGCATTCAAAAAAAGTTACTACCGAATTACTACCTAATTAAAGTAAATAATGATTGTAGGCATCCACTCCAGCAAAAGGATTGCGCTAGATATCCTGTAATTGTTCAGAAAAAATAGATTTGTTTGGGTGTAATTCACGATCGCCGGACGGCAATTGAAACAAACAAGAACAACATGAGAACCACTGCCCGACGCCGGTTGAAAACGAACTCTAATTTTCTGGCTTTTCTCAGCATTCATGATTGTAAAACTTCAAACAGGTCAGTTAACCAGTTCGCGCCGGGATTATTTTAACAACGCCGAGCCGACGGGCGGGATTATTTTTAACGAAACTCGATCCGAAGCGTGTTCAGGCTGATAGTGCCGGGAAGCACACCCACGCATTTCCGGCCTTGCGCGCTGCTGACATACATTTCCGAACTTGAACTTGGCGTGTTTATGCGTCATCCGTTTTGAATTTTGGGAAATTTTTGCGTTTATATACGTCATCCGGCGCGAACTGGTTAAACGATGTTTTTCTATAAAATACAACCCCCCCCAAAAAAAAAAAAAACATTTGTGATAATTTAAGCCTTTAAGTTTAACACACAAAAATCATAGGGGAAATAAAGTCGAGAGTTGTGAGTGGGCCCTGCTGGGTCTTACATTCTATAGTTAAGCCCATTTTTGCACTGATTGTACTTGATCGAGATGGTATGCCCATGCCTAAATTATAAAAAATAAAAAAAGTCAAGTTGCAATGTTCTTTTCAAAAGTAGCGACAGCGACAGGTGGGTCCCAGTCAGTATATCTCGCAGCAGTTGTCGGCAAAGTACTTACGTTCCCAAGACTCCCTTGAGATCATATTTATCCTCCAATTCACGTCCTCTCTTTCGGTGTCCGAATAGAGGCATGGTGTATGTCGTTCCTTGCTGTGCAGGTCGTGGAACTGGAAGCGACACCAACTACCGACCGGTAAGTCCGAGACAAATATTTAAATCCCACAGAATCGCAAAACTGGTAATTAGATAGTGAGGCACGTACCGGTGCGCCAGCTGTAGAAATGCACTAACTAATGACACTGACAGTTGTGTGCAGACTAGACTAGTGCTTGGGTGTACTGGGTGCGTGTACAAATGTATGTGTGCTGAATAGCTGACATTTAGCACATTGCGAGTGCGACTACCTGCGTGCTCTCTTTCGTAACAATATTCTGAATGGAGCACCAGCAGTTTGTATAGCTAGCTCGGCGTTGTCGACAGATATAGATATTGCAGAGAGAGTGGAAGATAGGATTGGACAATGGGTATCTATTTGTACGGTGACCTGTGAAACGCGATGACGTCACCCAATTGGGTCGTGGGGAAGGGCGCCCGCTTACGGTAGGTAGGTAAATTTTCCTTCAGCTGCCTCAGAATCTACACGACATCGGCGGGCCGGAGAACCGTGTTTTGTGCTTGATTTTGATGGTTTCTCTGGTACTGGCTGATGCGTAGTACCAGCGTTCAATGCTAGTGATGAGTTCACCCTGAGTTGTTCTGATCATGGAGGTAGGAAACGTTTCCTACCTCCATGTTCTGATGACGGTCTTTGAATAGTTACATGTTGAGATGTATATCAATGCTTATCAATAATTACCACAGAATACAGTAATTATGTAAGTTTAATAGTAGTGGCGATTATTCAAAAGTTTACAAGTTCTTGATGTTTAAAGCCGCGTTCGCATTGGACTTGTCAAAAGTTACCGTACGTGATTGTCAAAGTTCACGGTGTTAAATCCTCCGCTAGAAGCTTGGGCCTGTAGATCTTACTGTTGCGGAGGGTAAAATGGACAATTTGACAATGTTACCGCCTGTCCGCATTGGATTTAATTTGGTTAAAGTTGACAACAGTCTCCGTAGGTTTTACCAAAAAAAGTCTAATGCGAACGCGGCTTTAGTGTGGAAACATGCTTCAATTGTGTTGCCTTGAAAAAAACTTTTTTTATTATTATTATTAATTATGAATAAATAATTTTAACCCATAGTATAACCCATTGCTCATCACACGAATGTAATGCTTATGTGATCCCCTCATTTTTTTGACGATATAATAATAAATCATATATTAAAAAAGCTTTACATTTCATTAAAAACTGGACAAATACATACATTCTTATTAAAAAAATTATAATAATAATAACGTCATTACAAATTACATTAATTTGTTTAACAATTAATTAAAAATATACTTTTAAAAATCCTGTTGGGAATAAGCCAAACAACACAGTGGAAAGAGTATTGTTCTCACCACCCCTAGCCGTGAATTCTTACAGCGCATATTGTAAGCTCATTAACAAAATAAATTTTCCCATGAATCCTATGAGTTGTGCTAATAATCGGAAAATAAACCCCTAATATGCTACCTAACTGTATGATTTTACTAAAGCGCATTTGCGCAACTAGTTATCACGTTGAATTGATTGCGTTGATCAAATCGGCTTTTTACCGTACCTTCCTACCGTGCGAGGCGCCCTTCCCCATCGTGACCTCTGAACAAGAACTTCCTGTTTCACTTTTTAAGCAGCCGTGTCCTATCTTCCCCTCTCTAGTTTCTTTTTATGTGTACACAAGCACAGACTTATTTATTTGGTTCCAATAAAACATATAGCCCAATCTATGGTGGCCCTTGAGGGACACGCACCAATATGTCGCTCCTTGTACACATTATCTATCTATCTATCTATCTTCTATCTATCTATCTATACTACAAAAGATGACAAATGCGCCATCTTGTCCCTGGGCGCCGCCATCTTGGAACGCAGGGCCGCGCCATCTTGGAACACAGGGCCGCGCCATCTTGGCGCGTGGTTGGCGCCATGTTGGCTTTTGGTCGGGCGACTCGTCGCCGCGCGCGTGTGCGGCCGGCGTCGGTGCGGCGGGGTGCCGGACCGTTCGCGACGGGGAATCCCCCGGGGAATGCCCCGGGGAATAAGATTTTAAAAAAAATCGTATTCGTCCCGTGGTGAGATTTAAAAGAAACGGACGTTACCGATAAACGCGTAATCGCTTTTCGATTGCCTGTCGATGTCTGTGGGCCTTTTTGCGTGAACTATTGCGTTATTTTTGCATTGTCCTTGCCCGGAGTTCGGGCCGAAGCCTTCCCGAAATCGTACTACAGTAACTCGGTTGCCGAATTGTTGGCTGTTTGCGATTAAGCGGCGGCTGCATGCGTTACGCGAAGCCTTCGCAAATTGATTGTATCCGCCTTGCTTGCGCGGTGGCCGAGTTGGTGCCGAGTTTGTTTTTCGCGATTGGGCGGCCCCGTCACGTGTTATTTGAGCTGGTGCCCCGATTTATACTTCCTTGGTTATTGCGGAGTAAACATAGTACCAGTTGAGCGCCGGCTTCGAATTCGTGCGCGTCTACCACGTTTCAGTCACAGGTTGGGAACGTTAAAAAATGATTTATTCCTTTCGTGTTGCTTTTGGGGCAAATGTCTTTGCTTCACATTGTCGATACTTAAATATTACAACATTATCTGTCTCAAAACACTCGGAAACATATCGCTATTGCCTCAATTTCAACTTTGATCCCGCAAAAATGTCGCGAAATTGTATGGCGATGGTGGATATGAATATGCAAATTTAGAAACGTGACTGCATTACGTCAGTTGAGGGCGTACTGTCAGACGGCCGGTCTGTTGGGTTTTTTAATCATGATTTTCACGATGATGTAAAACAGAAATCCTGAAGTGGTTCGTTCGTATTGTTTCCCGTACGATTCCTGTTAAAAATCACGAGACGCAGGCAGCATGCAAGCGAAGATGGACTGCCTATTGAGTATTATTAGTTCGGAAGTCGGGAAGTATTTTTACAAAGATTGTGTTTGTTATTAATTCAGAGTCGATGGTATTCTACGGAGCCCCTAAAGGGACATATGACGAATAAAAATCACCGTTACGAAATCATTTGAGTATTTTATTTCGTGCACTCAAAATAACTTATTTCGTGAGCTCGAAATGTTGTCGTGGCCACGAAATGACTTCGTGCGCTCCAAGAATATCTGTTCGTGAGCTCGAAATAATTTCGTGCGCTCGAAATACTTTCTAGCTGGTACTCTACTCGCTAAGTTTCGCGATTTGTTTGTCATACAATCCATTATGTTTTTAAGACGTCAACAAGGTGTATCTATATTAAGTTACGATTTCACCCAGCTAGCAGGTGCCGCGCGAAGCGCGGCATCCTGCTAGTCTATACTATAAAAGATGTTAAATTCGCCATCTTGTCCCTGGGCGCCGCCATCTTGGAAACACAGGGCCGCGCCATCTTGGAAATACAGGGCCGCGCCATCTTGGCGCGTGGTTGGCGCCATGTTGGCTTTTGGTCGGGCGACTTGTCGCCGCGCGCGTGTGCCGCCGGCGTCGGTGCGGCGGGGTGCCGGACCGTTCGCGACGGGGAATCCCCCGGGGAATCCCCCGGGGAATAAGATTTAAAAAAACTCGTATTCGTCCGTGGTGAGATTTAAAAGAAACGGACGTTACCGATAAACGCGTAATCGCTTTTCGATTGCCTGTCGATGTCTGCGGGCCTTTTTGCGCGAACTATTGCGTTATTTTTGCATTGTCCTTGACCGGAGTTCGGGCCGAAGCCTTCCCGAAATCGTACTGCCGTAACTCGGTTGCCGAATTGTTGGCCGTTTGCGATTAAGCGGCGGCTACATGCGTTACGCGAAGCCTTCGCAAATTAATTGTATCCGCCTTGCTTGCGCGGTGGCCGAGTTGGTGCCGAGTTTGTTGTTCGCGATTGGGCGGCCCGTCCCGTGTTATTTGACCTTTATACTCCATTGGTTATTGCGGAGTTTGAGCGCCAGCTTCGTTTTCGGCTTTGAATTTTGTGCGCGTCGACCACATTGCAGTCACAGGCTTGGAACGTTAAAAAATGATTTATTCCTTTCGTGTTGCCTTTTGGGCAAATTTCGTTGCTTCACATTGTCGATACTTAAATATTACAACATTATCTGTCTCAAAACACTCCGAAACATATCGCTATTGCCTCAATTTCAACTTTGATCGTGCAAAAATGTCGCGAAATTGTATGGCGATGGTGGATATGAATATGCAATTTAGAAACGTGACTACGTTTCGGCTTCGGCTTTGCCTCCGAATTCCTGCGCGTCGACCATTTTGTAGTCACAGTTTTGGAACGTAAAAACAATGATTTATTCCTTTCGTGTTGCCTTCTGGCAAAATGTCTTCCTTTCACATTGTCAATACTTAAATATTACAACATTATCTCTCTAAAAACACTCCGAAACGTATCGCTATTGCCTCAATTTTAACTTTTATCGTTGAAAAATGTCGCGAAATTGTAAGGCCTATCGTGGATATGAATATTCAATTTAGAAACGGGACTGCCTTACGTCAGTTGAGGGCGCACTGTCAGACGGCCGGTCTGTTGGTTTTTTTCAATCGTAACGACGTAAATCAGAAACCCCGAAGTGGTTCGTATTGTTTCCCGTACGATTCATGTTAAAAAATCACGAGACGCAGGCAGCATGCAAGCAAAGATGAACTGCCTATTGAGTATTATTAGTTCGGAAGTCGGGAAGTATTTTTACAAAGATTGTTTGTTATTCAGAGTCGATGGTATTCTACGGAGCCCCTAAAGGGCATATGACGAATACAAATCACCGTTACGAAATAATTTGAGTATTTTATTTCGTGCACTCAAAATAACCTATTTTCGTGAGCTCGAAATGTTGTCGTGGCCACGAAATGACTTCGTGCGCTCCAAGAATATCTGTTCGTGAGCTCGAAATAATTTCGTGCGCTCGAAATACTTTCTAGCTGGTACTCTACTCGCTAAGTTTCGCGATTTGTTTGTCATACAATCCATTGTGTTTTTAAGACGTCAACAAGGTGTATCTATAAGTTACGATTTCACCCAGCTAGCAGGTGCCGCGCGAAGCGCGGCATCCTGCTAGTTAATACACAACGCGACGACGTACCAGCAGCTAGCTAGGACACTTGATAGTCAGGTGGCTTAGCGACAATTTTCAGGATTAACGTTACCGGCCGGACAAAAGTACCAAATTTGGCATAGAGTTTCGTTTCGACCTATCTATTGATTTTATCCGTGGAACCCACTTGATTGGTTCCGATTTTCCAAGATGGCGGCCAAAATCCAAGATGGCCGCCATAAACAAAGGAAATGTCATATATCTGGCTGTAAAAATCGAAAATGTACAAATGAGGTGTCAATTCAGGTGTTTCCAGGGTCACTGAAACAGATGCTGGTCATGGCATGTTGCTCGGGTCACCCATTTCCAAGATGGCGGCCAAATTTCAAAATGGCCGCCCAAAAAAAGGAAATTACGTATATCTGACTGTGAAATTCGGAAATGAACAATTGAGGTGTCAATTCCGGGGTTTCTTGGGTCACTAAAACAGATGCTGGTCATGGCATTTTGCTCGGGTCACCCATTTCCAAGATGGCGGCCAATATAACAAAAAATACACGTTGTCACTGTTAAGTACATACTGGTAGTATTCAGGAATTGTATCTACAATTTTTCAATTCAATGTATTGTAACGGAACTGGGTAGGGCCTATATGCCGGCTCGTGTGCACGTCTAGTTAGTCTAAAAATATATTGCTCATGTAGGATCACGCGCTCATACTGCGCGATACATGGCACAGCAGCCAATCATCAACGCACGGCTGCATGATCAGGGTTAAGCAACCAATTACCGGTTCACGTAGCTTCTGCCCGGTAACTGCATAGATAATTAGCGCGTGGTGACCAATCGCCGTAGCGCATTTTCGCGACTTATGGGGCCTTTTGCGCCATTTCTAGTCAGTTCTGTAGATGGCGTCAATGCTAGAAGAAGTACCTGAAGTACCCACAGAATTACTGTGGGTAGTGATGCCGGGTGAGAGTCGTGGGTGTGAGGTTTAAGCAGGCTTGCCAAGTTACCTGCATGATATAATACGACCGTAGTAAGATCAACCTCGCTGAGGAATATCATGAGGAGGTGAAGGCATGCCTGATTCCAGGATGTATTTTCTTCTGAAGCACCACATCAGTACGGGCGATGCGAGGCCTATCGAGGGGGAGGCCTCGGCGCCATCCCTTGTGTAATCAGGAGGAAATATAGAGGCAGGTTTGAGATTTGAAGAAGCGAGAGTTTATCGAGCCATCCTATAGTCCCTGGGTTGCAAATGTTGTGTTAGTCCGGAAAAAGAACGGAACTAAGCGATTTTGTGTCGACTATCGGGGTCTGAATAAGGTAACAATCAAAGATGCTTACCCTGACCCTCGTATCGACGAGACACTAGATGAGTTGGTTGCTGCATAGTGGTTTTCCACTCTCGATTTAGCGTCCGGGTATTGGCAGGTCGACCTCGATGAGGATGCCAACCAGAAGTCAACCTTTGTAGTGCGGAACGGTTTATACAGCTGGCGCTGCATGCCCTTTGGTCTGTGCAACGCCCCTGCGACATTTGAAAGGTTGATGAAGAGGGTGATGACAGGTCTTCGGTGGGACATCCTGCTGATATACCTGGACGATGACATTGTGTTTGGCAAGACTGTGAAAGAGGAGATTGAACGACTGTGAGTCGTCTTCTCCAGGTTGAGGCGAGCTGGTTTAAAGTTGAAGCCTAGTAGGTGCTTCTTGTTTCAGAGATCAGTGGGCTGTTTGGGACATATTGTGTCGCCTGAAGGTGTGGCTACCGACCTTGAGAAGGTTCGGGCCGTGGCCAATTGGCCAACACCTAAGTGGGCAACACCTCGGAAGTTTTTCCGGGGATTTGCAATGGTTGCTTCACCGTTGCATGCGCTGACTGAAAAGTCGCGTGAGTTCCAGTGGACAGATGCCTTCCAACAGGCATTTGTTGAGTTTAAGCAGAGGCTGCAGACAGCACCGGTGTTGGCAAACCCCGTTCCTGATAACGACTACATCTTAGATACAAATGCTAGTGGGGATGGGATTGGGGCAGTTTTGTCTCAGATCTATAATGGGGAAGAGAGGGTACTCGCCCTTGCGAGCTGTAAACTCAGCAAGGCAGAGAGGAACTACTGTGTTACCCGGAGAGAACTTCTGGCGGGAGTTGTCTACCTCAGGAAGTTTAGACAGTTCCTGTATGGTCAGAAGGTGCTACTCCGAACGGACCATGCTGCTCTTAGATGGTTGCTTAATTTTAAGGACCCCGAGGATCAGCTTGCCAGGTGGCTGGAAGTGATCAGCGAGTGCGATTTGACGATTCAACACAGACCTGGGCGAAAGCATGGAAATGCTGATGGGTTGTCCCGGAAGGCCTGCAAACAGTGTGGTCGTGCTGACGCTGATGAAGCGCCAGAGACCGTTGAGGCTTCGAATAAGGCCAAGGTGACAACGATCAGTGAGGTTGGCGATGGTCGCCATGAGGTTGACTCTGACGTGCCGATCCCAGAGGCGAGGGTGAAGGGCATCTTTGCTCAACCACACTTGCCTAAGGATGCAGTCAGAAAGGGTCAACTTGGTGACGGAAGTATTGGTTGGATGATTAGGGCAAAGGAGTCGAGCGCCTCCTCGGCACACAAGACGCTCTGGTTCTCTTGGGATCAGTTGGAGGTGCAGGACGGTGTCCTAGAAATTGGGAGTCCGGCGATGGGAAGTCCGTAAGGTTGCGACTAGTATTTCCTGAGATATTTAGAAAGGTCGTACTTCAGGAGCTGCATGGTGGCCGGACGAGTGGCCAGACGAGTGGCCATTTAGGGGTCAATAATACTTTGACCAAGGTCAAGTTGCGATACTATTGGCCCGGAATGACCGCGGGTGCGAGGCCATTTATCAGACTAGATGTTGCGAGCTGTGTGGGAGGAGGAAATCTCCTGCGAAGTATAGAGTTTCCCCGCTCAAACAGTATTTGGTGGTCGAGCCCATGGAGAAAGTTGCTGTGGACTTGCTAGGGCCACTCCCTCGGTGTGACACTCTAGGAAACCTACAAGGAGCTATCCTGAGAGGAAGCATAGGCTTCCCGCCAGATATAGGGGTTAGGTTAGCCATCACCAAGGAACACCTATTTGGACGGCAAGCTGGTGCAGGAAGAAGCGCCAGTTTTGACCGCCAGTTTTGTCGGAGTTAATCCGTCACATCCTACATCACATTAACATATTCATACCACTTTATAAGATTCAGCTGTGCTGAATCTAACAATTATTTTACACCTCTATACACAAAATTCTGTCATATATCTTAAATTTAATATTGGCGGCCATTTTGAAATTTGGCAGCCATCTTGGAAATGGGTGACCTGAGCAAAATGCCATGGCCAGCTTCTATTTCAGTGACCCCAGAAACCCCTGAATTGACACCTCATTTGTTCATTTCCGATTTTCACAGTCAGATATACGTAATTTCCTTTTTTTAGCGGCCATTTTTAAATTTGGCCGCCATCTTGGAAACGGGTGACCCGAGCAACATGCCATGACCAGCATATGTTTCAGTGACCCCGGAAACACCTGAATTGACACCTCATTTGTTCATTTCCGATTTTTACAGCCAGATATATGACATTTCCTTTGTTTCTGGCGGCCATCTTGGATTTTGGCCGCCATCTTGGAAAATTGGAACCGATCAAGTGGGTTCCACGGATAAAATCAATAGATAGGTCGAAAAGAAACTCCATGCCAAATTTGTTACTTTTGTCCGGCCGGTAACGTTAAATTTGCTAAGCCACCTGACTATGAGGCGGCGCAGTTAAATGATCCGGGCCGTTTTCCAAACGCTAGCTTAGGTGTGGCTCCATCACCATTGCCAAACTGTATGAACAAAGCCAAATAGAGGCGCGAATTAGGGTTTAAAAAAAAGGCAGCGGTGTCATTATGAAAAAAACACTGTGAAAATCGGACTATTTTACTTCTCGTGTGATAATAACGCCGGTCAATCTTTGGGCGCAATACGACCAATGAGTCCGTATTTCAAAGAGTCTGAAATTCACGCTACACCCGGGTGCTACACCAGATGAACAATTCAAAAGTTATAGTTTATACATATCCTTGTCATTTGATTGGTGGAACTGACATCACGTGACATTCATGATTGCTCCCATTCACGCCGCGGCTCAAAGTCCCATTCGCCCATTGAATGGGATTTACTATTTTAACAGTTAGGGTCGTCCTCCTTCCCAGCCAGGGCTGTTGACCAGTGCAATAGACCCTCACTAGCACTTCAAAACTTGAGAAGGTTGTGACCCGATTTGTGTTGTTCATACACAACCATGACAGTCGGCGGCGATATTTTTTCTGCAGGTAGGTTGGTACATTAGCCAGTCAGAACACAGATGGTGTTGACGTCATCGATGATGTTAGATTTGTCTGGGACAACCATAACCCATAACCCCTAACCACTGACCTCTATACATGGACAGATCATCATTGTTTCATTTTGAAGTCGGCATGCGGAGAAGTGCAACATGGCGGATCCACGACGTGACTCTGTGAGCCAATGAAATGTCCAGGTGTTGGTATGATACGTATTACGTAATGTTTATAAATACAAAATGTACAGAATAAATCCACTGACCTCTGCACCTGGACATTTCATTGGCTCACAGCAGTGACGTCTCGGGTCCGCCATGTTGCACTTCCAGTTCGCGCCGACTTCAAGTGTTAGCACAGCAGAATATGGACAATGATCCGTCCAGGTGTAGAGGTCAGTGCCCCTAACCCTAACCCTAACCCCTAACCCTAGTCAGATCCCATTGATGACGTCAACACCATCTGTGTTCTGATTGGCTAATAAATGTACACTATGTACCAACCTACCTGCTGAAAAAAACATTATCGCCAACCGGCGGCGACATCAACATAACACAAATATTGAGTCATGGAAGGAATATTATCACTCCGTCGTAAAATCAGCACTTTTCCATTTCACTCGGTTTACTTAAATGTTGATACATTAAATCAAGTTGCGTTCATACATTGCGACAAGTTAAAAACATTTGAGTATATATCATGTCATCGCTTTCTTGTGAAACTGAAAAGTGTTGTTCCGAGAAATTATTAGCCGATAGAGGTCGCTGTTTATGATATCTTCGTTTTTGTTTTAAATATGAAAGTTCTTCCCTCGTGCCCATCAAAGTCTATGCAAATCGAGTGAATAAGAAATTAATGTAGAAAATAAACAAGCTATTAAACGTTTTAATAAGTCAATAAAAACTGACCGTTTACTGCAAAAAAACTGTTAAATCAGGCGATCAATATTGAAAATACACCAAACGGAATTAAAACCAACAACCACGAACCATATAAAGTTACATAATTTTATTGACTGATATGTTTGTATAAATCTATAAATTGTTGTGAGAAATTAAAAAACTATGACGTAACTAACATTCAAGCACGTGGCTACATCGGAACATAGACCGGTAATTAAATTAAAATTTGTCCAACAAAATACAGAAACTTTACAGAAAAATTAAGAATCTAGTATAGATAATATGTACAACTACTCATGGTAGGACCCGAACCCACAACCTGTAGCTTTTATCTACAGATTACAAATTCAATGCTCCAGACCACGAGGCCACGGCCCTCCATATGTACCTATGGTGATTTCAAGGGCTTTTCCGGGGACAAATGGGACAAATCCTGGAAAAAAAGAAAAACAAATAACCAAACTTTTTGGACCCCTATATATTTTCAATGGGACGATTTCACTTCTTGCCCCCCCAGCCTATTTATATGCGCATGCGTCTACGAATTATAATTTTATTAGGAAACAGCCGCTTACGCGAACGTTGCCAACGTTGGCCAACGTTAGCGTTGTTCGCGTGAGTGGAACGCAATGTTCGCCAATTATGTTGGCGAACGTTAGCGAAAACGGCGAACGACATTCCGAGCTGTTCGCTGTTGGCCAGTGACGTATTTTAAAGATGGCGAAGAGGTTAGCAGACGGCAGTGTTCTTTTCACGGTTTTGATTTACGTTTCATACTTTTCGTTTTAAACGGTTGATTGTTTTGAGCATTCACAGGGATCTTTTAAAGAAAAATAATGAGCTGGACAAAAAACAGCCAACCCAACAATCTCACTGTCACTGGGGACCGCCATTTTGAAAACGTACTTTTTAAAATATCGTTCCACTTCAACTAACGCCAACTCAAAACGTAGGCGAACGTTCGCGCAAACAGTTCGCGTAAGTGGAACGCACCCCTGGTCTATTGGTGACATAATGTTTACCGCATGAGGGCGCTCGACGCTCGCTATACTTTTACGTGTAAAATGTCAACATGCGGTTTTTAGGACAGTGGAATTTGCAGTCTTGGCCCTGTCAGTCGCGATAAAATAAACAACACGTCAACAAAAATTATAGAAAATTGACGTCAATATTTACAAATTGCCCTACCCCAAAGGCCCCCCCCCCCACCCCCCCTCCCCCCCCCACCCCCCCCCCCCCACCCCCCCCCCCTCCCCCCCCCCCTCCCCCCCCCCCCCCACCCCCCCCCCCCCCCCCCCCCCCACCCCCCCTCCCATAAATGGAGACCAATGGTCACGCCCTATTTAAGCAATTTGCAATTGAGGGAGCTGCACTGGTGGGAATATCAATCGTGTCGTTAGCGGGCGCACTGTCGAATGCAGTGGTCTTTGGCAAAGACTAATCCGATACATACGCGCTCAGCATGCAAACATGGACTTTATTATCGTGGTTGCCGGGAAGTAGTTCTTGCGAATGCATGAACTCTTTAATTCAGGGTCAATGTTATCCCCGCCGCACACACCCTGAATAAAGCCTGTTATTTTGCTGTGTTCATGCTAATATTTTTTTAAATTGATTTAAAGGGATCAATAACAACTTACTTGGTAAGAAGTACAGCAGCTTTGGATAGTATAATGCATTTTTAGAAACTTTTCACTTCGAAGTACTGCGGTTATGAAAAAAGATATCACTTTTTATCCCCCAAAAAATGAATCTGAGAAGCGTTACTGCAGTGACGTTTCTCAGACTGTGTATTCCAATGGAGATTATTCTTCCTGCGTGGACATAACCGCTCCAGATTTTCGGCAATATCTCGAAATCGCTACCACCTTTTGAAATGAGATTTTTACAGGTTAGTTTTATGGTATATATCTATAACTATATATATAGGACTGAAACAAACAATGGGTTCCAATTACCAAACGTGTACGATCCCTTTAAGACAATTAGGCCTGCGTGATGCTTTTTAACACCCGGCTACTTTAGGAAAACGTTAAACATATTACAATGCAATACATAAATACCTAACGACACAACAATTCTTATTGTTTTTAGTAATTATTCAACTAAATCGCCACTCATGGAGTAAATAGCAAAACAAGACATTTCCGATGCCGCAATAATTAACAGTGTTGGCACGATTCGTTGATAAATCTCTCAAGTTTGTTTTTCAGTTAGTCGATTTCCCCACTTCGTGTTTTTAAAAGCGGGTGCTCATTGCATTATCCCTCACAAGGTATTGCATAATTATAATATTTAGGAGAATTCATTAGACAAAGACAACGAAGACAATTCCACCCAGGAGTGAGGGTCGATGCTGCCGCGTGGTCCAGGGCCTGACGAATGGGGTGGTAAAGCGCATTGAGATCGTTGATACGATGTAGAACGACAGATTTTGGTCTAAATAGCATAAATCTCGAACATCTTAGAGAAAAGGGTTAGGGTAAACAAGTTAGGACTGTTTTAAGTTTGTGTACATCTCTATGGAATTCGAGCGATTCACAATACCTAGAAGCTGCCGTTGGAGGCGCAAATCCTGCTATACCCGCAGTGCATCATGGGGAAAAGTCGGCATCAGTTTGAAAAACGGTATTCATTTTGCATGAACTCATTAGTTTTTACGTCTTTTTGGACGCGCACGATTAAAGTTCCAATTTTGTTCTGCAAATAACATTGTTTTAATCAACGACGCTTCCGGATACATTTATGTTTGTGTTGTACCTCACGTGAACAATGAAGAATAGATATTTCACTACAGTATGATATACGGAAGAAGTCGACCGTAAAGTTTAAAAGTGGCTCTTTTGAGTCAAACGCTTGGTGGCGCACTGCATTGTGAATCGCCCGAATTGTCTCCCTAAGTGCCTATTTGGAGGTATATTAAGCACGATTATTATTATTATTATTTTTATTATTAAAATGCCTGGTCAGAGAATAGTATTAATTAGGTCGCCTCCTGGCCGATTTGCCCTAAATATTTGTCATACAAAAACAATTATACTGATCAATTTTTTCTAACTAAACAAAACGCAATTTGACAAGCCAACCCAGCTAGTGAGTGCCGCGCAAAGCGTAGCCTTTAAACAAGGCCACATGTCTGATAGACGCCGAGCGACTAAAAAGAGACTAATCGCGAAAACCTGCCCAGACAAGTGGCCTTTATCAATCTGGTTTGGATTTCTTATGTTAACCTTTGTTTCCGACTGGAATCGCTACCGAAATGGTAGCGTCCAATCAGCGAACGTATCTCCGCGTGACGTCAGCTTATATTTGAGTTGGACTAGTTCATTTTACAAACAGGGAATGTCCAATCATGTCACTTACAATATTTAGCTCAAATCATTAGTTGCTTCCTAATTTATTGCAATTTTGCATGTAAAATAGATTTAAATGTGATATCTTGTTTTTATCATTCATATATTCAACTCAGAAGCAAAATTTATATACGTTTTTGTACCTTTTTTTACATGCTTTGATATTGAACGAATCACGAACGAAGCCAACTGGGAGATCGCCGTTCCGATTGGGCGTATTGGCATGCTAATATGTATCTATGAATAATTCATGCCGAGCAGTGAAACCTACATTGCAAAAGGCCTCGTGACATTCGTCACTCGGTCGCGCGTTCACCCCGGGTATCTAGACTCATCTCAGCCGCTTAGCCAGAGTCACGAGGCCTTGTCAAAAGGCTACGCAAAGCGCTGCTTCCCGCTTGTTTTTTATTAATAGTAATCCAGGCTAGAGATGATGGATGGTTCTGGTTTGCTGGATTCGACTTCACTACCGCCACTGCCGACAGATTCCCGACAGCCACTACCGCCCTCTCCCGCAGCGTAGTCCTCGTCGTCACATGGCCGGCCCGACCCTGCCTGCAGTATGGCAAAAACGTGATCAAATCATTTAACACTGAATAGCATTTAACAGACAGATTCAGGGCCTAATTTCATAAAACGTGTAAGCACCAAACTTTGCTTAGCATGAAAATTCTTCCTTCGAAAAAAACAGGGTTATAAACCAACATTTCAGTTAATGTTTATTGTTTGTGACGGATATTCAGCTGTTTTTTTTAAGCACGTGGAGTTTTGGCCGATAACCTGTTTTTACTGATCAAGACTTTTTTTGGTGCTAAGCAAATTGTTGTGCTTACATGTTTTATGAAATTGGCCCATGTAGGCCACATCCCTCGAAAAATTGACCAATCACAGTGCATGATTTTAAAGGGGCACGTTGCTTTGGATCGGGCGTTTTCATGTTTACAAATGAAATGGATATGGTTGGAAAGCTTTGTTTAAGTAGAATATAAGGATTTACACAACTATTCCTTTAAATTGCGTGATTTTTGTTAAATTTCGTGACGAACAACAGTCCGCCATTTTGTAGAACAACATTTTTGAATCCACAAAACAACGGACAGTTTTTACTAGTCGTATTTCCAGTCACACGTGTCCTTTGAAAACGCGTGTGCCTACTACATTGTAGTGCCGCAAATCAGAACAGTTTTAAAAACGACGAATGCCATGATAACATTTGGGGCAGATCTGGCAGGGGGCGACATAATTGATACAATCCTCTAAACCAGACAGGTATTTTCTTTATTGTCTTTGTCTAATGAATTCCCCTAAATATTTGAATAAGGCCGTGTCCGAAACGGGTGTCTAGAGCTACAGCTACGGCTATTGTCTACGTCGGCCATTTTGTAGCGCTGTCCGAAATGCCGTCTAGAGCTACAGCTACGGCTACAACGCCACAAAAATCTAGCCGTAAAGGAAGTTGTCTAGCTCAGGCAAAACAAAATGGCGGCAGCACTAACGTTAATTTTGGAGCTAATTTTCGTTTATTTTTCAATGATAGTGCATTGAATTGAAACGACAAATACGACAAATACGTCAATATCAGCAGGTATTTCGACTGGCTGTAAACAAACATTGCGTAACATCTAGCAGACGAAAATTGTTGTAAATTCTTACGTCGTAATTTCACGAACACTAATTCAAGCATCGCTTGGGGGCGCAATAACTTGCCGTAGGCTCTACCGTAGCCACGTCCGAATTCCATTTGCCTTAGCGCCTATACGTAGACGTATAGCTGTAGCTGTAGACGTAGACCGTAGCTCTAGACACTCGTTTCGGACACGGCCTTAGGCATTATCATATGAGAGGGATGATGCAGTGAGCACCCGCTATTGAAAACACGTCGGGAAATCTAACAAAACCAGTACTTTAATGTTTGCATATTATGTTTAATTGGCGTTTGCTCCGCCAACAATGCGAATGTTAACTTTTGTTTAGATGTTTGCGTCATTTCCTAAAGAATTAGGTGAAATTGTTGTGTTTGAAGTATATTTCAATCATCTTTATTTGATTTTACTATGGCTTCGTGTTATCCTTACCTCACTACTAGGAACAAAGGATGAACCCCGATCTGTTAAAAGAGAATTTAAAAGAATAAATAAGCCACAAAATAGAGAGGGGGGAATTTGTCATTTCTATAATGTTTTCTTTTTTTCTTTTAACAGATAATGGACGATAATGGCGATGACATAAACAATGGTTTTGAGAGTGTTTTTACCATGAATAAGATATTTAACAATGGTTGACTGCTGGAATGGAAGATATATTTTTGTTAACTCCCGAGGAACGCTTAGCACCCGAGACAATCCTTAACGAGGGTGCTATTTATTTGTCCCCGAGAATGTTAAAAACATCATATCCCACATCACAGCAGTCAATAATTATTGTCTTGTTATATCGTGCCAATAAGTAAAAAAAGATAAATACATGTAGCTGTATTTTTATAACTGAATTACTCTGGAAGAAACACATTCAAACTACATGTACATGTACCTACATGTTTTGAACAAATCACGCGGTCAAAATACAGCTGATCGTCTGCTATTTCACTGCTCCCCCGTAAACATTTGCTATTGTAACAGTTTTGCGTGGGTACCAATGATACCGTTGACATCATAATCACAGCACCCATGTAATATTGCAAGTGTGATATGCGTTTTATAAACTGGACACGTGATCGTTCAAGCCCAATCAAATTACAGTTTCCAAGCACACGATATAACAATTATAATTATTTTGGAATAAAATGTCTGAGTGAGTGTAGTTTGTCCATTTAAAATATAGCAGAATACAAAATCGTTTGATCAATTTATAAATAAAAAAGAACTTTGTAATATTAACCTTAACCCAAATTAGCCTCAAACCACGCAAACGAAAGTAGCGCGCAGATACAGTGACATCGTTTGGTTGGCGGCTACACCAATTGTATTGTCTAACTCATTGTTTTCTAACTCCGAGATTGCTTAAAACAATCCACTATTAATGAAGAGTACGAAACGTAAATCAGAGTCGGTGACAAGAAAACTATCGTCTGCTTTAATACCTCTCCGCCATCTTTAAAATACGCCACTGGCCAACACAACAGCGAACAGCTCTGGATGCCGTTCGTCGTTTTCGCTAACGTTCGCCAACATAACTAGCGCACATTGTGTTACACTTACGTGAATAAAGCTAATTAACGTTGTCTAACGTTGGCAACGATCTTATTAAGTTGACAACATGCGAGTTGTCCAATCGAGAGGCCTTAGCCCATACGCATATTTGTTTTCTCCAGGGATGGTAAAGGCATAACTGGGCGTATATCTAGACCACACTGAATGGAAGAAACTTAGGTTCCGTCGGAACCTCGCTTTCTCTTATTAAATTAAACTCATTTCCACAATAAACTTGGAGGCCAACAAATAATAGCATAACGAGCATAACGAACATAGCATGGAATTCGAACCCCAATATTACGATCTGTATTAAAGGTAAGATACACCTTTTGCAGATATCGAAAATATTTACTACCGAATTATTAAGAAATATCTTACCCAATTAAAAGTAAATAATGATTCTAGGCATCCAGCAAAATGATTGCGCTAGATATCCTGTAACTATTCAAAAAAAAGAATTTCAAAAGAAAAATTCGCAATCGTTCTAGGACAAAAATATCTCCCAAATATCGTTTTTTGTTAGGGTGACTAGACACTTAGGGCGACACTAAAATGTCTCCCTAAGTGCCACTGTCTCCTTATTACCTAAAAACTTACGCTAATGTGTCTCCCCAAGTGCCTTGTATTTGGAAGTATTAACTACTGAATATAATCATGACGCAAGGGGCGTAGAAACGCCTAATTACCCCAATACCATCCTGCGTGAAATACTATGCAGCCCGTGTAGTGCCATCACCGTTATAGCTTACCGGATGTAATTGAGCTCTCGTCGTCCGGACAGGGTTTCCGTTTGCAGCTTTGTTTTTGGAATGTCTCTCCTTCGCATCGGAGCCCTCCGTTCGTTGGTGGCGGGCTGTCACACGTCCGCGTACGGGTTTTAAAACTGGCCTTCCCACAGGTCGAAGAGCATTCGTTCCAGCTCGACCACGAGGTCCACATACCGTCAACTGAAGAATAGAAAACAAGGGTATTTTCTTGTAAAATGTACAAACAAAAGTCTGAGTTTTGTTCCCCTCCAGAGAACAAACATTATCGTAAAATAAAACCATAAAATGAAAAATGACTTTTGGTTTGCACAGTGTATACAACCGTTGGTGGAAAGGTTCTATAGTAGTTTTATACCGACTATTATTGTACAATTGTGTTGCGGTAACACAGACAAAACTTTGTCAATTCAAGGGGTGGATTGAGGCGCGGTGCATTCTTTAAGGATCAAGATGTTGATACGAGATGTTGGAAAATACTGGAAAAAGCAGAGAGTTAGAAGGGTAGAAAGGTCTAGCTCCCCCACCCCAATATTGGATAATATTTTGACAGACGTCGGGTAAGTTGGCATACATAATATCCGTTTAGAAATAATGCATGTTGCATGACTATTAGCCAGATATTCGCTCCTTAAAAATAAAGTGGGTAATTGGAGATCGCTGAGCACATGCTCAATGCTGGCTCTCCTGGCTATATGACGTCATACCTCTTGACCTATGACCTTGCAGGAAGCCCCAGGTCGAATTTAAAGCAGTCATGCCTACATATACAGCAAGCTACTGATCATGACATTTAAAAACACCTGTTACCTGGGCAGACAGCCTTAGAGCAATTCGTGAAATCGGTGAGCCGTTCTCTGCAGTGCTTTCCTCCATGCTGTGGTCTGGGGTTGCTGCATGTGCGCGTGCGCACTGCATCTCCTGAGTGGGTGTTTGCGCATTCGATTGGGCATCTCCACCGACCCCACTCGCCGATGCCGCCGTCAACTACACGGGCAAATTTCATACACATAGTCTTTAAAGGTAGGATACACCATTTGCAGATATCGACTAATCTTACTACCGAATTATTAAGAAATAGCGTACGTATTTGAAAGTAAATAATGATTGTAGGCATTATAAATACCTCCAAATGGGCACTTTGGGAGACAATCCCATAGAGTCGTGCACAATCTTTATTGTAACCTAACCCGTTTTTACCTGGAGCTTTTTCCACGAAATTTCATATTTATGCTATTTAGACCCAAATCTGTCTTCTCCGAGCAAAAATAACTCCCAAATATCGTTTTGTGGGGTAGCTAGACACTTAGGGAGACACTGAAATGTCTCCCTAAGTGCCACTGTCTCCCAAGTGAATCAAAACTATCGCTAATTTGTCTCCCAAAGTGCCTATTTGGAAGAATTCAGCAAAATGATTGCGCTATCCTGTAATTGTGACAAAAAATTAAATTTTATTTTAAAATAATCGCGATTGCCGGACGGCGATCACGGAAAAAACCAAGAACAACATAAATCCGAAACACCGACGACCGCAGTTATGCTAGGTTCCCACTATCACGATTCGCGCCACGATTAAAATCGTGGTCCTAATCGAAGGGTAATCGTGGTGATCTTATCAGATCTTGAGGTCAGTCGTGGCAATCGTGTTGATCGTAGACAATTTCTGGACGGTTCAAACATTTTCTACGATCAACACAATTAATTTTCAATCTTGATCATCGCATCAGATCGTAATGTATCGTAACAAAGCGCGACAGATCGCATTCAATCGTGTTTCCAAATCGTGGTGATCGGGATCAACCTTGGACAAGAAAAACACCACCTCTGTTGAGATGTGCTGCGATCTGATTGTGGGTTGTAGTCTTCACTCTGTAGAGGTTCAAGAAACAATGACGTCCATGGTAAGTCGGGCTGTATATATACCCGTCGGGGTCCAATCGTGGCTCAAATCGTGATCACTCTTGATCCCGATCGTGAAAGACATTGCGACCACAATCGTATCTGATCGCAACAGAGCGCATCATTTCGTAATGATCGTATCGGAACGTATCGGAACGTATCGGAACGTATCTACATGTACCAGATCGTCCATAATCGGGGACCCCGATCGTGCTGATTGTGTCAGATCGGGACCCAATCGGGGACTCAATCGGGACAAGCCTATCGGAACGTATCTGATCGTATCTGAACGGGAGACCAGATCGTGACAGATCGTGTCACCTGAAACTGACCAATCGTGACTATATCGCATTCAAGCGCACCAAATCGTACCACAACGTATCGATTCGCATCAACTCGTATCTAAACGTGAAATTTCAGAAAAGGAAACAACAATTCCACGATCAGCTACGGATGGCCAATCGTGGCGTTCGTAACGGATCGCACGACAGTGGGAACCTAGCATAACTGGAAACGTAAGGAGTGAAATGAAATATTCACTGCATGATTTAAAGGTAGGATACACCATTGGTAATTGCTTTAATTATCAAGAATAGGTCGATTTAGGGGGTTGTATTTTATAGTAAATATCGTTTAACTGACCTGTCTGAAGTTTTACAGTCATTGATGCCGAGAAAAGCACGAAAAACAGTGTCCGGCGATCGCGAATTAATTTTGTCTTCATAAAATTGTTTAGAATAATTACAGGATATCTAGGGCAATCATTTTGCTGGATGCCTAGAATCATTATTTACTTTCATATGAGTAAGATATTTCTTAATAATTCGGTAATATTTTTTTTCGATATCTGCAAATGGTGTATCCTACCTTTAAGAGAGCCTAACAATTCAGAGAACAAAATAGACAATGTGCGTTATAGAAAGAAAAACATTTTTTTCTTAAACTGCCCCAAAAGAATAAATAAATAATAAAAAAACCCACTGAAATCCTAAACTTTCTGATCAGTCTGACCTGGGCAGTTGAGGGCTCGATATGCCTTGCAAGGCTGGATTTCCGTCTGGTCTCCGTCGCAGTCCTGACCGCCGTACCGAGGCTTTGGTGCGGTGCACCTACGGATGCGCCTACGTTGTCCACCTCGTCCGCAGGTAACCGAGCAAGGGGACCAGTCTAACCATTCCCTCCAACCACCGTGGACTTAGAAAAGAAGAAAAAAGGAAGAAGAAAGTACTTTGCTGATTTTGTTTTAAAAACTTCATTAATGGGTCCAGAACATGTACGGTGGGCTATTATACCAGTTCGCGTCGGATCCGGAGGACGTGTAAACACGCAAAGTTTTTCCGGAATTCAAAACGAATGACGGGTAAATACTTCACAAGCAAGGTCAGAAATATCTGTCAGCGACCGGCTCGAAGCGAGCGAGGCCGGGAATAACAGGGTGTGCTACCCACAGATGCCGGCCTGAACCCGTCTTGGAAAAACATTCCCGCGCCTGGAGATCGGTCAATGTGAAAATAATCCCGGCGCGAACTGGTTAAGTACGAACTAGATATTTCTTGCAGATAGCTTTAAAAAAAGACGGAAAGATGGAAAAAATGAAAAAGCAGTGTTGAAGGACCTTCCTTTTTTGTTCTGTTGGGGTATTTGTTTGTTTGCTTGGTAATGATTGTTTGTTAATGAATTTGTTTGGCAAACGAAGAACGGATATCATTGGAAAATAACAGCCTTCGGCTCGGGTCATATTAGCGTCCACACTTTAAACCGGTATTATATAACACACTGTTTAAAATCAGCCAACCACTTGTATTACCTTATTATTTAATTAACTTGTTTGTTTATTCACTTTTCATTTTTGGCCAAAATATAGAATACATGGAAGACAAAAACAAAATAATCCTTAGATTTGTTCTTATGAGATCAAAGAAAACTATTATTATTGGTTGACTGTCTACATTTGTTTCATATCTACGAGTGTTTTCCTACTCACTCGGACAGTGACTCTTTTCGTTGCACCATTGCACATCTGTGTTCTCCCCGACGCACTGATTCCCGCCAGATTGTGGGTGGGGCGAGTCGCAGTCCCGATACCTGATCATTGTGTCGCCACAGGTGGCGCTACACTCACTCCACGGAGACCACTCGCCCCATTGCCCGTGCACTGGAAATGGAGCGATAATAGGGTTTGTGAAAAAAAAAAACCGGTAAATTACAATTGACACTGCAAAAAACGTGGACCCTATACATTCATACGTAGCTTATAAACATATCAACTTTTTAAAATAGGAATTGTGAATTTTTATCCGTGAGAACATTGTTGCCGGGCGTGTGACGATTTCGCTGCTGAATAGTTGTGAACAAGAGCCATAAAACGAAGTTTGACTTAAACCTAAAACCTTAAATTTATCATAATTCCCCCCCCCCCTTTACTCCTAAACGTCCTACGCTAATTAAAGTCGGCCAATAATTTTTGGATTTAGAGACAATAATTTTGGTACCTTATTTTATCTTTTTTTATACACAGCAAGTTAGTCTTATTTTAAGCCAAGAGGAATCTCCGACATTTGAACCAAAAATCTGTTTGTAAGGTGTTATTCAAAAGACCTGTGACCTGACTGAAATCGCGCATGCGCACTTGGAATTTCAACACCTCTATTGCAACTGCGCAGGTGTTGATGACGTAGGGCACATGTAGGGTAGGGGGATTCCATTTTTAAAAAAAGATCCATTGGTTTTACCAGGGCATACAATCCGAGTGTTGCATTCCTGATGCTCAACTCTGTCCCCTGTACACTGAAAGATGTCATCTGGATGATCGGGGGAGGGTTTACACTCTCGCCTTTTCGCTTTAAATCCCGTACCGCACGTGACAGAACATGGCTGCCAATCGCTCCATCTTCCCCACACGCCCTCAACTATACCGACAAAAAGTAAAAGGAACCATCGTTTGCAATGCAGTAAATACACATTCAAGGGTCTATGACGGGAATTGGATTCGTTCTGTGCAACGTTCCACTCCTTTAAAATATATAAAATGTATGTGATGCCCCTTTTATGTTAATTTTATTAACAATTGCACTTCTTTAAACATAAAATAAAATTAATGTATTCGTGGCAACAGAGGGCGCTGTTGGCGTGATGTCCTTTTAGGAAGACGCCGTTCAGTGTATAAAATTATAGGGGTTTTCTGTTCATTGGAGACATTAAAGATTTTTCTGAAATTGGCAATCTAAATAATTACTACTTTACCAAAAAAATGTATAAACATCAAAAACTAGCGATGTCCGATTCGGACGCAGAGAGCCTCATCTTAATTACAAAAACGGGAGTAATATAAAACATGACACAGAAAATATTAAAGAAATTGAAAAACAAATCACGATTTACATAATACAAATACATGTACAATATAACTTCTATAAATAAATTGAAAAAAATATTTGTTACAAGAAGTTTGCCCAATGACTTTAATACTAGAGCCAGAAAACGCACACAAGAGGTTCGTTCTTGTGGTGCTGAAATAACCGTAACATTGAGGTTGCTTCCTTATAAAAAATGACATCACATATTTGCTTATGAACATGCGCATTCGCATTCTAGTTAGTTGTTTAAAGATGTGAAAGTGATCCCCCCAAACAAAACCTTTTTCTTTTTCTTTTTATAGGGCAAAACATGCACTAAAAGGAAAAAGAATGCGAGTCTTTGTCGTTTTAATCAAACATGCAAATTGAGAATTTGCAAAGGAGAAGAACAAATTAAAAGTTCGGTTGGAAGGCACAAACAGACAATTCTTCACAGGGTTCTTTAACAATGAAGCCAGCTGTTGACGACTTTGTATGAATGGATGACTTTGTATGAATGTATACATCTGATATGGTACGGTATCATAACAAGGGTAAACAAAGTTATGTACAAAAATAGCGGGGCAATGTTATTTGCCCAACAAGTTGGTAAGAAGTTAAAGGGAAATTCCAGGCTCAATAATATTTCACCTAGTCTAAAAGAATATATGGTAACATACTGACCCCGCAGAGAATTTGTTTTGATTTGTTATCGAGAACGACTTACGCGCCTATTATATTCACGATTTCTTGCCATTCAGGAGTACAAGGGCGCGTCCATATTGTTTAACAAAAAATTATGTACTTTTTATGTTTACCGAAACCGATAAAAATGAAATAAAAATCAAGTCACAATGGCAATTGACACTCTTTAACATTATGCCATTATAAACTATGGATGGAGTTTCCCTTTAACACACTGTTGGTTAATTTGGATAAGCATTGACCAAGTGTTGGAAAGAATTTGCCCAAGATTGTAAGCGGTTTGTATATTTAATTGACCAACATTGGGTAAAAATATCAACCCATTTGCCCACTTTCTTAAAAATGTGTTTAGCTGGATCATGAGATTAGGCAAAGAGGAAGGACCACCTACCCAAATTCTGGTCTTCCCCGATTTGGGCTCCCTGCTGGATACCTTGCGGTACCTGATTTACCCCCGCTGGCCCCGGTACTTCCTCCTGCTCTTCCTCCGGTCCTTGGCACGCCTCCTCGCACCTCTTCCCTTTGATCCTATCAGACCAGCCCTCGGCGCCCAGCAGGCAGCACGCCTCTCTCGTGTCTACGGGTCCACCGTTGGGATCCGGTAAGCTCTCCACGAGTTCCTGGCAGTTCCCCCGTGAGCCGATCGCGTCACGGTAACGAAAACAGTAACCATCTTGTGATAAGAATTAATTAAGACCAACAAGAATTTATAAAAAAAATGCTGTTATCGCCGAAAACTGTAAATGTAACGAAAAGTCCAGGGGTGTGATCATTGTACAATGAGTAACATGGTATTTTATTTGCTTTATGCTTTGGTGTTTTTTACTCGAAAAATATATATTGTATAGAATTGAAATTATTATCTCAGTATCAACCTGTTAAAACCAAACCGAACTGTGTGAATGATCAAAGTGGCTTCCGGTAAATGAACCGGAAGTATTACGCCCATTGGTTGAGGCACTTGGTGGCAGCAACTGCGCATGTGCATATGACGAAACTGTGTGTGCACATGCCCAGTGCCCCAGTTGGCACCGGTTCCCCGACCTGACAGTTTGTTTATGCAGATACGTCTAAATTGTAGGTCAGGTAAACAACCGACGATAAAAATAGATAATGACGCACGGCTGGAAGGGTAGCTATTGTAGAGGGTGCAACAATTCAAATGGTAAATGAATTTCTCCATAAAGCACAATGCCTACATTTATAGCTTGAAATAGTGATATTAGGCATTTCGTCTAGCGTAAATTTTTGCGAATGCGAATTTTATTTGGGGATGGGCATTGTGTTTACGTTGTTTACCTTACGAACATGTTATTCTAATCCTCCCGGAAACACCCGCGAACGTTAAATGTAGGATACACCATTGGTCATTGCTTGAATTATAATGAATGGGTGGATTTTTGGGGTTGTACTTTATAGTAAATATCGTTTAACTGACATGTCCAAAGTTTTACAATCATGGGTGCCGAGAAGAGCACGAAACGAACGGCGATCGCGAATTTTTCTTTTTATAATTTTATTTTTCAAAATAATTACAGGATATCTAGCGCAATCATTTTGCTGGATGCCTAGAATCATTATTTACTTTCAGATGAGTAAGATATTTCTTAATAATTCGGTAGTAAATATTTTCGATATCTGCAAATGGTGTATCCTACGATAATACCTGCCCGTCAATTTTCGGATATCTTTGAAAACTGGAGACGGAGCCAAAGCCAGGGGTTTTGGAAAACGTTCTAATAATCCATCAGAAATAGTCAGAATTATTTGGTCTGGAAACCAGACTACCGGTGTATTTGCTGCCACCAAGCTCCTCAAAGGTGAACAAAATTAAAAAAATTACGGTTAACCTATCCAGTTTCGTTAGAAATGTAACATATTTAAAACTTCAAAATACAATGTAAAATCATTATTTGACGTTGTCCTACATTTCCCCAAACATGTCATCACTAGGTCCTGCTATACAAGGCATACAGCTGTGGACAAAGCAGCGATGACTGCACCAATCAAATGCTGAATTTAGATAGGGATGTATACATGCAAATGAAATGCGCGATTTCTCGTTAACACGACTGTGGAGTCGTGAGGATAAAATGTGGCTATTGTTTGGAATGACCTCCGGATCAGGACTTCCGTTGAACATGAGGACATCCTTATTATTGTAATACACAACGACCTGCCCTATAGCCTAATTCCCCGATATCCAACGATTGTGAAAGATGTTCCCTGTATAATAAACACCGACAAAGCTCTTAGTTCTGAGTACAGTGTACTTTCCAATATTCCAATAGTAAGACCACAATAGACCAATCCTATGAAGCTCCGCCCACGGTATTCTAAACCAATCATGGCGCTGTGGGCGGGGCTTACTGGATCGGAAATTAAAATCTTTGAGACAAAGGGGTTCAATGACATTATAATTCGCACGGATTTCTATTGAACGAAATCGAACCTTGAAATTTCCAAAACGCGGGGCTGAAGTTCATCTATATGCAAATTATGTTTTGACGTTTTGTTTCCATTGTGATTATTCGCTGTTGTATTTACGTACGATTTGTTATACCGCTTTCTTATGCACGCTTAAAACCAAAGTGTTGAATCAACATTATAAACGTGCGATCAGTGACTACTCTTTAACAGTATGGAATTCAACCATTAAACTGATGAATTTAAAACTTTTAGTGTTGAATTCATCAGTTGTATGTATGTAAACAAACCCAAGACGCCATTACGTCTCTGGTGTATAGAGCCCAAGAGTTGACCCCTGGTGGCGCGCTTCCGGACCCCTCGAATAGGAAAATTAGCGAGCACAAAAGTCGGAGTTTTGAATGTGTTTTTCTATACATTAAATTCTTAATAAAATCACCACCGGAAAAGGCATTTGTAAAATTGTTGCTAGCATCTCAATATATGAAAAATAAAAACCAAAAACAAAAGCAAAAAAATTTGCAAACACTTGACCTCTTACTTAAAACAAATCTAAAAGAGCCTGTATAAAACCTAGAATCCATCGGATGTAGGTAGGTAAACTTCAAGTCGTTTTTATTCTTTTGCAAGTACGTGATGTGAAAATCAACGTGATCAAACTCGGAGACCTATGAACAAAAATCCGAATGGGAAGGTCGTACGCTTAGAAACCATTCAGTTAACAATTACAGCAAGAGTAAGAGCAACCCCGTGTAAAATGCCCATTGAAAGGTCACGGAGGGGTCAGAAAGCGCAAAGACAAAATGGCGCCCTTTCAGGCTCTATAATCTGCTGAATCCACCCGGAGAAGTTAGCACACCGGATAAGTGAGACCGTTACACTCTGCTTTATTGGTAGTATTGCGCATGCTTAAAGATAATTGGGAGAGTGAGTGATGATCACCAACTCTCAAATTTGTATCCCTGTGGAGACATCTCTTTGTTCTCGTGTACAAACTGCTAAAAAAGTCGGGCACCTTTTGCAAAATGCTCCTATTTCAACCACAATTAATTTCCTGGGTTGAAATTTCGACCCAATATACCCTATATCATACCCTAACCCAAACACTAACCCTAACCCACATCCTAAACCTAGTTTTTGAGTAATTTGAGACACACTCCAAAAATCTAATTCGTGAAATTCCCTGTGGCGACCTATTCATCTATAGAAATTTACCCTCCGGCGTCCTTTTGTCTCCATTATACACATTGTGTTCAGGTCTCCAGAGGGTACCGAATTTCAGATCACGTGGGGGGGGGGGGGGGGGGGGGGGGGTAACCAATAATAGGGAAAGGGGTCCGATTTTCACAGGAGTCTGAATTTTATATGACACCGTGCTCAAAATTCCATGATCGTGTTTTGGTTTTTTTTGAAAATGTTATTCACAGAATGAACACTGTAGGCATAAACAACAGTCTTTTTTGTTAGATAAAATATTAATTAAACCAACCTGGTCGTTCTTTGACACCTAGCATGTAAACGGATGTGTTACGTGTCACTATCAATAACAGCTGAATTAACAAGACATTTTCTTATTCAGGATGTTTTCGTCGAAATAAATAAGGAAATAATTATTTGTTTATTCAGCATCAGGCGTGTTTACCATTGATCATAGTGTACGTCAATCACAAATTAAAGAGTAAATGCAAATAAACTCCTGTTTTTAGTGGATTTGTTTAAAATCACTCCTGAATGTCTTTGTTTACGAAGTTACACTGTTTACACCGTGTGACTTTGTATAGGCACTTGGGGAGACAAATTAGCGTAAGTTTTTAGGTAATAATGAGACAGTGGCACTTAGGGAGACATTTCAGTGTCTCCCTGAGTGTCTATCTACCCTAAAAAACGACATCTGGAAGTTATTGTTGTCCTAGAACGACAGATTTTGGTCTAAATATCATAAATCCCGAAGATCTTAGAGAAAAGGATTAGGGTAAACAAGTTAGGACTGTTTTAAGTTTGTGTACATCTCTATGGGATTGTCTCCCCAAGTGCCTATTTGGAGGTATAATAATTTATATCATAATAAAATCATACTCGTTGTTTCATTGTCGTCCACACCATAATACAACGCACGTGAGGCGCGATCATAATGTACTCAAGCCCACGAACAGTTCTGTTTTACTAGAGTGAGGGCTATTTCAATGTATGCATGGAGTTTTCGACGGAAATCTACGGACGCATAGAATGGGATCATCGTTTGCCACAAAAGGCAGGACCCACGAGTGTGAATTTCACTAACAGTCGGGCTTAAACAGATTTGTTCTCTCGAGTTTCGTATTCTGCTTATTGGGATTTTGCCAAAAAATCTTCGACTTACCTGTGTATGCCAACTTGCCGCACACAATCAAGCAACAAGCCGCCACGGTTGTCAGAAGCCTTGCCATGCTTGGACCTGTTCCTTTCTCTATGCTGGGATGTACATGTACTACACAGACTGAAGTTGATCACCTAACTAACGCCGTAATCGCAGAGGCTGCCCAAGTTAACACCACAAGCTTGCCCCGGATTCGGTCGGTGGTATATTTACTATACCAGGAACTGCAGGAAGTGCTGAGAGTGTTTGCTATAGTATAATTATGGAGCTCTTCATAGCTCCATAGTATAATTATGATGGTCAGGACTCGAATTCAGAATTGGTGGGAATTGTGACGTATACTTTCCTTTTGTGCTCTAGAATCAGGGAGTGTAAGGGGAAAAGCGTAGGAAGGCAAAATGTCAGTAATGTTGCTTAAAAGACCCCCCCGAAAAAAAAACCTCTCCCCTTCCCCCACCCCCCCCCAAAAAAAAAACCCCCACCAAAACCACAAAAACGCAAAAAAATAAAATAACACAAAAATCCCAAAACAACAACGAAATATTCCATTATTGTTTTACAAACACGGATTGAGCTTGCATCTACCTTATTATCGACTCACTGAACTTCTTTGGGATCAGTGAGATTTATGGTGTTCTATATGTGCCAACGATTGAAGAATAAAATCAGGCGTTATTTTTATTTTTTATCGTATATTATTTTTTTAGTGTCTTTTTTTTTTTTTTTTTTTTGAGTTTTTTTTTTGGGGGGCGTCGCATTTGTTTTTTTTGTCGTCGCATTTTTATTTTTCGGCGTCGCATTTCTTTTTGTAATAAAAAAAAAAAATAGACGATAAAAAATTTAATATAACGCCCGATTTTATTCTTCAATCGTTGGCACATATAGAACACCATAGAGATTCACAATTTTGAAACCTTTTTGGACCTATGCTATCGGTTATAGGTATACACAAACTGAAATTGTATTCACATAGTACTGTGTTCTACATCATAATGATGTGTTTCCAAAATGGTGCTAAATTGACAACAAAATGTTGTAAATTAACCCGACTGCCAACAAAATATAAATTTACTTTAAAACTGCTAGTTCAACAACAAAACTGCTGTGAAATCCACTACAGCATGGATCTGTGAACACATAACTTAAAATTACAAGTGTTGAGCCGAACTGAATCCGAAACCGGGCCGATACCGAAGTAAAAAACAAATCCTCGAAATGTCGGTCAAGTTGGTTAATTTGTGTACGTACGAATTAGCACTTTCGGGGTACCGCGAAACAAAGGGCAACAATGAGACAATGGTACCCCACAATCCTGTCTTTAGAAATGGAAGTACCCCACAGGCTAACGCTATGTATTTCGAGATTGTTAAGGGGACAAAGAAGAACAAAAGAAGGGGAAGTGAAGTCGAACAATAAAGGTACTCCACAACCAATGGCATGCCCGGTGTGTGTGTGGGTTAGTTTGTTTATGGTGTAAATGGAGGACACATCCTTGACGCCACATGACGTCCTCGGGGACGTCCTCGATTGAGATTCGTGCACAAAACCAATGAGAGCCGTCGGCAAAAAAGTTAAGGTTGTGATACAAACAAAGGAAATCATCGAGAGGAACAAAAGAAATCCTCGATTTACACCATAAACAAACGTACATGTGTGGGTGAGTTGGTGTGATGATGTTAGGAAGTGACACCAAGTATCATGGTCATTCACGTCACGCAACGACACAGATTATCACAACAGAACCCGAACGGGTTTACATAAGCTCTTTCGTATAAATAAAACGGTCATTCTTCAGTTTAAAAAACGTGGATATGTGAACAGAGATTAGAATGCACCGGGTACTATTTTGTTTTCATTGGTTTTTTTGTCTACCCAGTTATAAACCACCGCAACTTAACTGCCCTGTGTAAACGCTGCGTCACTACACACGAATGCCCAGAATCGGCAGCGATAAGAGATATCGCCTAAGTGCAAAGTGCAGCTATTTTTTCTTTTTCGACCACACTCTAAACCAGTATCAGAAACCACATCCCGTTTCGTTTCCGCAAGCTGACAAACTGCCCAGACTTTCGGCTGAACTGCGCCCAACGTTCTGTTCGGTTATAGCTTTCTCTATGGTTATAGACAGCACTTGGAACAGGACGCTAACGGTATACGCACCATGGAGTTCCTACGAGGAGTAAAGCTGAGAATGTACCCATCCATTTTCGTATTCATTGTTATTGTCAATACTCCAGGACACGTGGTTACAGCAGGCAAGTGTTATACTGCGTAGGGTTTTAGCTCATACAAAACAATATTTTGTGTATATAGGACCATTTTATTGCTTTCAGGAATTGTCTATTGCCTATTAGATCATTAAGATAAGTAGTTTACGGTAACACCGCGGTAATACTCTTTTGTGAGATGTGTAGTTTTTAGAAAAAAACGGAGGGAACTTAACGATTTAGATAGTATATGCTTTGCCCGTCGTCAGGATACTGAGATATTCCAACGGTGAAACGGGGTTATAATAGAGCCTGGAAGCGATAAAGCATACAAAATGATCCCGCTTCACCGTTGGAATCTCTCAGGCTCCTGACGACGGGCAGAGCATACTGTCCGAAACGTTGAGTTTCCTCTGGTACCTTTCAGAACCACACATCTCACTATAAAGAGTATTACCGTGATGTTTCCGCAAACTATACTGATCTTATTGTCTTTTTGCCAAGCAAACCTTCGAATCTCAACTGAAGACCATTGTTAAAATGTAAGCAAACTCGGCAACGGCGCTATACGATCGTTTAGATTACAGATCGTTACATGGTGTTTTTGTTTTGTACATGGTGTTTTTGTTTTTGTTTTGTTTTGTAAAAGTGAAACTTTGCTGGAGTCAAAGTGTAATGGGCAATTTTCTTCAAATTGTAAATTGAGGGAGGTTGGGGGGCGCTCAATTTTTTTTATTGGCATCTCAAATTTGTTATGGTTTTTAATATTACACGTCTTTTGTTATGTTTAAAAAAAGCTGGGATGGGGGTTGTTAGTCCTAGTGCAATTTGGTCGTTTTGTTTTTTATATTTCTTTTTAAGTGTCTTCATTATTGTCTATTTTTAATGTTTTGGTTTTACTTAATTGTTTTGATATATTTTTATGTACTGAGGGCCCCAAATGATCAGCTTCTGCTGGATGGGCTACCCTCAATAAAGATGGTTGTAAATAAATAAATAAATAGATTCACGATGTACCGAAAGTTCTGTTTTCAAATGCTTTATAAGTAGTGTCACGCCAACCTTACTCGACCGTTCTGAGCAATTTTACTCGACCGTTCTAAACAGCCATAGTTACACCATTCTGTAAGTGGTTGGCAAAGACTTGACTATGACTATTTTAAGTTCACAGACAGGTCTTCGTATTGAGTTGTGTTATTATTAGAAACGAACAAAATGCATGGGAAGTAAAATATCCCGTATAACCTATGCTACGGCGTGTTATGGCCGAGCAGTTTAGAGCACGCGGACTCAAGCTCTGGTGTTTCTTATCAGCAGAGTGTGGGTTCAGGTCCCAGTCTTGACACGTGTGTCCTTAAGCAAGGCCCTTAACCACTATTGCTTCGTCCTTCGGATGGGACGTAAAGCAGCTGTATGTCCCGTAAGTTGTGTAATGCATGTATAAATAACCTAGTAACACTTATCGCTAAGAGGAGGGGTTTGCCCCGCGGTGTTCCTGGCTGACTGCAAAGTGCGCCGAAGTACCTTGTAAAAATCTCTCACAAAGGTGCTACATAATGGGTCTCATATTCTCATAAAAACTTCATTAACCTGTCTATGAAAATCACATGCAGAGCGCCTTGAGTATAACAGTCTTGATATATATACGTGCGCTATATAAGAACTGTGTATTATTATTATTATAAAGGCAGGGTTCAATTTGCGGTGCCACACAAACTTTCCAACTTCCGACGGATGTTGCGTTTTGTCGGGATGCTGCGTTTCCCACTCTATAGAGTAGGTGAGGTCGTTGAGTGAAGCAACTATAGTGTTTAATTGACAGGGCGCGATAATTTTTTTCTGCAGGTAGGTTGGTACATAGTGTACATTTATTAGCCAATCAGAACACAGATGATGTTGACGTCATCGATGATGTTAGAGTTGTCTGGGATATAACTAGGGTTAGAGGTTAGGGTTAGGGTTAGGGTTAGGGTTATAGGATAGGGTTAGGGATAGGGGTTAGGGTTAGGGGTTAGGGTTGTCCCAGACAACTCTAACATCATCGATGACGTCAACACCATCTGTGTTCTGATTGGCTAATGTACCAACCTACCTGCAGGAAAAATTATCGCAGGCTACTATCATGTCCTGGAAGCGCCCAATTGGGCTACAAACAGCGTTTTGAACGAAATGATGTTAATGGAAAGAGCATTTATATGATATAAACATCCACACAACCACTCTTTAAAAACTGTACGTTTTTGTGTTATTCTTGTGTAGAATTAGTTTAGGGGTCCATTTTTGCGAGCACACAAACTCGAGCTGTTCGGGTGTAGTCGTGATTCCATCCGTAAAGTGTTCGCCTTTTGCGGACGTGTAAGAAAACCACATTTGTGCATTGGAGCTGTGGGTAACTTATGTAACACACGCAACGTGTATCGTACAGTAATGAAAACGACAGGAAAAACGTATACCTACTCCGTTGTGTCTGATGCAAAAATAACGTGTTTTTTCGTATTTTCTCGGAAACGGTAAAACATTAGGTTGGTTTCCTTTTAACCAGATGTTTGAAACAGGATAAGTGAACAATCTAAAACATGATTTTTTTTAAATTTATATATTTATTTTATTTTATTTATTTATGTATTTATTAATTTTTATTTTTTTAAATTTTTTTTGGGGGGCGGGGACTTAGTGCCCCTTTAACACCCTCCTGTTACGTCACTCTATACTGTTTTTTCTCTATTATTTTGCACGAACGGAGCGCGATGCGCCATTCGGCATCTTACGATATAGTGAAGCAACTTCTGATGTCGTATACTACATCTGACACTTTTTTCCCCATTAAATATAAAACAAAGTTGAATCACATTTTGAAAACCACCTTGGACATAACTGGATTTGAAATCTAGGATCTTTTGATTCGAAGCTCATCTCGTTAGCAACTAAACTACTGTGCTAGCTCGAAATGGGTAGTCTACTTTCAAGTATAAATGAAGAACTGATTGTTATGGAGCCGAGTGTTAAAGGTAGTAAACACCATTGGTAACTGATTGAATGGAGTGGGAGATGACAACATGTCCATTCTATTTCCACTAATGTCATCAAACCGATGTACATGTATGCAGCAACATGTTAAGCTGCTCATCATACGAAAGAAGAAGACTGCTTGAACTATCATGAATGGGCGGATTTGGGGGGTTGTATTTTATAGTAAATATCGTTTAACTGACATGTACGAAGTTTTACATTATGAATGCTAAGCAAAAAAAAACAGCGTTCGTTTTAAACCGGCGTCAGGCCGTGGTTATTATGTTCTTCTTCTTTTCTTATCGCCGTCAATTTTTCAGAACATTTACAGGATATCTAGCGCAATCATTCTGCTGGATGCCTACAATCATTATTTACTTTCAAATAAGTAATATATTTTACTAATAATTCGGTAGTAAACAAAGTCGATATCTGCAAATGATGTATCCTACCTTATTATATAGATAATACATTTGGTAGCTTGATGAATGGCCCTCGGGCCATTCTCACCCACGAACGGCGCGCTCCTCGTCTATTGACCTACTCCCAAAATTTAACAAACTTTTAGAGATGATAATTAAGATGCACGACGTTCTTTTTTCTAGGGACTTGGAGTGCGTGGAGTGAATGGAGTAGTTGCCCAGTCACATGCGGCTCGGGTGTTGAAACCAGGAATCGGACGTGCGACGCGTTTGACCCAGCAGGCAACCCGGACTGTGTGGGTAACAGCTTCATGACACGAACATGCAACAGCAACCTCACGTGTCAAGGTAAGCTCGTAAATCCACACAATAATACACCGTCCAAAATCAAAAGCACAATGTTCTAAACCTAAATTTGTACATGTATGTGAATAGTATATACAGGGTGTCTACCCAAAACAATTACAACGCACCTTCAGGTGATCGTAACTTCCTCAATAAGTGTCGAAATAGAACAATTCAAACGCTAAAATAAAGTCACATTAGTTTGCTACAATTTAAAGAATTATGGAGAAATGAGCGATTACGTAACAGTAGTCAAAGAACACTTCCATCCAAGTTTGTGTATTACACATATTTTCTTTTGTGCAGGTGATAACTTACTCTTTCCCTTTTCAATTAGCCAGCACTGTTGAATACTTTGATAAATGCATTTCTTCATATCATTAGAGTACTGAGTAATAATCGATCGTGAAATTCATAACAATCACAAAACAAAACAATACAAATCATTGTAAGGAGAGAGATTACGAGTTATAAAGTCTCTTGAGAAAGTGAATAAGATGGTTGAATTTTGTTTTCAATTGTGATAACGGATTTAATTATTGCGCATATTGGCGATAACAAACTTCAACCTTTATCAAGTTTTAAATGTAAAATGCAATATTATGTTGAACTTGGTTAACACCTGGGATATTATTTAGATTAAAAGAAAAAAGAGAACAAGAAAAAGGTTATAAATGTTATCTTTGAAAGAAGTATTGATTAGTTTCTTGTCTGTGTGGTCAAAATCACTCAATTATCAGCAAACTTGGATGGAAGTGTTCTTTGACTATTTTTACGTAATAGCTCCTTTCTCTGTGATTACTCACCCGAATCAAATCAAATCAAATCTTTACATTATAGCCAACTAATTTGATTTATTTTGTCGTTTGAATTGTTCGATTCCCACACTTATTTAGGAAGTTACGATCACCTAAAGAAGCGTTGTATTTTTTTTAGACACCCTGTATACCGTTTGCAGCTATCAAACAAAGTTATCACGAACATTATTGTTCAGAGACGCATTATTTTGTGAAAGTTTACATTAGTAGTTGGTTCAAAATCGAAATCCTATGGAAAATCATTTAGAGCTGAAACAGAGCTAAACACTTTTTAGTCAGATTAGTTGTCATTAGCATCATTCTTGAAATTTCTAGAACTGTTCCTACTTCAAATGTATGATGGGGGAAATATGTCGCATCCATCGTTTCCATGGGAACGAGGTGTTGCCGTGCTGCGCCGGTTGTGGCCGTTTATCTCCATTGTTATAAAAATGGCGATCCAGGGTTTGTGCACTAAAACAGTGCAATCATCTTATGTTGTGTACACATATTATTAATGTGACCCGCTCCTACGAAACTCGACATAAGTCGCACAGGCTATTTCGAGATGCAGCTCGTCAAAGTTGAAATGGGGTGAACAATCTGGCGGACATCGATTTGAGTTTTTCGTTATTTTTTATTCTTTAATATCTATACTTTAACCCCCAGTTAGGTTAAACAAAATCACATTTATTAATGAGAAAGTACACAAATCATGCATTTATTGAGGCAAACTGTGTCCTAAAAGTGGTGATTTATCTCCCAAATACATCGAAATACAATCTTCATAAAATTGGAAGCATGTATGGTATAAAGGGGGTTTTGGTACCAAATGAAAGCTGAAGATGTGTACTAAATGGAAATAACAATATCTCACTTAAAAAAACCCACACATGTCTGGTTTTGTGGGAGCAGGTAATAGTCTGTACCAAAAGGCAGCACACTGACTTTTTCAATATCATGGAGTCCAGATAAATAGGCGTATGTGGGCAAGACCATCCTTATTGGTATTTCCCGATTTATGCTAAGTTTCAAAAATCATAAAGTGTTTACTAAAATATTGTCATTAATTTGCCCGCCCCGTCCACCCCCTTCGTACTACTAGTCGTGAACGGTGGCTGGAGTAATTGGAGTGAATGGGGGAATTGTTCGGTGTCATGCGGTGTCGGTAACGAGACCCGACATCGGACCTGTACCAACCCTGCACCACAGTATGGAGGGGCTCCGTGTAACGGAACCAGCGTAGAGTGGTACCCGTGCGACACCAACGTTACTTGCAAAGGTATAATGGTGTTGATAATAATTACAGAGATAATTAATTGCCATTTTGGACTGTATAGAAATGGAACTCTTTTACGGCAAATTTGATGGCAGCTTATGTTTAATCTGTTCGCGTTAATTTTGTTTCAGACGGCAAACGAGGAGAATAATTGTTCACTCCTTCTCTTAATTCCGTCGTGACCAAAACTGGAAGAATTTCTCCAGTTTCCAAAAATGACTGAAGTTTTCTGACCACCTTGTATTGACTGTCGGGCATTATCGTTAACGTTCGCGATGTTCGAGTGTTTCCGGGAGTTAAGTGGTTGCGGTAACAATGTGGCCCGGGTTCGATTCCCGGCCCGTATCATGTGTGAGTAGAGTTGTGCGTTGGTCTCTCCTGTGCATCAGCACAATCACATCTGGCATCAGCACAATCTGGCATCCTGTCGGACCAACGCCCGCAGCCTACACGACGCCGAGTCACCCGACTGAAATGCCGTCTTTTTCAAGATGGCGCGATTCTATTTCCACAAACGGCGCGGTTCTAATTCCAAGATGGCGCGACGCAGGGCCAAGATGGCGCAGGTTACTCGCTTTGTAGTATAGATATACTAGCAGTCCTTTCCTCGAATCCCGCCTGGGCTAATGGCTTATTCTCAACACAAAACCTTACGTTTTTAGGGGAAACACTATAGAACAGAATTGTTACATGTCAAAAAAAAATTCAGCATCTAAACACGGTATCAAAGTCACCTACAGAGCTGAGATAGAGATTAATTGTATGGCATTCTAGGAAAATGAAAAGGAACTCTCCGATTGAGGCGCAACAAAGAGCATATAAAGGCGAATGTTATCCTCTGATGCCCAAGAACCCCTTATTTCAACCTCTTTCCAGTTACGTCTGATTTTGACAGAACCCCTCACAATTTGAAAAACCATAGAATTAATGTTTCCAATTAATTAACAACCAATGGCATTCGTGTATTGTTGATCATTTTGAAGCTGTGAACGGAAACTGGAGTGAATGGAGCGAATGGGAGAATTGTTCCGTGTCATGCGGTGTCGGCAACGAGACCCGATATCGGACCTGTACCAACCCTGCACCGCAGTATGGAGGAGCTCCTTGTAACGGAACCAGTGTAGAGTGGTACCCGTGCGACACCAACGTTACTTGCAAAGGTACCAATTGGTGATATTATGGAGATATTAATTTAAGTGTGGTTTATTATGCCCTTTGAGACTGTATATAAGAAATGTTGTGTTTTTTCATGGGAATCTTGCATGTAGTTTATGTTTATTCTTTTTGCGTTCACTTTGTTATGTAATCGCAAACGGGGAGGAAACTATAGGCTGTGTTCGTTTAGCTTACCTGAGTCGGAACGGGTATACAAAATCAGTATCCAAAATCAGCCGTGCTAAACAAACGTTCGAACGCGGGTCATCACGTAGACTTGAAATCAAGTCGTTAGTCACTCATGTCGTCTTTGTCCGTGCACTGAACTGTACCAGCGCTGAGCCAGATGATATGCTTACCATTTAACGTTTTTTGATCAACAGCTCCAACGATTTGACCTATATGACACCGGGCTGATATTCATATACACGGCAAGCCAACTGCATTATGTATAACGTTTCCACAGAGAGGGCCAATGATAGCTCATAATAGGAATCATCCATTATACATGTGGGAATATATTTTCCTCGAACCGTGTGTCTTTCTAAAATCCTGCATATTCCCGTTGTTGTGTTAAACTAAAGAGGACGGTAATTAGTATAGATAGTCCGAATCTATAGTTTGCCAACTACACCCTGACCAAGACTGATAACATGGGTACCGGTCACTGACCTCTATACATGGACAGATCATCATTGTTTTATTTTGAAGTCGGCATGCGGAGAAGTGCAACATGGCGGACCCACGACGTCACTCTGTGAGCCAATGAAATGTCCAGGTGTTGGTACGATACTTAGTACGTAATGTTTATAAATACAAAACGTAAAGAGTAAATCCACTGACCTCTACACCTGGACATTTCATTGGCTCACAGCAGTGACGTCTTGGGTCCGCCATGTTGCACTTCCAGTTCGCGCCGACTTCAAGTGTTAGCACAGCAGAATATGGACAATGATCCGTCCAGGTGTAGAGGTCAGTGGTACCGGTAGGTCTATCTGGTGATAATTGTATTTCTTGTTTACCTACTTAAAATCTGATTCATGCAGTTAACGGAGGATGGGCTTACTGGAGCGACTGGTCCGCATGCTCCTTGACCTGCGGCAGTGGGGGTCAAATTGTGCGCACGCGTAGTTGCACCAATCCCGCACCGACGCACTGGGGACTGGACTGTGTTGGAGACGAGGTTGAAACGAATCCATGCATCGTATCCGCTTGTCCACGTAAGTTTTTATTTGCTCTTTTAAAAAAAAAAATGGATATTTGTATACAAAAAAACAAGCATTGAACTTTTTAAAACGTTATTTTTTTTCGAAATCACAGTAGAATTACAAAAATGGCTGACTTTATAACAGGGTTGTGGTTCTAACAACGCCAATATGATTAGGCCAATAACAGTAACACTTACGAAAATAATAAGGGTTGGTACATCTTTTCACGCATTGCTTATTAGCAGGAATGGGTGGATTTAGGGGTTTGTATTTTATAGTAAATATCGTTCAGGCAAAAACAAAAAAAATCATCTTTAGCGTCCCTGCCCGCTTTCTTTTTTGAGGCCGCCTCCTTTTTTTCTTTTTCTTTTTGTAAAAAAAAGGAGGAAAATGATAAATTGTATTACCTAATACCTAAATAGGATCGTATTTTTAGACTGTAGTATCACTGTGTACATGCTGTGAAAATAGTCCATTAGTACGTACGTCTGTTGGAGAACATCTTCCAAAATAGCCCGACAGGTTGTCTTGAAAAATGTGTCAGGTGGCCATTTTGAAAAAGAAAAAAAAGGGCCTCTTCCTTATTTTTTTAAAGGCAGGACGCTGTTTTAGCCTTAACTGACCTGCTCGAAGTTTTACAACCATGGATGTCGAGAGAGAAAAATCAAAAAAAAAACGGCGTTCGTTTTCAACCGACGTCGGGCAGTTGTTTTCGTTTTTCTTGTTTTTTTCGCGATCGCCGTCCGGCGATCGTAATTACAAAAAAAAAAAATCATTTTCGAAACAATCGCATTTTATTTTGCTGGATACCTAGAATCTTTATTTACTTTCAAATAAATAAGATATTTCTTAATAATTCGGTAGTAATTTTTTGTTTTTTCTGCAAATGATGTATCCTACCTTTTTATACTTTTATACAAATGATGTATCCTACCTATTTTGATGTATCAATCATTAAAGATAACCTATAAATGTACGTGTAATTCTAACTTCTCCCTTTAACCCCCTCAGCTGTTTGGTCGCAATGGGGCTCGTGGTCCACGTGTTCGTCTGCGCAGGCGCAGTGCACGGGAGGCGGTCACAGGGTTCGATTTAGGGAGTGTCCAAGCGGCACCTGCCCCGGAAATTTCATCGACACGGCCAGCTGTACACTAGACTGTTCGTGAAGTTTGTTCGGGTATTTGTTTGTGTGTTTGTTTGGTGTTTTTTTGTTATTGCTTATTCTGGGTAGAATCAGATCAATATGCCTACACTGTTTTCTACTGATGCCCAGCAAAATAAAAAAAGTTTGGACTTTTAATTATGTACGAAGATTTCATACGTACTGTGGACCTAAGAACGATCGAAGTCCACAGGATGCGGGAAGAGGTTACTGATTGTGGACTTGCACATGTCCACAGTCAGTTTTACCTTTTCTTAAAAAAGAGCTTAAGGTTAAAATGGGTTAGGGTTATATATAGAAAAAAATGAAGGAAGAGGCCCAGAATCAAAATTTGGGTTAAAAAAAAAAATATGTGTATTTAGCAAATGTTTTCTTAACTACATGAAGACAAAGAAATATCCACAGTACGTATGGAAGGTGAAGCTGAGTGTTCAAACACAGGCAATCGTGGACGTCGGACAGAATAATTTGGGGGCAAACAATGGGTCCACGATTGACAGAGGGTCCACGATTCCAGATCGTGTACAAATCCAATAGAGGTCTTCCGGAAAAGAGTACATGTACAAACAAAAGAGGGATAACGGGAGAAAAGTGGGGGGTCCTACCTTTAACCAGTTCGCGCCGGATGACGTATATAAACGCAAAAATTTCCCCAAATTCAAAACGGATGACGAATAAATACGCCAAGTTCAAGTTCGGAAATGTATGTCAGCAGCGCGCAAGGCCGGAAGTGCGTGGGTGTGCTACCCAGCACTATCGGCCTGAACACGCTTCGGATCGAGTTTCGTTAAAAATAATCCCGCCCGTCGGCTCGGCGATGTAAAAATAATCCCGGCGCGAACTGGTTAACTGTCGGATAAACCATAACTATGATTAAAATCAGATTATGGGAATTGGGCGGTAAACAAAAAAATAAAAAAGGGCGGTAAACTGCGCTGAAGTGAGGACATTTTATCTCGGACAAAATGGCGACAATTTGTCAGGCCTTAAAATCATGCACTGTGATTCGTCAGTTTTGGAGGGGTGTGGCCTACTAGATGGGTCTCAAGTTTTCGAAAATGATGGGGGGGGGGGGGGGTAGGTCTTTTGCGTTTGTCTGGTCTTTAGTTTAAGCACTATCGTCTGTTAGTATCGATTTATTGGCCTTGTGATATTCCCTAAGTTTTCTTTATTTATAAATTATAAAGTTCGAGATAAGGTACATCATAATACCGGTAGTCGCTAAAAATGGAAGACTGTGTAGTTTATTTTGTACATAATGTATTGTAATGACGTTCATTATATTGTTTATACGTACGAACATAAAACTCCTTATAATTTGTATAAAATTAAACCTACGTATTAAACGTATATTTATCCAACATTGAACAAAAATCGATCATTGCATTTTTTTCTTCAAATGGCTTAAAATCCAATTTCAAAACTTTTCTTCGCAAACCCCGGTTGTTTCTTTCATTTTTAAGCGATTAATAATTTCAAAAAAATGTACTTAAAATGAGATATTTAAAAGTGTACGAGATTAAGAGTTTATTTTCAAATTATCGAGACCACTGGCGGGTTTTTTTTTTTCATCGAATTTTTTTTATTCGGTAAAATATTCTCGTTTTTATAATGCAACCAATACAAGATGCCAACACTTAGTTTATTAGCACCGTTATTTACATGTTTTTGTCAACATTCTGTCGGCTAGGGCATTTTTTCTCTCTACAGTCAGGGCGTGATATTACGTCAACCGCTACCCGCCATAAAATCTGACGCGTGTATATACGTCATCCGTGGAACTACACACAGGGCCGACAGGGAACAATTGTACGCGGTAATATATACAAATATTTGCAAGCCCAGCTGAAAAGCTCCCTTTCAAAAATTTCAAAGGAGACTAAGGAACAATAGTTGGGAAATTTGAATGTCAAGAAATTACTGGACTCGGCTGATAACCCTCGGCTGTATAAATTCAATAGAATTAAACCGCTGTGCCTGACGGATTAACACGTCATCCGTGAATAGTAAACAATTTTTAGGGGCCTGGCTCGGGACGTGTTTATTCGTCATCCGTTTTGAATCTCTGAAAACAATTGCGGATATATACGTCCTCTGGCGCAAACTGGTTAACAGACAAACAATCCAATTACTGTTTCGAACATTTCATGTAATTTATTTGTATCGAATCGGTTTGACCTTTAGCCAAACAAATTATAGGTTTTCCCGGCCAATTTCAGCAAACGAGCAGCCAATTTAACCACTGGTAGTAGAAGACCAACCTGTAGGTCCCGTGACCAAATTCTGGGAACAAAGGTTTGAAAGTGTTATGGCAACCACTTTTAATTTTAAAAGTTGTTTAGTTGAATTTGCCGTGTCATAAAACATATTATTAGACACTAAAATCATTAGAATCGGATAACATTAACTGTGTTGGTGAATTTGACCACCAGTCAAAAGTGCGTTGACCTTTCGACGTTTTTGACCACAACGCCCTCATTTAAGGTGGGAGGAATAGCAAACTATACATTTTTGGAATCTTCATGACTAGACGAGTAATTTGATATGCATATCGACACGATTAAAATATATTTGAATTTTGACCCCTGTATGACCTTTGTTGACCCCTCCCGGAAATGCCCGGCATTTTTAAGGGGGCAGCCCACTGACCTCAACACCTGGACGGATCATTGTCCATATTCTGCTGTGCTAACACTTGAAGTCGGCGCGAACTGGAAGTGCAACATGGCGTCACTGCTGTGAACCAATGAAATGTCCAGTTGTAGAGGTCAGTGGATTTACCAACCAACTGAACTCTACACCTGGACATTTCATTGGCTCACAGAGTGACTTCGTGGGTCCGCCATGTTGCACTTCTCTGCATGCCGACTTCAAAATGAAACAATGGATGATCTGTCCATGTATAGAGGTCAGTGGGGCAGCCCCACTGACCTCAACACCTGGACGGATCATTGTCCATATTCTGCTGTGCTAACACTTGAAGTCGGCGCGAACTGGAAGTGCAACATGGCGTCACTGCTGTGAGCCAATGAAATGTTCAGTTGTAGAGGTCAGTGGATTTACCAACCAACTGAACTCTACACCTGGGCCCAATTTCTTGGCTCTGTTAACCGCAGAATTCCTCGCTTACAGTCACCATTTTCCGCTAACCGCGATAGCAGAAAAATTATTTGCTTACCCTGTAAGCGCAGAATCCTTAGTTACGGGTTCTACGCATGCTCAGAGACCAAAATTCCTCGCTAACGTGTGAAATACGTTTACCGTAAGCACCGAATTTTCTGCTATAGTAAGCAGGAGTTTTTCGCTAACGGTAAGCAAAGCCAAGAAATTGGGCCCTGGACATTTCATTGGCTCACAGAGTGACTTCGTGGGTCCGCCATGTTGCACTTCTCTGCATGCCGACTTCAAAATGAAACAATGGATGATCTGTCCATGTATAGAGGTCAGTGGGCAGCCCAAGTCAAAATTGTTCGGTATTCATCAGGGAACCCCAAAACACTTTCAAACCTTTGTTCCCAGAATTTGGTCACGGGACCTACAGGCTGGTCTCCTACTACGAGTCATTCGATTTCGCGACAAGGCAAAGGGACTGTTGGGTAATTCTTTTTAACAAAATAACAATTTAATTTAACAAATGATACTTTTTTAAAAATGATACTTATACTTAAATGATACTTTAATGATATTATTTTCAGCTAACAAAAACCAATGATATTTCTTCATAAATGTTCAAATATATATATTCAAGACAATTTGAACGGAAACAAAGTCTTAAATAATTTTTACAAAATGGGAATACAACGAACAGACCAATAATACAATTTTGCCCGAATCGGTAATATTGTTATTATGACGCGACTTTTACAGATTAATAATAGCATAAATAATTCGAATAGTACTAGTAAAATAATTATTTATTTATTTATGGAGGGCACTACACAGCTGCTAATAGTTGGTCAAAACTGTACATATGAAGCAAGATATGAGACTGAGGACTCTTCTTCCCCCCCCCCCCCCCCCCCCCCCACTCGTTTGTGGTGGTCATTGTGCTTGCGGAATGTTGTGGAATTCTCAGGAATTCTGTTTAGGTTGTTAGGGGGAAGGCGTTAGGTAACAATAGTCTAGAGAGTGTATACTTGTAGGTATGGGGGACTCTGGGGTGAGTCCCTTGGTCTCATATTGTGCTGGGTATAAAGGGGCGAGTCCCTCGGTCCCATATCGTGCTGGGTATAAACTGTCACCTAGCGACGGATTACAATGCCAACACTAGTAGTATCTGTAACCATTCTACAAAACAAAAAGTATTTTATCGTACAAACTGAAATACGTCATACTGCTGTAAAAATAGAACTTTCCAGAAGACAAACCTCACTCCATGCAACACATTCTGTGGCCTTTCCTGATATAACCTTGGTATGTAATAAAATAAATACATTTTCACAATAAAAATACATTTTACTTTAAAACACGACTGCCGCCACACGCAGATAAATATACCTAGCTACATTTTTTTACATATATTTTTAATACATTCTTTTTTAGATAGTTTAGATAAGATTGATGTCGGTATTGTACTAGCTTTGTAATTTACTGATTTAAATCATTAGGGTCCCAATGCATCACGGCTGGCCTTACTGAAAGGTAGGAGACACCATTAGCAGATATCGAAAATGTTTACTACCGAATTAAGAAATATCTTACTTATTTGAAAGTAAATAATATTTCTAGGTATCCAGCAAAAGGGTTGCGCTAAATATACTGTAATTGTTACCAAAAAAACCAAAAACTAGAAAACCCAAGAACTAGAACAACTGCCCGACGCCGGTTGAAAACTAACGCCGGTTTTTCTTGCTTTTGTTTCCCTTCGGCATCCATGATATTGTAAAACTTCGGACAGGTCAGTTAAACGATATTTACTATAAAATACAACCTCCCCAAATTCACCCATTCTTGATAATTCAAGCAATTACCAATGGTGTGTCCTACCTTTAAAGCTGTAGTAAAACTTTGGCAACTTTTCAAAACTCAACCAACCAAAGATATATTGACTACACTAAACTTCCTGTGAAATTATTCCTTTTGGGGATGATGACATTTTGCAGAAATTCCAAAGATGCATCCTAAAGACGCATTTGTGAAAATGTTCGTTTGTAGCATGGTTTGTAATCCATGAATGGTGCGTGCAATTGGAACGAAGCACACGCGCGCGTGATACGCGCGCATGTAGCTGCAATCGGCTGAATGAGAACGCGCCCGGAATGCCGGCTGTGGTCCTAATTCAAATTGTGACTCTGCAGATTTTGTTTATTGAAATCTTAGAATTATTGTTTTTTTCGTAACGTACATCCTTCACAGAGATAAATCTCAGGGGTATAGTTGTCAAGCAACTTTCTTGATTTTTTGAGCACTTTTGCTGCTTTAAAAAATGATGAAAAAAAAATGCACAACTGACAAAATGGTCTACTGCACTTTTAAATCACACAGTGAATAAAATTAGAATTATCAATATCAGTTGAATGATTCAGTGCAACAACATCTTATAGGAAAACAGGCTGAAGCAATTATAAGATGCTTTCCGGAGACCGAAGGATAGAGTACTAGTACAGTAACAAAGTCCCAGACGAATGAAGAGGAACGCAGTAAGTCGCAGCCTAAGCCAGTCCCGTACGGTAGTAGGCCTGCCGTCGAGGGTGGTCCATCGGTCCGATCAGCATGGTACCAAGCACGTTGCAACTTCAATAAACACACCAGGGCATTCAGCGCCTTCGGGACACACCCTGCCTCTTGTCGTGAATCCTGACTCGCCACACGTAGAACAAG